>CM026283.1:4014448-4675897 GCA_014851415.1 Cnaphalocrocis medinalis
GTATTTTTGGATACCCCCAGGTGTGAGTACTCTAAAAAATATATTGACATCACTAATTGGACCACATATTGTATGTAAGTAGGTATGTGTTACTGTAAAAGCTCGAAAAACGGTAAATCTAAGATTTAAGTGTAAATCCTAATGCACCTATTTTTTTTTATTTTGAGTATTTCTATTTATATTATAGAGTATTTGTAAATTACTATAATAGCATTAAGTTTAATAGATAATATTTTGTGCTGTAAAGAGGTTCTATCTATCTATGTAACTAACTTTATGTAAATAAACTTACTTTTGAAGACAGCTGAAATAAACGTTTTATTATTATTATTAGCCTGTGGTACGCTCACGCTCGTTTTTTTTTTATTTTCGTTTGCGCGGCGGCTTTCCGCAGCCGCCGCGCCCGGAAGCCTTGGCTGGCTAGTAGTAGGCATGGCACGGCACGACATTGCACTGGTCATCTCTAGTGCTCGTTCGTTTATAGCTGCACTCTAGGCTGTCCCTAACAAAATGTAACGATTATATGCATCATAACTAAATCTCACACACACAGAAAACCGGCGTGAAGCAGCCCCTGTGCTGTGTTTCGCCGAGTGAGTGAAACCGGAGACCCACTCGGGGGGGAAGGGAATAAAAGGTTGGCAACGAACTTGTAACTCCACTGGTGTTGCAAGTGTCCATGGGCGGCGGCAATTGCTTACCATCGGGTGATCCGCCTGCTCGCCTGTTACATAAAAGTCACATAAAAAAAAGGAAAAACAATCTTAGGTAAAATGCACTTTTATCTATTGTAATAGCATTATTACCGCTGTGAATGGCTAAAATATGCGAATGCACATGCAAATATGACAGTGGATATAATCCTTACCGAATAGATCAGTTTTAACAAATTATTGTGTTCTTCGCATTATTTATCTCCCCCCCTGCACCCCTAAAGACTCCTCGTTGCCAAAAAGTGAATAGATTTTTGTGAGAGTGGAGACATTTTGTTATAAATTATAATAAACTACTTTTTGTTTGTGAAGTGATTTATTTCATTGGATCTTGAACTAACTTCTGATGGCTGATTCTGATGAAGAAGGGCATCCGCCCACAAATACATTCCAACAACAAACATTATACCTACACATCTAATAATTTCTGGCACCCTAGTAAGTAGTTTTTTACTGAAATCTATGATATTTAAAATGTACTTTAAACAATGGACAGAGTTGGAGGTAGTTTTAGTGAAAACAAAAACAATGTAGCCGTTACATATTGGAATCCAGTAAGTTCCAAAAGTAGGCTTCGAGTAATCGGGCAAAATATGAAAATTATCAGTCTCAAATAGTCACATAATAAGTGAAGTCTTATTTACTTATTAGAGAAACTTTAAAATCGTTTTTGGACAAGAGTTAGTTTCGTTAAATTTTTGTGATTAAAATATTCTTAAAATTTTTAACTTGAAATGTGATGATTAACAAGTAGGTATTATTCGCAAATATTACTATTATACTAATATATACAGACATACATCAACTCTAAATCTAATCTAATAGCCGTAGAGGAAAATTTATTTAGGACGTAAAAGCCAATAAACAGATAAAGGAACCTAATTTTCTGGGAATAAGACCTTCATTAATTATGTCTGATTTTCTGCTAACATAATATTTATTTACTCTGAAGTAAGTAATCACATATAGAATAAATAACACTACCTTTGAAAAATTATAACAATGGCTAGCGGAAGATTGACTACAAGGAGTAATATAAAACGTAAATGGTTCACTATAAGATTATTTCTAGGTCAGAACAGCAGGCCGGCATCCTAAGTCTATGTTCAGACTATTCCTTGTGCCAGCTGACCATTTATTGTTCTTTGATATTTATGGCGTCTACCGTCATCTTTCATATAGCCTGTGATTCCTGGTTGGGTGCAAAGCTGTCGTGTTGGACTCCGGGGTACGCTTTCGCCCTATAACCTATTAACTGTGGGAGAGCCACGCTTCGGCATGAATGGGCCGGCTCGACCGGAGTGCAGTCTAACTCTGCCTCACTGAAACCGGCGTGAAGCAGCCCCTGTGCTGTGTTTCGCCGAGTGAGTGAGGGTACCCGGAGGCCCACCTGGGGGGGAAGGGGATAAAAAGGTGGCAGCGCACTTGTAACTCCACTGGTGTTGCAAGTGTCCATAAGCGGTGGCGATTGCTACAATCAGGTGATCGCCTGCTCGTCTGCTACCTATTACATAAAAAAATATAATTACCTTCGGAATACTTAATACGGGAACCAGTCAACTAAATCAATGTTCCACGTATCGAAACTATCAGAAGCGTGCAAGTCGTTTCAATGTTTTCTCTCACCGCCGAGCTAATGGTAGATATACGCACATATATTTTAAAATTCAGAGGTGCATGTTTTATGTAATTAAAGAAATTATTACGAATATAGCAAATCAATCAAAAGTTTGCAAGTATGATCAGTTGACAGATAAGATCTTTTATCATCAGGTGATTCGCTGCTCGTTTGCTCCTTCTCCTACGCAAACAAACCAAAAATATGGAAACACACTAAATAATATCCACCAGTAGCAGACAACGTCTAATAACGAAGGGCGTCCCAGAACAACGGAATAATGAACTTTTACAATTCTATCATTCCCTCATTTCGCGAATCTCGTTCCAATGGAGTTTTTACAACCTTGAATACTTAACTAACTTATCAACAACAACAAGTTAAAAATTGCAGGGACTCTGATTACTTTTTAAATGATTTTTTATTTATACTAGCTGACCCCCCGCAAACTCCAGATCGCATTTTTAGGGTTCCGTAGTCAACTATGAACCCTTATAGTTTCGTCATGTCTCTCCGTCTGTCTGTCTGTCGGTCTGTCCAGGCTCGTTCTCCGCCGTTTCTGCATCGCGAACTTTGGTGGGGAGACGCATACTGATAATCCGAAAATTGGTTTTTAAAATTATCGAAAAATAATTATTTTTCACCCCCCCCTCCCATACAGCGAAAAGTAAAATCGAAAAAAAAAATCGACTTACCCTATCGTGAGGGGTATCATTAAAAAGGTATTTTAAATACAACAAAATTGCGCTAAAACCATGTAGATAAAATTAGAGCGTCTCCCCCCCCCCCCCCCCCCCCCCCTTTAACTTTTGAAATACTATTACAAGAAATATGAAAAGAAAATGTACTGTATACTCCAAGTAAAATTGTAGGGACCTCTGTATTTAATAAGTGCGTAATAATAATTATTATTGTTAAATATGTATAATTATGTAATAGGGTTTATCCTGTATAATTATATTAAATAATGAATGTAAATGGGCCAAGAAGCAGAGGACGGCCAAAAAAAGAGATGGATGGATTGTGTGCTGAATGATATGACTGAAAAGGGAGTGGATGATACGATGACGAATGACAGGGACGAATGGAAGAAGAAGAAAACATACTGCGCCGACCCCAGATAACCTGGGAATCGGGCAGGCAAATGAAATGATGAAATAAATATAAACAAATAATCTATCATCACGTCACACGCAAGACCAATAAATTGCAGCGGCTAGTCCTAAGTACCTACGACTGTAACAGTCGTGGACGTCAGTGAACGTGCTTTTAAACTCTGAAATGTCGCTTTATCCGTTTTATTCGTGTGTCACGCTCATGCTGAACGGCGCGACGGGTGAAAAATCTGTGTTTTTTCCTCTCAGGGCAAAATAATATCCCAAGCGTTGGTACTTTATTTTGCTAGCAAACACTCATGTTTATCTATTTCGGAAATAATGTTTATGTGTGTACCTGTTCTTATATTTTTTTTACATAAATAATGTTGTATTTGTAGCGGAAAATCTTCATAGGTAAGTAAGTATAGTTCTAGCAAATCAAGATCAGGTGCTTACTATTTAGTTTATATGTGTAAGTTATATCGCACGCCTATACTATAGGCCCTTAATCTATTGGGTTTGTAAGCTTAAATATAAGGGTTCAGTCATCGCCTATCTATTGTCGATCGTTTTGCATCGAACAGAATTGGAAATCGTTCTCGTTGACACTCAAAGCAGTCGCTTGTCTAACAAAAACGGTCGTAAATATCAGACAAAGTGCAAACTACATAGCACTTTTGTTGCGCAGCGACGTACCATATCTACATTAGTTTTATTACCGCCACATATCAACACATAAACAGCATTCATTCATACGTAGAACATCAGACTATGGTATTACAGTATATAGGATACACAGTAGCAATATATTTTTTTGCGAAGAACGCCAATCTCAGTATTCTTACTAAGTAATCTTAATAAATTAAGCGAACAGGGTGGTCGGTAATATGAACAATTTGCTTAAGAGTTAACAAACATAGTTCGTGCTATGCACGAAGATACGTCTCAGTTATTTTCGACCAAACCAATTCTCGTGAAAGAATGTCTTTTCGTGATTTGTCTCTTGCTGTTTGTACACACAGAGGAATGTTTAGCGTTGATAGAATGGTTAAAACTGTACCTAGCATTTTCTCGAACTGTGTTAGCGATTAGTGGATGGTGCGAAATATACACGTATATAGTGCGCGTTTATACTACATTCTATACATGTACTCGTAATATACTACATTCGGTCAATTCAAATCATTAAATGATTATACCAAAGATGTATTTGAATTATACCAATGAATATTTGATGGATTTGTATAGCACCGTGTTGAAATCCAAATGCGCTGATAAGCGAACCGTCTTCCCCAATCTTAACCTAAGGGTTGACCCTTGCTGTATGCTACTGGTTATATTAAATCTATGTCGGTACACTAGGAGTTATGTTATTATGACCATCAAGCGGGCGTTCACACGAGCGTTTCGTGAGAACTTTATAGGAGACTAGATAAAAAGGTGGAAGACATTCATTCATTTCATGGGATTGTAATTTTGAATTTATTTTTACTCTAAGGTAATCTGCAATGCAAGGACAATTTAGGGACGGTTGTTTGTTGTGAATTACCTGCCTACATCTCATGTGGATGTTTGTCTTTTTCTATATGGGATTTAACTGAGGGTCGAGGAGTAAGGGAACCGAGAAGTTATTGGGCATTACGATTCGTGCGAAACACTGGTGCGATTGCGATGTAATTGACACCCAGCGCCATATATTAGCGAAGATTGGAATTACTACAAAAACAGCATTATATGTATTTTATGTATTAATTAATTCCTAGGCTTTTTATTTGTTAAAATGTTTAAGATGAAAATATTTTCTCTTTTTTATGTCTTTTGAGAACGTAAATGGAGGGACTCTTAAGCATCTCTATTTCTATAATTATCTTAAGCAACAACAAGTGTTCTGATGGATGAACCTATGTACCTACCTCTGGCAAATCTGGAACACTCAGTTCCGAGATGTTCGATAGTTTATACAGAAATGTCTTCGTCTTAATTTCCCCATACCTAATACTGTGTCTGTAAAAGACGATATATTTTCACGAAATACTTACATACCTTTGTTATATTTAGCCGGGTTCCGGTATACGACGAATAACGTCTCGTGTATTGAGTCCCAGGGGCATGGGAGTATCCATCAATCTTAACACAAAAACGGTTTGCTTCAACAAACTCACTCGATATAAAAGCAAATAGGTACCTATAGGTTCACTTTTATACAGAATCGGCGTGATGGAAATGGGAAATATATGTGGGGATATTTATTTACCGTATGTAATGTTATTTACTTTGCTACATGTTTCTACGTATATTTTTTTGTAACTTACCGTACGTTGGTATTGTATACAAGTTCATATTTACAGTCGCTACGTGAACAAAAATCGGCAATAGTTAAAACGATATGTATCGCTAGCAAAAAAAGAGCTTACTCAGAAAAGAATACATAGGTAATAGTAGGTATTACGTTTCAAAAACGACATGGGGCTTTGGATCAAAATATGTGCAAGCTTACTTAACAAGAGGCCTTAGGTTTCAATCCGGGCATGCGGATCGGGGTTCTCGAATCTGTGTGGCTTTGCGTCTTGACAGATGATTCAAGTAGCATCTTAAGTTGGGACACTATAACTTCCCGGCTGTGCATACCGATTCGCGATTGTAGATACTTTGTGTCCGCATTTGCGGCAAACGAAACAAGTGTCGACGGATGGGGGGTTTCCAGCATGACGTCTAGCTCGCTTTGATGCAAGTAGGTCAAACCAGGCTTGATCGTGTCCGCGCTATGCCTTCCAGCTGAGGCGCTCAGTAGCAAGCTCCTTCCATTATGTTACCGGGATGCCGAACGCCAAGCATTCATGTCCCGTTTCACACAGTCCTTCATAACCGTTAGTACAAACACTGCCCTAGATAAACAAAGCCCAACAATATCCATTCATAATGCAAAGAAGATGTCAAGAGAACCATTCGCGGCCGCAATCACGAGTCCCCGAAAGATACACAAGGTAACAAATTGCCAATAAAAAGCTAACAAAATGCTGTGGGTAAGCGTTTCGGTCAAAGCTGTAAATCCTGGGTCTCGGGATAATAAATCCGGGGAAATATCGGAAGCCGTGTAATACAGTTAGAGTCGGATTTTGAGGATAAGGGCTGAGAGACTTGAGTCTATTTTGAATATCAAGGCAAACTACCTGAGCTAAATCCAAGTCTGAAGAAAGAAGAAATGTAGGGATCCACTTCAGCGAGGTCAGATAAAAACAAATATCAGATTCTTTTAAATTCAAGGATTAAAAGATTAAGGTTTAAAATATTGTTCTAAAAACATACGAATATACCTGTCGCATTCAAACAAAGGTAACAAACACACAGTGCTTATAAAAGAGAGAGGGAACTCCGAATCGGTCGTAAAATACGGTTCATTTTAGGCACTCTGTAGCACGGGCTTCTCTAGCGAGACCTATTTAGGTTCCAGCTTCTCACTAATGGGTTGATACCGAATTTGTATACCGCAATTTAATCTATTTAAGTAAAGTAAGTATCCTTTTTGTGAGACAGAATAATTTCTCTTTTCGCACAGGCGTTGCCAGGAGGCTGTTGCCAACTTGTAAGGAACAGTCCATCATTTTACTTACGTCTTCGGCCCTTAATATGTGTTAAATTTTATACCAGTAGATTCTTTGTACGTAATGAAGAGAAACTTGGAAGTGTCAAGCTCAGGATATGAATGGTTCGACTCGACTAGAGTGATACCATGGCCTAGGTTCACAGAAAATCGGTTGTGAAGCAAGCTCTCTGTGTTTCGCCGAGTGAGTTACTCGAAACCTGCTCGTTTAAACATGTACGGTGTAACCATGGTTCAGTTAATAATAATCCCTACTTTATTTTTATATGATTCAGTTGGTTTAGTTCATCTGTTGCAGCTGGGAAGGTAGACGGCAGTCGCGTCCTTGTAAATACCTACCGTACCTACCTCGGGATTTAGCGAGCGACCAGCTCTGACGCAACTGGGAATTACACGTTAAGATGAGAGAAAGATTTGTAATTAAAATGAGCATCTGACGAAAAAAGTTAGAGATTCTAGGTATTGTAGAAATAAAGGTGGTGGTATCGGTTTAAAATATCCTTTATTGCTTTTCTGAAATCAATAGGTTAGTGCACTTCTTAACTTAGACACTCTGGGAGGATATTCCCTCCAAGTCCTTGCTATAACTCCTTACTCTATTTCTCGCGGTACTACAGTTCAAATCGGAATGCGCTCCCGAGAGCGTGTCTGTTTATTTTTCAATGCATGACAGATTCCCATTATAAAATCAGCCATAAACGGCGGCCAGTACCAAAGGAGTTTACCATCGTTACAGTGTCATGGTGATCGTACCCAAGTTAATGTAATTTTATACCAAAAGTTTAGGTACTTTATTCACGAAGTAGGCAATTTTCACGAGGCTCAACTGGCAACTCAGGCTTTCCCCTCGGTATTGAGTAATGGATAAGGGTTAAAGCTCTCGTTTTGTTGATGCGCCTTTTCCTTACGCTGTGTTTACGTTTATTGCATCCCGGTATACCTAATGCGGGAAAAATGGGAGTTTAAATCTGTTTCGTATTCGTTTTATATGAGACGCTTTGGATCATTGCGCGTCGTTTGTTGAAAGGGTATCGTGTATAAAGTTCTGGACTTAAGGCCTAAAATGGAATCTTGATGGAATCGCTTTTGTCTTTTTTTTCTATTCGATATAGAAATATTCTTCATTGAGTTTAAGTCCATATGAAGTACTAGCGGCCGCCCGCGACTTCTACGCGTTTTATAATAAATTTATAATAAATTGTAGCCTAAATTATGTTATCTGTCTGATGTATAAGCTATATAATTTTTTCATTAAAGAGGAGCAATCATTCATCCAACAATACCTACAAACTATCACGTTTGTAATGTTAGTGGGATTATGTAATTTATCGCAGATTTAGGAAGTCGATTTCTACCGTGAAGAACCAGCATGGACCTCACTCAAGAATTACCAAAATTTTTGGTTGGAATGTAGTCCAACCAGATTCAGAAAGTCTCATTTATCCTTTCTGTTTGAAATATGTGTATGATTAAATAATTTTTATCATTGTGAAACTGTAACAGGCTTAGCTTATCCTTTTATCCCAAATTTACAGGGTTGCAATCTGCGTCGAAAAGATTTGAAAGAAAATTGATTGCCTTAATCAATTTGTCTCAAGGCTACGTACTTTAAAGCGTTTTTTCCATTGATGCAAAAGTTTAGTTATGGACCTAAGTGTCTAGGCATTTATCTTGATTTTTGTATTATAATTTATAATCAGCCAGAGGTCGAGCCTTCTACAATGGGGTGATTGTTTATTTTAACAATATAGGTATATTTCTTCAAATATCTGGAATCTTTCTGATTAGGCATATTAACTCAAAAGAGAAGTAAGTAAGTATTGCCTTTCCTTGAATCTAATTAATTTCATTCTCCTTATTGGTATAATATATATGTAATATATTGTGTATTCAGGTGACCCAAAGCGTAGGCACTGCTTCACTGGTCTTGAGGCCGTGCTACTCCGGTCCAGCCAGCCCATTTATACCGAACTTTGGCTCTCTCAAAACTTAAACTTAAACTTAAACCCCATAAGTACTATGGGGTATACTTAAAATTTGATCTAGAAAATGACATATCTTGCTATAACATTGAAGTTATTGCCGCCTGTCCTTTGTTTGCTCTACATGGGAATCAGACCAATTGTTACACTCTCAGAAATATCAACAATGATACTCCATCTGACTCGAAACTCAAAAGACATCCAGGTATGCAAATTGACCAGTTTGCACCGAGGGCAACATGCCACTGCCCAGTACCGGTCCTAGCCGCATTCAATGCCGCGAGGCACATTATGTATTGCGACTTATTAAGGTGCAGACAAGAGCCAGCATCCGTTAAATGCTGGCTGATGTCACTACTTTTTTTTAGGGGGCCAATTCTCGTGCTCTTGACATTTAATTCGAACTTAGAGACTTCATGCATTCGTCCATACAAATCTCTTATTCGGTTTCACATATCGAGTGCCCGAGAATTGCCGCCCCACCTACGTTTCCGATGCGATACTGTAGCGTACCCGGCTTTAGGAGTAAGTAAATTAATTAAATTATTGGTGGCGCTAATTATCTTTGAACTCTCCTTAACCGCTGTCTTATCAGGTCCCGCTATCTGGAACAAGAAGTGTGCACTTGACCGAAGCTTTTGATCATTTCATTGTTACGGTCAAATGAGCTTTTACTGGTTTTTGCGTCATGCTCCTTTTGGTAAGTGGAAATTGTTGTGGTTCTTATTTTGTGCAATTTTGCTTTTAGTTGACAAAGATAGCACGATTTCGTGATTGCAGGCCTTTCGGTTGCTATGACGGACATGCCCCTATTAGATGTTTCAGGGTAAACCACCTTGACCGTAACCTTGGGGTAAAACCGAATGGTGTCCATACAGGGTGTATCGATCGAGTACATCCCTTTAACAATGTTTTCTTATAACCATTCTGAAAATCATTTGTTCAACGACTTTTGGAAACTCATCGAATATTTTATCGTTTCCCTGTACAAAATGACCAAGTTACGTAAAAAACTTATCATAAAACATTTATTCATGTGTCATGTACAAGAATCGCTTACAATCAGGTGATCTGTCTACTCGTCTGCTACCTATCACATAAAAAGCCAATATCGCCACTGGCAGATATTGCATCTTTTCTCCCATTGGCCACCATTTATGGATAAATAATGAAGAATTCGACAACACATGACTACGACGGGTAGATCTTCCCTATATACTGCCATAAACAAAACCATATGAAGACTCTTAATGCCATAATTAATCTCTCAGTCTCAAAAACCCCATACAGGACAATGTGACGAGGAACAAAGGCCATACCATATGGTGTGGCAAAAAACGGGAATTCATTTAAATCTCCACCAAAATGTTTGCAAAGTATTCGTAATCCTACTCGTAAAACACGAAGCTCCGTACATTTGAATGAATTTTATGTAAAAATGTTAATCTGTATCCTTTCACATTAACATATGAACGCTTTATATTCAGTTAAAGTGGTTAAATTTATGTAACATAAGACTGCAATATATTTAACAAAATTTATTGCGAGCGAGAATGTGAAGGACGACTGATAAAATCAATTAATCTGCGTAAATTGGAATGGAATGAATCATTTCCTATTCCTTATAGACTTGACTTGACATTAGATAAAAATACAGCTATGCAAATTAAATACTTGATATTGGCGGAATTACAGCGATTCCGCCGCGCGTGATTAAGTCCATAAAAAATATAGTACTTATTCACATTATAAGGGCTATTAAAACCTGAGCGAGATTTAGAAAAAAGATATGTGCAGTATTATACACTACTTTATCTACAAGTTAAAACATGAGGGATTTCA
This sequence comes from Cnaphalocrocis medinalis, assembly GCA_014851415.1. Classification (NCBI taxonomy): domain Eukaryota; kingdom Metazoa; phylum Arthropoda; class Insecta; order Lepidoptera; family Crambidae; genus Cnaphalocrocis; species Cnaphalocrocis medinalis. The sequence continues at coordinate 4,025,302 of CM026283.1, forward strand.
GAAATTAAAAAGAAACACTAAGGTAAAGTTACCTAATACGGCGGTAGTCAAAATCGCTTCCTATTACGGTGGTATTTTCTATTTCGCGTTTATTTCCGTTTTATTCAGTGTAGGTACCTACAATCAAAACTGAACCTATTATTCTAAATCTATTACTTTATAATTTAACTGACGTTTGCAAGTATAGCACATAGACAACACAACAATATCAATTACTTTGTTTAACGCCATCGACGTGAGCGGCGTGTCCATACAAACGCGGAACAACAAAAGTAAGTACACAAATATTTTGAAACTAAGTTTTTTCGTATAAAGATGCTGTTAGAGTTCGTTCATTTGTTATTTATATCATTTTCCTGTTATTACACTCGCTATTTACATAGTTTATTAATATTTGTAAGTCATTTTTTACCGAAAAAATCAAAACACAAAATACCGCCGTGATAGGATACACATTTTGTAGATTAATCCCTAATACGGTGGTATGCCTCCGAAATAGGAAAGTACTGGATATTTTTAATTGTTCATAACTTTCAATTTATAAACTTATTGAATTAGTTTCAAGTTAAGTTGAAATAATTATTAATCATATTATTTAGAAACCATATTCTGTGGTATGTGTTCTTAATTAGAAATCTAATTAAATATGAAAACTGTCGAGTACAAAATGTTAGTTCTTAGACGAGGTAAAATGGGAAGGATGTATTTTAATTTATCACAAAACATTTATTTTGTATCAATTTTGATTTGAGTTTTACAAATCTGCGCCCAAAACCTGTTAATGTTTGTTTAGGCATTTTTATTATTTTGTTTATCGAAATATTTATGGGTCAGAATTAGATTATTATAACATGAGTAGTTTTCCTATTACGGCGGTACTATTTCCAGGTGACTCCATGTTAGGGTTCTAAGATCTCCTATTACGGCGCTATTCATCTATACTTATAAAAAATCTATTTGTTTGTTTGAACGCGCTAATCTCATAGTCCATAAGTCAAAGAAGGTTTTAAGCTATATTAGTATAACACTATGTGTCCGCACCGACGCGGGCGGAGTTGCGGTCGGCCGCTAGTATAATATACAATTAAAATTTTATAGGGTTCCGTAAAACAAAAACTATGAAAACTTTTAAAGGATCGTGGTTAAAACGGGCATAAAACCAGGAGAAATCAAATGTGTCATAATTTCATCATCAGCAACCCACACTCGACCACTGCTGGACATAAGTCTCCCCTAATGCACGCCACCGCTACCGATTTTCGGCCACTCTCATCCAGCTCACACCAGCCAGCCTTCGAATGTCATCATCCCATCTTGTCGCAGGGCGTCCAACACTACGCTTACCGAGTCGCGGTCTCCACTCAAGGACTTTACGGCTCCAACGGTTGTCAGTTCTGCGGCTAATGTGACCAGCCCACTGCCACTTCAGTTTGCTAATTCGGTGGGCTATGTCGGTGACCTAAACCGGTGGATTAGTCCAGCCGTGAGTGTCCACGTCTCGGCACCGTAAGTCATAATCGGGAGGACACACTGGTCGAAGACTTTCGACTTAAGACTTTGAGGGATGGGTGACGAGAAGACTTGACGAAGCTTACCAAATGCTGCCCAGCCTAGCTGAATTCTTGTATTGGGTTCTCTCTCGAAGTTGTTTCTGCCTAATTGGAGCGTTTGTCCTAGAATCTAGGACCACCTAGGACCTAAATAGACATATTTCTAAACAACTTCGAGAGGTACTCCATTATCAGCGACCGGTCCCGGACGAACCAGCTCGTTGAACAGGACCTTGGTTTTATCCAAGTTCATCCGAAGATCGATGTGTTTGGAAGATTCAGCCAGGCTGCTCACCATCTCCTGAAGGTCAGGTAGGGTTTCCGTCAGGCTGACGATGTCGTCTGCGAATCGTAGGTGTGACATGTGCCTACTCGCTATTAACGTTGATTCCGCGCTCTTTCCAGTTTAGCGTTTTGAACATGTCCAGCAGCACAGCGGAGAAGAGTTTCGGAGATATAACATCTCCTTGTCTCACACCAAGTCGCAGCAGGACAGGCTTGGTTTGGCCATTTTGGATTACTACGGACATATTAGCGGCGTCATACAGACACCTCAACACCTCGATATATCGCCAATCGACTTGGCACCTCTGCATGGCGTCGAGAACAGACCAGGTCTCGACGGAGTCAAAAGCTTTTTCATAGTCCACAAACGCCATGCACAGGGGCTGGTTATACTCTTTGGTCTCCTGTATAACCTGTCTCACTGTTTGGCTATAGTCTATGGTGCTATAACTCCGTCGGAACCCTCGGAATTTATAGACGTGACTTAAGAGTGAAATTGGTCGATAGTTCTTCAGTAAGGTTTTGTTGCCATTCTTGAAGAACAATACGACCAAGCTCCGCTGCCACGCCCTAGGAGTTCTCCCGGAGAAAAGAACCGAGTTAAATATACGCCGAAGTTCCTTCAGCACCGGCTTGCTGGCAGCTTTTAGAAGCTCGGTTGTGACTCCGTCTTCGTCTGGGCCTTTTCCATTTTTAAGTTGCCCAAGAGCTGCCTCGATCTCCTCCAAGCTGATGTCGGGTAGATCCTCCGTCGCATGGCGGGTTAATGTGGCTCTTGAATCGGCGTAGGGTAGGGTCAGTGCGACGAGTATAACTGGCTATAAAACGTGTAAACTTCCGAAAGAATATCTGGCTTTGACGTGATGACTTCTCCATTTGTTTTGGTCAACTTCGACAGGTGGCTCCTTCGAAGCTTTTGTACAAAGACTTTGGACCTCCGGTTCTGGGGGTCTAATTTGAAGTCATTTTGAGACTCAACCAAACGATTGAGAATGCCATTTCCTAATTTGAAGTGACCATTGTTTCGTTTGAGACCGATGGAAGTTGTTTTTGACAGGACTTGTCTCAAACCCTAATTTGAAAGCGTAAAATGACATTCGTAAAATTGAATTTGACAGCTCAAGTCTCGGGGTTTTATGTCAAATTTTACGATATCTCGAAAGGTGTTTTACTTCGGTTGAAGTATTGAACATTTCATACATACTTACATGGAAGATTAGAAATTATATTATACTAGTCATATAAAAGTTACGTTAAGAGTTTACTAGCAAATTAGGTACATAACAAATACCTGTAAAGTTAGTTTAAAGGAAATAATAGGTAAATAAATAATAGTTTTTGTGACTAGAAGAAAATGGTCATGTACCACCTACCTATCTTACCTTACTTAATAATTTGTGATTTTTTGCAGTGAAACGGGCTGGTAGACTTTGAAGATTCCTTTTGAAGAGCCATTGTGAGGATACGGTGCCCTAAGTAATATGGACTTAGTTGTGGTTGTGGGATGCATCTGGTCGAGGTATGTACCTTACCTAAGTACTTCTATTCAACCTAACATAAACTAGAACTATACCTACCTTATCGTTTTATTTCATTCAACATCTCATATCGAAAGGTTAAATAAAGTTATGGATAGGTACTTACTTAAACTAAGAAATTTAAGAACTTACCTTACTATTCCTTAAATAAAGACAATATTTTACAGATCAACAATATTAAAAATTTTTACATAAAGCACTCAACTACTATGCATTTAAGTAGGTTACCTACAGTGTAAACACACAGCAATAAAAGTATTTTGTTTGTTGTTTGTTTGAAAGTTATGGAATAGGAAATCATGAGCCATCCAAATTATGTTCATAGTAAAAGTCACAAAATTCCAATGAAAGAAATTGTTTAGGTACCTACCAAGAGTGAATAATGAACATAAAAATTTAATTAATAGATCTCCGGTGTAGTACATTTTTTGGTTGATACTTATAAGTATTTATTTATGTTTACAGATTTTATGAGCGATGATGGCATTACTTATGGCAAATGGATTGGATGTATTGATTACACCCATGCCCACCCATGGACACACCCAACACCATGTGGAGTCACTACAATAGAAAATAAATAAAATAATAATTGTTGTATGAACTGCGATTGTCAACATTTTTTTTCTATTCTATGCTGAACACAAAGATTATGTATCTAAATACCTAATTTGAGATTAATTTGAATTATTGATCTAATAGCTTGGGTTAAGTTGTTACTGTTAAATTTACTAATAAAATATCTTTAAATAATTAAATTGTTTTATTTTGCCAAGCCCGATGAGGCTGATACCTCAGCTTTTTTTAATACCTCCTAATTATTGGAATTCCTATATTTAAAACACCCTATTGGTCTAGTGGTTTAAGTACCGGGCCATAATCTTCGGGTCCCGGGTTCGATTCCCAGGTCAAGCATAGCACGTGTTTGTGATCAACAATCTGAATAAGGCAAGTGTGGTGATTAAGCCTAATGCCACTGTAGTAGCGTAGACTTGATTTCTATGATAGAGCCCCTTGCCCTGCAGTGGGACAGTATATAGGCTGATACCTACTAAAGTATCAGTAGTAAAGAATTTTCAATTACTTAATTATAAATATTGTAAAATATATTGTAATATTGTAAAATATTTATAATTAGGTAATTAAAAAAATCTCAAAGCAGCTGTGTATTAAGCATATCATAATGCATGAACACTAACATCACAAGACAAGAAGCTAACTTACTGCTTAAATGAAAAACATAACATAAATAGATACTCTTTATTGCACAAAGTTTACAAGTCTTCTTAAACTAGGTAATAAATTTGCTAATATACAATAGCTTGTAGCGACATCTTCCTGTGTTCAGTTCGTCGCAGGTTGTAGAGAGAGATCTGTAAGTAAGAAAATTATGGTATTATTGATAAAATTATAATGATAATATCTACACTGTTATAATAGTGCAGTGGTAGCTCAATGTATAAGAATGGGAAGTCGTGGTTTGAATCCGAGATAAATGAGATTACCAGTACATATTGGACAGTATCTGAAATATGTAACAGTAAATCAGTTTGTCTGGTACTTCTGTTAAAGGACAGCAAAGGTCAGATGGCAGTCGCTTGATGATAGTTTAACAAACATTCCGGAATCATTCTCTAAGCATACCACGGGTTCCAGACTGATAGTTTTGTATGAATCTGGGATTCATATGCTAAGTATGGAAAGAGATCCCTATACCTTACATGCTCTATAACAATAGATCCATGTAACTTTTAATTTTTAAAGAAATTAAAAGGAATTAGGAAGAAATTTAATTTCTAAATAAGACAAAACTTTACATGCTCGGATCAATGGAAAATACTTAAAAATTACATACCTTTTGATACAACAAGCCAACAAGCACCAATTTTAGTTATTCAAAGTCCAAATTATTTCCTTCATGTAGTTTGAGGTTACGTAGATCTCCGATCCGATCTCTCTCAACCGAGACATTTTTGCAATCCTTCACCATTACTGATAAAATTGTGTAGATTTATACAAATTCATCTAAAAAACGAAATACATTGTAAAGTTGTAAACAAAACAAAATATTTTTCCTAATTGATCAGCTGTCACTTTTTGTTTTCCTTACAGCTTTGTTTTTTTTTTTTTTTTTTTTTTTATGTTATAGGTAGAAGACGAGCAGGCGGATCACCTGATGGTAAGCAATTGCCGCCGCCCATGGACACATGCAACACCAGTGGAGTCACAAGTGCGCTGCTAACCTTTTATCCCCTTCCCCCCGATGGGCCTCCGGTACCCTCACTCACTCGGCGAAACACAGCACAGGAGCTGCTTCACGCCGGTTTTCTGTGAGGCAGTGGTATCACTCCGGTCGAGCCGGCCCATTCATGCCGAAGCATGGCTCTCCCACATACTTCTTTGTTGAGCAAAGAAAACAAACGCCAAACAGCCAAAAAAACTAAATTCTTAAGATTATGACAAAATTTTAAGTTTTCACTACATAAAATCCTTCTTTCAAACACATTAAACAACAATCTATTTATATAAACAGCCAAATATTTTTTATTTATTAAAAATGTCATTGTTTATAAAATTCAATTGCTTCAATTGATCGAATGTGTGTAGGCGCCATAACATAATCTTTCGGCGGCACTTTCAATTGATTTCAAAACTCTATGGTCTCCGATCGTAAAAGAGTGTCCGTCTCAAAGACATTTCGTTATCGCAAAACAAATTACGTTTGGTTGACTCTCAGCTCAACCGAACGAAAGTATTTGCCAACTTCAAATTAGACCCCCTGCTCAATTGCTCTCTGTATTTTGAGTGTATTGGAGCTTCGGAGGTCACGTCTTAACAGCTAGGAGATGGACTTATTCAGAGCCTCTTGTCCATTAGGTCCAGAGTCTCTTTCGAAAGCTTAGACCGTTTGCCCGTACGTCGCAACTCACAGAACTTTGCACCCTCGTTCCGAAGAATTTCTACCACTTGGTCGAGCCCCTGTGCATGGCGTTTGTGGACTATGAAAAAACTTTTGACTCCGTCGAGACCTGGTCTGTTCTCGAGGCCTTGCAGAGGTGCCAAGTTGATTAGCGATATATCGAGTTGTTGAAGTATCTGTATGATGCCGCTAATATGTCCTTAGTAATCCAAAATGGCCAAACCGAGCCTGTCCTGCTGCGACGTGGTGTAAGACAAGGAGATGTTATATCTCCGAAACTCTTCTCCGCTGTGCTGCAGGACATGTTCACAACGCTAAACTGGAAAGAGCGCGGAATCAATATTAATGGCGAGTACATGTCACACCAACGATTCGCAGACGACATCGTCATCTTGGCGTAAACCTTACAGGACCTACAGGAGATGGTGAGCAGCATGGCTGAATCTTCCAAACACATCGGTCTTCGGATGATCTCGGATAAAACCAAGGTCATGTTCAACAAGCTCGTTAATCCGGGACCGGTCGCTGTTAATGGAGTACCTCTTGAAGTTGTCCAGGAATATGTCTATCTAGGACAAACGCTCTAATTAGGCAGAAACAACTTCGAGAAAGAAGCCAATAGAAGAATTCAGCTAGGCTGGGCAGGATTTGGTAAGCTTTGTCAAGTCTTCTCGTCACCCATCCCTCAAAATCTTAGTCGAAAGTCTTCGATCAGTGCGTCCTTCCGGTCATGACTTACGGTGCCGAGACGTGGACACTCACGGCTGGACTAATCCACCAGTTCAAAGTCGCTCAAAGAGCTATGGAAAGGGCTATGCTCGGAGTATCTTTGAAGGACCGCATCAGAAATGATGTAATCCGACAGAGAACCAGAGTCACCGACATAGCCCACCGAATTAGCAAACTGAAGTGGCAGTGCGCTGGTCACATTATCCGCAGAACTGACAACCGTTGGAGCCATAAAGTCCTTGAGTGGAGACCGCGACTCGGTAAACGTAGTGTTGGACGCCCTGCTACAAGATGGGATGACGACATTCGAAGGCTGGCTGGAGCGAGCTGGATGAGAGTGGCCGAAAATTGGGAGCGGTGGCGTGGATTGGGGGAGACCTATGTCCAGCAGTGGAAGGGCGTGGGTTGCTGATGTTGACGAAATATAATTAATTAATTTACCATTGGTAATGTAATAATATCAATGGTCAATATATGAAAAACTTACCAATAACGTTGCTAAACACATGAATATTATTAAATATATTTATTTGTACGGAACTATAATGAATATAATTTTTGACACTCCGTATTAGGAGCCGCCTACCGCAGTAATAGGACCAGACCCAAATTTTACCTCCGTATTAGGGAAAATCGACCCGACTATTTAAATATTTTTTTAAAATAAGAAATATCATGAAAAGAGACACAGTCTCAACAGCAATACAAAATGTAAATTCCACTTTTAACGATAGAACTTATTTCCACCTTTATAAATAACAAATGCTTATTTTTGTTCTTTACTTTCAAATGTTGCGAAATACCTCCGTAATAGGTGCTTTTACCTTAGAACTTTTTGGCAGTATGACGAATATAGCATGTCCTCACGGGACATAATGTAAAAACTCGAATCTTTGATCCAGATCTTCATAGATCTCATAATTATGACGCATGAGCACAAAATAATTAAGTATTTTGTGTAATGAGTGTATTTATTGTAATGATAAAAAGTTGCAATTTTGAAGTCCGATCTTTTCCCATCCCTACGTCATCAAAACAAGTATCATAGGATACTTCTTTAAGTTTTTTGTCATAATAGTGACCGCAGCTTCTCGCCTATTTAAGAGTAATGGAAAAACGCCAATCGGTACTCATAGACATGTAAACGATTCCGGGGCATACTCGCCAATGCCCCGCAAAAATAAAAAAATAAAACTGGAAATAAATTGGTGACAACCCAGCCAAAATTGTCAGGACAGGTGAGTGGAATCAACACGTGTAGATACAGTTAAACAAACCCGCCACACCTCGGGCGGTCTGCCTTACCGATTAGGCCACGGGGTTAAGCCCAATGCAGGGTGACAACACTTCTTGGGAAACAAATTCCACAGCTTTTGTTATTACATAAGGGATAATGTTACTAAGATACAAAGCGCTTAAATCTATTTTCAGACATTTTAAATTGCAGGCGCGCATAGAGAGTGTTACGTCACGTTATAACGCACGATATTAAAGCTAAGGATGATGCTTACACCACGCTTCGTTGACTGTCTCACTCATTGCCTATTGAGAAATGAATGCATGTCTATGGTGAGTGGTCTTCTAAGACTATCGTCGATTAAGTAAGGCGAAACGGAATTAGATATCTTCGGGCTTAGGCTCAATTGACCGTACAAACCCTTGAAAACTAGAATTAATAATGGTAAATCGAGTGCATACTTTCGATTAACCATTTTTCGTTGAGATAATGAAGTACCTATGTTTTGACATCATAATGTCAAAACATACTTCATTATCACAACGTGTTACTGTTGCATCTAAAGCTGTCAAATTGAAGTCCGGGGTAGGCATGGGTAAAAATCCTGGATTTGGGAAGACAACCCTCACACAAGGAAACCAGGGAACCAGACAGAAAATAATGACTGAAATGCTGAGACTAGCTCAGCTTCTTGGTGATGATCAGCTTCTTATTTTCCAGTCCGTCATTTTTGTCACACGATGTGGTACTCTTATCTGCGTGGGCGGATGTCCCACTAGCGCAAAAACCATGGGCAGCCACCTAGCGGTAATTGCTCAGACCGCAGCTAGGCGCGCCCTCGTTCCGGCCGAGAGTTTCCGAGCCGAGAATCGAATATCCACCTTCGTCTATCTCTTTCTAGACTCTTTACCGATTGTCGCATTTACACCTGGTCAAATAAGCCTGTGAAGGCTCCCAACAAACCTCAAAATATTCTAGCCGATCTATCTCGTGTCTTCCTTACGTTTAGGGTTTCCAGATGACCAGAAAATTCGGGGATTTCCAATAAATGAAATTTCAATTGATTATCCCGAAATTGCTGTTCTCCAATGTATCCAGTAAGTTAACGTAGCTTTTCCTCTACTAGTATTTCTCACAAGGTTTAAACAACGATTGATTAGACTGTGAAATCAAGCTAAACATTCCTGCTTAGCGCGGTAGAACTATGTTACCGGGAGAATAGTTAGATTTTAATACCTGAAAGATTTAAAAAACGATGAAATAGCAGCTCTACCTATGTCCACAGTCTAGCTTAGATGTATCAACTATACTTACATCCCGCATTTTTGCCATATGATGTGGTCCTTGTACGCGTGGGCGAGTTACACTGGGGCAAAAAGCATGGGCAGCCATCTTGCGGTAATTGCTTACCGCAGCTAGGCGCGCCCTCGATCCAACCGAGTTTGCGAGCCGAGAATTGAATATAGCCACCAATCAACTCAAAATATTCTATCCGATCTGTCTCGTGTCTTACGTACCAATTTCCATGGCCTGATGAGCTTAGGTCTGGCCCCCCGACTTATGAGTACTTATCTAGTCCCGCATTTACGCGTGGACGACTCACTAGTGCAAAAAGTATGGGGCAGCCATCTTGCGGTAATTGCTCACACCGCAGCTAAGCGCCCTCGATACGGCTGAGTTTGCGTGTCGTTTGTTTTTGAGTGGCAGAGTAAACTAGCGCTACTTATTATTTATTTCTATTGCTCCTAAATTAATATTCCTAGTGTATACATGATTATGTTACATTGTTTTCGGGATTGTAATTCTTCGTCATTTTTCGTCTTCGGGATTTTCCTGATGTTTTGTGTATATTATGTTTTAATGTGATTGCCAAGTCAATAAATGAATAACTGACTTGGCAAAGCATTGATCTCACCACTTTTTACGGTAGTTGCGAGACATGGTTTTTTTGACAAGTATTGTTTTTAATGGGATTTATTCTTGTCGATGGTGCTAGTTAGTTCCATTTTGCCTCTAGAAAACCGCTGAGAATCTGAAATGTTCCACACTCCACTAGTCAAACTGTCGATGTTTTCGTTTTCTGTCACGGACTTTGGACACAATGGTCTGTGGAACTGTACTGTCCTTGGTTCATTCTTGTCTGTAACGTTTTACTTTTTAGTAAAGAAACGTGATTTTCTTGATCTCCAGCTATCTAGCATATTCAGCTGTAAATTTTAGATATGCCAATTAATTTTACACATGTTAAGAAAAGAATGAATGAATGAATGAATATGCTTTTTATTGCACACAAAACAGAGGTATAAAACTTAAAAACTAGTTATATTAGGAGTAATGTACAACAAAGGCGGCCTTAACACTATGAGAATCTTCTCGTGTGGTGTTCGGTTGCTACTTAATTTTTTTTTCAAAATAAATTACACCCTATATTAAACCCTAGCTGTATTTGTGTGTGTATGTGTAGATGTGAATCTATATACTGAAAAAAGTTTCAATAATGTCTGTTCAAAAGTTTCCAAGATTAGCGTGAACAGACAAAGAACTTTTTTAATTCATTGTTTTACGGCATGTTACTGTTTTTGTTAAACATACTTCTATTTATATATTTTATTTTACTTACATAGTGTATCATGGTGACATTTACATCGCTTTAACCAACCATTCTTAAAAGGATGTAAATGTGTACCGATACAACCTTTATAAATAGATGTAACTATAGATATTGCAATAACTGGGTACTCACTATACGTTGAAACATTTGCCTTCAACAGGAAAGGAAATAATACAGCCTACGGTGAATGCTCTATAGACGAACGATAGATAGCTCACAGTTTGGACAAGAAACAAGGCCGCACCTGTTGCTATTGCTTCACATGTCCCAGAAGTATTTGCTCGCAAGTCGCACTAAACTATCACAGATGTAGGACGTGTCTGTTTAGCTTTAGATTGCAATTAAGTGTGCTAAGAAGCAAACCTCGATTTCAAGTAAGAGTGTCATGTTGAATGGCATTTTGCCATCAGGTGTGTTTTTGGGTCAGGACTGGATTCTATTTAATTTCCAAATTGCATATTCAAAGAGTGTAAATTACGGTAAAAGTTAGATACCTACTTATACAGGATGTATCTGTGAACAATTACATTATTTTAACCACGTCAACATTTTGTTCTACGACTTTTTAAAATTCGTCTTTTGAATAAACCGTTTATTATGGATAAGGGTCTAAAATAAAATAATTATAGTGACGACATATTCAGAATTCATAATATTTGTATTACTAAAATGACTTTATACGTTTTCAGTCTAGAATTGTGTACGTAAAGATTATAATTAATATGATCGAAGATATCCATAAAACAATTTTTACAAGAGTAAGTAGTCGCGTTCCGAAATAGCAATATCAATATTTTACTGCTACTTACTCGTATTTCTTAAAGTGCACGAAACGATACATATAAAACAGCTTTAAGACTAAGTATAGTCAACAAACTGTATCTACTTTACTTCATTCATTTAATTGAATGCAACTTACCGTTTACAGCGTAGGTACCTACTCTTTTTGAAGCGCATAGCCAAAGGCCTGTTCCAATTATAAAAAGCTATTAAAATATCGGTCATTACAGGGCCGATCGCACTGCAAAGTTACAAAATTAAAATATCTATATACGTACAAGTCAGTACAAAAGATTAACTTAAAAATATTCTACAGAATTCTCTTGCTTTTTTGAAAGTTGATGTTGTCGCTTATTTCATAGGCTTAGAGTTATTATTCTAAGTTCATAGGTTATTTAATACCATATCTTTGTAACAAATTTTGTAGATGCAGTTAGTGTACTCGCAGATATTAGGGGCCCAGAGACGTTAGGCCCTGGGCGCTTGTCCTGAGCTATAAAGAGGGCTGGAGTATTTGCGAAAATGATACAAAGCGATATTTGCATTTGGCTACGGCGCACGGGACTTTGATGAAATACTGAGGTCAAACAAACGGAGTTGTGACTGCCCCTCGAAGCTCAATGTAGGGACATTTGGTCTTTAGAACATCGCAGTTTTTGATACGGGTTTTGGGTCCGCTACCCTTATAGTTTGTGAGCGTAAACTAGTTGTGCATAAGCATACAGCTTACTGGAATCTCACAAAAGTTTACTACTTGTATATACATAATATATTTGGTTTTTGTGATAGGTGGTAGACGAGCTAACAAATCACCTGATAGTAAGCGATTGCCGGCGCCCATAGACACCTTAAGCCTGTAACATCAGTAGAGTCAAAGGCGCTGCGCTGCCATTCTTTAATCCCCTTTCCCCTCAATTGTGCCTCCGGAACCCTCACTCACTCGACGAAATATAGCGCAGGCGCTGCTTCAAGCCGGTCTTCTGTGCGGCCGTGGTATCACTCCGGTCGAGCCAGCCCATTTACGCCGAAGTGTGGTTTTCCACGGTCATGGTCCTTGAATTAAGTGTTTTAATTTTAAGACTAACAGTAGTGAACAGAGGCTGCGATTGGAAACATCTGTCTATTAATTAAGTAATTAAAATAGAATGTAAATCGTTTAAAGATTAGCTACTGTAGAATTTAATTTTTCACTACCAGACTGACCCACTTTGATTCATTCCGTTTAAATTTAATTACCTAGCTATTAAATTCACATTTTTATCCAAGAAACCTTCCCAGTACGATCGACTTTAAACGCCGTAGGCGTTCTTCATTTCTCCGGCGTAACAGAGAAGCTTTCGTGATACTTTTTGTTACTTTGAATGACAAAAAGTGGTGTTCTTTTAATTACAGCCTTTATTAACTCGCTCGCCGCTTTGTAACTTACAAATCTTGCAAATGAAGTTTTAATTAGTTCCCCTGTGTACGGACTAAATTGCGTGGCCCTTTTTGTTTCGGAACTTTCAGTGTTCAAAATGTTCGGAATTTGACTCTAGAACATTTTTGATGGTTTTGAGAGACCTCTTTATTATAAGTGTACTTAAATATACATATGTAACCTGGTATTTAGGGTTCCGCTCACGACTTAGTCATAATATAAGGTGTCGTTTTCGATGAAAAGTACCAAAAATATGCCAGATAATTTTATACATTTTATATGGAATCGCCGCACATTGTTGAGGTCGGTGGCCGCCATAAAGTTACAAAACTAAAGAAGTCTATGATTTGGGAATTACAAATAAAAAAAACAAAAATCAAGTACGCACGTATACAACATGTCATCAAGGAAAGATTAAATGCAACGAACGATAAAAAACAACAATGTGAAGCTCAACAGAACACTATATCTACATAGATAAGCAAAACATCTCTTCCATTCCTAGTCGGTTAGGCTGTCACTTGCAAACAGTTGCCATCGCGATGCCCGATAAACCGAGGAACAGAACGAATGCGAATCAGGGGGTCTACTCCGCCGAACGATAAACGATATATCGTGCCAATAATCGTGTCGGAGCCTACTCTAAGTGCCATCGTATCGACTGTCGTTGATACGAATCTACGAACGATATTGCTTTGACAGTTCTTACAAAAACCCTACTCTAATACACCATAAAACGATACGAATAATTGAATTTGACAGCTTCACAAACGTCAAATCGACGAACATTCCTACGACATCTCTGATGGTGTCGTAAAGATTATCGTTTCGTTGTGATTTTGCATTTAAAGACCCATATTACTGTTCTCCGGACTAGTATCTTCCTTTACCATTGACCCTAGCTCTGTTCAATAGATTTCGGTTGTGATGGACGATTGGATTTTGATTTACATAAATCAGAATATTTTTGGCGCCAACGCTCGAGTGTGTTCTGTGTGTTTTCGCTGCTTTACCCCTGTTTTCTTTATAATTTTTCACCCGAACTGCCTAAGGATAATACGACTCGGACTGTGATATTGATTTTGGGATGGGAATTGATGAATAGTGCTGCAGTTTCCTTGCTTTCTTAGACAATGTCTTAGTTATTGAGGATGATGAAGAATGATAATAAAAGCACCTATTGTTAAATTATATCTTGTTGTTTTCAATATTTTCTCTACCTTATCCACACAATAAAGGGCTATGGGTTATGAAACCCAAGCGCTGCCTCCATTTGAAATGAGTTTTTGTTGTTGTTGCGCCAAATAATATGGTTAATAAAGGCATAACCTATAAAACTTCTATGCAAAATTACTCAAAAACCTAGCCTCCATGAATTACGATTTTATTTTCTTATTAATCAGCAATACATGCTCTTTTAATCAAGGTATATTTCATTCATTTTATTTTTGAATAAAATGTGGAAGCAAAACGGAGTGATTATATTCTCTTTGGTGGAAGCTGTCATGTAGCTCTTTTGTGTCATTTTTTTAGCCATTTATGGTCCACACTGAAGAATAATAAACCAAACAGCCAAACTTTTTTTTAATTTTACAATCATTCGTTCACGAACATCCGAATAAAACAAAAGTAAATTGTCTATACTTACGATAATCGACACAGATTACGAACATTTCTTATAGTAGGGTACATGCGAATAATTCGGACCAATGTCGTATCGTCACGAATAATTCGTTATCGTTTGGCGGAGTAGACCCCCTGATCCATGTTGGTGGTTCCGTAATTGGATTCTTCGGGTTATATGATCATTGTATCTTGTTCACTTGTCATTCTGAACGGCAAATTACTCATGTTTAGTCGTGCGTCTAGTCAAGCGAATCGAGCTTTTACTCGTTATGTATCAGCGTAGGTTATACTTGTTGTGTGGACACAGAGGAATAAAATCCAAGTTTTAGTTTGACATATTGAGTTATAAACAGAGATGTGAAAAATAATTTAGTAAAAGTATTTAAATACAAAGACAATCTACAGGGGCAGAACTCGGTAAGCAGGTATTATATTTGAAATGATTGAATGAATGAATGAATGAATGAAATCTTTATTTGACACAGTAAGACAGAACATAAAGGTACACTAAGACGCAAGAACAAACAATACACTATTAAAAAAAAACATAAAATACATAAATTATCACAAAGTACAAAAAAACAAAAACCAACTGTGCCAAATAGGCGACCGCTCAGCTTTTGTCGGAGCTAGCCAAATATAGCTAGCGCCGACGCTGGTTTTCAGCGGCTGGCCTAAAAACATTGCGCCTCTGTTCCCCTCTGCCACCATTATAGCAACCCGACAAGGTGTACTAAACAGAGACAGAGATGAACAGAAGCGCAGCTTGGGGGCAAAATGAGACACATTAGTAAAGTAACTTAAAAGTAGGTGACATACAGCATACAGATATACAAAAAAAAAAAAAGCATAACAACAGGTGCAAAACAAATCAATACATACACACAACATACGAACACACATACATACACATACATACATAAGTGGAAAACACAAAAGCGGCAGTGGCGTCATCAAAGTATGATTTAATTTAAAATCCGATGGAAAGGAATTAGCCTATTTTTGAAAAATAATGTTATGAGGGTTTCCGAACGCATCGCATTTTTTACTTGACACATGGAATTTACAAGAGAAAAAAAAAAATCGAAAACTGGAAAATTTTGTGCGAAGGTGAAAATGAAATTGTTATTGTTAATGGTTTGTGGCAATTGTGGTGAAGATCATTTGCTTTGATCAGATTGGATGGATTTAAGAATGAAAAATTGTTAAAATGAATTAAAAATGCAACGAAACTATTTTGTATTTTATAAATACTAAATATTCACATAGAGTATTTCAAATAAAATACAAAATACATTTAGAAAAAAAGTATTTCAAATATAAAATAAAAATAGGTATTTTGCATTTTGTATTTATTTGCATTTGAAATATTTGTATTTCAAATAATTCACATCTCTGGTTATAAAATATAGTAGGTCTTAGCCTCGAATAATTAAACGCTTCTTAATTTTGAGAGTTGTTTAAACATCGTGTTATCGATTTTTTAGACAACTAATAATACTTAACTAAATTAATGTAAAAACATATTTGAGTATAGTCACCTATAAGTTTTGTAACGTTGTCAGTAAAGCCATACCAGTGACTGAAAACTGCTAAACTGGGGCAACAGACCTACCTACGAGTACCTAAATTGGTATTCTTAGGTCTTCTTTGTAATTTTTGTAACGCCGTTTCTTTAGACTATCAAGGACGGCTTAATGGGTACGTACAATTACGTTACAAGGTTTTGATAGGTCAAGGTAAGTAATATTGAAATTTTAAATCCAACAATTTGTTGTTTATGTATAGGTATCCTCGATTTATTGAAAGAAAAATGGGAGTTTATTTTTGTTTGTGTATTGGTGAATAACTTGTAGAAAATATGTTTAATTGAATAAATAAATAAAAAATGAAAGCTTTCTTAGCTTCCTTAGCTTTGTAAATTTTAATAAAGTCTGAGGGCCTCCTTCGCCATCTCTGAGTAAAGTTCCAAGTAATTTTCTATTTATTTATTTTTCTTGTCAATTATAGTGGGTTTGGAGAAAATTGGCCCATGGTTTTTGTATTGAATAAGTTATTTAAATTGTTAACTAGGCCGCGGACGAGGTGCCAGCTTCCTCCAAATCCACTTAAATTGAGGAGTAAATTACTTGAAACTTTACTCAGAGATGGTGATCGAGGCTCTTAGGCTCTTAGTTTGCATATAGGAGTCTTAACATTTAGACGTCACAGTTTCTAGACGTACGGATCTGATGTCAGAGTGAGAAAGTAAAATTAAACTTAAAAAAAGAAAAAAAACGAGTTGAAACCGTTGCTACGGGGCTCTAAAACCGCAGCTTCGTACTGTCCGTGCCATTGTCTTTGGGACAAATGGAACAAACTCCGATGTACAACAATATAAACAACAGCACAAAAGTATTGGACTCCGATGTTTTCAGTTGGTGCATATTTTCTTTTCCATTGTCGAATAGTGAACAAACTTTTTCGTTCAAAGATAGTTTTAAACCTAACATTGGTTATATAGAGCTCTATACTAGACTGGCTACTACGAAATGACGCCACGTTGGTCGAATGGTTTAAGTGCAGGGATCTTAGGGTCCCGAGTCGAGCAAAAAAATATCCTATGTCTCGAATTTTTCGAACATAGCTCGGGTTTGTGATCACCAATGCGTATTAGGCGAGAGTGATGATTAAGCCCATCATAGTAGCGATGACTCGATTTCTATGATGGACAGGCATTTGCTCTGTTTTTTTTTTCACTCAAATTCTTTTTTTTATAGACCTAATTAGTCTAATGTCAGTTGACACTTGACCACGAACTCACCAGATGGAAAGTGAACAAGAAGATATTACGCGTTTTGCTAGAAGTTGCTTGGTCACTCTTGCCGTGTAGGTATATGTCCAGATTCAAATCCTTAGCTATCCATTTGATTGTAAATGTAAAAGCGAATCACCTTGTCATTTATTTTTATTATGTTTGGCAGCTGTTCGTTTATTCCTATTATAGGTACATTTTATAATTTGATAGAGTGGTGTTGACTTAACGAACTTCGAATTCGCTTATGTTAATTCATTAAGTTTTCAAAGAAAGAAGTGGCTTTTGTTAATCACTTTAGTTCAAAAGTATCTTATAACTTTTTGATGAAGGTTTCTGCTTGATCGGCTTTATAAAAGCTTTCATTTTACTTCGCTTTTTACATAAAAGTGGTATAAACTTATATGTAACATGCCAAGGAAGTTGATCATCTATAAAGTTTAATAAAAATTATAATGAAAGGTACAAAAAACCCCATAATAACTGCACACTGTTTATTCTCATACCTACTTTTAAAATAGGATTCAACAATGGGCGGTCAATTATTTAATTAGGCATTGATAATACGTGTATAATGAAAAAACTAGTTGGTTTACCTTATTAGAACAGACAAGGCTAAGCTTCTTTTGGGAAGATTAATCACAGAATGCAAATTTTCGGCAAATCTCATTCAAAAACAACCGATAGGCGAAATCGATGTTTACGATGGATGATTAGACATCCTAAAACAAGTGAAGTGCTAAGGACTTACAGTTTCTTTTGCGTTGTGCGTACATTAGTAATTGCGATGAAGGTCGTAACGGGACATATCTGAGAGTGCGGAGATCAGTTCCACTGCCTATTAGGGTAGCCACGTGCTGGCGAGTTTTTGTTGTCCAACTATTGCTACTACTTTAGAATGGGAACGGGGTAACCCTGAAAAGACGGCGAGTTAAATTTATGATAACAATCGATCAAGCGCCAGCGGTTTTTTTATTGGTTATTTACTTTATAAATTGGATGATAATAAGTTGCAATATGATTGAATTGAGGTTATAAACTGTATTAATATTTTAAGTTGTCTACGTGTTTATGAATTACTGTGCACAGGAAAACCACCTCAAATAACAGCTAAGTATCATCACGGCGTCGCAGTTTACCGTTGCTTAAGTAGTCATGATGATCTATCTGAAGATGTCCCAAGGAACTAACTCTGTAATGAAATAAAACAAAGGAACCCCGTCGAATTTCGGCTCGTTTCATTTGTATCAAGAAAGACTTAATTTTTAGATGGTTATTAGGGCTTTGATAATGCACCAGCATTGTGGTTAAATTATAGGAAGTACTGAACTATGAACTTTGGGTAACAGCCAGCCATTACACAATGCCTAGTTTGGGTTCAACCGGCGTTGATGTCATATGGAATTAAACGGTGGTTTAAGGGAGTTAAAAAAGGTCACAGAGATGAGAAAGGACTTGTATATATAGACATGCAAACAGTTCCGTATTGTATTTACGGATCGGTTTCCTATAAGCAGGGGTCGTATTTAGGTGTGCAATTATTGTCGAAATCTTAACATGGATATGCCGATGGCGCTTGGAAATGGATTACGATTCCGAAAACATGTTCATACTACATATTATAGCATTTTATTCACTGAAGTAGTTGCTTTCTTTTTCGTATCCTATTTGAATGTTTGAGAACGTTAACCCTAAATGGCTCTATATAATCAAATCTCTGGTTATAAGCCTGCAGTATGGGACGAATAGGAGCTAAAAGGAGAAATTACTATTTTTTTTTGCAAATTTCCTAAGTAAATAACACAATTCTTCGTTCCATCATTCGGATGGTACCTGGATTCGACTTTCATTCGCATGATGTGTGGAAACACTAAAGAGTAACGGAAAATCTATCCTACAAAACCCTCATATCATGGTGCGCAGAGCGTCGAGTTTTTAGCGCAAGTGGTATCGCCCCTCATAAGGACAAACGAGTCTTCCACGAACACAAGCCGCGGTACCGTTCATTTTTCTCGTTATTACTCGTATGTGCTCGCCTTTAAGAGCTTTGAGACAGCTATATTTTTTTGTCTAAAGTTGAGATGGTCAGTGTACTAAGCTTAGTAAAAAGTAAACGCGTGGCGTTATCGTAGGTATCGGCCGGGGCCAAAGACCAGTTTGCCGTCATCCTCCTACTTGTGCGATGCAATTTAGCATAGCGACATCTATTGAGAGTTTAAGAAACTACTTCGACTTAGAATCTATTAGATCCTAAGTCCTATTAGATCTATTAGTTCAGCGCTTTCAAGTGTACCTTACAAGCTTAATAATTCACACTAATCTAGCTTAATTTGTAATATGTTTGAATCTATTATTACTTGCTGGGAACCCATCTTAAAAGGGTGCAAGCCCTTTTCACCCGTCCCTATCCCTAGCCTAGTAAGGTAATACAAGATAAACAACTCAGTAATTATTTAATTATGTATGCGGTATTATAAATTGATGTATATAGGCAACACAGCTGAAATATGGGTAAATTATGTACAAATGTTATGCTTAGTTACTACTAAGCTTTAAAATTTGCAATTTAAAAAAATAATGACGCCGCGATGTTTTAGTGGTCTAAGTACCGGGCCGCTCTGGGTCCCGGGTTTGCCCCCAGGGTCGAGCAAAATGTATGATTCGATCATAGATTTTGTTACGTTAGGCCCCTCTGTATCATGATCCAATCATGAATCGACATGCTCCGGGCTTGAAAGGGATGGCTGTGGACGCAATCGGGATTGTCACGTTGAAATGTTCATAATTACTTCTGGAGGTATTACTTAAACCTGGAAGAAGTGGTACATCAAAAATTCCATTATTGTGCGCCCATTTGTAAGCCGTTAAAAGCGGAGGTCACACCGCACCCGTTTCATTTGACCGGTTTCACATCACAAAGGTAATCCTTTACCAAACAGTAAAGGCAAAGGCAATAGCTATATCTTGACAGATATTAATAGGACTTAGCGGGTGGTTGTGTTAACACGATTAGTCCATTCAGAGCGGGTCTTAATGGTCGGATTATAAAGGGCTGCAGGTAAACTTCGTTTGGCTTAGCGCGGCCGGGTGGAAATGTACGAATTTGTACCAGAGGTCTGCGAATGAAGCGATGATTAATCTATCGATGTACCTATACAATATAGACTGCTAAGGCTTAAAGTTACCCAACGCCCCAAAGGGCAATAGAGAGGGAAATGCTTTGAATCTTCTTGCGTGATCGTATTAGGAGTGATGAGATCTACAGACGGCCGTTGGGGCAGAAAGGTCCTCAAGTGGAGGCTGTGTACAGAGAGTTACCAGCTGTAGCAGGCCACCCTTAGGTGGATTTTATTAGTGGGTTGGTAATTATAAACAAAAAAGATAGAGTTAAGGATAAGTCGGGCGTTTAATCCGAATGCGGGCTTCCTCGATCTCCCTATTTTCATCTGTGGGGACCCATACAGACATTTAACTGTGAAATACTTTCCTATTCCAAGATAAAACTTCAAAATACTCAGAAATTATCTTCATCATCATGTTTTTTAAAGATGACAGAACCGTCATTATTTTTAAAGATGAGGTAATCCTTTAATTACATTGCGAAGCAAAACAGTTTATTTAATATCTCAGAACTTTTCACGCGTTAAAAATAATTGCAGTAAGTACATTTTTATCTCCCGTGTATGCATAAAGCACGTACAAACGCTGTCCTGAAACTTTCAAAGGAAAAGTTCAACGAACCAGTCCACTGAATAATATTACCACGAGAGTTGAACCTCAACTCAATAGCAAGTTTGATAAGTCAGAGTTTAGTTTGCTTCAGTTAGTTTTAATCAATTTGCCTAAGCACGCGGCTACGTAGAATAAAACGAGTGTTATAGACTTGTGCAAAATAGTTCACTGAACTGAAAAGAGTGGTGCAGTTCTTTGAGTCCGGAGAGCTACGTCACTGATTTGATAAGTACTTGGCTTGATTTAGTTCACTTGCATCAATAGTTCGTTTAGTGAGTGACAGGTACAGTCGAATGTCTGTTTCTTAATCAGGGTCTGTTCAAAGTGTTCGTTTTACTTGTTATAATATAAAGGGCGGCGGTAATCGCTTACCATCAGGTGATCCGTCTATTCGTCTGTCCCCTATCTCATAAAAAACTGTCTCGTTTTTTCATGGCGTGATGGGATGGGATTAGTTGGGATAACGCATCAGAGCATTCTCCATTATAGAGACGGCAGAGAACAAAGATTACCCATTGTATGTTTTTAGTTACTTTTGCCTCATCCCTAAGAATCCTTGATGCCAAGTGAACTACTCTGTCAGGCACCACACATCTAGTCTTCAAGCGGCAACTCAAAGAGAAGCAAGTTGAAGTATTAAAAATCTTGCTCAAAGCGTGTGATGTGCTCAACTTTTAGCTTGATTATTTTTCAACTTTGTATATTACTTGCGAAATGAATATGCATGAAGAGGTTTCCAAATTAGACGGTACGCTGTTAGAGTTCTAAAGTCGAGGTTATCTGAGTGACTGTAGTGTAGACGCCTTTTATAAAGAGAAGAATCCTACAGACGATAACACTTATACATACATAGGTATTCTATAACCAGCTCCATATATTGGTAAACTATGAAGCTAATAGCTTCTTTTTTATGTAATAGGTGGCAGACGAGCAGACCGATCACCTGATGGTAAGCGATTACCATCGCCCATAGACACCTGCAACACCAGTAGAGTCACAAAGTGCGCTGTTTACCTTTAATCCCCTTTCTCCCAAATGGGCCGGTCGTCGGCACAGGTTTCATTGTTTCTACGCAAGATGCAAGTATTCGTCTCGCAAACGACATGCGGTTACGTGGACAACTAGGCCTTACCTAACCACGGTCTTCTTTAATACACGTCTAATCCATTGAATGACGAAAATGTCATACTCGTAACAGTAAAAGTTTCACGAATCTATGAATAATGTTGTGAAATGTGGTAACAGTATATTTTCCCTCTGCAAAATCCCAGCTACTTCATCATTTTTAAAAGTTAAATGCTGAATTTAACACGTCACAAATGTAACTACCTCGTGGAAATTATGGATATTTACGGGAGTTTCTGAACAGTTGCGGCGCTTTCAGATTGAGCTTAAATGCTAATGGTGGTATATTGTTCGCAGAACTGTTTTACTTTATTGTGACGCAACAAAAATAACGACGGTTTTATAGAAGCGATGGCTAAGAATTTAGGGGTAAACGTAGGTACCTATCTATTTAGATATTTGTGGTTCCTCTGATCTCTGATATCTGTAACACAAGTGCTTAAGCTATTTAGTACGGAGTCTGGTCAATGTATGAGATGTTGTACGAATTTATTTAATTCATTCATTTAGAAATACCTACTATTAGATTTTTTTACAATAAATTCGTGACCTTGAAAGTTTAAAACAATAATACCTATTGTTTTAAAATATAGTAATCACGTTAAAAACATCAGAAATAACATTGACTGAAGACTGTAACATGTGATTTGATTAGCACAATTTTCAGCATAGTAATGCAAGCTATTTCAAGGTGGTTTCACCAGGTGGACCGAAGATCTAGTGAAGGTCGTGGGAGTCCCTTGGATGCGGGTGGCACAGGACCGATCTGTGTGGAGAACATTGGGGGAGGTCTATGTCCAGCAGTGGACCTCAATTGGCAGAAATGACGATGATGAAGCTATTTCAGAAATAGCTACATTGTTTTATGAAAACCACATGACAACACCTGCAAATATAGTAAAAAATAACCTTTCTACTTGCAGCATTTGAATTTACATTAGATACAAAAAAAATATTGCTACTTACTTACAACTGTCTTACAAAACTGTTTACACATTTTATCTGCAGGGTCAGTTAGGTCTTAACGTATTTAGTATTTTAGTACTAAATAGAATCTAGAAAATAATTTCCAATTCGTTTCTAGATATACTTAGTCATAGTTCATCGATTATGTGTAAGACTGCAAATCACGCTTAAGCTAAAAGGTTTAGTTTTATTACGTCTAGTTTGAAAAGATCGCTGCAAGTCAGCCTAAGTCATTGAAGTTTCCAAAATACGAACAACTTTGTAAAAGAGAATTCTTCGAACAAAATGGAACTATCAACAGTTTTCAATTTTTTTCCAACACAAAAAAGTAGTCTAGAGTTTCTTTTGAGGCTCTTCGGCCTGTTGGCTGGAATTTAAAGTACAAGCAAACTGAAAGAAACCGAAACTTTGTGTTGAAATTTCGAATTTGTAAGGTACAAAAGGAATCTTTAGTCAGTTGATGAATCATTGTTGCAGAAAAAATGTTTTGAACAGAAAAGTTTTGTGGAAAAATGTACCTTACTAAGCGCATTTTAGTAGGCATTTAAAGTATTTTTCAAATAGGATAATACCTTATCTCAAGTGAAATTTTCATGAGGGCAGGCACAAAGTTAAATTGCCATGGATAATGCAGCTCAAAGATTTTTAATTACTTACATAATTTTATTTTGTGTGCGCCGCAAAAAATAATATCAACGAATTCTCAAAATGTGTACTGTTTTAATTGACGTACTCAGACACATTACTTAAACCTTGATTGTCGTTAACTTTTTTACCAATTCTCACATGAGATTTAGTACTTATTTTTATTTCACTATTGTTACTGAACAATGAAATAGTGTAAGATTTATTTAGGAATAGTGAGGAAGTAAAACTTACAGTATGATTATGTCTACTTAGAGATTATCTGCTTTTTTAAATAGCAAATTGCTGTTCATTTGGCTAATAAAACAAAACTTAAATTATATACGTGTCGTAACGTAATTATAAAAGTGTTATTAGTGTTGTACAAAGATTTATTCTTCTGTTTCAGATTGATCCCACGGCAGAACGATAAGGCTAAGGTCAGTATTTTACGAATGATAATAATAAAGAATATTTTGTTGTTGCAAATAAATACTAATTATAATATAGATACTTAGTATTATCAGAACCTTCACCATTTCTCACGCCTTGATACGGAGACCTATTTTTGAATTGTCGTCTCACTAAAAAATGTGTGACTCGCATGATTTTTGACATCCGCATATTTGAATCATTCGAAAACGAGCGTTTTGCAACGATTGGTATAAATCACTCGTTTCCGTGAGGCGAGTGGACGCATTTACGTCAACGTGAAACGAGTTACAACTATACTTTGACAAGCTTGGCAATACCCTAAGCGAGTGATATCAAAAATAGGGAAAATTTTGAATCATGCGACTTACGAGACGACGTGACTTGAAAACGAATAGTTTTGTTCGGACGAAGCGAAAATTCAAAAATAGGTCTCACGGTCTGAAAAGGGGTAACGTGAGGTTTCGGGAGTTTTAGCGGAGTCTTATAGCCTTATACTGCCAGTGCCTCAACGTTTTTCCATCTAGCAAGAGATCGAGTGATATGTGTAGAACTGACTGTCAACCCTCACTAGTTGGACAGGTTTTTTTATGCGATAGGTAGCAGGCGAGCAGGCGGATCACCTGATGGTAAGCAATTGCCGCCGCCCATGGACACTTGCAACACCAGTGGAGTTACAAGTGCGCTGCCAACCTTTTATCCCCTTCCCCCCCGAGTGGGCCACCGGTACCCTCACTCACACGGCGAAACACAGCACAGGGGCTGCGTCACGCCGGTTTTCTGTGAGGCAGTGGTATCACTCCGGTCGAGCCGGCCCATTCATGCCGAAGCGTGGCTCTCCCACAGTTAAATATAGGTATCTAACTAGGATTCCATCCATACCATCTGGATGGAGGTCTGGTACCCAATACACTTACTGCGCACGTAAGCACGTGTGGCGCTTTAGTCGACATTTTCTGCCACGCACCTCCTCATTGTGGAATTAACTTCCCGCAGCGGTACTTCCGTACTGGTACGACGTTCAAATCTTCAAGAAACGAGCCTATATTTTACTAAAAGGCCGGCAACACATCCGTACTCCTTCTGGTGTAGATGATGTTAATGGACAGCGTGACCCTGGCTCATACGCCAAACGTCGTGAGTTCGATCCCCACCCTGGACAAATATTCTTGTGATAAACACTTGTGTTTGTTCAGTGTCTGGGCGTAATGTATGTATTTAAGTATTATATTTGTGTTTCCTCTTTTGTATGATATCAGTAATATAAGTGATTAAGCTACTTAGTACGGACGGAGTCAGGTCAATGTATGAGATATTATGTGAATTTATTTATTATACCTACTCGTACAGTATTATAAAAAGCTGTTTTCATTTTAACTATCCATTTTATTGCTTAAACTCACGCTATTAAGCTTTACTATGTTTTTAAATGAAGCAACGAGCAATTAGACACGGTTAACTTGCGCCATTTTAGTTTATTTATGATATTAACATTAAAACAATTATGTGTCTCGAGTTAATTTCATTAAATCACTACCAACTTTATTTATGTAAACAGACATTAGAAAAAAGAGCATAGAAGAATTAGGTATTAAATTAATCTCGTTATATTTTTAACGTTACATAAAACATGAGTGTTTATGTAAATGGTGATCTACATTTTAAGAATATATTTCAGGAACGATAAAATATCGTTCTTGTGGTTTATGGTTGTGATAATTACAATAAAAACGACATTCTGCATGCAATTACAACGAAGCGACTGCAGTATGCATGACTTTCGCAACCGTTGAACCGCGAAACCGTGGTTTTTCGATCCGCGGACTATTCATCATGGTTACGAGTTCAATGTTTCCCTCTCATCTCAGAGTGTTATTCAATTCAATTCTTTATTGCATCCTCCATTATGGTTTAGTCTCGATTGCGTTCAAAGGAGCACTGGGTACTTTACTGTTAGACTATGATTCAGGATTTGGGGAGTCTGGTAATTACAATGAAGCGATTTGCTGACCTTCGCAACCCTTAGACAGGGCAACCTGACGTACTGAATCATGGTTACACTATTCAGAAACTATCATCTCTTGGGTTGGCGGCATAACAATAAAGGCACTTACAGTTTCCTAATTTGAAAGTAACAGAATAAATAACATCTTGATTTTCTACTATGTACATTAATAGCCACCTACTTACTCATACACTAACTAATGAAGAGATCTCGCCATGCTTTCTTCACACGACATTTTTCCGCGTATTTTATTACGCGAAGATTTTCTCAATAACTAAGGTAAAGTACCTTTGATTAATGTAAGGTGTATGTCTTTATGGGGAGAAAAATAGCAAATTAACTTTTCTCTAACACGCCTCTCTTGAATATTTAGAGGGTGTTGTTTCTTAGTAGGGTTGCTAGACGTCAAGGATTTGTTTTCTGTATTTTTTAACATCGCAGTTTTTTTGTGATTTATTTCCAAACCAATATGTTCATAATCGTAATCGTTTAGGTATTTCATGCCACATTGGAGTACAGATTCTTATAAAATATTATTGTGATCAGGCAAAGGTGGGACTTGACTCTTTAGATCGTAATTTAAAGAATTAAACAATAATTATGATTTGCGGATAACTTTTAAGTTCACTTCAAGAATCGTTAACACTCTTGTTAACTTCCATTAAATTGGTCGATTTCAGTCCTTAATTAATCTACGGGTCTGGCAAACGTGTTACCTGCTGGCTTGTGTGATTGCCGCCGTCTGGAAAGGTCCCGGATGTGTTTCCGGCCCTTTAGATAAGTCACGACTTATGGACCTTCAAGAAAAGAGTCCCTAAGTCGTGACCATGAATCTAACTTAATAGAATCTGAGTCATTTCGTCCTAATTAAGTCTAATAATTGTTAATAATAATCGATTATATTGACCTAAAATTAATATCGGTATTTTCGATTTGACCGATGTTACCAATACTATCGATGGTCTAATAGATTTTTAGTTTATTACACTAGCGCGGCGCGAGTTGGCAGTTGCTTCGCCATGATGTGGAAGCGTGTTGCATCTCTCGTGCCAGCTAGATTCCCTCGTAAAGTTTTTTTTTAACTATAGGCCAACGCTTGACCAAAATCGCACCTGATGGAAAGTGACGATCAGGTCTAGGGTGCCACGCGTTTGCCTAGAAGATATCTGTTCACTCTTGCCTTAAAGATGATTATATTGATCACAGACAACTGATACAAGATACCTGAGTTTATGTCAGCTGCTGCATTGCATGCGAATTAGATTTTTGTTGGTCCTGGCAACCCTGGTTCTCGAGAAATGGCAGAACGTATAAATTCATTGTACGTAATATACGGGTGATGGATCATTATTATGTTACTCGCAAGTCTGTCGCTAATAGCGCACGTTGCCGGGGCTTTGACACTGTTCAGCTTTTGTCGTGGCTTATTGGGCGTGGAGGAGGTACAGTCAAGGCGTTGAAGAAAAATATTAACGTCATTTTGACAGGTTTCCATTGGTCACCTATATTTTTATTATGTGATAGGTGGTAGACGAACAGATAGATCTCTTGATAGTAGTAGATAGCAAGTTATTTCTGTCGTCCATAGCCACTTGCAACACCAGTATAGTCACAAGTGCGCGCAGGCGCTGATTTACGTAAAACAGAAAGGTCTTCTACGACTTCTTGAGCCCGGTGTTTGGTGATGGGGTTTTCACGGATTTCAATTGGACACCTATATCGTTACGCTGTGTTTCGAAGAGTGGGTGAGAGTACCCCACGCACGGTACTCTCACCACACTCAATTAGGGGAAAGGCGGTTAAAGGTTGGCAGCGTATTTGTGACTCTACTGGTGTTGCAGGTTCCTATGGGCGGTGGCAGTAACTTACCACCAGGTAATCCGCCTGCTCGTCTGCTACTTATTACAAAAAAAATCGTAAATATTATTCTTGAATACCTTGACTGTAACTTCTGTGTCGACTGCACAGTCACATGCGAGCTGCCAACCTTTTGACTCCCTTTCCCCGATAGGGCCTCCACTACCCTCACTCACTCTGCGAAACACAGCGCAGGCGCAGCTTCACGCCGGTCTTCTGTGAAGCCGTGGTATCACTCAGGTCGTGCCGGTCCATTCAAACCGAAACGTGGCTCTCCCACAGTCATTCTCTTTATAATATTAGTGTAGTTATGGATGAAGCGAACCGTCCGAGTAATTACAAATAATGATTCAGTTGAAATCGGGAATGGCCGGCTCTAATGGGCCGGAATGTCGCTGTCGTATTAATTAAATTCATTAAATGACTGAGCATAATTCATTTATTAAATCTTCATCTGTTTGGCGTTTAGGGCCATATTTTAGTGAGATACCTCGAGGTTTGACAAATGTATCTACGGTTCTATTTCACATTTGATAGATGGATATTAATTATCTAGATTTACAATTCCATGCTGAAAATGTTTGAAAAATCTCAACAGCGCTGTGATTATAGTTTGGATTTCGAAAATGTCCTACATTTATTTTCGACCTAAATTCATAGTAATTGGTTTTGAATTCCGAAAAATATGTAACAGCTGATTCAGAATGTTGGCTGCAGAATTAGATTTCTACCGAAAAGAACCAGTAACGAAATCAGTAGAATATAATGAATAGAATAATATTTTATTTGGTTAAAACATCACTTATCTCGGATAGATAATAATATTGGAAAGTCTGGGTAGGTATATCTACTGTGAAACCAGCTGCTGACGGTGGTGTTTCCGAGCAGATACGACCTTAGTAGTGATCATCAAGAAAACGGATTAATCTTTCCTTAAGAGCCGGCGGCAACGCATTTGTGATGCCTCAGGTGTTGCAGATGTCTATGGGCGGTGATTACTTATCTACCATCAGGTGAGCCGTCAGCTCGTTTGTCCGCTATAACGTCGTAAGGCCCAGACATTAAACACAATGGAAAATCTTTTTTTTTATGTCTTTTAAAAGGTTTTTGGCTCTTACGACGATAAAGTAAAAAAATATATTTTGCTGTGAGGTTCCGCGTTCCTTTTCCAGTCGGGGCAATTTCTGTCGATTTCAATAATGTTGATCGGGCACCCCGGTGAGACCCATATCCACCCTTATTAAAGCCGTGTTGTCGGCATACTTTCTCCCCATTATTGAGATCAAAGAGCTCCCAATGATGCCCAATAAATGGCTTGGAAAATATTCCAGGGAAGTGTTAATCATTCGGGGAATTTCAAAAGATTAACCTAAAGGCTTTAACTGTTGTACTCGTAATTGCTGTGAATGGCGATGGCCCGTTTCGGTACAGGAGTACTGTAGTACCCTCAGATTTTAGATTATAATACACATTTATAATATAGTTACATTTTAGTATAATCAGTCCAAAGTGTTATCACGCAGATAACTGGCTTTGTACATCATGGACCACGGAATGCTGTGGTTTCCATAAAGGTAGATGGGTTGGATTCGTAGATAAATAGAACGCTTATCACTGGTGTCTCCTTTATTGGTTTGTCAACTTGTACGGGGCTATCATATACGAGTAGAATCATCATTAGAACAAATAATACCATAACTATTACGTCATGATCGATTAGCATAACTTTTCTCCAACATTTCTCTTAAGGTAATCTGTAGTTATCGCAGCTGTTACCTTAAGGTCTTCCTATTAGAGACATTGTGATATGATTTGATTACCCAAAAAAAAAAAGAATAAAAAGGACTATTCGGAATATCATAGGCTAGAAAATCAGCACTGAGATTTTTTTTCACGAGCTGCGCGATAATAAATTCCATGAAATAGCGCATAACAAACGAGCGAACCCGCAGGCGGAAGTTAGTGTTGAATAATAAATTCTAGCGATATATGGTGACGGAGATTTTTCCCCATAAAGCCGCTGCTGGAAAAATATGCGGTCTGGATTGTGAAATGTAGAGAATTGGGCTTGTGAGCTGTGGTGGGAATTTGATATTTACGGGTAGGACAAGCAGTCGACAAACCTGAATTGTGAGTGACCCACCTTACCGAGGGAGAGCCACGCTTCGGTATGAATCGGCCGGGTCGATTGGAGAGATACCACGGTCTCACAGAAGACTTGCGTGCAGTAGCGCCTACGCTGTGTTTCGTTGAGCGAGTGAGTGTACCGGAGCTCCAATTGTGGGTAAAGGGGGTTAAAGGTTGGCAGCGCACTTGTTACTCTACTGGAGTCGCAGCTGTCTATTGGCGGCGGCAATCGCTTACCATCAGGTGATCCGTCTGCTTTTCTGCCACCTATTACCTAAAAAAACCTTAAGGTAATTTTTCTACTGTCATTCTGTACAAGTATTCTGAATTTCGCTAAATTCATTGAGGCAAAATCACTTACATTGCCCTGGACCCTATTACTAAGGAAATTAGGAACAAAAAAGTTACCACAAACACGCAAACCCGACACGAATATCTGTTTCATATCACAATCGGCTTATGATTACGAGCTATAAGCCGCGTAGTTTCGATGGTTAGGACATAAGTAAAGTTGATGAATTTTCGGAAGCAGTACGAGAGAGGGGGCATAATCGCTTGCACTTGTAGCGGCCTAACGCTGAGAGTAATCGAGGCTTATCGAGTGGCTAGTGCAAACGGTTATCATAGCTAGCGATGGTACATCGGAAAATTTGTCGACCGTACATATAGGCGGAAATTACGTGTGTCGTGGTACAGGGAATAGTCGCGTCCGCGCACCGATAGTTTTCCCAAATAGTGTATGGCGAATATCCGAAACATGCAGTTTTCCTTACGTTGTTTTCCCTCACCGGTAGTCTGATAATGGTAGAAATATACACATATATTTTTAAAAACAAGTGGGTCCCAGGAGCACGTACCACGACCCGCCTCAAGGAAGGCGTGTTCTTATCGACTGAGCTACCATTGCTCTGTTTTGTTGTCTCTATATAGACCTTCTATCTACAGTTACCTACAGATGCGCTAAGGAGGCGTACCAAACTATAGCAGTAACTGCATCCGCACACCGATGTGCAGCTCTCGAGCCTTCAAACTACACATTGGTGGATTCGTGAGATGAGGACGCGCCCTTACATACACATTTACCTCAGCGGTAACCCTTGGGAGCACATTAATATCTATATAGGCTAACAAAATGATCACTATGATATAAGGACTAGAATTAGTAAGTAGTCATACTAGCGGAAAGCAAGGGTCAATAAACTTTAGTTTGTCAGTAGAAAGGGCTGACGGACAGATCGATGCTAAGAGCTAGGTATACATATTGTAAAAAGATAAGCATCATGTTCAACAGAAATAACACATAATAGCTGTGGTAAAGTGGTCTATTTGTAAAGTTTTATGTTGTCTTCTGTAAATATTTGTCTCCGTCCTTTATATTTCGGATTTTAGATAGGATACAGGCGATATCCTTTCTACAAAACGTTACTGAAAAATCTCTTGAACGACATCCAATACTTTACGTTAGGGTTGGCAAGGGATAATAACATAGATCAATTTATTCGTTTTCAGTAAACAGGAATCCATTTTCTTAATATTACGATAATTATTAAATAAATATTTTTTGTATGATCAATCGTCACTGCGAGCGCAATCTGGGAAATTCAGCCTTATCCCACATTGGGTTAAAAGTCAAATTGCTTTAATTCGATTCTCTCTTAGACTCTACATTAGTCTAACATGAACCAAATGTTAATTACTTAACAAATCGAGGAACGTTTCAAAGATTTTAGTAACTCCACGAGTAGTAATTTTCATAAGCCGATACTTGTCGCGGTCAAAATCTCCGTAAGCGCGGACAATGCCGCAGCGGCAATACTGGGCTAATAATAAGCGGAGAGCGGAGCGGACAGACAGCACAATGCCCGGCACCACCAACACCAGCGAGGATCGGGTAAACAATAAATAAAGGCGTACGTTAGCCGCTTGTTGTTGCGGATGACACCTCCGCTTGCGGCAACCCTGTAGCTGATAAGCGCAGAGAGAGTAGACGGACGGGACAATGTGGGCTTGCTGCACCGATATTACGCCGGAACAAACAAGATTCACAAATCTGCAGTTAATAGTCTTGTATAGGACTAGTGGCCTACCCCGCACTCCGTCTTAGGACATTTAGTTTAAATTTTAAATTTTTACCATAAGATGGCGTTGCGTTACCTGTGTGGGGCTGAAATAAGTGTACACAACCTACATATTTCTGCCCCACTTATTATGACTGCTTTGCACAAAGTTGATGTCAACGCCGCAAGGCTATTACAACCCTACACACAAGGTTTTCAAAACGTAAACTATGAACGCTGTCGGGGCGATTTGTGCGGAGTCCAGAGCCTGGTCCACGGGCTCCGCACAAATCTGCAGCAAATTGATTCAAACCTTTTATCCCGGGATAGCGCGAGTACGTCCAAAGTATGTTCACTCACAGTATAACTGTTGCGCTAGATATAGGATGACGTAAGATTGCGACAACCCCCCTGTCCGAGCCCGTATCCTGACCCCGTAGCCTTGGATACGCTGGGAACAGCCCCAGGTGTTTTAGTTGGTATGCCTATTGACGGGCCTCAGATTGGCTGAGGCGCCAGTTATGGGAGAGCCCAACACTATCCGTTGGTCACCCAGCTGGCGTGCATTAAGGCGCCGCCGAAAGGCGGCGAAGTCGTTCATTGCACTTCGGCTGGCGGCATTTCACCAGGGTCACCAAAAAAAAAAGGTTGTGACAACCCTATACATAAAGTTTGCGAAGCGTAAACTATGAGGACAATATGAGCCCTGCATTGTGTCTGGACCACGGGTGCCGCACAAATCCGCAGTAAATTGATTCAACCAATACATACACAAAATCTTTTATCGTGGGGCAGCATACTACCTAGTCATAATGACACGTCAAAATGGTAAATTCTTGTATTTTTTTATACTCCAGATAATTTTAGGGTTCAGTCCCACCCACCTTATATTATTATATTTGTCATCTGTCTGTCCGTCCGTAAGTCACAGCCTCCTTTTCTCTATAAGAATTAAAATATTATTTTGATCAAATAGGGAGGCGAACGAGCAAGACCTGATTGTAAAGTATTAGGTATTTTTGTCACAATATAACCATAACCTTGGGTTTTATTGGTTTAAAACCTACGTAGAGAATTACTAATGAAAGATTTATTAGCTAATTCTAGAATCAGTCGAAAAACATTAGTTTCTCGATTGATTCCAGTGAGAGGAAAGGGAGTTAAAAGCTTTGTAGCGCAATTTTTACTCCACTGGAGTTGTCATTGTTGGTATCCATGGGTAGCGGCAATCGCTTATCTGGTGATCCGCCTGCTCGTCGATAAATGCCCGGTTCAACTTTGATTCGATTTAAAAACCAGATAAATCTGGGTAGATTAATCTTAGACATACCTGGACCCTGGATTTTATTCCTAACGCCAAAGCGGTTCTTTATATGTTCCGGTAGAAGATTATCTTTCTAGGCAATATGATAATCTTACGGCATTTTAGGGTACCGCTCCCAAAGGTGAAAAACGTAATGCTAAAAGTTCACTATCGGTCTGTGGTCACGCTATTTTTTAAACTGTATAGCTAAACAGTTAAAATGTTGCAACTAATAATGAATATTTGAGTGGAGCAAACTTGTTTTTTTTTTGCCGTTATATGCTTGGGATATACGCAGAATGTTGTGGTAATTTGTAAAGAGTTTATTTTGCCAATTTAAACCTTCACACTGTTGCTTGATTCCAGAGTGCTGTTTACCATAAGAAGACACACAACTGATTGTGATCCTTTCACACAAAAAAAAAACAAAGCTTATAATGAAACCGTCCCGTAACGAATGATAACGTGTGAAAGAGAGGGGAACTCCGATTAGGTAACACCCGCTTCAAATTAGACCATCAGTTTATAGTTTTCTATAGATAATTGTAGGAAATCCTTCGAGCGTTAATCCGCATCGCACTTTACCCAATTTTCTTCTTTATTGCATTTGTCGCACATTTAATTTTATAAACCGATTCCCTCTTAAGAGACGGAGACTTTTTTCTCTGGCAGGAGTTTACACTCGATTAGTTTTGTATAGGTGTTCCACGGAAACATGTCCATATGGAGATTTGTCGGATGCTTACATGAGCGTATAATGTATAGAAACACGTTCACGGGCGAAGTTTGAAATGTCTGTTTTTTCGTCTCAAATTATAAATTAATAAATTCAATCAACATTTCATACATTGACCTGATACCATAGTTAGTATCTTAAGCTTTGTGTTATGGATATCAGACAACTAAGGAATTACAAATACAACACATAAAATATTATAAAGTTACACCCAAACATCCGTGTGCATTGAATCCACGAACTTTTGCGTATTAGGCAGGGTCACTACCAAGCAGCTAAAAAACCGATTTACTTATACTTAAACTTTTTGAAAAAATCAGGAAGTTTTATGATAAATTTAAATGCTTGGTCAAAAACGAGCATATACGGCGGGTCATGCTACAGAAAAAAAAATGCACTAAAAAAATAAGCACATACTAAAAAAAATATAACTGGTAGGTATGGGTGGTTAAGATGTACCTCTGAGTGTATTTACCTGCGCTAATTTTGAGTACTAATTATTTTTACAGCTAAGTAATGAACCGGGAAATCGCATCACAAGGATACGAATGAAGGAAAAAAAACGAACAAAAATGCGACACAATTTTTCGAAAAATCTCCGTTATTTTCGGTGCCTTGGTATAATTTTATAACTCGCCACAGGTTTTTATTTGTGACCGCCGTTGTAAGTGAATTTACGTTTTTAGGGTCCCGCACTTATAGAGTAAAATATAGGACCCTTTTCTTTAGATTCCGCTGTCCATCTGTGTCTTTATTTCCAGGCTCATTACTTACCTCAGGTTTAGGTTAAAGTAATAGTTTGACAAGAAATATCTACTAACAAAACCAAATTTCCACACAAAAACGTGATGGCAAGCAAGGCTTTCATGAATATAGATAGTTCAAAACTAAACAGATGTAGACAACTACAAAATAAACGCAGCTACTAAAAACAGAATAAAATATATTTCAGCGAAGGTTGAAGAACGATTAAAATATTCACACAATAACTAGGTAAATACTTACTCAAAAAATTTAATATTTAAAAGCGGTTTTCGTTATATATTCCCATAATGCATATAGACAATATAGTACGGAACCATTCGGGCGAGTCCGACTTACTCTCGATCGGTTTTTTCCTCTTTTATTGTTTTAAAAAGAACCAGCTATTATTTTGTAAATGTAATTCGTTTCCCTCATTTAGGCTAAGAGAGAGATATAAGAAGGAATAAAACAATTTCAAATTGTTGTGTTTGAAAAAATAACAGTACAAAAGTTAAGCTCTCTACACCGTTATCTTTATCGTTTTACCACAGTACGATATTTTAACGGGAGTTTTTTACTTCCTTTGGCAATAGTTCGTAAATACATTATTGTCTTACTTAAAAAGTTGCAAACATCGATGATACGAGTATAATCTCTACATACTCAATTCAATACTGAAAGCGTTTGAAAAAAATTTTAGTTTAGTTTAGTTTTAGGGCCTCGTTCACCAACTCTGAGTAAAGCGTCAAGTAATTTACTGAATTAAAGTGGGTTCGGAGAAAATTGGCCCCTGGTCCGCGGCCTAGTTTAATTTAAATATTTTTTTTAATACAATTACCAGGGGCCAATTTTCTCCGAACCCACTTTAATTGACAAGTAAATTACTTGATACTTTACTGGTAGGTGGTGAACGAGGCCCTTACAGTTATAATGCAGTTATTTTGAATTTCGAATATACCATCAAGGTCGCAAACGAAATGTAGTATATCTCTTTTCGACCCTAATCATAGTCATTGGTTTTGAATTCCAAAAATGCCAAAGAGCTCACGGTTTCCATGATATGATCAAAGGTTGCTAAAAATAACTTAAGTTGTGATGAACTAAAATTGCATGCATTGGTAATATTAATTTGTACGCCGTAGTGACGGTTTTATTGCGATCATTATGAACGAACATGTTTCTAAAGCTATTGCGAAAATATTTTCCATTCCTCTGCAGTTTAAAACGGGAGCTCCATTTATTTTCTATATAAAAATAAATTCTCGCTAAGCCGTGCTTGATCCTTACCTAATGAAGTACAAAGTAGAATGAAAGACACTTCAGCTAGGAACTTGGAAATCGATTTTGTTGGATAGAAAATATCAGCCGATGGAAAATTGGATATAGATGCAGTGTCGGCAAGCGGATCATGCGATCCGCCGTAGTGATGCTCCACCAGTCGACTTTTCATCTGAGTCACTCACTTTTTTATAATATAGGACGAGCCGACGGATCACCTGATGGCGATTATCACAGCCCATGGACACCTGCAACACCAGTGGTGTCACAAGTGCGCCGTTTACCTTTTAACCCCCTCCCCCTGGATTGGGCCTCCGGTACCTTCACTCAAGCAGCGAAACACAGCGCATGCACTGCTTTACGCCGGTTTTCTGTCACTATTATAATTAATTTATTTAATTTTTAGGGAAATTAAGGGCTATTTTCACACGTGTATTCAAACTGATGGTAATTACAATTTTCCACAGATATAATTAAAAAGTTTATAAATGTTTTATCTATAGTGGGGGTGCGCCCTCACTTTGTTTCGGGATATAATTTTGCAATTAGTTTTTCTTCATACTAACAGATGGTGCTGGTCGTCGAGTGCTTCGCGCTAGTCTATCGTATAACTATGGTCAGCTTACCGCAAGGATCGACTGCCCATTCATAATCAAGGACTATTCTCAAGTGAATTACTTTAGTCATCTGAGTCACTATTATAATATTTTTATGTAGCTTTTGTATCTCCAATGGAGACATAATTTACTCTCTAAAATTAACTTTAACCGATAGTTGCGAGTTTTAATCCTATTGGTGTTTATTTTAATTCAGTTTTGCACCATCTAGAATCAAAAGAAAGCAAAAAAGGTACTATTCTAAGCAGGGTCAACTTTGTCATCTGTCATTATTACTAACTATCAGATAGTTTGGGTTCAATGCTACGAGCCCAAAATATCTGATAGCCAAATGGATAGTGTAACTTCGTGGATAAAGCACCTACAAGGAGATGAGGGAGGGGTAGGGGTGAGGGAAGGGTCACTGGATTGACAATATTTGCAATAATTGTGGTTGAGCTACTCGCAAGGTAGGTAATAGGCCATCCAAGAAACACTCCGTAATCAGACAGATAAGTAGGTACTTTGTTTTCCTAGACCGACTAAGATAGTCTACTGCGACTGATATTGTAGACTTGTACATTTTGTAAATATGTTTAGAGTACCAACCTATGCTTATTTTTCCTATATTAAGTTACATCACTAATCGGCGCTTTGTTCAGAGTTAGGTTGAGGTATATGTCGCAGGGATATGATAAAACCAGGGATTTGATCGACTCCCTAAGGGATTTGATCAAATCCCGGAGGATGTTAAAATAACATCACAGTAAGGGTCTGTCACGCCCCCTGCTCCACCGCGCACCCGCCCGCGCGGCGCCTGCGCTTTGCCAGTCGGTTTCGAACACACGTTAAAGAACGTCGCGCGTGCACACTTTTGGGTATAATCTTACGAACGTTGTGCGGAATGGCGTCGAATGAGAAAGATAGTTCTCCATATACTGGGTTTGTGTGTGAATCTCAGTTTAATGAAGCTATTTTGGCGATGTTAGACGGCCGGCAGGATAAGGAAAAACCGTTATGGACTCGAGAAAGAATAGAAGAGGCTATTTCAGCGATTGAAAAATTTAAATCAGCTGCAGTACTAAAACTTAAAAGAACAAACAAGCAATATTATTACGGTAATAAATATGATGTAATAGAGGTAGGCACAAGAAAGTTTTTAATATTAAAAAGAAAATTATCTACCGACTCGGTGGTGATAGTAGTGCCTCCAGATGAATTTTATGCTATACTTTGTGAGACCCATCAAGCGACGGGCCACGGAGGCAGAGATAAAATGCTGCATAATTTGAAATCCAGATATTTGATTCCTACTTCTGTTGTATTAGAATTTTTGAAATTGTGTTCAGTGTGTCAATCTAAGAAGAAATTCCCAAGAAAAGGTATTGTTGTTAGCCCGATTGTCTCCAGTGAATTTAACCATCGTGGACAAGTTGATTTAATTGACTTACAGTCAACCCCCGACAGAAATTATAAATGGCTATTGCATTATCAAGACCACGAAACAAAATTCAGCTTTCTGCGACCATTGACTTCAAACACAGCAGCTGAAATTGCAATAGAACTACTGAAAATTTTCCTGGAAGTAGGTTGTCCCTGTATACTGCAAAGTGACAATGGCCGTGAATTTACTGCTGCAATTATTCAAGAATTAACTGTCCTTGTGGCCGACATGTAAAATAATAAACGGTAGGCCTAGACATCCAGTGAGTCAAGGATCAGTTGAGCGTGCAAACCAAGATGTCGAAGCTATGTTACGAGCTTGGTTAATTGATAATGACTGTAAAAATTGGGCGATCGGCTGTTATTTTGTTCAATTTCAAAAGAATTGCTCCTTTCATCATACCATTAAACGTTCACCGTACAAAGCGTTATTTGGAACAGAACCAAAAACAGGACTCCAATCTACTCATATACCAACAGAATTAATTGGCAAGTTAGTTACTGAAGAGGATTTGGATCAGTATTTCAAGCAGCAAAACGTATCAGCCGCTGAATCAATTGACAACAGCGCTAAAATGTGTGAGGAACAACCAGCTATTGAATCAATTGAAAATACCACATTGACTTTAGAGCGAGATGTACCTGGCACATTAACTATCCCGCCTGAATCTGAAGCATCAAATAGTAATACATTGATTTTAGAGCGATTCGTACCTGGTACGTCAGCTATGCTGTCTGAAGCACCAAATGTTACCATCGAGTTAATAGCTAAACCACCAGTTGTATTAGAATCGGTTAA
This sequence comes from Cnaphalocrocis medinalis, assembly GCA_014851415.1. Lineage (NCBI taxonomy): Eukaryota > Metazoa > Arthropoda > Insecta > Lepidoptera > Crambidae > Cnaphalocrocis > Cnaphalocrocis medinalis. The sequence goes on from CM026283.1 coordinate 4,064,613, forward strand.
AAGAGAACAGGATTTTTTTTGTATTGTTTGTGGACAAGAATCTACAGGAGAAGAATCATGTGTCGTTTGTAGCAATTCCGTGCATGTAACATGTGGCATTACAAGCAAAGAAAGATATGGATCGGGAGTGCTATGTTTATTATGCCAAAAAGAAGAGAACATTAAAAAGCAAAGAGAAGATGCTTCACAAAATTTAAAAAGATCTGCTGATAAAATGAAGAACACTTCTTCTAAGAAATTCAAAGATAATATATTAGTTGGTTCCACCGTTTTGGTTGATGTACCAAAAGAAGACAGGGATCCACTAGATGCAAACAATATTATAGGGATTGTATTAGATGCGAAAAATAATTTATATCAAATTGGTACTTCAGTTGGCATCATAAAAGATTGGCTTCCTGGAAACTCTGTTCAAATATCTAAAGCAACATTAACTGATTCCATTCCACCGATAACGCTGAGTTTGCGTGAAATTGCAGGAAAATTACCTTTATTTAGTGGTCAAGGATTCAAACAATGTTCTTGCCAAAAGTCCAAAGTACAATGCAAAACAGATAAATGTGCCTGTAAGAAAAATAATGTTCTTTGTAATTCACGATGCCACGAATCAGCTACATGTTTTAATAAGTAATTATCACAAATATGCATATCATACGCAATTACAAAATAGTTTTTTTTAGTTTTTGTTAATTAAAAAAAAATGTTCTAAGTAATGGGAAATATCAATATTTCCTTGAATTACACACTACTGATTATCATAAATGTGTGGTATTTCCAAATAAACCTGTAAAATACACAGTTTTTTTTGTCATTTCACTGAACCAATTTAGGGATTTGATCAATTCACTAGATTTGTTTAGGGAAAAGATAAAATCGTGTTGTTATTTTAACATCTTCCGTTATTTGATCAAATCCCAAATCCCCGTTTTTATCATATCCCTGCGACATATGCATGCCAAAGAATTTCATAGACGAAGCGTGCTTGTATATTAAAAAAGTAGTTTAAAGTCCAAAAATCACTTTGTGGATGCTAAAGCTCGGGGCTATTGATACTCTGGGGGGCAATTCTCGTCCATTCGACATTGAAGTCGAATTAAGTATGGACGAATGTATGAAATTTCTTAATACGTCGTACTTCAATGTCGAGTGCTCGAGTCTTTATAAATGGAATAGATTTTATTGTATATTATTTCGGTTTTACCTTTCGGTTTCCCCTGTATTGTGAATGCTGTGTAAAATTGTATTTTCTGTCATTCTTGCATACACGTAAAAGGAAATGATATGTGCGTTCAAGCGGCATATTCCACCCTTATCCAAGACCCTGTTCTGAACGTCAGCAATACGCGACGGGACAACGTCGCAGATTGAAAACTGAACGAGTTACCAGCCGATGTGTGGGGAAATTGTGCTTCAAACGCTGCGAGTTCGCGATCCGAGTCGTAGGCCAAACGTAGAGTTGGTTAGGTCATGATATGCCTAGGTTTATGTTATTGAACATTGAGAGCTCAGTAGATAAGAACTCGCCTTTCATACGGGTCGTCGGTTCAAATACGAGAATGCACCTCCAGATAGATTATAGATTATGTTAAATAGATAATAGATTCTTAAAATCTATGTGCGTGTAGCAGGACATTTCAGATAATTTCTGAAATGTGTAACCATGATTCAGTTGGTTTGGTTTAGGTACATACTCGTACCTGTTGAAGGATTCCAAAGGTGACACGACAGTCGGATTCACTGTAATTACAGTAATATATATAACGAATCAGAATATTCCCCTCGCATTTAAACAAAAGCCCGCACAGCGCGTGGGAAAGAGAGGGGAACTCCGATTCGATCGTAACGCCCTCTTCAAATTATTGCTTCTGAATCGTGGTCTTAGCGACAGCTTTCGATCAATATACGCTGATATATGAAGATCCAGCCAATTCAATGAACGGCCTACAACACCGATACAAAATAAACAGCTGGACAGGACGCGTATCAGTGTTCCGTACCACAACAACCGTCAGACTAGGCAGTCTGCTGGGCAACTAATAAAACGCTCGTGGCCTAAGGCCGGGAGCTGTGTGCAGTCAACATGAAAATATGATATTGGATCGTGATAGTTTCTACGTAAGTGTCTTCCAGTATGAAGCGTGAGGATGTTTGTTATACAGATAGGTGGTTCCCGTCAAAACTGGTGAAATATTGCTCGATGTTTCGGTAGCTTTTATTCAACCGCATCGAAACTATTCGAGATTAATATCGATTGCAATATTACAAAAAAAAAAGCGAATGTGCGAGTCGAACTTGCGCATGAAGGGTTTCGTACCATAATAAATGGTTTTTTTTTAATTTATTGAATATAAGGCAAATTGAAGTTTACAATTTATGGCGTATTAAAAATAACTACTTAATAGAAATCGTTAAAACAAACAAATGCGGCATCCGACAAATGCGGAGGGTTCTCAATAGCCATAGAATAAAAGTTACTCAAGTCGGTCAATAAAGTGGCTATAGATGGTTAAAGGAATTAACTGTTTCAACAAACTTTGTTTCTGTGCTAATTTCATTTGCTTTCCTTTTGCCTTTCGATGCATTTCTAATTGACCAGTTAAGATGCAAACGGCAAAGGATTCAGATCTGGGACACAGCATTTTTTGCTTTGCGTTTAGTGTTCCACTTTGGATCGCCTACGGGTATAGCGAGCAGCCAATAATGTCTTTAAAAATGAGTGGGCCTTCGATGTAAAAGAGAAAAATCTGGCGATAATACTCATTCTCTTTGTCCTTGTCGGATACATTGCAAAGTAAAATTGTGCTTTTTATGTAAATAGGTCTGAATTCCAAAAGAGTTAGTTAATTAGTTTCACTCTCTTCTTGCGTTCAAAAAGTAAAATATAGATATCAGCCCACATATTAAACTGTCCCACTGCAGGGCAAAGACTTCTATCACATAAATCAAGTCATCGCTACTATGATGGGATTAGGTTTTTCTTTCATTCATAATTAAAATAAAAAAGGAACAAGTTCAAAACTCACTCCGGTTTTTATCTCGATGTTACGAAGAATACTAATTCATTACTATTGCCACTGCATTTGATATTATATTAACACTGTGGCACAACTATACGAGCCAAAAAAATATTGCATGGCTAAAGATAAATGACAACAATGGGTGGCTTAGATCGGCCAGTCAGCGTCTAGGGCGGGGACCAGAGCTGGCATCAAGGCTCTGTCTTTGACTGACCGGAATAACTTGGCGCTCCATGGCGGTATGCCTTTGGGCGCACTATACGGAAACACTTTTTCACAAAACGGAACAATTTGGCGTCCCAGCACTTTGTTAGTGCAACGGGACAGGTAATCGAAAAACGGGACAGTGGTCGCATCCAGCTCTTGCCAGCCATCCTGCGCAGATCTCCACCATGGCTGTGGGCGTCCTACATTACGTTTACCGAGACGTGGTCTCCACTCCAGAACTTGTGTACCCCAGCGGAATCCGAAGTTAATCAACAACAAAAACCAATAAGTCATCTTTATCTTACTATTTATAAAGACGGAAATCTCATAGTCCTCGTCAAAGCTTATAGGTAAACCGAAAACACGAAACACTTACGCGATATACTTGACTTCCAGCGCCATCTATTGGTAGATAGCGGAACTACTTTCCCGAAACGATGTGAGCGCGGGCCACTAGTATTCTATAATTTAGAGTGAACTGCAGTCTAGCAACATTTTCACCTGAGTGAACGGTTCTGCCTCCGTCGTCGGCTGCAAAATGAACTACACGTGTGCACAGTGTTTTAACACGCAGCTTTAATGCGGATATTGGAAAACGATACAGCTTTTAGACGGTACCTGGTGAATAGCTAAAATTTTCTATTCGAGCATTTTTCACTTCGCTTGTAACTCGGTTGAATATGCGTTTAACTTTGGATTTTCGTCTTTATGCTGAAATCGTTTTTTTAGGGGAGAAGAGGCATATGGGGTTTGTTTGAAGAACAAGGACAGTAGGTATATCTGTTTTTACAGCTTCTGTTTTTGTACAGCCCCCTACACCTAAAACGGCCTCTTTGCGCGGGGCCCCAAAGCGCGAAACCATGAGATCCCACTACGATGACGGTTAGCAACGTCACTGAAAATTAGTACTCCTTTAAGCCCGTTTCGACCAATATAATCTTCCGAGTATAAATCTATGGTCTATAACGCTCCGATTCGTATGAAACGACTGCCTAATACCATAGATTTACTGTCGGATAAAAATTGGAATTGCACCTTAGTAGATTAAATAATTATACGACTGCAGATTTCACTTAATGTTCACTCATAAAAACTGTAATGGTAGGAATACTTTAGAATCAAGTGAAGCAGAGAGGCTTAATCGGCATTAAACTCGGCCATTGCGATTGAAAATTACTTTACGACCTCATTGTTTGAATATGAAAAAATATCTGATTCTTCGCAAAAGTAAAGTAAGGCTAGAACTCCCGGTTTTATCGTGTAAATCATACTATCGGTAAAATGATATAGGAAATTGTAAAAACGCTAAAACGGTCTCATATTTTACATACATCAAAATACCAAAGTAAAGAAAAAATTAACTAGTAAGAAAAAGTTTAGATGGTCGAAACTTCTGATTTAAAAACGTGGTGTAAGAATTCACTCTTATTCTTAAACATGCAACTTATAACTATAAAATATTAAAACGGGAATTATCGCGACGTTTATTTTTAACCGACTTCAAAAAAAGGAGGAGGTTCTCAATTCGTCTGTATGTATAATATTTGTAAGTACATTATTATACAAATAATACTACAATGTAGGTTGTTATAATGCAACGCGAAAATCTAAAAACCTATGTAACTTACAGTTTGGCTATTTATTATAAAGTACTAAAATTCTCTTTTTGGCTTCTATACCACCGAATGACAAAATGATTGTAAAATGTGTCCTCCCAATCTTACTTCTAAAACAAAAAAATAATAATGATGTACAATTACGAAAGTTGGTTTAAACGATATCTTGTAAGTAATTTTTCAATACATCTCAAACCGTAAACTGCAATTTACCTTTTATTCAATCAAGTCCAATATAAAAATAAGTAGAACTTGCTATTACGTAACCTTTCATGGGCTAGTTTGACTCGAACTTGGCCGTTTTTTAATGTTTTCCTATTATTTCAAGTGAAACCGTCCTGATTAAATACTTCTTTTATCTGTTCTTTTCTGTTATGAATCCGGTCGGCTAATTTTAGCTTATGTTAGATTCATCATATTCATCTAGCGGAATCAGGGGCTTAAAACATTTTTATTTGACCTCTGACATTGTAACAAATACTTTTGTAATTTTAATTGGACGGCAGAGCGTGCGAAATAATTAGGAAAGGAAATGATAATGGCCATATCTTTCTTTGTTCTATGTCTGTTAAAGAAATATTTATAGTGGTTTTAAGTCTGAATTTATACAATATTTTGCGCGCCAAGACAATCGGATTCGTTCTTTTGGTAAATCGAGCCGCAATATTTCGCAACCACCTGAAAATAGTTTGACCGATACAATATACTTATAAAAGCTCGGATGGGCCAAAAAAACGTTACCTATAAAATGAGCTAATGTGGTTTATAGAATTTTGTAAATTCACATACAAAATCCATTGGCTGATGCCGTAGGTACTAAGTAGCTTAAGCACTTGTGTTACAGTTATCAGACAACAGAGGAAACACAAATATGATAGGTACTTGAATTACATTACCTATATAACACCCAGTCTCTGAACAAACACAATTAGTCTTTATCACACGAATATTTGTCCAGGGTGCAGGATCAAACTCCCGACCTTTGGCATATGAAGCAGGGTCATTATCAAATACGCCATCCAGCCAGTCTAGTAAGTAGATTAACATCATGTTATGTTCTACCTATGTACCTTTCAAACAACGTTGAATAATACAAACAATTGAATAGATGTCTCAACATCTTTGTCACAAAGGTATATTGATAAAGTTGATGATAGATTAGAAGTTGGCTTAATTCTTATGGTTTGTGAGACCGGGTTATTTGATATCATTCAACGTTACACCATAGCTCTTATTATTACGCCCGTGAGAAGTTTGTATTGCGTTTTCGTTTTCTTCACTTGCAATCCATGCCATTATACCCAGTTATGGATACGAATCGACATTCTCACATTAATTTATTTTCACTTGGCAATTTTCCAGTCAGTACCAACTGGGAAACTGTTCAGTAGCAATGACATTATGCTTGGAAATCATTTAAAGACAATGGGAGTGATGATTTATTGAAATCAGGGGACATTGTTCAAGTTAAATTGAAAGTCCTTTTACTCAATGAAATTTTAACCTGTTATAACGATATTTTTCAGTCAAACATTAATTTATTACGTAGTAAGTACAAGTACAGCCACCAAAGTATACAAAAGTGACAAATTTCTTCATTCGACTCTCATCTTACTGTCAAACTCATTAGGTGAACATCGGTTCAAGAAATTTGATGGGTTGTTGTAATCTGATCACTGTCTGTACAGTGCCTAAGATCACCTGTTTGAAATCGTGTGTAAAATTGTAAATGCTAGGTTTAATTTCAGTTAACCTATGGCTCCTAATGGTCCCCGATCTCCACTTCTCTTGTATGAACCTTTAACGTCGATTTTACGTTTACATTCAGCCGTAAAATAAACGTATTTCGTAGGTAACTTCGTACAATATCCCTTCAGGCTATAAAATAATTCAAATTTTATTCCTCAAATGGTATCAACCCAAGATAGAGGCAAATGAAAACACCATTACCAGTATTTGTAACAAACGAAACGATCGTTATACTCTTAGCTCGCTAATGCCAAGTTCTCGTCTAGACGAGGAGATTTCTTCGATTAAGAATTCGGGTTCTCAAACTCTACGACAGTTATTATTACATTTATCACAATGTTGTTTGTTTGGTCTATTTGCTTATGCCTGCAAAATTTGCGCTTTCGAGCGTTGCATTGCGCTCAAAAAGTAGGTCTACGTTTGACGAGTCGAACACGACACGAGCCTAAATTCGTTTACTGACTTGATCTATGAGCCTCATACTGGACTTGGTATCTTAACAGATGTTTAAGTAGCATCTCGGGTGGTGGCACCACTACTTACATACATGGTGTATCAGTGAACATTAACATCCCTTAACCAAGTGTTCTATCAACGATTCTGAACAACATTTGCTCAACAACTTTTCCAAATTCTTCGAAAAATTATTCGACTCCCCATACAAAACGTGACCGACTTTGTATGGAAAGATGATTTTATGCGAATTTTCAAAAGTCATAGAACAATAAATGTTGTTGAGAATGGTTGCTAGAACACGTGGTTTAAGGGATGTAAATGTTCACAAATACGCCCTGTATACGCTCATGGCTGTACAAGCCGATTTGCGAATGTTACCTTCTACCCTAACGCTTCTTAGGAGCACAAACCACATTGCTAAGTCATACTCGTATGTTTGAGAAACGATAGAAAATAAAATGTATCTTCTAAATTGGAGTTGGATTGAGTTTACATATTATATTATTTCTTCAAAGTTTATGGTTGTGCAATAAACAATAAGTACCTACCTATATTTTCTTCGTGAAGGGAAAAATAGAAAAGTTTTTACTTTTATTGCAGGCATTGTGGGGATCAGAATGACTTATTGTATGGCAGTAAAAGATTTGAATTGTAATATTATTTTACAAAGCATAATATTCTATCGTACTCCACCTGAGTACGTTCTTAAGAATTTTGTATTTCTTTGAATCGCAAGTGATTCAAACTGAGAGGATTATTAATACCTACAACTGGTTAAGTGCGAGTTGTAGGTATTAATAAACTCTCGCTCAGAGGAAAATAATTCTTTCAAAATAAAAAAAGCTATTAAAACTTAAAGGATTTTTTTAAAGATTTAAATGTAATGAAAAAACTAGACCAATTTGAAAAATGATTCACCAGTCTTTTGAGGGTTTGAGCGGGTTATTTTTGCACAAATTAATTAAATGTATTTTTTTTACTTTTTAAATAAGATTCTATTCTTATGTTAGAGACAGCAAACAAGCTAACGGATGGCCTAATAAATAATCCCCGAAGCCCATGAACGTCTGCGTGATGAGAAGAGTCGCTGATGCGTTACCGACCTTAAAGAAAGGAGTACGCACGTCTCTTAAACTTTTATTTCCAACGGTATCCAAGTACCGTAACAAAACTATATCGATCGCAGTCACTCAATGGCGTGTACCTTTTGAGCTTACTACCGTAATTAGTATCTAATAAATACCTACGGAACCGTAAAGTCCAGTGAGCGGCGCAAATCTCGCGACGGGAGCGCAAACGTGCCTGTCTTAATGTTAAGCCGACTGTAGGGACGTGACTTATAAGCAGAGTGTATAAATCGATATTTTTTTTATCGATTTCACCTTATAATTGAAAAATAATATCGAGTCTGTCGTAGATCCCAATAACTGATGCATGGGAATACACATCATAATATGCCATGTCCCGTTGGATGAAGCACATGATGTCTGGATGGGTTCGATTCCCACCCAGAACAAATATTTCTGCAATGAACATTTGTGTACACACAAATTCTTTGTCTAGATACAAACATTTTTATGAGCCATGATTTAAGTATTACCTACCTATATTTTGTGTTTCCTCTATTAACTGAGGCAAATATCGGCAATGTATGGGGTTTTCTGTGAATTTGATCTTGCCTATAGGAATGGAGACTGCAAAGCTGAAGACTGCAAGAAGTCATTTGTTGGGCTGCTGACCTTATGATATAATAAGAACAAAGAGGACAAGATCACGATAGTATTTTTTTAAGCAGAAGATTGAGATGTAAAGGAAACAAGTCAGCTGATGGAAATCGCCGCCGCTCTTTTCCCCCGTGAAAATTATTAATCGATTATTTTGTTAACGATTTGAAAATCGGTTGATTTCACTTCTCTATAGTAGCTGGCGGCGAGCCAGGGGCCACTCATCCCTAATTAGTAATTAGCTTCAACATACGGAGCCAGCATAGTTAGGAAACAACGGAAATATATTTGGGCAGAAGTTTTTAAATCTGGTACAGCTTTTTAGTCGCCGGCCAGTTGGTCGGTTAATGGTAACTTTTTGTTCATTTGCGCCTGTTTAGTTTATAAGTAAAGCCATTTGGTTTATTGCGGATAACATCAGTACTAACAGCTATGTGGTCTCATTAACCAGTGAGTAGAATTAAATAAGTTAAACTGCCCATTTCACGTAATAAATAGGCAATATATCAAATTGTGGAACAATGTTGAAAAATTGATAGTTACTTTAATTAACCCTCAAAACGCCATTGACTTGACTATTTAGGGCTGTCACATTGCAAGAAATAAAATTTATTTTTATTTTTGGTATAGCAATTCTTTGCAATTTATTCTTAAGTAAATATTGCACTTAAAAAATTCTCGGGGGGCTCAGGTGGGACTCGAACCCACAACCTTCCACAGTCCGGGTGGCTGTACTACCAATTATACTAGCCGAACCCCTTACTAAGCCGACGAATTTCGTAAGTGCTTAACTCGCCATGAGCCGACGACAGTCTCATCAATATTGTAGGTATACATTATACAATAAATTTAAGTTCGACAAAATAGGTTCATAATTTAATTTCATGCCTAACTAAACTAGCCTAAGCAAGTAAATATCGTATGAAAACCAGTATAAACGGCTGAAGCTGAAGGAACCTAGTAAAATGTTTATAAGCCTTTTAATATTGTAGGTGTTTGGCTAGTGCACTTTTGGAGCACCGTTGGAAATTTAATTTAATCCGGTCTTTACCGAGAAATTCATAAAGGCTACGTAATAGAGTTTATTAGTAATATCACAGTGTTAATGTAGCCAGTGATTCATTTTATCGGTTTTTATAAACTTCTGTAAGTGACCTGCCGTCTCTTCGTTTCGGGGCAGTAGTCCTACTGTCTACCATCAGATGGCGCTGGATGTCGATTGCATCAGTGATTCGCGTTTTCGATGTCTATACTATTTATCTCTTTATAAATGGCAGCCCGGCTTCTCACAGGTGTTAATTTTCTATTGAATGCGACTGCCGGCCGTCTAACCTTCCGTCCGTCCGTCCGTTCCGGCCGTCTTGTGGAATAGTTTAGCTGCGGCAGTATTTCCTGACGGCTATGACTTAGGGACCTTCAAGAAACGAGCATACTCCTTCTCAAAAGGCCCGCAACGCATCAGCGACCTCTCTGATCTCGCAGATGTTCATGGGCAGCGGTGATTACTTACCAGCAGGTGACCCGCTTGCTCGTTTGCCGCCTCTAGTCTAAAAAAAACCTTCGCAATCCCTTAACAGACTAATCAGACCTACTGAACCATGGCTACAGGAACTACCCGATTTTAAAAATCCAGAGATGCATGTTCAGATTCGAACCTTGCCGACATGAATGGAAGTTGCATTCTTATCCCAGTGTATAAGGAAGCTCAGTGCCGTCGTTCTGTCTGGCTTTTTTTTTATGTTATAGGTAGCAGACGAGCAGGCGGATCACCTGATGGTAAGCAATTGCCGCCGCTCATGGACACTTGCAACACCAGTGGAGTTACAAGTGCGCTGCCAACCTTTTATCCCCTTCCCCCCGGGTGGGCCTCCGGTACCCTCACTCACTCGGCGAAACACAGCACAGGGGCTGCTTCACGCCGGTTTTCTGTGAGGCAGTGGTATCACTCCGGTCGAGCCGGCCCATTCATGCCGAAGCGTGGCTACTGACTATCTTTATTTTACTGTACCGATTTCACGACTTCAAAGGCGATCGGAGACTGCTGACACAAGTTAGGCTTATAGTTTTAAAATTTTAATGAAATCGAATCGTTTGTTCAATAAATTTTGGTGCGCAATAAATATCATGATTCGAGAGTGATTTTTCAATATTTGCTTCACTGAGTTTTATAATTAAATGGAGTACAAAGGACGCTCCATTTTTAAATAAAATTCATCGACAATTTGTAGATGGGCAACGAAAAAAAAAGTACCTACACGATTGATATTTATTTACCTATATACTTGTATGCCAGCAAATGGTTAAGGTAATTACTTAATTGACAGTTTTTGGCAATAAGGTAATTGACATAGCTCACAATCGTGAAATTGACCACCGCTGGGGGAAGTGAGTTCATATACATAAAAACTATGTATTTGCGATATATAATCTATTATCGATATATATCACAACCACGAGAATGGACAGTAGTGTAGTGTTGGCATCTTTTAGGCCATGGAATGACTCAATCAATTATCTACTAGAGTTATTAACTGCCTTTCTTTACGTGTTCGTCTAATATTATTGGAGAATCTTAATTAAACCATTGATATAATTACTGACTGCACACAATGCAACTAGCGTGTGCATATCAGACTGGTAATTGAGACAGCGACTATGTAAACTCAAATTTAATTATACCAACTAAATTGACAGCTGCAATTTGTAAATCCCATAGACACAGTATAAATCCATGGATATCAATTTCAAACATTTTGCTCTTTTCGACAGATAATTGACATTTTGTCAAAATATCGCACACCTAGATGAAAACTCCGGAAAATCAAAAAAACCTACTTTTTCAGAAACGCCTCAAACTGGTTTTATAATATTTACTAGAGATAACGAGAAACTAATAATACAAAAATGATATAAGCTTATTAATTTTATGCCGGGATTTCGAAAACGCCATTAACTCAGAATAAGTTTATTTTGAGTTAGTGACGTTTTATTCTAGGGGTGCTATTTGTATGTTGAATTAGTATAGGTAGATAAAAAAGGAGTATATACTCGTAGTAAGTGTATATTATTTCTACTATTAACTCGGCTGTAGGACTTGTACTATATGTATTCTGTGCTGTAGGCGAAAAATTTTTGAGCAAACCTTCACGTTTCTTGTTTTAGCTGTAACATTCTTTTTGTTATACGGTATGATAATTCGTTACGAAATTGGTAGTGGTACGTACAGCCACACATCAAAGTATACAAAACTGTCAAATTTCTTCAATCAACTCTCATCATACTGCCAAACAAATTAGGTTGAATATCAATTGGAGAAATTTGACAGATTGTGGTAACCTGATGTGTGGCTGTCTGTACTTATGTATTCATGAGTTACTGAAATGAAGAAATTTTGAATTGGTTCCTAATATCTCCCAAAAATATCTCATGAAGTTATTGGTGTATTATAAAGGAATAAACATCAGTATTGGCAACAATACAGTTTGAACGTGCCGCTGTAATACGAGACTGGAGAAAATATACCACTGTGGTAACCAAGCTTTCTCCAAATCCTGGACAAGTTTATGTAGGTTAAATTGACAATAAAAAAATGTTACACATACCATTTATAAACGTAACATTATTTACATATTAGTGTATAATATTATGATTTATTTATTTATTAGTATTATACATTTTAACATATTTAGGACCACCACCTCTTCTCCTTTTCTATTTATCAAATGTCCCTTGCCCAAAGGTTGTCTGGTAGAGATCGCTTTAAGAGAAAAGACTGCCGAAATTGTTCATAAAAGTTTTCCAATGTCTAGTTCTTAAGTGGTGAATTTTGGGCAATAAAGTATATCTATCTATCTTACAGGCGGCATCCTACAGCTACAACAGATGTACGGTTGACGAATTTCCCGGTGTACTAGCTACCGCTAGGCAATAATCGCTTGCACACACAGCGGGGTGGGCAAAGCTAATCCCTGAGCTCACGTGTAACGTAGTGAAAGCGAATTTGCTGACTAACCGGAACACCGCTACATTCGCTGACCTTACTTTACGTAGAACATAAATTTATAAGTAAGTGTATTATGACGATGGGCAAATCTAATTACTTACATTCTTTATTCCCTTTTCCGCATATACCTACTTCAGAGCAAATTGAATGTCAAAAGATAGAGTATGCTTTACGAAACTGCATATTTTTGCTCAATGGAACTGCATAATACACGTAGATAGAATAGATGTAGGTTAATTTATTGTACAAAAAACAGGACTGAAGAAATAGGCTTTAGGAAGCGATGTCTACTGGACCATTTTAATTAAGGTAAAGGGCATATGGTAACAGTAGGTAGGGGGTGTATGATTTACCTACTTGCAAAAATGAGAACTTGAGAAACTTTCATTTTAAAAATCTACTTTACATACAAAGTCATTTACAAAGTCTAATGAATGAAAGAATGGTTGGTAGAAGACGTGGTTAAAGGGATGGAATTGTTTAATGATCACACCCTGTATCTCCGGGGCAAGATAATTTTGTCCCGCAAGCTCGTACCGACTTGGAGATACGAGCTACCACACGGCGCCGCTCTGTAGCCTATATAGACTAGGGTAGGCTACATAGCCTATCCCGATAGGCTACATAGGCTACGGGCATGTGCCCACACGAGGCCGATCGCACCGAGCGCAATATCCGGGACAAGTCTCCCGCTCGACGCCGGGTAATGATACAGCCGCTGATAAGAATTCAATATACTTCGCATTTATATTTCTTGGATCGGTTTATTCCGATTTCAGGACATGTAAGAGCCAAGAAGTATTCCTTTTTGTTTTGGAAGTCTGAACAGTTGTTTCGATAGCATTGATATGTTATTCATTTTAGTTTTAGACTTTTCTTTGCTATCTGTTCGGCATACGGCCAAACAAGCACTTAGGTACAAAAAAATATAATTCGTCAACTCACTAAGTTCTTTGAAAACTCAGTGAGTCGAAGCACTCACATGGTTAGTGGGAGACCGTGGGTTTGAATCCTTGGGACTGAAACTGGTAATTGCTTTAAATTTTCATCCAATTTGGAGAGCCAATCATCTCTTACTTAGTGCCACTAAGGCAAATGATGTGGCCGGGCAGTACACCGTTCTCCTTCTTGTATTGTTTATGTTTTATATGTTTCTACTGTATTTGATAGATAATTGTTTTGTTTGTCATTTATCTTTTGATCTGCTTTGAAAACGTGTCCTGCGAAATATGTTTCTGATATGCCAAATTCACCCTTAGCATCACTGGCATACAGTCCAGATCCGACAATGATCTTCGTCATTTCCGTTTTTAGAATGCTCTCCCTGATACCCTATTACTGTAACTTGTACCCTAAAATGTAGTCAATAAAGGCTTTTTAGGCAAGCCTATTTTACCAAAGCATGTTTTGATGCACAGCCAAGGCACGGGTGCATGGCTGTCCGGATATTGAGGCGGCACATGCAAACCGAAGCTCAGAAATTCATCTGAATGCACCAACGAAACCGTCGTGGAATGGAATATCCGATTTTGGAACAGGACCAAGCCTTTTTGAATGTGTATCAACGTGGGATATGATTTTGTAGGAAGTGTTGAAATCTAAATAATATCCTCGAACTGATATTCTGCTACGGCGGCCAATCTTAACGATTAGCTAGCTACGTACGCAGGATATATGGCCAGGTCAGGTCAGGTCATATATCAAATTCTCAAAAAAAAAAAACTAAAAATGTCACCCGCAAGCAACTGGGGCAGGACATCTTATTTTGGTGGAAAAACGGTACAGTCTAGCTAAAACCGAGAACTCTCAACTGGTACAACGCTGTAACCGAACAGCTTTGATACGTCTTTGGTTGGACGACAAATAGGCCTTCGACCCAACTAGCTCTCTTTTACCGCTTGGTTTTCTTCTGCATTCTACATTACTAAAGGTAGACTTGATTTAACTTTTTTAAGTCTCTTATTGACGCGTGCGTTCTAGGGTATACGAGGCCTTAAACAACATCATTAAAGGGATCCCTTTTCTGTGGCCGTATTGTTTTCCAGTCCGAGAAATACGTACAAAACATTTGTTGGAAAATTTAATTAATGCGTGGGGTAGGTTCGTACACTTCGTACTATTTCAAAATTAACATCGTAAACCCATTGTTATTTGTTTGTCTTTCTATAAATAAATCTTTTTTTATGCTTGACTGGACCTCGGGACATTAAATCCAAACTGAACGAATAGATGGCGCAAGGCATCAATTCAATCACGCAACTGCGTCGCTTTTTCGGTTTACCTATAAACCTTGTCGATGTCCATAGAAGTTACGTATATGATAAATAGTAAAGATTAGATCAAAAGACAACTGCGTTGAGTTACTTTCTAAAATCTGTTAAATTTCTTCGGCATGTGAGTTTAGTCCAGTCTTGTCTGGTATGTTCGAGATGGTCACCCCAGGTTTTTGGTTGGGGTATGAGTCCCATGTACCATGCTGATCGGTTTGATTGACGAGACAAGTTGAAGGTTATGATTGTTTTCATCTTCAGTGACACCAGTTAACTTACATATTTGTGTTCTTTTTTTGTGAGCCACAAAGATCATCCCTCAATTTACATTGTCTCCAAACCAAACCCTACACCCTTGAGAGAAGCCTAACTTGCCCCTCCGCAGCCTTAAACATCGAACAGGCTCAAAAGGGTTGTTGTGACGTCACTAAGCGATAAAATAATAAATCAGCTGGAACAGGCTACGATAAGCCACAGTTCTTAGGCATGTAACTGGACTCGATTTTCATTCGAGTGACATCGTGTGAAAAACAACCGAATTGCTATCGATGGGACTTCGTGTCGTACTTCATCCGGGGAACATTCTTATACATAGGTAATCATTATTATCTATCATCAGCATGACGTTGTCTTTCCAAATGTCCCCCACTTTATCGATCCACGGCTGCTATATCCAACTACTGCTAGCCATCTTGAGCAAATAGTAATCGAATGTAGACATTCAAATACATATGTGATACTTTAAGAAATTATATAGAAAATATCACCCATGTTGGAAGTCTTATAAAAAAAACTTCATTTTCTTTCATAACTCCATTCGAGTGAAACTTATTCAAAAATTGTATCGATTGGCATTAATCGCTTCACTAGGCGACAAGCGATTCATGTTGGAAGTCTTATAAAAAAAACTTCATTTTCTTTCATAACTCCATTCGAGTGAAACTTATTCAAAAATTGTATCGATTGGCATTAATCGCTTCACTAGGCGACAAGCGATTCTCGGAGTGGAATAAAAACTCCCGATAAGCCAAACCTCCGGGAATGGGTAATAATCATTATCTAAATGACTTATGAGCGCGAATAAGTTCATTCGAGTTGCATTTTAACCGTTCGACAGGAATGGTTTCGATGTTTAAAATGGATTGAATTGTAAAACAGAAACCAAATGTTTCATTTATTGTACCGGGGCACAAATATTAGACAGAAAATGAGGTTTAAGGGGCTAAGTATATGAATGAAACTAGCGCCGCCAACCTATTTACACTGATTGTGGCGAAAATATATTTTTGAAGAAAATAAAACATTACAGACTTAGATCCAAGTAAATTGGATTTTTCAAGATGCAATACAATATTTGTAACACGCGACAAGTAACATTAATGTTAATTATTGCTAAAAACGGCCACTTTTAGCAATAATTGACATTATTGTTACTTGTCGCGTGTTTTATATATTGTAGATACTTATTGCATCTTGACAAATTCAATTTACTTTTATCTAAGTCTGTAATGTTTTGCTTTCTTAAAAAATATCGTATTTTCGCCACAATCAGTGTAAATAGGTTGGCGGCGCTAGTTTCATTCGTATAGCCCCTTAACTTATATTGATATCGAAGAGTTCGTTGACTTTTAAGCATTAGAAGAATATCGGAGAACTTATGTCTCTTCTGCACACTACCCTGGTTTGTAAATTGTGCCGAACTATACTGAGTTCACTGTACACGCATGTATGCGCATGCCCGTGTGTAGCCTGTTTAAAATGGTGAAACACTTGCGCGGTGTAATCGACGCCGAACGCCATCTATTGGTAATGGTCTACGTTAAGCCCCGTAACAAAGTGAGGGCAGGGCACTTGTTTCATAATAAACGGAAAGGTATTTCTTGGTACCTACATAGTAGTGTTTGGTTCTTTAGCCTGTTAGACTTTTTTTTTTTTATACTAGAGGCGGCAAACGAGCAAGCGGGTCACCTGCTGGTAAGTAATCACCGCCGCCCATGAACATCTGCGAGATCAGAGAGGTCGCTGATGCGTTGCCGGCCTTTTAAGAAGGAGTACGCTCGTTTCTTGAAGGTCCCTAAGTCATAGCCGTCAGGAAATACTGCCGCAGCTAAACTATTCCACAAGACTGAGGTTCGCGAGACTCCACAAAAAAGGCAAATTCGTCTCCTAAAGTCCACTGCTGCTCGTTCGCCGCCTGTTGCCAAGTTCCGCGAGTAATAACTCGAATCACGCCATCTTTTCTTAGGGCTGCCTCATAGGAGACGGCCGTTAGCATTACGTGACGATTTTTATAATTCTTTCCGGATGCAAAAGTCCCTCCGAATTCCATCTTAATTTTAATGCAGGGAAGTAAACTGTGTCATACTCTGTTCCCTTATTGCAGCGTGCAATGTCACAAACCATCAGTGAAAGATTCCCGGCCGGCAATCCCTGTGTGAAGTGATCGCGGTTGATTTGTGTCCCTATCTCCTTGTAAGTGAGATTTATCCATTCTATTTGTCGGGGCGGTATCGCCGGTATCGGATGCCTTGCCACAGAGTAACAGAAGGGATGGAATTTATAGACTATTTGAAACGTGGATTTTAATTGGGAATGGTGGTGTACCGTGAGTAATTTGTTTTCAGAGAATTTAAGTTGGGCCTTACTAAAGTAAAGCTTTATTGGTATCAAAGCAATCAGACCGAATCGAATAGCTAAAAAAGAATAAAGGCAGTTGTTTTGTTAAGTTTTTACTTGATATGAACTTAAAAGTATTATTATATTAGCTTTTTTTGTATTGAGGACAATCAAGATGACTTCACTCCGCCTGATGGTAAGCGGGCGTGAGATCCGAATATGAGGTCGACAGGCACAAAAGAACAAACCTTCCCTTACCCTTGTTGCCCTTCTTTTCATCTCATTGTGCTCTTCATATCATAAACATCGTAGGTAGTTATGAGATGAGAAACTGAAGAGCGAACTCACTGCGTGCACCTTACTCGTATAAAGGGGCATTTTTTTTATGCTGTCCCTATGGATAGATGAGCAGACAGATCACCTGATGGTAAGCGACTGATTTACACTTGTTCTATCAACCTTTCCCCCGATTGGCCCGCGGTACCCTCACTCACCCACCAGGCGAAAAACAGCGCAGGCGCTGCTTCACGCCGGCCTTCTGTGAAGCCGTGGTATCATTCTACGGTCGACCTAGCTCATCATGCCGAAGCGTGGCTCTCCCACGGGAAACTGTGTGAGTAATCCCACCATTCAGTTTCCATTCTACAGCAGTACTACCTAAAGGCTCTACTAAGAAGAGAACCTTCTGTGTCACTTTTCGTGGTCTTCCACCCTCGATGCATGGAGACAGGCCAGAATTGATCGGCGCCGCCTGTGGCCGCCGGTATTCAATTATTCTGCAGAATCACGGCATTCTTCTTCTAGCGGACCTAGTGGCTATGTCTGCAGAAGTATTTGTTTCGTTTCGGGCTAACGTATCTTCCGAACTAGTACGGCACCTACTTATGTACTCTGAACTAGTACTGTCTTAAATAGAATCTATTGTCACGTAAGAGATCTTGATAGTGCTGGGAAAACTTTTCTTATTCAGTAGGTTTCTATTGTCCAGATTCAGATTCACTTCTGACTGAGGACGTACTACAAAGTCGTATGTACTACGAGTCGGTAAGTATATAATATGTATTTAAGTACTATAAGAATGTTTAGTTTTGTTGTAATAGGCAGTGATAGTTGTTGCTAACTAGTAAGCATTAAGTAGTTTTTATTTTTTTATTTAATGGCTGCTATCGTGCTATGACGAGCACATTTAACTCTGTCAACGTCAAGTGATGAAAGACACACGTTGAAATGAAATTGACCGGTGTGATGAGATTAGCTCTTCTGGATATTTGGCTTTATTTTACTTTACTTTTACGTCGTAGGTGGCCGACGAGCAGTAGGACCCTTGATGGTAAGCGATTGTCGCTGTTGGCATCACTTTTTCAAACAATTTCAGTATGGAATTGTCTACGAGTATCTCAAGATTAATACGGTCGAAGATAATTCTTCTTAAAATGCCAACCAACGACAGCTGGAAAGAAGTTGTAGCGGTCGCCGTGGCCGAAACCAGCCGGAATCCATCATCATCACTTAAAATGCGTTTTTTTTTCGTTAATAGACGACTAGTGGCCCGCCCTCACCTCGCTTCGGGACCGTAATTCAGAAATGAACCGATAGATTGCGCTCTGTCCAAAGAAGTTATCTCTTTATGATAAAGAGATAAATTCTATGGACAACGACAAGGATTATAGGTAAACCGAAAACACGAAACGCTTGCGCGATGTAATTAAGCACAGCGCCTTCTATTAGTTTATTTTTGAATTACTTCTCCACTAAATTATTTCTCCACTACTACTCACTGGATTGTCACCAATTTAGGTATCTAATCATAACTGACCGTTTACACGACAGAAGGCCCATTAAACTTACGGCAAGGTTCCGTACCGCAGAAATATGATCTTGTTTACTGGCGCAAGTTGTTCGCTTTATCAACTTGAATATCTAAGAAGCCAGTTAATTGTTGGGTCGTTAGTACCGTCCCTCAGGAGCTCACTCGGCCAGCTTCGTCTTTACTTGTTTAATGGTCCAAGATTGGTACTAAGTGGTCTCTGTCTCGGAGTCTGAATCTTTGATCGTATCGTTAACTTGGTTTAATAAGTGAGAAATGGGAATCCAGTAAGATTTGCTTTTGTGAAATTTTTTTGACGAAACCACAACAAGTAACTTTAAATATGCCCAGGTTATTATATTTTTCAAATGATGTTTCACTAATGCTTATTAATCTTCTATAGTTACTACTTAGGAAGGGATAGCTTTTAAAGACAACCTCGTGGCTTATAATATGAAAACGGAAAGACAAAACACTTGTACGATGTAATCGATACCCAGCGCCATCTATTGGCAGAGGTAAACTAATACCTACCAAAATTATGTTCCGAAACGACGTAATGGTGGACCACTATTAATTATTATGAAAAAAAAAAATAGGAATGCCCACTTTCTTTAAAAAAACGTCTTTAAGACCAAAAAAAAAATCGTTTTTTTAATGTATGTTGAAAAAAAACCCGTGGCGAGTTTTGTAGTGTAGATTACATAAAGATTATTTAGAGCTTAAGTTTGAAAATGGGTTGATTTATTAAAAGTACCTGCCTCCGAGACATGTCAAACAACTTCGATCGACATTGATCGATACCCTCAATCCTCTATCCATCGAATGACCTGGTAACACTTTTACGTAGGAACATACGAATGCCGACGTGAAATACCTTCTATTTCACTACGGTACGAACTCGGTACGGTCCAATTCTTAGAAAGATGCTAAGATTTTCGACATGGCTTAAGAAATCAGTAATGATGTGCCTCACTCAAGATTATCACGCATCTATCCCATGTGTATAATTAAGTTTCAGGGGTCGAGGGTGCTACTTCGGCCGGCAAAGTCCTGTGGTCTGCGGCGAGGGATGGCATTCATTAGTTAATCTACCGTGGAAACCTCAACAGGCACGCCTCCATATATAGAATGATGTTTATGTCGAAGTAGCCCTTGACTTTTATGACATGGCAGGTTTTGCACGCACTAAAGCAACCGCATGTGTCAAAATGTGCGTGTTCGTCAAATAAGTTTGAACCTTATGGTGAAGACATAAATGTCACGGTTGGTTTATTTTATTATGTTAACTGCCTTAACGGTGTGGTGTTGTATAGACGGGAAAACATTATTAAGTTCATTTCAGCTCGAATTATGGGCGACGATCTTCCGCATCTCCAAAATTCGAAGCGATCTATACTAATTAAAAAATGCTGATTCTACCGAGAATAGGTAAGTACGTGGCTTAGGTGTATATAAACCGAAAAATAAAACACTTGCTGCGATGTGTTTGACAACCAGCGCCATCTATTGGTACTAATTTGGAACTAATGAAGTCCCGAATTAATGAATTGATGCAGGTCAACAGCTATCAATACTATTAAAATAAAGAGAGTTTCTTGGGAGAGGTGCTAGCTTAATATAATAGTTTTGGGGGCGCAGTTAGTGAATCTATTCCCAGGTCAGGCTAACATTAACGCCTGAGTTTTTTGAGAAAGTATTAGATATCCACCTGGAGTCTAGAAGAACGTCTTCAAAGCATAGGTACCCGGGAAAGCAACCCAATGCCTATTCGGTCGTGTCACTCTGATATATCATCGAAATTTATCAAGGTAGGGGAGTATTAGGAGGCCTATGTCGAGTGGACTGCAACAGGCTAAAGATGATGATGACACACTTGTGCACTCCTGGGTTCTCGTCTGGCGGTTGAAATTAGTTACTAGGCTAAGACTTAGAAACGAAGCTAAACTATATTAAGTAGAGAGGCTTAAATTAGAATCTCCAATTATTGAGTTATTCGCTTTGTCCCGAGAATATCAGAATACGAAGTCCCCAGCGGGATAGCTTCAATGTGCGAGGTCACGAACTTCATCTAAAATAACATTCAACTCATGAAGGTGGTAATTTCTGCTCATCTCAAACGTCCCCGTCCAAAAATACGACAACACTTCCACTTAACAAGTTTCTGAATCTCATTCGACTTTACAACCAAGTGCCTTTCAAGTTAAGGTAAGCATACTTAATTAAGCATCGTTTAACTGAGTGTAATGACAGAGGATAGACGTACCGTTCCGGGGACTTGTCGACTTCACACAACTTGTTATTTAATTAAAGCGGGAGTTCGCGTGATACGTGATTACTTCGTTTGTGAGGTTTCGGCTTGTGGATTTGTGAGACTTTGAACTTTGTGTGTGAAGTTACTTTCGTTTTTAGCACACAAAAGGTGCTTGTTTGGGCGTCTAGCGCCGCTTTCTGAATTTGCAATATTTGTGATAAATTATAAACATGCACCTTGTGACGACGATCTAGGGAAGGACGCCGGAATTCCTTCGATGCGCGTGGCATACAACCGATCTGTGTGGAGAAAATTGGAGGGATTGCTGAAATAATGATGATGATGTTGATGATGAAACATTCATGCACCGCCGCATAGAATATATGGAGATAAATAAACATCTAAACTCAAAATCAGCTTTTGGCCAAACCAATATTTAGTACCTACGAATACTTAGCTGTTTTTGATTATATATGCATTCCTACTGATTTTATCGTGGTTTATTGACATTTATATTTATCCCGAAGCGTAGTTCTTCCACGTAGACCTTATCGTCAATAATATATACCGTGGGAGATATATCTTAAATAAAATATCGCTTTCATCATTTGCAAACTTTGTCGCAGTATTTTTTCACCACACGAATCGGAAAATCTAGATACAATTATCTGGATATTGCTAGACAGTTCGCTGTCTGCGAGGATTTCTTTTATATTCGAGTTTTGGATTTTATCCGAGAGCTAGTAATCTAGGTTGGAAACCTCGTGTACTCGTAAATCGTGAGACTGTTATTCAAGGCTTAGATGCCAGGATATTGAAAAAACGTTTCCATTTATTTAATGAGTTACCTACTTACTACTCTCGCAAAAAGACTGAATTATTTTTTATAACAACTGAGCAAGCTCCTTAAATAAAGAGAAAAAAAAGAACATTCTCAGTTGAGAGGCCTAAGTAAAATGACTGCCTATATGATAGGGGGCAGACAAGAAGACGCCGCCTTGTCACTTGAGAATTGAATGTTATCCAACTTGTACCCATAGGCCCCTGGGAGCCTTTTCTAGGTATAGGTTACCTTAAGGTTTGTTATAGTTTAAAAGAAACTTTAGTTTGTTTGTGAATATCATTTTGTTACGAAGGCATGGGCTTGGCTACGTTCACTTGAGTTTACTTAAGAAGTTGGTAAAGTGACGTCATCACTTGCGAGCAATATCTAAGTCTGAAATAAGACCTAATTTCTGACTTTAATATCTAACCAAGTCTAATCTAATCTATAAGTCATTACTAAGGGAAAGGGAATCTTAGGGATAGTTAGGGACCTATTTAGTTGGGCAATCGGGGATGACGGGTATGGAAGTCCTCAAAGTCAGGCTTGAGAAGGTAGCCTTAAGTAACTTTTTGACGCAGACAAAGTCGCGGGCAACAGCTTTAGTGTCTTATAAAGTCTGAAATGTGAAAGTTAGTAGCCTACCTCATAGGATTCAAATTACGATCTTTGAGAAGTATCTCGATTTGGGAGTGTAGCAGCATAGCAAAAGAGACGTTAGTCTGTTATAATGTTAAAGTTCAATTTCATTTTCTATTCCTATCGAAATACCTTTTGTTAATTAAAATTATATTAATTGAAGATACCTTACAAAGTCTATTCATAGACTTACGGCGATCATACTCCATGCTGACTTCTGTATAATAAGAATTATACCGAGATATGTTTGATTGTGTACTTATCTCCTTCGATCATAGAAATCCTAAGTAGATAGGGCGTGAACACGTTAAAAGCGTCCCCAATGAAGGCTCCTTCATAAAAGAACGCTATTTGGCATTCGGAATTGAAAACCAATTACAATTAGGTAGGTACATATACCTACTGTAGATTAGGTAATTTAGGTTATGATCGATCGTTAATATTAGTTCCAAATAAACATTTTTAGATTTCTTTCTTTCTGATTTCTGACAAAATACTACAATTTGTTGTTGACCTCAACGAGACTAATATTCGAAATTCAAAATATCTATCTGCCACACTCAGAGACGTGAATTAATCTTTAATTGCCTTACCTTTATATAAATAAATACCACCCATGTAACAAAAAAAATAGTAATAAAAAAAAAACACTTTTTCAAACGATTGCGCTGTATGGAATTAGGAATGTAGAGTTTATATCGATGTGTTTGTATACCTACCTCTTAAAAGTAATATTGCCTTTCTTTTGTTTTCAGGATCAACCCAGACGAACCCGCGGGATCTTGTTAGTGCACAGACAGGTAAATATTATTGTTCATTATTCTAGACTGTTTGCACAATGTAAGATGTTGAGTACACTTACTTGTTAGACGTACTAGACTAGGTACTGTTTACCAAATGGGTAACAAAGCTAATTAACTTGTTAATTAATTAGCTGATGTTCAATCTCATCTTCTTTGTTTGAGGTAATATTTGGATAGACAAATGAATTTAGTAAAAGTTGCTAAAGCTATTGTGTATTATTCAAATAAGTCTGTTTTGAATGAGATTTTAATTAGATATTAATTTAGGTACTTATCTATCTTTAATCTGCTGAAAAGGTGATTTTAGGTATTAATCTTACTTACCTCGACGGTTCAACAACTCAATATTCATTAAACTAAACCTCCAATTAGTTATTTTTTTCTGAAGTGGCTTAGTACAATAAAACCCGTTTAGCCCTGTGGTTTGAGTACCGGTAGAGATGCACCAACACAAATGTTTGTTAATGAACCTTCGCAATCTTTTAACAGGGAACGCAGACCAACTGAATCATGGTCACATGTTTCAGCAATCCGAAACGTGCAGGTTTCCTCACGATGTTTTTTTAATTTTACACCTGTCTCCACAATAGACAAATTCATCTGCAGAAATGTCCAACCTTTTTCCATCCCACGCAACGTTACTTGTACTACTAAGTATTATGTGGCAACGTGAAATAAGTCTGCTCCTCTCATCAACTTCTTGCTTGACGATGAAAAATGAAATACGCCGTCCAGTTAAACTTAAAATAACCAAGACAAAAAAACGCTATAAAAGTTTTGTTTAATCCAAGGAATGTCGCATAGCTCGTCTCGTAATATGAAAATGAGTTTGCGAGTGCCTACGGCCGGCGCCAACAAACTTTGATGAGGTTCCACTTGATTTAGATTCATAGCTTTTCTGATGGCATCTGGATTGCTTACTTATGCTTTGATGTTAGTTTTTGGTTTTCGCTTAAGATTGTGCGAACAAAGTTTTTGAATAATAATAATATACTATATATAATAGCGATATTGTAGTTATCTCATTCATGCTTCTTATTGAGGTGTGGGTTGGCATAATCCGGAGTGCAAGTTTTAAATAGCTTTAGCGAGTATCCAGAATCGATTGATTTTAGAGTTTGTAGCGCGAATTTTTCACTCGAGGCATGGCTCGGAAGGCTCTTATCAATATAAGAGCCTTTCTTATTCACATACATCACGTGGACCCAACATTTAGCGTCGAATCCTACTACTCACATCATCAACATCACACACACATACAGATTGAATATTTGACGTTGCATTTTGGTAAATGTAGTTGCAACATTTAGTTAGTCTTTTTGCGGCGCAAGTAGCGAAGCTCAGCATTTAATATCATCCCAGTATTTAATGTAAAAGTGAGACCCACATTCGTTGATACATATTTGATTCCAAACAATGAACTCAAGGTCATATGAAAGACTTTAATTTGTACTGCACCTTGGCCACACCAATACACCTAATATATCACACAACTTAATTTACGAAGCGGAAAGGTAAACTCACACGTTGGAGGTTATCGCAAAGTTGGTATTGCAAAGTTTTCGGATATCGGGGACTAATGAGGAGCGGCGACGATCTCGAAAATACTGAATATGCAAATATGGGAATTGACTTGCGTTACTTCGAGTTTGGTGTGAGTAACGTGGGGTTCGATGTTGTAATAGCTCTATAGTTACCTTGCAATACTAGTGGCTGGAGGTACTCTGAAAGAGTATGTGGCTCCAAAATGCCTTTACCATTCTCTAGTCGGAAGACTTTTCAAAACAGTGCCGTGTAACTACGGCTAGAGTAGGTGTGGGTCGAACATGATGTTTATCTTGGGAAAGTCATGATTCGGCATGAAAGACTGAAACGAGCGGAATGATTTCACGGCGATACAAAAAGTCGGCATAAAGCAGCGCCTGCACTATATTTCGCCGAGTGAGTGAGGGTATCGGTGGCCCAATTGGGAGGGAAGGGGGTTAAAAGTGTGTAGCGCACTTGTGACTTCACTGGTTACAGGTGGTTGATACATATGCCTCTAAAACACCAGTATTACCACAGTAAACTGGTGTTACAGGTGTCTATGGGCGGCAGCAATCGGTTACTATCAGGTGATCCGTCTGCTCGTCTGCCACCTATCACATAAAGAATTCTCTCATTCAAACAGCTCATGTTTTATCCATAGTCCTTAATATCAACAAACGAAATATAATCTACTGTATACCTAAATAGAGTGTAGCTACAAGTATCGTTTGTTTGAACTTCTCTGAGTAAGTTTGTTCACTAGAACAAAGCCCTTAAAGGGCTCTAGTGTCATGTTTTGTTTAATCAATGTGGAGTCAATGAGTGTACAAACTAATGAACTCGTGACTTTGCGAATCGAGTATAGTGTTGAAGATAACATATCGATAAAATTAAGGAGTGGTTTCGTTTATTTAACTTTTCATACAAACTTTTGTTTTTCAGTCACAAACATTTTGGAAATAGTGCCTTTATCGATCTACGGATTCTGCCGAGACTATTCCAATGCAAATGCGGTCCAAAGGTCCAAGCAAGTTGTTCGCATGACAACTAAGTAGAAACTACTTAATTATGTAATTCTACAATTCTTATATTACTATCACTTCTCAGCACATTACTGTACAAGTATACTGTCTCACTGCAGGGTCAAAGCCTCCATCATAGAAATCAAGTCATCGCTATTATGATGGTATAGGCTTACTTAATTACCACGCTCTTGCATTAATGCGGATTGCTGATCACAAACCCGAGCTATGTTCGAGAAATTCGAAACATTTAATTCAGAGCGCCCCGTTTAAATACCTACCGGGCCGTGATCTCCTGGGTACGATTCCCGGGTCGAGCAAAAGTAAATGTTCGTACTAAAATTATAACAATTGTTTGACAAATTTGTTACATGAATGTAAATAAAACTGAAGGTAGCTTGACCTCGGTCATTAAGAACACAAGAATCTCATGAAGCAAGAGGCCGACTGGGCGAATCTGGAAGAACAAGTGGTACCTTTGATGTTGAACGACATCACGCTTTCAACTCGCCGAAATGCTTAGCCGAGTAAGCGAATTTTAAATTCAAAGTGAAACAGGTAGACACGTTTTCACCGTCTAAAGTGGAAATGGTGTAAGAACAAATCAGGGGGGAAAACGTAGCCGAATTTAGGTGTAATGTCGATTGTGACGAATTTGTAAGAGTTTAAGAAAGCATGGTTTTATACGATACACATGCGCGTTGCGTAATACAAATTGCTTGACATTTCGTCGCGTTTATACCTGATTATTTTACTTATTAGCATAGTTATTTTGATATTTTTACCACTAGCTTACAGTGGCGAGAAAAAATAATATATGGAAACCTCGTTTCGGATAGTGTCTCACATTGTGTTGTGAATTCTGAAAGTTTTTGAGATAATGATTTTGAACATGTAGTTGGTCTGGCTTTTCCCCAGTGCGTTTTTTTACTACCTGAAAAGTATGTGTCCTACCCATTTCTCTTACATTGTGGCAGAGATAGACGATACCGAACATGTTTGGGAGAGACAAGATGCAATATACACTGTCTAGAGCATAGATCAACGAACTTTTCAACATCAATGTCAGCTAGACCCAATTTTCTGTTCCTTATTTTGTGCCCTTGAGGTCAAGTATAGGTACAACTGTATAGATAGAATAAGTACTCATGTGTCCTCGAGGAGGTATTTCACATGGTGTCAAACGGAGTGGCAACGGGCTGTGGAACAAATGACCTATGTCGTTGTACGTCTCCATAAAGGGTTTATGTACCGTGCACTGCCTCTCCCACATTCCGATGTAGCTTGCTTTGCGAGGCAGTATATTTAAACTGGCCGTCCGTGATACAACATCACGTTGTCTCGTTTTGTAAAAAATAGTCCTGTTTAGTTAACGAGTGACTCCAGGTCCCTTGATATAAGATATTATAAGTTGAGCAATTCTTTCGGAAGTGCCAAATATTTTCATCATCTTCCTGCCCTGTTCCCAAAGTAACTACTTATCAATCAATGCAGTTTCTTCCTTATTCATCCCGTCATTTGTCGTTAAATCATCTAATCCCTTTTTAGTCATGTCATTTTTTACACAATCTATTTCTTTTTTTTCGGCCATCCTTTGTTCCTCCACCTATTTTTTTGGTTACTCGTTCCTCTTCTCTTCTTATTAGATGGTCATACCAGTAGATCCTGCAAGTCCCAGGATAGGCCAAATGATTTATGGTCTCAAAATGGTTTGAAGACACTGAATAAACTTTATTCAATTCGGCACGAATAAGGCTTGTGACGCTACTCTAAGAAATGATTAAGAAAGTTTTCATGATTCATAAAGTATTTAATCTTCCCAGCCCGATCTCAGCCTAGGGAAAGCAATTTATACTTTAGTACACGACCTTTTTGTGCTTGAACTAAAGGCATTAAGTACCTAAACACGTCTACGTAGGTATACCTACTATAATGCTTCTTGACTGGAGTGTACAAAGTGATAGCATGATATTTGAGGTGCTCAAATATCATGCTATCACTTTCTTCCTACATCCGGTATATGCCAGGGATAACAAAATATAAGAATATTAATTTGACTGGCGCGATATGGCATATTTGTTCGTGACCTCATAGGCCATCAGGCTGTGAGCTTGCCCCTCAGCCTGCGCAATAATTCTAGTTATAAGCATTTATTGTATATGGGTGTCATATTATGTTGTTTAAGTTTTCTATTTGCCATTCCTCTGTGGTCTGATATCTGCAAAGTGCTCAAATCTACTGAGTACGGAATTGATTCCGTCAACCTGTTGACTGACCTGTGCTTATGAATAAGATGCTGTATGAATAAATTTTATTTATTTCGCCGATATTCTTATGCATACTTCCGATTCCGTACTGAATTTTACATTATAGCGGTTAAAACGAGCGATCACCGCCGCCCATGGACATCTGCTACACCTGGGGCATCACAGATGCGTTGCCTTAAAGAAAGAATAAGCATTTTCTTGAAGATTACTAGGTCGTATCTGGTCGGATACACCATTGCTTGTTCTTATAGATCACTAGGAAGATGTTCGGATACACCATTGCTTGCAACTGGTTCCACAGTTTTACTGTGCACGGTAAAAAGTTAAAAACGCACTGTGGTCCACTACTGTGGTGGATGGACATAGATTAGAAAATCCAGAGGTGCACATACGCACTGCACACTGAGCTAAAATTGAGGAGCTAAATCATAATGTCTATCGAAACAACATAGAACATCTTTGGAACTAGTGGAGTCTCCAGCAGAATTTAAATTTGGCACTGTATACGCAGTCGAAATTGTGTTTCTAACCCGCGTCCTGTTGTGAGCACACGTGGCTCGTTAGGCTCTCAAGGCGGATGTTTTGTAGGCAAATCACGCGGCAAATGCGAGTGTTATTCCACCGAAAGGCGAGGCCTTGGTTTGCTTTAATCAGAGGGGTGTTGACTTTATCAGGGCACCTTCCTATCTAAACAGATGCTCGTCTTATCTTTGACTGGTCTGATGGCGCATTTGTTAATACTTAGTGTCATAATAATATGTATGTACGATCATTTAACAGAAATATAGCTGGTATATGTCTGTTAAATTAAAATGGCTTGTGGGTCTGATTTTAAAGCAACTGCTGCGCTAGGGGTCCCGTATTTGCTCCTTATGTTGGATTAAAAATTTGTATCTGTGTTTTTCTCTATATACCTACTTATTTAGTGTTAGCTCAGCCCAAAGTAGTAGGCTGTCTTGTACTGGCGGTTTCTGCCTTGGAAAACACGCTAATTTTATAGGTTGGGGAAAAAGTGTATTAATTTTTTTTAAGCGGGCGGCTTGCTGTGCAGTTCCTATTCAGACCAGTATCACTGCGACCAGTTTGATCTATTGTGATCGCCGCTATGCTACATTTCAGTCTCATATTGAAATAGTTTTTATGGAGTTTATTTACATTTGACTAAAGTATATAGGTGCCATTACTTCTCTTTATTTTTTAGCATTGACATTCTTGATTTATTATTACAAAAAAAAAAAACTTGTATCTACTGGAAATAAAAAAAAAACCCATTGGCCATTTTCAAAGGAGTTGCAATTTTGAAATGTGCACTTTTTCTCGGTGCTCAAATACCATTAGTAAATTACAAATCTTTTAAATACCTCTCAATACTTCGTTAAATAACATTCCCTCAAATGTAAGACCAGTGACGTACGTGGGTATGGCACTAGTACCTATTCTACAGGAATACACGCGAACCCATGAAAAAAATTAAATTCTAATGAGCCATCGAATGAAATAAATATTAATAAATAATGGCCCGCACACACTTCGTTTCGGGAACTAAGTTTTGAGCATTTGCCAATAGATGGTGCTAGTCGACGATTACATCGCGCAAGTGTTTCGTCTTTTCGGTTCACCTATAAACCTTCTCTTTGTTTACACTCGCACTTGGCCAGTTTTATCTAGACAATGTATTTTAAAGATGTTTTTTTTACAAGCAACGTGCCGTATCGTCCTTTGTGGCAAAACCCTTCATAAAAATGACGTAAAAAACAAAGGTGTTTGTTTACAGTTAGAATTTTGAGAAGTTTAATGTCTGGAATAAAGCTTTTGAAGCAGTTTTATGTTTCGCACATTTTGGAGTATGATTAAATTCAACATACGTTGCTCGTAAAATCCAGGTTCTAAGTGGATAGATTGGAAATGGAACTTTTGTTGGATCGAGCTATAAAGTGATTATGTTCCTTACGTGACAGAATAAAGTTTAGTCACCGTTAAACTGCAGAGAACAGTTTTCTATATGAAAAAAAAACGTATTTCATTAAAAAACCGGAATCCCAAACTAAGGTTTTCCCTTGTACTATGGAAACCAGAAACAACGAAGGAACTACAAACACCCAGACTCAACACAAATATCTGTTTCATCAACAAACATTTGTGTTGGTGCGGGAATCGAACCATCGACCCTTAAGTCTCAACCGGCGCTCAAACCATTGCGCTAAACGGGTCGTCTAATACTAATGTAATATCTGGGAATACTTGTGCAATATCTGGGATGTATTTAAGTATTATTTGTAAATCCTCAATCGTCTGATATCTAATATGTTACTGAGCCAGGTCAATGTATGCAATGTGGTATGAATAATTTTTTATCATTATACTTATATGCTATAATTACATAATATAAACTATGACGGCACATGTAAAAAAGGTTATGAACCACTGTTCTTAGCTAACACAGATATTAAACTTGTTCTCATTAAAAAATCAAATTAGTTCCAGAAAGTCTAGACTTTTCCCATCACTTTTTTCAATTACTCGCTTCCTTTTTCTAAGCAGATTGTAAAATATCAGCAAAAAGTTGATGAAAAAGATTACAGGCGTGCCTTATCGAAGATTGAGCTCCCAGTCTTTACCTTAAATTATAATTTGTTGTTTGCACAACAAAAACATTCTGCGGGGCTGGAGAAAAACAATGAAGAGTCTTCGTTGTATTAAATATAAAGGATTGCGGCCACAGATAAGTGCATTGAGAAAGAATATAGTCGCTTTTAGATGTAATTGTTGTTATTTTTTACTCGGTATGGCGAATTATATGTGTAGCGAATGAGATGTGTGGCAAAATCGACAAGCGGGGATCGGCGACATAACCTAATTAGTATGGAAGTAGAAGTTATATAAATAATTATTCTGTGTTCATAACCAAGAGTCGTAAAAATTATGGCACAAATGTGCACCAAAAGGTTGGTATTTATAATAATATTAATAATGATACATCAGACAAAAATTCCGGTCGACCACTTCGCGATCTAATTCTAAATTTTGAATTTATATCTAAAACTAGTGGTCAACCCTCACTTTGTTTTGGGGCATAGTTTTGCTGTTCTCGTATTAGTTCGAACCTTTGCCAAGAGATGGCGCTGGGTGTCGATTGCATCGCGCAGGTGTTTCATCTTTTTGGGTTACATAATATACCTAAGGTTTTCTATAGAAGTTATCTCTTTATGCATATTAGCAACGTTTATGATGTAAAGAGCAAATTAGCTTACAAATTTTCACTTACGCTTTAATCTTGCAATTCAAATCACAAAATTGTTACCTATACACCAAGTGCCGAGTCTTACAAAATGGCAAAAAAACAAATGCTACTTTATTTTCAACGAAAAATTTATCCCAACAACTTTATTAACTGAATCTAGCTAGTCTAACAACGAGATTACTTTGCTCGCGCTAGTAGCTATACCGTTGCATCCATTTAGATCTTTAACATTCCGCCAGGAGATTGAAATTACCGTGTTCGCTATAAAAGAAAATTGTGTACAAAAACAACGCTCCACTTGAGTTCCATTTCAGTGCAGTGGCAGTGCTGCTCGATCAATCAAAGAGAGCGGAACATTTATCAAGATGGCGCGTTTGAGCGAAGCGGAGCGAAATGAGCTAAGCGAACTGAGCGGAATAAACAATTAGTAGTTTTTTTTTGTTTTTCACTTTTAAAATGACAGTTGCAACGTTGCAACTAGTATTAGAAGCTGGTATGGTATCAACATAAGAACATTATTAAGCCATGTAATCTTCATAAACATGATCCAAAGTAATCTGCTACTAATTATATGTGGCAGTATCTTTTTGAGATACCCAGGCATTACGTGGTAAGACTGATGAGAGTGGCTGCATCAGATACCACTCATTGATGGCGGACGTTTATTGGGCTGATTCATCTGCTCCAGTTTTGCGTCAAAGACATAAATGTTATTAATCAAGCATTTTTTTTTAATTTATTGATTTCACAACATTAAAAACATTACATGTGTAAATTTCTGCCAACTGGTGTAACCGTTTATCGGCAGCAGTTCTCACTCAGATTCTTAACCATAGATTGTAATGCACATCTACTAAGCTATATCAAGCACACATACTTACACACAAACAAACAAATGATTCTAAACTAGGCAGCATTTCGTACAGACGGCAACACCTGGAATCACCCACTGCCAAACATACATATGCCAAATTAAGCAGAGGCTTAGTGCGGTTGGATTTGGTTACCTTTTATTTTAGTTTATAGAACTTGAACCAATAAGGTAAAAAACCTGTCACCTTCCATTTCCGAATGTCGCCTTTTTCGTC
Source organism: Cnaphalocrocis medinalis (assembly GCA_014851415.1). Lineage (NCBI taxonomy): Eukaryota > Metazoa > Arthropoda > Insecta > Lepidoptera > Crambidae > Cnaphalocrocis > Cnaphalocrocis medinalis. The sequence goes on from CM026283.1 coordinate 4,097,742, forward strand.
TGGATCCAACTCACACCTTCTTTCTACAATGTTCAATCTATTTTGCAACAGGACGTTCTGTACTAAGTTTATCTAGTGTCGGCCTCTTTTGTCTATCATGCATTATGTTTAGAGACACTACCGGTCCATCTCCATTTCAGCGTGCTGTAGCTTAGGAGCTACTAAGCTACTGCCCATTACGGAGTGGTGCTCATCGAATCGTCCTCTTGCGGCTGGCTGTCTTTAAGCTGGTTAAGTCAATCCAGGTCTGCCTCACTACTCTTGGTGTCTCTATAACACAGTGAGACCACACTTCGGACACTTGTGAAAATTAACATAACGAGTTTATGATTGCCACTTTACCAGATATCACTCACAAAAAAGAAACTGTGAGAGTGAGAAAAGTGCATAAAAGTGAAGTAACCGAGCGAGACTGCTGCATTCAGTTTTGTAGACATATTTGTATATATGCAGTTTATATTTTAATATGGTCAGAAATGGTTTTCTTAACTTCGCACAAAAACCCTTTATATTGAATCATACAACTTATAATTAGGACTGTGATTTTAATAAGCGCCATAACTAAAGTGCTTCAAGGTAATTTATTACTAGCCGTATCAATTTTTCATTGTCCCGTTTTCGATAAAGTGCACCGAATATTAAATTAGCTTTGAAGAAATTCTCTTTGAAATTTCAGTGTGAATGTGCAGCGCGAGATTGGCACTTGTTTCGTTAAAAGTCAGCAATGATGGCTATTCAATCAGTAGCCAGCGACGGGTGTACATATTAAATCGAAAGCAAAAAAAGTGCTTAATAGTACTTTTTATGATTTTTTTTAGATGGCGAATCAGATATTTCCGGATTTTTATATAATTACTAGCTTTTGCCCGCGATTTCGTTCGCGTGGACTTCAGGTTTGTAGAAACCTCAAAAATTGTAGCCTATGTGTTATTCTGATGTATAAGCTATATTGTGGTAAAGTTTCATTCAAATCCATTCAGTAGTTTTTACGTGAAAGAGTAACAAACATCCATACATCCATACAAACTTTCGCCTTTATAATAGTAGTAGGATATGTTCTGCATTTAGGAAGTACCTACCTACTCTTTATATTAACTTTACACTATGCAAATTCTTTCCACTTTAGCTAGCAATATCAGCAAGTTCTTGTCAACCCGCTGCTATTACTCTTTCATTTCTAAAACAGAAATTGGATGTTGCAACATTGGCTATTTCGAGAGTGAGAACAAAATTGCCCTTTGTGAATTTCGTTTGTAAAATTGTACAACAAGTTAGCTTTGGCTTTGGACGCAGTGTACAAAGGTTTACAGTGAGGCTGTTCAAACATGATACCCTTTATTATAAAACTAGTGGCCCGCCCTCACTTCGCTTCGGGACCGTAATTCAGAAACGAACCAATAGATGGCGCTGTGCTCAATTACATCGCGCAAGCGTTTCGTGTTTTCGGTTTACCTATAAGCCTTGTCGTTGTCTATAGAAGTTATCTCTTTATAAATAGTATAGATGCGATCTAAGAATATTTCCGATACAAGACTCATTACAGCTTCTATAACTAAACTTTGCTTGTTGAAATGGGATGTATAATAAAAAGTAGCCTAAAAATACTAAAGTATTTATTTGTACTTGACAGAATCAAGCAAAACCAATCGATACTATAGATATTTACACTTTCGATAGTAGGCTTAATTACGATATCATTAGACATCGCACTTTTCGAAACTTTTACTATACTATCGATAGTTTAACGCTTAACGCTTGGTGGTTATCTATACTATTTATAAAGAGATAACTTCTATAGACAACGACAAGGCTTATAGGTAAACCGAAAACGGAACGGAAAAAATCCAATAGAATACAGGTGAACACTGCATGTGTTCATGGGCGGCGGCAATTGCTTACCATCAGGTGATCCGCCTGCTTGTCTGCTACCTATCACATAAAAAAAGGTGTACAAATGTGTTAATCCGCCACAATGTAACTGTACCTATATTTCAATCTAATCATAGTCTAAATGCACAACGGGCTCCGAAACAACAGCTTTGGACGCATTCGGGAATACACGCTGAAATGAGATGAGATCTCTTACTGACCTTTTATTCCATGGGTTAGTATATGTGCAACGCGTGCAGTTCCGAAAACTGTGAGGCTCAATCAAAGGCCATTCGGTATTCATCACACATAACGCTCGCCTGTCACTAGTCGATAGTTTTCGATGTAAACGCATTGGCGTAGGAATTTGCGACCAATACACTAATGAATGTCCAGCTGTCGACTGCAAAAAGGTGATTACAATGGCGAAATATACCTTTTCATGGATATTTATGTCAGTGTCTTCTTAAGGCTACTTCAGTCCAGTAGCGAAGTTTTTTTTTATAGTGGCACAGTATACTGGCTCACTTTAGACTAATGTTTTTAGTATAGGTAACTCTGTATACAACCTACTTACCTAATATGTAACTATGAGAGAGCAACACTTCCGGGCCGAAAATGGGCCAGCTCAGACAGAGATAGAAAATCGGCGTGAAATGTTGTGTTTCGGCGAGTGGGTGAGGGTACCGGAGGCTCAAGCGGGTAAGGGAAGTTCAAAGGTTGGCAGTGCACTTGTGACTCCACGGTGTTGACGGTGGCCATGAACATCCATAAGCAACTGCGAACTTTTTTTTTCTTGCTTATACTGTCCCACTGCTGGGTAAAAGCCTCCCACAAAATGCTTTCACCGCTCTTTATTTTTAATGCCAGTTGCGGCCAATCTCGGACAAAGCTGTTCAAAACGGCGAACCTATCACACGTAAAAAAAACCGAAAAAGGCATGTCTAATAAAAGTAAAGTCTGTTCTTTTGTGCCTGTCAATCTCATATTTGGATCTCACGGCCGTTTACCATCAGGCAGAGTGGGGTCATTTTGATTGTCCTCAATATATAAAAAAAATAAAGTAATTCAATGAATGTAGTTGTGCTTGTAGCTTGTAGTTTGAATTAAACAACATAAGTCACCTATAACCCCAGATCAGTTAACATGCCAAACTTTTCATATCGTACAAAAGTGCACAAAATCGCTCCCCGTGGAAAACTCCGATGCACAGTATTGGAGTATTATGATGCATATCGCTTTTGTTCCCGTTTGCATTGAAATCGTAAACTGTTGTTATTGCCGTCTGTTGTGAACGTTCGCGGCTCTGTTTTAATTTAACGACTGTTATTCCTGCAATCACAATATGCTGTTGGTTTTGGACTGAGCTGTATTGATTTGGACTTGAATGGTCTTTGTAGTGAAGTCGATTTTGGAGGCTAGCCATGGCTATTGTAGAATTGTGTGAAGAGAAATAGGCTTAGAGGCTTATCTAACTGCCCATATTTGTAGTAGAAGTATATTTAATGCAATTGTACTTTTAAAAATGTTATCACGTGGCAGTCTTCAAATATATACCTACCTCTGAAATTGACATTATAATTAAGTAAATATCGCTCTAATGGGGCCTCACACTTACGGTAAGCCCCTATTAGTCCATTTCGCGTCGTTTTGAGTTGCATCTCCACGTAAATAATGGAAAACCATGTACAGTCGACGCAACGATGACGCAATGCAAGGGAGCATCACTCTTAACCCCTTAATAGGCAGTGGGTATAAATACAATTAAGTAATAGGTTTTGGACCTTATCTCCAACACATAGGGTTCAAAATATAGTGTCAAACATATTGACAGAACCCCATAAAGGGTTAAATTCCGTTCACGCCGGTCTTTTGTGATGCCGTGGTATCAATCCGGTACAAATATCCTACTACTATTATAAAGGCGAATGTTTGTAAGTATGGATGTATGGATGTTTGTTACTCTTTCACGTAAAAACGACTAAATGGATTTGAATGAAACTTTACCACAATATAGCTTATACATCAGAATAACACATAGGCTACAATTTTTGAGGTTTCTAATGTGAGGTCGTAAACCCTAAAGTCCATGCGAACGATGTCGCGGGCAAAAGCTAGTCAATCATAGGCCACTGTAGCCAAATCGGTCGAAGGATATTATTACGTGACTATAAAGTGCATGTTATAGTGACAGGGCTGGGTAACCGTTGCCCACTTGTCACCAAATGTCGACACAGGCTTTGCCCTAATGAACTCAAACAGCGGCTATTACCGCAGCGGACAAACAACTGATTGACTCATTCGTGTGGCTTGTTTGACAGTCTATTGTTTGCCAAAGGGCGGCAAATTATAGAGTTTAACGACAATGTGTCTGATTGACGTGATCTCTCATTTTAGCGAGTAATTCCCAGGTGTGTAAAGCTGACACTTCAGAGGTCATGGTACGCTTGGACTATTAATGATTTAGGGAGTCTGGACTGCAAAAGGTTGAAACTCAGACCACTAAAAGTAGGTACTTCTTATAATTGTATTCGAAGAGTAGTGTAAGGTTGGTCGATGTCTACACCGTTAAATTTTAGTCGTTTTAATCCCAAAGGGTAAATAATAGGTAACACGAATAAAGGCCCTTTAGCATGTTAGATCGTCAAAATAAGTAAAATAAAAATCAGCTGTTCCATACATTAATGCCCGGTGAATATCCTTTTTTGTAGGAACAACGGATTTATATTTTGCTTATTTTGATGATCTAACATACTAAAGGGGCTTTATTTGTCTCACCTATTATGAGAGCTTCGATTTTATTACGACTAAAATTATTTGGGCTCTTTATAAATAGTATAGATTACCAAATATCAACAATGTTTAATAAATTATCATCACTTGACTCTCTTTTTTCCAGACTTCTCGTTAATAATTTTCCACCTAAAATTCGATCTCTGCTTTTGTGTCTCATTGACGTAAAATTACACTAAAAAGTATAAATACCGAAATTTCATTTTTGTATTTAAGTAGATCTCATAGGTACTTTATGGATCCACTGTGCGGGAACGCAATCGCAGGATTTCAATCCCTAATAGTATAGATAATGAACTACGTTACTTGCAAATGCGTATTTGAATGAGGTCTATATAAGTGTAGTAAATCAATGGCTGAACCTCACACGTCCCTTACACAGATAGATCAAGCTTACCTATCTAATCGTTACCATCACACCAAATGGATCAAGCAGGTTTTTCGGTAGCCTAAATACTCACCAACTAATCTCATTAAATTGATGGTGCGTTCATCTGTTAAACTGTGGTTAGGGGAAGTTAAACGCTCAATTTAAATAGTTAAACCACAGTATTAATACCTATACCTATAGGTATGTATTTTTAAGAGTCAACGCTGAGGGAGAGAGTTAGGCGAAAGGCGGCATGCTGAAGGCTTGCAAAGAAATAGATTTCAAGACAGAACCTTATACCCATCCTTTTCATACCCGACGCCTCTTTTATTTGAATTCTTTACGGGACATTTCATTATAGGCCCTCTGACACGTGCGTGTCATGCGTTCGCCTAGTAACTCTGCTTCTAGTTAAGTAAAGGAGCGAGTAGAAAAAGGCCTTATGTACCTCCAGATGGTAAGTAAAAACAAACAGTATTAAGTTATAATAGGAGTACAACTGAGAAATTATTTCAATAAATCTTCATAATACTTAATCGTTCTGTTCAGTGAACTAAGTACAGTCGCGTACATTTGGCGTCCAGTTTCACAAACAATTAAAGCACTGAGTTATTGTTGTCGAAAAGTTTCTAACATCCAACTTTAGACATTTGAAGATAAACCTCGTGAAATGTAACATTTATATGACCTCGGTTTGTTAACATTGTTAACTCTATCTGTACAAAGTTAATCAGGCGAAGTTTTAACAGCATTGTCCCTAGGGTCTGTTACATGTAAACTGAACAATTTAAAACAAATTACTCAAAACTGAGCTTGGTTTGCTTCGATCGGATTATTTCTACTATTGTGTGCAATGAGAAAATCAACTCACAAAATGTAAGAGTAAGTAAGTTTTCTTCGCGTCGACAGCAATTCGTTTTCTCTCTTACTCTCGCATGAGAGAAGAAAATCCGTGTTAATAAACTTGCACAAAAAGTCATTAACACCCTCCTATCAATGCATATAAAAATACATAAAATTACGAAGAAAGAGTATGGATTCTATCGCTAAAGGGGACTAAGCGGGTTTTTCGTGGTAAGAGGCGTCCACCAAAAATATGCACGATGATTAAAATTTTAGTTTCAGTTTGTATAAAAATTATCTAATTTTATCGCAAAATCAAAAGAAGAGATCTTTTTAGTACGTTTTTTTGGCATTCATTCGTTCGTCTTGTGGTCCTACTGTTGTTTTGGCCCAATTGTTTATTGTTTATCCAAAGGCTTCAGCGCGTCAAATTTGTTTTGGCCAAATCTCACATTTGAATTGAATTGCAGGTATATTTCAACTAAATCCTATACCTTGTATTTTAAACTAAATACATTTAATTTTAACGCACTAGTCGTGTTGTTTAATTATTTAAGTAGCCGAGTATATTCCAGCGAATAAAATGCAAATAGATTTTTAACTGGCCAACACTCACGTCTAACCAACTTGGATAGAATTTTGGACGCATTTCAGATTCATGGATTTAACATGAGTTTAAAACTAGTTTGTCTCTGTGGAAATCAGAGGTGCACAAATTTAAATGCAGCAGGTGTAATTACTTTCAGAAAGTTATTTATGTTTTATTTCAAATTCATTGGCAGGAGACGGTAAACGTGTGTCGACTGAGAGAATCTCCACAGTAAAATTCAAATAGTTGAATTATTACTTTTATACGATTGTCGAAAAAGGAGGGTAATGTTTTTGGAGCGTATGTGGGTTCATTACTTCGGCATGCCCTATGGTTTCATGGATTTTGACGCACTAGATATCATTGATTCATCATGATAGTGCAAGTAACACTATGTATATCGAACACAAAACAAAATGGCGGCTTAATGGCGCCATTTTGTTTTGTTCATTCATTTAGTCGTCTCGTCATACCCGATTCCATTTATGAAAAAAAATACGTTTGGATCGGGGCCTATCCTCAAAATAAAGGCTTTCTTTGATTATACCACAAGCCAAATTTTATTTCATTAGTAAAATTTACCATCTCATTTTATTATAACCTACATACCTAACGTAAAAACCAAACAACACGTAAATAGTAAAATAAGGACCCTTGAATATTCACATTTGGGTTCGCGTAATCTGCAACAAACATTATGCGCTGTGCAATGCTCCGCCATTTGCCGTCATGACTCGTATCATACGAGGACATAAAACTTTTATTATGATAGCCTCAAAGTGTGGCTGCTTGTCGCGATGCGAAATAAAACAGATTCGAGATATCTGCCATATCTATGCTTTAGCTCGCTCTTTACATAATATCTAAGAAGAACAAACAAGAAGTCAAAAAGTATTACCAACTAAAATTAAACGCCCATCCAGCACTAATTATAAAGTTCAACATGTCTGTTCTGGCCGATGGCAATAATCGGCGCTAATCTTGTCTTCTTGGAAAGTATCTCATTACAGAGTAACAGTTTTTACACTTAAATTAGAAAAGGGGATGTCCCATAACAGGCCAGCAAATTGTGCTGTATGTCAAAAAAACTGCTGATATTGGAAAAATACTCGTACATTCCACGTATTTATTGATTAAGTGGTGAAAATCTAAAAATAATGCAGGTATAATGATAACAAACAAACAACTAAATTCATTAATAAAATGGATAATTACAAAGTGTTGAAGCTATGTTAATATTTTGGGCAACTGCACAAAGTGCTGGCCCATTCTCCAAACGGTTTGAGTCAACTCCTTTATCCCACACAACAATTTGTCGTACAGTCGATAAATATATCGACTATACTTAGAAAATTTCTAGGGACATCATTACCTTCGCAAACACGACGGCATGTGATTCCAGCCGCCGGTAATGAGTTAGAAAAACATCGCCTGCACTCATGCATTCCCACACGCTCCGCTGCGTGGGCGATTTCATTGGAAATAAATTTACACTCAATACACCTGCTTCTAAAATAAATGTATAACCGTTGAGCTACTAGTTAACGCTTATATGCGTTCCGTATTCAATTATTTCCTTGTTTATGGAACAACAGAAGACTGGCGTGAAGCAGAGCGCCCGCGCTGTTTGAGTGAGTGAGTGAGGATACCGGAGGCCCAATCGGGGGAAACAGAATTGAAGGTTGGCAACACATTCGTGACTCTTCTGATGTTGTGGGTGTCTATGGGCGGCGACAATCGCTTACCTTTAGGTGATCCGTCTACTCTTCTGCCACTAATTGTGTATATAAAGAAATAACTAAATAAAGGCAATCAAACCAATCAACCTGGTTACCAAAGCTAGGGCAACCCCATTACTATTAGTATCAGGTGACGATAAATAACTGGGGGCGTCAACCCAGAACACCCAGACTCAAGAAAATTAGAAAATGTAGTTTCCTAAATTGACTTGACCGGGAATCGGAACTGGGACCTTTCGCGCTTCGGGCGAACACCTTTAGCCACTGCGCCATCGAGGCCGTCATATGGCTGCAACTTTTACTAATGAATCTATTGGTAATAAATAAATTCACACAACATTATCATACTCCGACTAAGTAGCTAAAGCACTTGTGTTACAGATATCAAACAACAGAGCAACAATAATTATTTCCGCATCAAAAATATTCCTAAGCCAATTAACCAACCGAGCAAACAAAAACTGAGTAATACAAATACATTTAACAAACTAGCGTATTTCACAATTCCATTGATCTAGTTTGGCAAACATGAATTCCCCGTGAGCATGACAACCATGCAATTAATATTACTCAATTAATGTTTAATTACAACCCGACGGGTTCGTGTGTAGACGCATCGCGTTGCCGCCGGGGTAGGGTCGCCATGATTTGTGTAAAGTTCGAAAATTTTATTAATTTCCTATCGGATCGGATGGCGCAATTGGTAGTGACGCTGCCTCATACGCTAAAGATCTACCTGAATAAACATTCTGCACTGTTTTTGTTCAGTGTCTGGGTGATATAATTAAATTTAAGTATTATATGAATTGGGTTTCCTCTGTTGTCTGATATTTGTAACACCGAGCTTTACGGAGTCAGGTCAATATGTGAGGTCAATATTTAAATGAATAAAAATGTATGACCATTTGGAGTAACTGTTAGCCAATTTAATGTCTCAGTCATAGAAATCCAGTCATTGCTACTATAATTGGATTAGGCTTAATCACCACGCTTGCCTAATGAGGATCGGTCGATCATAAACCCGAGGTGTTCGAAAAATTCGTTATTTATTTTTTGCTCGATCCGGGAATCGTACCCACATAGTCCAACGTGCCTTAACAATTAAAGTAAGCTTAGGTAAATAATAATTAAAACTACTGGGAATCACCTGACTGTTACTTTACTGACAAGTGATCGATATCTAGGTATAGGTAGCAAAAACACTACTAATAAGTATTTATTACAAAAAAACTACTAATAGTCACAAAATAGCGGAGACTTAGTAAACTTCATAATATCTTTACTCAGGTAGTATTTTGAAATCAAACCCTAGTAGAAAAAGAAGAATACGGAAATATTATACACTCGACAAACATACGATCTCGATAACGTAACTCAAGCCATTACCCGTTGTAAGTAAAAAATATACTAATGATAAAAGTCATTAGTAGGCGAAAGTGTTTATGCGAAAGGAGATAGTTGCAACATTGCATATGCAAAGAAAAATGAAAAGGATGTAAGTTTAAGGAAAATTGTGAAATTAAAATGTGGCATCACTCCGTCAAGTCCGGTCCATTCATGCCGAAGCGTGGCTATCCCACTAACATCCTGTTTCAGTAAGTTTTTGTAGATATATCCCGTTCTGCTACACTCGTGTTGACACCACAAACTAAGTCATTATTTGAACTTCATTACACTGCAACTAATTAACCGAGCTACCACAGGTATAGCCGATAATATTGTAAACTATTAACTACTTTTGTTCGTTAACAAAGCATAAATGTAGCAAGAAGATTGATACAGGTTAATCATGTTTCAAATTATCAGATTTTAAGTAGGAAATTATTAGTTCATAATTATTTTTAGCCAGCAATTGACGTTACTTAGGATTGAGTTTTTACTGACAAAAATATATAAAATGAATCCATCAAAGTGGCAGTGAAACTATAAATTTGTTGTGACAGTATAAAATTGTGAAGTTAAAGTATAAATTACACTATCATTGAATCCAAAAGTGCCAATTTCCATAGGTTGCGGTTAAGGTTTTATCAAATTAAGGTAGGTGCTTATGTAGAATAATAATACATATAAGTATACTCTGATTCATAATCATGTAAAGTAAACTGACAGATTTAAATGACAAGTTTCTATGCATTTTGACATTTTGCATTTTTTTTTTATGTGATAGGTAGCAGGCGAGCAGGTGGATCACCTGATGGTAAGCAATTGCCGCCGCCCATGGACACTTGCAACACCAGTGGAGTTACAAGTGCGCTGCCAACCTTTTATCCCCTTCCCCCCCGAGTAGGCATGTGTCAAATTGAGTGATAATGTATGGGGATGGTACATTGGCATCTGTCAGTTTACTTTACATGATTATGAATCAGAGTATAGTTACGATTTTAATGGCAAAGTAATAAAGCAGCGCCTGCGTTATGTTTCGGCGAATGGGTGATGGTAATGGAGGCCCAATCGAAGGATGGATGTAAGAGGGTTGGCAGCGCACTTGTGACTCCACTGGTGACGCGGGTGTCTATGCGCGGCGGCAATAGCTTACTATCCGGTAATCCGGCTGCTCGTCTTTCCCCTAACATACAAAAAAAACATTCAACATGATCATAATGTCCTTGAGTGGAGACCGCGACTCGGCAAACGTAGTGTTGGACGCCCTGCTACAAGATGGGATGACGACATTCGAACGCTGGCTGGAGTGAGCTGGATGAGAGTGGCCGAAAATCGGGAGCGGTGGCGTGCATTGGGGGAGACCTATGTCCAGCAGTGGACGAGCGTGGGTTGCTGATGATGATGATGATGATCAAAAGATTCGTCATGGTATGATGATGAGTACAGTCTGGTGATCCCTGCCTGTCGCTGGTTGACTGAGAAGTGGGTTCCTTGGATCAAGTCATCCTAACAAACAGTCATGATTCCCTTCGTTATATGAACAGTAGAAGTTCAAATATTACGGCATGATGTTTATGAAATATTACCTAAGCTAATGCTGTTATTTGGCGTATTTCCAACAAATTTGGCTCGTAGTCTATTGGGTTGCGGCTGACATGGTTTATTAGCGCCGCTGCATGTTGCTATGCCGCTGTGTGTACACCAAGAGTACAGTTGAAAATCTTGGAGATTCTGGAAAAAAAACTACTGTCCTTAGAAAAACTCAAACTTTTCTTTAAACTTTTTAGATAAGTCAAATAAGAAAATATTTTCAAGTTCCTACACTCACACACAAAATAACGGACGCAACACTCTCAGGACATCTTCTTTTTCTTCTGGTGTTTCTCCAACTAGTAGGCAGTCAGCTCCACATAATTATTCCACTCAATCCCTTTGCTAGATAGAAAGCTCTGAGGTATTTTTTGATGATATAGCAGTCGAATCAGTAATTACTGACGCTCATATACCCGCAACACCAGAGGTCACAAGTGCGACGCCGTCATTAGCATTAGCAATTCTCGTCCATTATCTAATGTTACCATTTTAGGATGTCAGGGCATCTAGGCATTGAAAATTTAGCTACAAATAGTTACCAACGTCCTCAAAATCCTGGTCGATCACCATTAATCGAGCAAGATGGCAGCCCTACACGCGACCCGTGGTCCCGAGATTTGTCGCGTCCCGTGTGAGTTATTGTCCTCGGGCAGAGTTCACAATATCCGACTTGTACATGGGTGGGTTAGGGATCGACAGTTTTGCACTTAGGCGTGTTTTGTATACATAACATTACAGATATTTAGATAAGTAGAGTGCCCACGTAAGAAAATGTAGTGTAGAAACACGACATATCGATCGGCGATCTTTATGTTCGTATACCAACAGTATCAGTTTGTTTGGACAGTTTTATTATATTTACAGTACATGTGGGGGGTGTGACATGTAACGATATACTGTCTGGCGCGTAAGTCAACGGACTCTTCGATATCAATAGCAGGTAGAGCCAACCTTCTGTGCCTTTTGATTTGTGATAAAAAACCTTGCCTTGGTAACCTGGACTGATGGTTGGAAAAATATGGCTGAAGAAGTTCGATACAGATTACAATTAGGACCGAGTTGGTAGCCAGCCGCTCTTTTGGGGAGGCGATTACTTTACTCTATGGGGGAAGTCTACTATCAGCATTGGAAGGCAATAAGCTGATTGATTAACATAGATTCAGGTATAGCTAAGCTAAAGGTAGTCACAGGAAAATGCTAGTCAATGATTACCTATGTTTGAAACACTACTTTTTGATTGGTCTCATTCTATGGTTAGAAATTCTTTTGAATAACTTCTAATCTTTGTAATAAACCTTGTTTTTGTAGCTATAGTATGAAATAAAATACTGTAAATCCCGAGGAAAAGGTAAATCTCTCGTGTTCCTTTTCTGTCACGGAACCCTAAAATCAACTTCAAACAGACTTATACTACACACCGCGATTTTACAAACCCTGACATTTAAGTCTTTGCAATAAGGTTTACAATTGCAAGCAAATTCCAAATTTAGCTGCACTTGCGGAAACTGCTGATCCATCCACGTACATTGAGGGTTACCAGTTTTTGAAACCAAAAAAGCGGACAACACAGGAAGCAAATAAAACAGGAAAGTAGGAACATTGTTTTGCAGCTTTTGAAACCAAATGAAAAGGTCTTATTAGGTTACGCGGGTCTACTGATGGTAAATAGTAACTTTCTCCCGCGATGGACGATGAGGGAGAGTCCCAGCGGTTTTAGTCGGTAAACCCCCCGCCGTTATGCGGGGGGGAGTCCGACATAACCCGTCCGCCCCCCCGCGGACGGGTATGCGTAACGCATTTCCCCTGGGAAACCAAAAAAAAAAATGGTAAATAGTAACCGCCGCCCATGAACATCTCCAAGATCAGTCAGGCCGCTGATACGTTGCCGGTTTTTTATAAATGAACTATTACGCTTTCTCTTCATAGTTCTTAACTCTAAATCGTGGTTTTTTGCTTAAAGTGTTTTTAAGTGAATTTAAATTTATTTAATGCTAAAGAACATATGAATTTTTTTTTAAATTAAAGGCCTCTCCTTTTTTTACATAAATTTTTCGTAACGTAATGTTATTGAAGATTATAACAGTTAAAAACCTTGAGGCGTTACCGAAGTAAAGATTCTCAGTATTGACACATAGACGGATAGAAAGATAAACGGACAAAAAAGCGATCCCATTATAGTAGCAAAGACTTGATTTTTATGATGGAGGTCTTGCCCTGCAGTGGGACAGTATACTCGTATAGGCTGACACTTTACTTTTAAATCCAGGTTTGTTCGAACGCCTGGTATCCCTAGTCGGGAGGACGAATCCTTTTCGATCGAGGAGATGGAACGGCTTTCTAGCGGGATCCTTTGACTTTTACTAAGGAACGTAGTATTTCAGGTCCGAACATGGTTGAAGTGAAGTTCGATGGATACGGTGTTCCAGTGTTTGATATTTTCAAAATTGGATTTGGAAGTTAAAAATTTAAACCCACACTGTGTCATTCATCCCAGCATGTAAACTCTAATTGCATCCAAAGTTGTCGCTTCGGAGTCATAAAGCACATGAAGTGCGCTAGCTAGGACCCTTGGCTTAATTACAATAAAACCACTGCCCTGTGACCTTTTGCAAAAAATAAAAACGGGAAACAAATTAACTGGATCATGGTTACATGTTTTTAAAAAACTTAGTACAGTCAACTCCAAAAATATGTATACACTTTAGGACCTTGTCACAATACATAATATAAGAAAGTAGAACGACCTCGACTTTCTTAGTGTATTGTGACAAGGTCCTAAAGTGTATACATATTTTTGGAGTTGACTGTACCTAATCTCTAAAGTAAGAAAGAAAGAAAATACATTTATTATTTTGGACAACACAATAAATACCAATCACAAGACAAAGTCTCAAACTAATGGAATGCTAACCCAAAAGAAAGCTGTTAACATGATCGTCTAAATATTTTATGATGACGGCAAAATAATAAAAAATAACTGAATAAACCTTTTTCAATAGAAAGGAGTTATTTCGCAGCCCATCGGGTGCTAATGCGTTTCCGACCCTTCAAAGATTTGTACATTCGATCTCTGAGGAACTTATATTGTGTAATCGAAATAATGGACTACAAGTAGATCAAAGAAACCGATAATACACTACATGTGTACAATGTTGTGACCAGTGAACGCTTGGACCAATATTTAGGATTCAAAAAGTTCGGAAAGCGACTGCTGTATGACCTAAAACTGGATCACATGTTCTGAGTCATTCTTTATCAGAATCATTAACTTTCTTAACAATTCACATTTTGCATGTGTCCTTATTTTTTGTCTGACAGGTGGCCTTTTTAACCCTTTGCTCCCCAATGTGGCCTCCGGTACCCTCACTCGGTGAAATGCGCAGGCGCTGCGTCACGTCGTTCATGCCTCATGATGTTTTCCCTCACCGCCGAGCTAATGGTAAAATATCATCTTTGTCATAGTCACATTCTTTATTGCATCATGTGGTTACAAAATATCTTAAAATAAACAGGTCAACCTTCATCTTCGTCAGCCTGTATCTTGATCCCACTGCAGGGTACAAACCTCCTGCTATGTTCTTAATTTGGTGCCACCACATCCAGGTCTTTCTCTTCACTCTATATTTGTCATCAGCCCTTCTTTTCGCACAGGTTATTAAAAAGGAAACGACGAGAAGCTATTTTATTAATTTTGTTGAATATATATTCAGCATGCTGAAAAATTTCAATAAATAAGTTAACATATATATATATATATATTAATAATAATAATAAGGAAATTATATAATAATATCTATCTTCAGCGAAATGATTAAAACACTACAGCGAAACACAAGTACTATACAGACAGACATGACATGACTTGTATCAAATAGCAAGTCTCAACACACGATAATAGGGAAAAAAAAAGAACAGCCCTTCTTGTTGAATGGCGTCCTCTGCTTTTGACGGTAAAATATAGATATAGCTGGCGGCACGAAAGTATAGCGATGACCGTTATTTTGCGCACTTGTAAAAAAGAAGACTTTCTATTAAAATTGGTTTCCGTGCATTCAAGGTCATAACTACAGCTTCTAGCCGTAGACTATAAGAGATATTTTCACACTGTACGAACTGAGGAAACACATGCATCGGAAACAGTGTCCATTTTTTATGATATGGCAAAAAGGAGCTGCCGAACTTTATAGAACAGGTTTTTTCCTTAATTTAAGGTAGACATATTATTTAAAATGGGAAAAGTTTAAATGACATACCTTCGCAAAGACAGATAAACTGAAACATAGCAAAGACGCGTTCTTATACGTGTAGTTTGGTCGGTGGAAGTACACTTGTCTCGGTCTTTTGAAGAAAGTTTCCAACTTAGTCTGTAATGAGTTTCGGTGTTAAAGCACTGTCGCAAGGAATTGACATTTATTCAAGGGTTATCTAAACTTTGCGAGGATCCTCTATAAACTTTATATAATGTATAGGTACCTGCGCCGTTTCATTTCACAATGGGGTATTTGACTATCTTCTATACTATTTATAAAGAGGTAAATTATATAGACATCGATCGATACAGTCTTCTTAATCTTATATCATCATCAGCACCCACACTCGTCCACTGCTGGACATAGGCCTCCCCTAATGCACGCCACCGCTCCCGATTTTCGGCCACACGCATCCAGCCCACACCAGCCAGCCTTCGAATGTCATCATCCCATCTTGTCGCAGGGCATCCAACACTACGTTTACCGAGTCGCGGTCTCCACTCAAGGACTTTACGGCTCCAACATCTTATATACAAACCGAAAAAGTGATATACTAGATACATAAAATATATACCCATGAATAACCCATACAATTTATATCAAGGTGTTGGCAAAAACCGTAACATAAAATAATTGGATGGGAAACAGCCAACCTTCAAACAGAAAATCTCCATACAAAACGGCAATTTCGTAGGTAAAGACCTATATCAATTTTGTTGAAGGCATATAACATCCACAATGCGTTGTGTGAGTGCTCACTTACGTCCTAAGAGTAAAAGACTCGTGTTGTTGTAGCATTTTCTATTCGTGACCAAAAATAAAAACTGGCCAAGTGCGAGTTGGTTCAGGGACACATTTTTCCACTTTGGAAATGTCTTTCAGGCAAACCATTTGGTTTAGAAATTATATTAGAAACCTCAATATCATTTGAAGACCTTTCCACAGAGACGTATCGGATTTCCACGCGTATGGGTAAAATGAAAAAAAAAAAAGTGCTAAGTATGGAAAGCCCCCAAAATGTATAGTTTGTCATTTGGCTACGGAACCCTAAAAAAGGCTGACTGACATCAAATTATTTCGTTTTCTTATTTTATGTGACGTGAAGTAACATCTACCTTAAATGACAGACTAAACCATCATCATAATCTTATGGTGCTCCCACGGCGGGTACCAATATAACACAACACAATAATAAATTTTTAACTTTAGACAGATCTACAATATCGTGCACAAAACTCAACTCAAGTACTAGGCATAAAAAATATGTAAAATTTCAGCGGTCTGATACTCAAAGCGACTTCTACCAGACAACCTCCAAGGTTGTGTAACATTTTACTATACCTAAAAGGTCAATTTGCGAAGGATTTTTTTTTCTAACTTTTTTATAATTTCAATTTGTTAAAGATAATAATTTTAACGAACACATCGTATTCGTAAGTACGGGCCTAAAACTAAACATATAAATTCACTGAGCCTCACTCACCATAATACGGTAATCCTAACACAAAGGCAATAATAACACTTAAAATATTACCCGAAATGATATAATTACTATAAAGATAACGGTTTATTTACGCCCCTCAAAGGAAATGAATATACAAAAAGATAACCAATTATAAACACCGGGTAGTTAGGTAAGGCCACAGTGTAAATAATACGAGTATCCTATTGTGGTGGCCAATTGGTGCCATAAGATCAGGGCCGTCTCTAGCTCATGTGGCGCCCGTGTGCAAACATTGCCCTAGCGCCCCCTAGCAAGCGCGCGGTCA
Source organism: Cnaphalocrocis medinalis (assembly GCA_014851415.1). Taxonomy (NCBI): domain Eukaryota; kingdom Metazoa; phylum Arthropoda; class Insecta; order Lepidoptera; family Crambidae; genus Cnaphalocrocis; species Cnaphalocrocis medinalis. The sequence goes on from CM026283.1 coordinate 4,114,940, forward strand.
AAATTAGAGTATCGAGCCCGGGTTTACCCGGTCCGAAAAAACCCGGGTTTTCCGGGTTTTAAGAGTCACAAAACACCCGGGTTCGAAAATCAAAACCCGGGTTTTTCGGGTTTTTTTTAAACGCTTCAAAAACACAAACTATTCCGTAAATGTTAACTATCAGGTATTCCGTCTGTGCCACCCATCACATTAAAAAAAAGAAATTAGAACGACCTACTACGTAAGTACATACGTAATAATACGAGAAGAGGGCGCTACCTCCGCTAAATAAACATCGGCTGCGTAAATAATTTCGACAAAAAATATCAAAACGTTCATAAACTCACGATATTTTCAGCGAATTGTGATCATAAAATAAAATTACCATCGTGGAAGTGTTAGTAGCGACAGAACTAGTGTTTAAGTGGAGAAATTAGTGGAAAAACCAAAGGATCAATCAACAGTGACATCGCAACAAATATTGCAAAAAAGGCGAAAGAAAGCTAAGTGATCAACACCAAACTATTGTAGATGCATATTTACGCTAAACCAGAGCTTCTAATTGTAAAAGTGCAAGAAATTTAAATAATATTATAACCTCAAAACTAAAGAAAATATCGTTATTTGTCATCAATCAAAACAAGCAAGCACAGGTGCAAATAGTTCCACTACTTGCCACTAGATGGAGTTATTTCCAGCGACATCTATTAAGTACTTTTGAAAACTGTTTACTATTAACGCTACTCGCCACAAGATGTCATTATGTGCAGGATGTTTACAAGAAATACGGGATAACAAATTCCTGAACTGTTGTATTTGCCGGAAAAACTATGATCTCTGTTGTGCAAACAGATCAGAGGAGTTCTTCTACAAAATTATGACAAGAGAGTCTAAAAAAACATGGAAATGCCTAGATTGTAAATCGAAAGAGCCCAAGACTGACAATAGTGATACCCCTATTATTATGCATAATCATCCAAACAACGACAGGCCCCCCAACTCTACCGACTATAATACAAACTTAACTCCAAAAGGATCAACAAGCGATGCAAATGTCACTAAAAGAAGAAAGATACCCTTAAACACTTCGAGTATGACAGACGACTCGCAGCTCTCGCCTCAAGGAGATACACCTGTTATTATCAATAAACAACATATCACAAAAGACGAAACCTGTGATAAAAAATTATTGGAAAAATTCACTTCTTTATTACAGGATAACAACAAACTCATTATATCATCACTCCAAACCTTTTTCCGAGACGAACTGAATAGTGCATTAACAAAGATAGAGAAAGACTTCAAATATACTCTCGAAGAGATTACAAATGGACAGGAGCAATTGAAAAATAATATGAAAACGCTGACCAAGAGAATAAGTACACTCGAAGAAAACTGTCGTTCTCTCCAGTCCGAAAATGAAAAAATCCAAAAGAAATTCAATATCTGCAAGCAAATCAAGGAAACTCTTCACATCAACTAAACAATGAAACCGGTGAAAAAACCATAGTGCTACATGGACTCCCAGAAAATTACTGGGAAACAGAGAATGACGTAATAGACAGAGTGATAAGTATTTTCTATGATCTCCTAAATATAAACTTAACAGACTATATAGAAGGCATAGAATTTATAGGAAAAAGAAATAGAAATAATAATAAAAATAGACCTATAAAAATTGAACTCATTAGCAAAAGGATGAAAAGATACATATTGGAAAACTCATGGTATTTAAAAGAAGCAGGCCTCAGCGCCACTGAATATCTCGGCCCAATCGCCTTACAAGAAAGAAGAAAACTAAGAGAAGCCCTACAAACCGCGCGACAAAACGGCCAACATGCTGTAATAAAAAATAATATACTGATCATCAATGGAAAGGAAATGAACCTAACAACACAACAAAGTCAAGACAGGAAGAGTAAAAACGTAGAAAACCTCGACGGAGACCCAGAAAATGTAGAACGATCGAACCTATCCCAATCTCAGCTCCCCCTGAGCTCTCCGCCAGTGCCTTTTTCACTCACCCCCCAATGTCCAAAATCTACAATAAACAAACACAATAATCAAATACTGCCCTTTCGTAACTAACATAACTATACTTTTCCAAAATATGCAAAGTATTTATAATAAAACTCACCTTTTAGAATCTGTATTACAGGAAAAATCTAGCTTAGATGTAATCTGCATTTCAGAGTCTTGGTTAAACGAAGAAAAATTACAGTTAATAAATGTAGACAATTATTATATGTGCTCTTCTTTTTGTAGAGATAACCATGATGGTGGAGGAGTTTGTATTTTAAAAAATGAAACATTGGAACATAAAGAGCGATTAGATATAAATAACATGTCAATGGAAATGATATTTGAATTATGTGCAATAGAATTACCAAAACAAAATTTATTGATAATAAATCTGTACTGGCCGAACAGTAAAAGAGATATAGAAGTTTTTTATTCTTGCTTAGAGAAATTACTTAAACACATATCTCTGAAAGACTCTTCAAAAAACATTGTAATAGGTGGGGATTTTAATGTAGATTTTCTCAAGAATAATAACGATAAAAATAGGCTTTTAAATACAATGCTATCCTATAACTTTCACCAAAGAATAAACGAGCCTACTAGAATTACAAAAACCAGTTCTACCTGTATAGATCTACTCTTCACAAATTTTAATTCAAAAGATGTGAAAAGCTCAGTCATAGAACTTGGTTTCTCAGACCATAAAGGCCTATTATTATCTGTACCAAACATAAAACAAACAGTTAAACAATTCACAAAATTAAAACGTATTTACACTGAAGCTAACATTAGTAAATTTAAAAATGAGCTTTCGAATATTGCTTGGGAATATTTATTTAAAGAAAATAACGACATAAACGATAATTACAATATTTTCAATGATGTCCTACAAAAAACACTTAATGAATGCATACCCTTAAAACAGATAAAAATTAAATCTAAATCTACATACCTAACAACAGGATTAAAAATATCATGTCGCTACAAAAGATTTCTAAGACCATTGATATCAAAGTCTAAAAGTGATAGTTTAAGACAATACTATAAAACCTATTGCAAAATACTCCGTAAAACGATTAACTTATCTAAAAAAATTAGAAATAAACATAAATTTGAAAAATCACAAAATAAAACTAAAGCCATGTGGCAAATAATAAATACCGAAACGAACAAAATTTCACGCAAAAATAAAAACATAGAGCTTAGAAAAACAGACACGGAAAAACCTATTAGTGATCCTAAAGTTGTAGCAAATACATTCAATACCTTTTTCGCCTCTATTGGAAATCAACAAAATTACCCAGCTAGAAGCCCGATGTTGACTTCCACAGAAACAATAGAAAATACCTTTTTTCTAAAACCAGTCGAACCTAAAGAAATAAATAATATAATAAAGAACCTTAAAAACAAAACATCATTTGGTATCGATGAAATCCCACCGAACCTGGTAAAAACTTGTGCCCATGAACTAACTTTGCCTTATACTAAACTTGTAAATCAATCTTTCTCAGAAGGTATTTTTCCGGACGCGCTTAAGACCTCGATAATCAAACCTATCCACAAAAAAGGATCAACCACAGATATCAATAATTATCGACCCATAGCATTATTACCGACATCAGCAAAAATCTTTGAATCAGCCATGATAAATCGTCTCTATTCTTTCTACGAAAAATTTAATGTCTTACATGAAAGTCAAAATGGCTTCAGAAAAAACCATTCAACAATCCTTGCGACCTATAAATATATTCAGAAAATATTTGAAGAGATAAATAACAAAAAATATGCTGTAGGCCTTTTATTAGACATGAGCAAAGCCTATGATAGAGTATGTTACGAAATATTGTTAGGCAAATTATATCAGACAGGCATTAGAGGTACAGCACACCAATGGTTCAGATCGTACCTTCAAAATCGTTCTCAATTCGTGGATATAGAATATACTAATTTTGAAACAGGCAAAATATCAATAAGTAGGTCTGAAAAAGTATTAGTCACTGGTTCTATTCCACAAGGAAGTGTATTAGGATGCATTTTATTTCTTATATATATAAATAATCTCCCAAACATAGTAAATGAATACTGCGTACTTTTTGCTGACGATGTGTCTATATTATTATCATGCTCTGACACCGTCGAAATGGAAATAAAACTAAATAACATATTAGATAAAATAGTAAACTGGCTTCAAATACACAATCTAGAACTAAACCTTAACAAAACCAAAATAATTCAATTCAAGCCCTATCAGAAATCACCCTTAAATATCTCTTATAAATACAAAAATACAAAAATTGAAACTGCTACTTCTGCAACTCTTTTAGGAATAGACCTGGATACCCATTTAAATTGGAAAAAACATATTCAAAAATGCTTAAAAAAAATGTCATCTTTTGTTTACGCTCTACAACACCTAAAAAGAGTAACGGACTTTGACAGTGCACTTACAGCTTACTACGCTTATGTGCACTCAAGACTTTCCTATGGCGTAATCCTTTGGGGAAATTCATGCGAAGTAAACAAAGTATTTACACTGCAAAAAAAGTGCATCCGCATATTAGCGAATATAGATCAGATGGAATCATGTAGACCTCATTTCATTAAACACCAGATATTAACCCTTACGTCTATTTATATTTTAGAGTCGTGTAAATTTGTCAAAAAATATCCTTCGATGTATTCACCTGAAAATAAAATAAAGAGAAATAATAGATACCAAAACAAAATGAAAATACCTTTCTCCAAACTAAAATTAGTCGCGTTTAGTCCCCACAACATGTTAATTAAAATTTACAATCATATCCCAAACCATTTAAAAAATATTGAAAATCCCACCCGATTTATAAAAAACCTTAAATTATTTCTAATTAATAAGTGCTATTACAACCTCCAAGAATTTTTTAATGATAAATTATAGATACTGCCTCACAAATTACTATTTTATTATATTCTTTAATATTAATTTAATTTGCTATTTTAAGTGTTTGTTAAAATTGTTAAACATTATTATATTATTAAGTTTTTATGATTGTAAAATTGTGCAATATTAGTTATTGTGTAAGTAATTAATAATAATGTGCGCCCTCTTATAAATTGCTGTGCCCTGACAGGGTGTCACATCCATACTTAATCTTAAATGTACCATCTTTATCTTGTATGTGATACGCAATAAATGATTTGATTTGATTTGATTTGATTAATAACGGAAAATGTAGTAATGGGTTAATACCCATTAACCCTTCCTTTTTAGGGTTCAGTAGCCAAATGGCAAAAAACGGAACCCTTATAGTAGATTCGTTACCAGCACTGTCCCGGCTATGTGCTGGAAGAGTCCTTTCACCGCAAGGCCGGTGTATGCCTTTTCCTCAGGGCGGACATCTGTTGTGATCGTCTTCACTGCCTTGAGGACCCATCAGTTTCCATCCTTTGTGTTCGCGTAGACTTAGGCTCGACGAGCAGAATCTACGTGTGCATATACCGTCCCCACAAAGGAGACACCGCGACAACTCGACTCTTCGAACACCTGAGTGAGGTGGCAGACAACGCTCAGGCGCGGTTTCTTAACAGCAAACTGGTGTTTCAAGGGGATTTCAATGCCCACCACGTCGACTGGTTGGGTTCCCTGAAAACAGACCGTTGGATGTCGTACCGGTTCAAAAATACCGCTTAGGGAAGTTGATTCCACAATGAGGAGGTGCGCTGCAGAAAGTGTCGTGTAAAGCGCACAGAATCTAAGCGATCAGTGAGATTCTCGTCACCGACTATTCGAGTTGCACGACGTTGGAAGCGGTCTAACGGGAGGAGCTAATATTGGGGTGCCCCGGCCCAGATATGGGAGCAGTAGGTACTCCATGTGGTGCCGGACTTGCGCCTTATAGAGCTGAAGGCGGTGGGATGGCGTAAAGTACCACCTTGCTCTGCCGAGAACACCCAGTTTCTTAGAGGCTTACTTAGGTAGCCTTTTCCTCTAAATAACCCCGAAATAGGGTATTTGACAAAAAAAAAATATGTGTTTAATCAAAAGACCTCTCAATTTAAGAAACATTATTGAAAGAATTGCTTGATTCTGATTTGAATCACCTGAGATATCACAACTTTAAGAGCACATATTTTGGGCAAGCCCAAAAACGCTCTATACAAATGGCTACAGGCAAGTGACGTCACACGCTTGTATCTTGTATGCGCGTCTAGTAAATTTTGTTTGGTAACTATATCAAATGTTTCGTTTAAGTAAATGGTTTCATAATAAAAGTTGGTGAAAAATGTACGGCTAGTTCAATGATATAATTATTTTTTTAAATTGTATACTTTAAAAATGGACTTGCCCATGAAACTTTGAATGCTCATAAAACTAGCTAGACGTTATATTTTTAACTGAAAATGTTGGCCATTGGTTCTCATTTACCAGTATTTTGGAAAAGTATAAATATTTTTTACTATATCGAGATTAGTCAAATACCCTATTGAACGTCACTTGAAATATCGACGCGAAGAATTCCAATGCTCGCTTTGGCGTTAAGGTGAGTGTCCTGAAAGTGAGGAGAAACGACAAAGGCAGTTTTTTTCGCAGTAAACGCACAACCTTGTGTCTTTTTGGGATTGAATTCGACTAGATTCATGTCACCCCAACTCGACACCATGATCTAGAGTATTCTCAATGACAGACACAAGTTCCTTCCGACACTCGTCGACGTGGGCTCGAGAAAACCATTCATGGCCGGAATATGAGGCATCGCCCGTACTGCCATCCGCATAGCAATGAATGCCACTGGTATGTTGCATGGTATTGATATACAGGAGGAATAGCACACAGCCTTGGGGTACACCAGCATTTACGGATTTTAGGTCAGAGCATGAACCGTCGACGGCCACCTTGATGCTACGACCCGTGAAAAAGCTGTGTACCCATTCGCATAGTTTCTCGGGAGACCCATAGGCAGGATGTTTCGAGATAAGCGCTTTGTGCCAGACCTGATCAAAGGCCTTCGCAATGTCCAGGCTTACTGCCAGGCAGGGCCTCCCCCTTGCTTTCGATGGACTCCGCCCATCTATGGGTCAAGTAAACGAGGCCAATTCGTCTTCACCTCTGCGTTAAGGAGGAAAGGAAGGCTGACAGAAATTCCCCTCAACAGCTTTGACCAGTGCCCAAAAGGCACGTGTTCCGGAGTGGAGACTCTTGGGGGTAGAGCTGCTTCGGAGGAAAGGATCCCTCGGAGTGTGCAGCGGCCATAGCTAACGAGATCAGTATTGGAATGGAATACTACAATCCATTTACTGATGTCTTTAATGGTCGTAAAGATGAGCTCTGGTTCAACCGCGAGTGCGTTGCAGCCGTTAAAGAGCATGCCCGTTGCTCACTGCGCTTGGGCTAGTAGAGCGCACGTTTTCTAGGTTCCTAACATAACCTAAAAATCTACTTATGTTTAAAACAGTTTTTTTGCCATTTTCTGGAAAAAAACAAACTGACCGAAAAGCTCGAAAACCCGGGTTTTAGTTACATTGGAACCCGAAAACCCCCGGACGGACTACACACACTACGCGTTTTAAACGCGCGTTTTACAGGTGGTTTGTAGTTCATTGCAGTTTAGTTAGAAGCTCTGTAAATAATGGCCAGAATCTTTCCAGCAATGAACTACAAAACGTCTGCTACCAGCAGATCACTGCAGGACTCCCTCGCAGACCCGTACCCTGCTGTTTGCAGGACTGGGAAGGGAAAGAGAGCCCGCAGGCTTACCAGTAAGACCCTGAAATCCCAGCCACACGAGCACCTCACCGCACATCCACCTGGATACGGAGGCAGGGGGAAGACAGGGAGGCAGGAAGCTGCAGCTTACCGCTGGATTGCGGGACTTGGCGCGATCTGCGCAAAAGTCCCCCACATGTAATGTGGGGGCAGCGCCCAGAGGCGCCCCAAGTAAAGGGGGGAGAAAAAAAGTCTCCCTTAAGGACCCTAAGCAAACAGGGAGCGACCCACTTTCGTGGGAAGTCCCGTGGCCTTGCGATTCGGAGACTCCACGTAAGGTAAAGTGGGGACTGACCCCGACCGGTGATGTCGTGATGATCCCCGGATTTACACGTGGCGCGCCTTGCTTTGCTGTAATACGACAAATATAAGAAGAGCTCCAGGTGCTACCCAAAATGTATGCAAACTGGAGTTCTTTTTACGTTGGTTATCAAAGCGCGGCGGCCGGCCAGCGCGGGCGCGCGCCGAGTGGGGCTCCGTTGCGAGCGGCGCGCGGCGCCCCTAGGGCCACGGCGCCAGGCGCCGCTAGGACCGCGGGGCCCGGCGCCCCTAGGACCGCGGCGCCCGTGTGCAACGCACACCCTGCACCTAAGGGAAAGACGCCCCTGCATAAGATTGTCAATATTAGTCTTGCCACTACCATTATTGCCACATACATACCACATAGACAGTGCTGCCAACTAGTGACATCAATTTGAATTTGATTTGGCCTGTTAGTTAATATTAATGTTGCTCTATTAGTGTACGTTGCCTATATAATGTATCGACAATATTCGCTTGTAAACACCGACGTATGGTGATAAAGTAAGGCATAGATTTCAATTGCAAAATTGTTCTTTGTACAGGTAACTAAAAATGTTCCTATGAATAAATAACATTTCTATTGTAAAATAATCTGTATATATTATAATTTAATAAAGTTTTATTTATTTATATATATATTATTTATTAATGATATTATTCTAAGGGAGACTCTCTGATGTTCACTTTGAGAATCCTTCTTTTTTCTTTCGTTTTCGTTCCTTTCTTTTTTTTTGGCAAACAAGCCCTCGGCTTGTCTAATGGTAAGCTATTACCAATATATCTTACACTAGCGGCCGCCCGCGACTCCGTCCGCGTGGAAAAGTAACTTTTTACCCCCCTTTCAACCCCTTACAACCCCCTTTTCGCAATAAAAAGTAGCCTATGTCCTTTCTCAGGGTCTAGATTATCTGTATACCAAATTTCATTTAAATCCGTTGAGTAGTTTTGGCGTGAAAGAGTAGCAGACAAACAGACAGACAGAGTTACTTTCGCATTTATAATATTAGTATGGATTAACTTGATGAGGTATGTAGGCGTGCAAACGCTCAGACTTGTAGAGTTACCGCACTAACATCTTTACGCTGTGGTAGGCCTAAACAAAGGGAGGCTGTAGCATAAACGTGAAGAAATTATGGACGGGCTTGCCCTATATAGAAAGGGACGAATCCCCTTTTAAAGTTTCAACACAAAAGCTTATAAAATGATGGAATTGGGGCATGATACACGGACTTGGGCGGACGTTAAAGGCTCCTGGTAACGGTTTGTGTTGATAAGGCGTTGATGTACTCGAATCAGTTTAATAAAAAGCAAACAAAGGTAGGTACATATTTGAGATTGGGATCGTGCCTTCTTTTGTTTATCTTTTGGCAGATGTTTTAAAAGCTGTTACAGTTTAATACTGCCTAAATACCTTCTACTTTACTATATTATGTTAAATTTGTTACCTATACACACTATACGAGTACAGGCTGAATCGGTTAACATCCTTCTAATCACGTCTTGTACAAGGTGAATTTTTAATCACCATCCAAATTTTTAAGCTCGAATCTGTAAGTGTAAAACTCTCTCCAAGAAACATTAGTCGAAATACGACAAAAAATGTTGAACTTCCCATACTATATCGATCGCGTGAACAGTCTGATTTGTATGAAAAGTAAAAAAAATTGACATTATTCGACGCAAGTTTTTAGGAGAAAGCTGTTCACTTATAGACTCTAAGTCGAGCTTAAAAATTTGGATGGTGATAAAAATTCACCTTGTATTAACCATTCCAAAAAAGCCAACTTTTTGCGGTCTTGTTATTGACACCTGTTAATACAAAAGGCTTGGACTCGAGACCATTAACCGTGGGGAGCCACGCCTTGGTTCGACCAGAGAGATCACGGCCTCACAGAAGACCGGCTTGTGGCAGAACCTGCGCTGTATTTTGCCGAGTCAATGAGAGGACTGGAGACTCAATCGAGGGGTGAGGCGTTCAAAGTTTCGCAGCACACTTGTGCCCTTGTGCGTCCACTGGTGTTGCGGGTGTCTATTCGAGGCGGCTCGCAGTGATCCGGCTGCTTGTCTGCCACATAAAAATAGTGTTCTTATGCCTGACCTGTATGGCATATTATTTGCTTTACGCTCTGAGGGTAGCACCGTAAAGATACGGATGCCAAAACCTATTGTAGTAAGATATCAACAATGCCAACTTCTCCGCCATCGGAGTTAAACAACACTCGTAAATTTATATTTGAAGATATCAAAAGCGGTACGATGAGAAGCCGATGATGGGCGTCCCGCAAAGTTACCAACTATTCTAGTTTCGGACGAGATCGTCCAACTTTCCACATAAATCGGGCTTCGTTAATAATTTACCCATTGGTGAGCGAACTGAAGAACTTTCAGTGGACGAGCGTAAAGGGACTTGGAACTGAGATAGTTCTTTGCATTGTTTTCGGAAAGCAGCTAGCCTGACGTCAATGCACATTGGTATTTTCTGACCCAGCCATGAGCAAGATGGGCTGATGACATATACAACGTGGGAAAGACCTGAATGAGGCTGGCACAGGATCTTTGTAAATAGCAATAGGAGGACTATACCTAGCAATGGGATCAAGATACAGGGATGATGATGTTGACTCGGCTTCATACGTCAATCGCGGGTTTGAATCCCTGAACTGAACTGAAACTGAACCAACTTTCGTGGGATAAACAGTAGGTCTAGTCTATTCACAGAAATCGTAGCGTACGTGTATCGTAAACTTTGTAAGAAATTTGTATTGAAATTGTATGAAATTTGTATAAAAATTTGAAGAACTTTCTGCTTACGTTCATACGTAAACTAAAAAATAAAACTTTACAAATATAAGCAAAGGATACTATCGCAACATAAACGCCCGTCTACAGATTCTATAACTAACGTATCCAATACATTTTTGAAGGAAATGGTACGATACAATACGACATCGAAGGTGCTTCGTGTTGAGTACTAGTGTAATCCTAGCGTGGGCTGGGCACGATACAATTTCTTGAAAAGTTCGAGCTATGCCTACAGGAAATCAAAGAACAACAAACAACATTACACTGAGTAGGTACCTACTATCAGTATACAGGTTGTTCCAAGCTCTCCGAAGGCTCATTAGTGCTCTGGTTCAAAGCACCAGAATTTTTTATAAGTTCTGTAATTTATTATCTGAAGCCTGCCGTGTTTTGTTTCAGGTTATTACAATATCTTAGAGATGAGAATAAACAAGCCAAGTTAGTAGGGGAATCGAGAGTATTAATTTGTAATTGAAATGTTATCAGTTAAGCTTTAGAAAGGGAGTTAGAAGTTTTTGAAATAGCTTGCTCTATCTATCTTTATTTTTTATTGTCAGCGAAGATTGAACTTGTTTGATGCTATTACAGTTTTGTCTACAGAGACAAGTTCATTAGCTTGTTTCAGCCAGTATCAATGTATAAGATCATAATTTTCAAACAGGAGAATATACCTACTGTTAACTATTTGTTTACCTATGTGTATGTATATTTCAGTTTAGGTTAATTTCAATTAATGGATTGTTTTGAACTGTCTTACCCTCAACATTTATACACTGTTTCTCTCCTCTATCCAAAGATTGACTGGAAGAAATCGCTACAAGCGATCTTTGTTCAACTGTCTTTGCTATTGTTATCCATATACTTAACTGTTTAAAAACAGATTTTGTGAAATAAAGTATATATATCTATCTAATGACTACATCGGTGTCTTTGACTCCCGGGTTAGACCAAAATGTATGTATATCTAAGTAGGTAATTCGATTTTAGTTGATCAGTATTTCTCAGTCCTATAATTGTCTCAAACACATTGATGTTTTAATCCAAAATGACTTTTATAAACAACATTATTTTCAAAACATGCAAAATGAGAATATAATATTTATTTCCAGTTCTTGTTCCAGGGAAGCCAGTAAAACGTTATACAAGGATAAGTGTCGAATTTAGCTCGGAAAACACGAATGAAATATATAAAGGTCCAGTCGTAAATAAATACCCTGTCTGGACAGGACTTACACGGCACGACTAGGTGCGGCTTTGTGATATTATCGCCAACTGTTTTTGTTGATACAAAACGAGGATTTGATTCAAATACCGAACGAGGGTTGAGGGTATTAATAAAATTGTATTAATATTATTACATTGATCAGTGTCTGTCCATTGCTGGACTTATGCCTGTTTCACGCTATATTTCCCATTTTATCCCCGCTTCTCTTTTTTTATCAGTCTGCTTGTCTGCCACCTATCACAAAAAATCCAAATGTGTGGTTTTCTTCGAAGCACAGCACGCACCTTGGTAGCATAGGTACCTAAACCATCTAGTTTTCCGCACTTATAATATTCCTTGTAACGGATCTAGTTTTAATTGCTATCTAGAGCGCAATCAAAAGGTACACAAGCAAGAACACTTTTAGGTGCACTAAGTGAATAGGTACTTCATTTATTTATACTACTACTAATAATAATTATGAATTATACAAATATAACAGCGTTTTATAGGCAAACATCAGTTTGATTTAAAAGAGGCTTCATCTATACTACTTATAAAGAGATAACTTCTATAGACAACGACAAGGCTTATAGGTAAACCGGAAACACGAAACGCTTGCGCGATCAACCTTATCTGATAAATATACATCAAATTCTGGATGCAATGACAAGAGTGCGTTAGTATTCATAAATCCAGACTGTGTAAATCCGTCTTCCAAAGCTACGCTCAGCCCCCGTTTTTACGTCTGTATCGGCCGTCGAGGTTTCGTTTATGGTAATGCTGAATTGTGATGGTAATGTGCGGACGGACAACTACTTTTGTTGTTTTCTAAGTTTCCTTTGAAGTATTATTGCTGCCCAGCGGTTTATGGCGGGCTGATGGAGATTGACGTTTTAAATAAAAGTTCCCCGGCCTGAATAAACTAAACGAATAAAAATGGTGTAAAATATTATCGGCCATTTTTGTTTTGATGAAGGTTTATGAAATAGACTGGGCGTGGACATTTTAACGTGAGTAAGGGTTCTGACGAGGGTTTAGAATCTATAAAGAACTAATAAGGGTGGGCTGCGTTTGACTGAATTTCAAATATTATAATGTTAGCACGTAGACCGAGTTACATATGTAGGACTTTGGTACGGTCTGTATCAAAAGTAGCTTAACACTTTAGTAAACACAACAGCTCATACATTGACCTGACTCCGTACTAAGTAGCTTAAGCACTTGTGTTACAGATATCAGACAACAAAGGATCACAAATATAATACTTAAATAAATATTTATAACACCAAGACACTGAACAAACACAAGTGTTCATCACACGAATGTTTGTCTAGGGTTGGGACAAGGAGGGTAGTGACCCTCATGTGATCATATGCGCATTTGGTGGTGACCAAATGTGCCATCAGGCCAGTTAAATATTTCTGTACGTCTTTTGCCATACCGGAAAGAGCCCCGTGTAAGTAGGTACCGCTGGCGTCTCCCACGAATCGGTCCATACGCCAAGAAGGCGGAAAGGACATGGGGAGGTGGTGGGTTGTGTACGGACAGCCGCACATCAGGTTACTACAATCTGTCAAATTTCCTCAGTTGATATTGAATCCAAACACGTTTGACATAAAGGTGAGGTTCGATTGAAGAAATTTGACAGGATTTTAGTAACCTGATGTGCGGCTTCTGTACATCTTTTGTGTCAGAAAATCAAATCATCTTTTTTTTTGAGACCGGTTCTCTGGGAGGCAGTGGTATCACTCCGGTCGAGCCGGCCCATTCATGCCGAAGCGTGGCTCTCCCACAGTTAAATACACCAATCATCGAATTCTACTACTATAATAAATGCGGCGGACGTGGCTGATCCGTCATAGTTATCCGAATCGATTGGAGGATATTATTATGGCAGCTGTAAGAACTTAAAGTGATTAACCCCTTTTAATATTACGTAATATCTCAATTAGAAAAAGCGATGACAGAACTGAGTTACATAGCCGATTTCTTGGAAACGGTTAGGGAGTTATCTAAGTTGTTCTTTGTTGGTAGCGAGTTTCCATTAAAAGATTTTGTAACTTATAATAACTTTATGATCTCAAACGCTCTCTTTGCTCTTTTTAATAACAATACTTGATATAAACAGGACTAAACGCAATGATGTTAAACTTATTATAGCACTTACTGCTTCACGTTTTGTACTTATATTTTGAAACATCCTCGCATTTACTGTTGTTTATATATAGTATTTGTATAAAATGCAACGCGAAAGTTTAATAACATTTAAAGTTAATAAATTTATTCTTTCCAGAACACCATGTGGCTACTTCTTTTGCTGTTTATGGTGCCAGCCTTCGGACAACAGCCGTGGGTGCCTTGCTCAGAGCTGAACGATGATCTTCGATACCCCTGCAGGTAAAAACATATAGTCTTATTAGCCTTATATTATGCAGGCCTGTTCCAATCTTCTCCATTATTGAGAAGTGCAGGTCCAGCTATTATCATTGCCATCTTGTCTGTGTTAGTCTTTATTTACTCATGGCTTCTTATCGTTTGCAATAAAAGTCTAGCAGAAAGTTCTAGAAAGTTTCGACTAGTTTCACACCTGTGACTATACTTACCCAATATATAAAAAAAAAACTACAAACCAGCACATGAATACTGTTGGTATTCTGAGTACACTGCCACAGATAACTTCTCTGTTTGAAATACTTTAAGTTTAGTTTTAAATTTTTACTCTAGATTATTTTTTTGTTTTTCCATTTTTCTTAAGATTTAAATATTATAAAGGTTGTTTACTTGCTTGCAGATGTCGAGTGCAGGTCGACAGAACCCTGCAGCTCAGGATCCTGATGAACTGCGATCGAGTGGTGTTTCCTGGCGACTTTCCATCCCTGCCATATGGGGCTCCTATCATATCCTTCAGCCAGCGGTGGGCTGGCCAGCAGGCGCTGCCTACACAGGTTAGTATTTTTAACCCTTTACATAAGCCCAAAAACGAGGTTTTTAATAAGTTTTACGAGTATCTGGGCATCTGTCAATCTGGAGGCCAATTCCAAGTCGACTTCATGGAACGCACAACCAATAAGAAAACACAGATTACAGTCAACATTCCTTAGGTATCTTGTTCTCCTATTGGTCTATGCGTTCCATGAAGTCGACTCGACATAGAAGGCAAAAACCGAGAATTGGCCTCTCTTTGGACTCGTAGAGTCTAACTAGTTCAACTGATTTTGTTTTTTTTTATAGTTAGAAGTTGTTTTTAGGCAGCAATAGTTGAAGACTATGGAATAATTTCTGGTGGTTGGATTTCTTTTGGTTTGGCTGGTTGCTCGTTTGCCTAAATAAATAAATTTGAATGCTACCTTGTTTTAATAATGGAAAAGGTAAACTTGGTCGATCAACATAGTTGGTTATTTACATAAAAAGGTAGGTACCTACCTACTTAATTCATAAACTGCTAATATTGTATACATCCCTTTACTTTGCCGTTAGGCTGAAAACTTATAAATAGATAGATCCTTCTTGTACACCGCAACAAACCTTGTTACGACGAACAAAGTTACACAAAGTTAGATGCTAAGCTATTATTATGTAGGGTAGGTGTACCAAAGACTGACCCTTTTCAAAAAGTTGTCATTTACATACTTTTAGCCTTGTACAAGAGGACGGGTTTAGGAATCCGGGGCGTGATCCAAATGGGTACGTTTGTTACATACGAGGTCCTTTGCCCAAATGTCGAGGTCGCTATTGCTCGTTTAGAACAAGAGCTTCATCTTACACTAGTATATGAGGTGCAAGCGTCTGACCGCGGTTCCAGGGTCCCGTGCTCTCTTATGTTAGCGTGCAATTCCCAGTTAACAGTCAAAATTTGTGGTTTTTCTTTTTAATTTTTAATTTACGAATATACTGGCACATGGCACACCTATGTAGTAAGAAAAAAAAGATTTGATTTGATTTAAATCCCGGTTACGTCTAAAGCTCTCGTTTTGACCGTAGACTGAATCCGCAGGACTTAGTCCCGGCGGATACATGACGCTGACGGACAATGACTCCAAGCCCCCTAGCTGGTTTGAGACCGCTCACCGGACGTTCCACAACTCGCGGGGGGGAAACTATGCCGGTGGGGTCCAGACTTGCCAGCGGGGCAAAACCCGGATCTGACCCCTAAGCCTGATAAAGGCCACGCCAACGCCCCGTGCATAGTTAGAGTTAATGCGATCACTGAAATGGGAAAATACCCCAGAATAGTTTCTCCCGAACCCTTGCGGGGCCGTGAGCATACCACAAGGTTGAAGGCATATCACAAACAAAGTGCAACGCATAAAGCAGTGACCGCAGAGAGAGAGAGGGAGAGAGAGAGATATGACGAAAGCAGAAACAGAGTTACTATTCAAGCACAACAACGCTACAAGTAGCAATTTCGAGGAAGAACCACTCGAATCAAAACGCCTAGATTGAAACCATGTAGGTAGACAAACGACCGACGTGTGATAGATTTCTAGTTGTAAGTGTATCACGCGATTCATGATCTGATAACCAAGATAGGGATGTGATATTCCAGACGAATGAAAGTGGTATTATCGATTTTTACATAGCAATTAAGTCAATTGCCTACGAGTATAGAGCTCCGATGCAATGTTATCGATTGACGCGATTTAATAAGTTGCTAACCAATTTTGCCCTTGACTTTAGACGGAGTGGATAGCCAAAATGGCCATGGCATATTTGATAGTGTGTTGTGTACCAAATATTGTTGGTTTGTCATGGACTCTGGAGATTGGAATTGGACAATGGATAATCATTCACATGATAAATATTTATTATGTGTTTGAAAGTAATACCTAGAGTAATCAACACTGCCTCTTGCCATCCACTGCATCAGAAGAAAGATGCTTAGATAGCTTTTTCCAATGGTATATAATAGTTTCTTGAAAAACAAAATAGCTTCGATCAATAATATTCATTATGAACATTAAAGACTTTGAAATTGGATGTAGTTAGTATATACTTAATCGGTAGAGAATTAAGATTATCGACATATCTGACTGGGTTAATAAGCTGAAGAACCAATCTAACCTTGATAACTATTGAAATAAGCGAGTTCTGGAGACTTCTATAATAATAGGACAATTAACATACCTCGTGAAAGACGAGTGACGATCCAGGTGTCTTACAAAGAAATCGACTCATATAGCCGCCAGAATGAAAGAACATACCTGAGGGGTATTCCGATTCAGTCGTAGCGTCCGTCCGTCTCAGGATAGCTGGTAGAAGCTGGCTGCAAATTGCCCAAGATCTAGGTATCGGACAGGCGAACATTTATTAAAGCTGTGGACTGCAACGGTCGGATATCTGAGTACTTGTTTACCTAATGACTAGAATATGGGATGAACAGGTTATTTGTTTACAGTAAAATCGACAGTTTTTGTTTTATCGATGTTGTTAGTCGATAATTTCCACAGCCCTAAACGATGCGCGCTGGACGGAAAACCCGATATCCACACGAGTGTTTCACGTCTGATTAAAACTGATATTTCTGTGCCACTCGTATGAGTTTAGTGGAGGGGATAACTGATTATCGAATAATTTCATACGAATCGGATTCTCGGATATTGGACAATTGGTTGAAAATCATTGTTTCTAATACCTTTCATACATTTTTATAAGAAATCTTGATTTGTTGTTGTTGTCTCTCGATCAGAGACCTCATTTAACCGTAACGCTCATTATCTTAATTATGGATATTCTTTATGTCTATTAAAATAAAGCTCAATATTTTTTGTACTTAACTGACAATAATAATAATAAATAATAATAAAATAGTTGCTAGTTCATAAAAGAGAGGTTAACATCCATTAGTGGGATGCGATATAGCCGTTACATTAATAACATACAAGTATTTTTTACTTTAGGTCTTTTTTCCCACATTAAAGCCCTTCTTTTCATTTTGCATTAAAAATATCATGTTAATAATTGAACAGTGTTATTTCATGCCGTTTTTGCGCGCATGATGGGTGTTGTGTATTCCCTTTGCACTGGGTATGGTATTAGCCTTTGTTTAAGGACTTAGTCCACTGCGCACGATGCGGAACAAAGGTACCGGATCTACAAAACCTTTTTTTTAAGTCACACACATCGTCATCATCATCATCAGCAACTCACACTCGTCTACTGCTGACATAGGTCTCCCCTAATGCACGCTACCGCTCCCGATTTTCGGCCACTCTCATCCAGCCCACACCAGCCAGCCTTCGAATATCATCATCCTATCTTGTCGCAGGGCGTCCAACACTACGCTTACCGAGTCGCGGTCTCCACTCAAGGACTTTACGGCTCCAACACACATCGTCTGCCATGGTTATTCGAGATGAGACATTTGATATGGCAGGCGTCCCGTTGTCTCGTCAAAATCCCGGCATCTTTAAGGCAAGAGAGAACAGGCGTCTAGGCAAACGCGTGTCATCCTAGACCTCATTGTCACTATCCATCAGGTGCGATTGTGGTCAAGCGTTGGTCTATAGTACAGATAAAAAAAACTAACTATGACTTTATCTCTAACTTACTATATCTTTAAGTTAAGCTAATGTGGGAGAGCCACGCCTCCGCATGAATGCGTCATAAAAGACCAGCATGAAGCAGTGTTTGGGCTTGCAGTGTTTTGCCGAGTGAGTTATAAGGTACCGGATGCCCAATCGGGGGAAAAGTGGGTTAGAATTTGGCTGCACACTTGTGACTGCACTAGTGTTGTGGGTGTCTATGGACGTCGCAATCGCTTACCATTGGTGATCCGTCTGCTCATCTGCCAACTATTCTTATGAAAAAAACAGTACCTACACTACCTACTGGTATTTACTCTTTGACATGGTAACGCCTACGATATTAATGACAATCCATTTCGGTACAGTCAATCGTCCATAACAGAACATGTGTTGTCTACCTCCTGTGACAGATTGCTGATTGATCTACGCGCTACAGCCAGGTAGGCGAGGCTATTTCGTATATGTATCCTATATTCGACGCCTCCCACGTAAGTTGGTGGGAAGTTATTGTATTTTGTCGGATAAAACAACTTACGTGGGAGGTGTCATTAGTATATTCTCCTCTATAATAACAAAGTAGTAGTTATCAGTCAAAATCAATCTTTTATTTGGGATTGGAATCGGCATCGGCATATAGGGTGTATCTGTGACATGTTTTCGACCAACCATTCTGAACAACATTTGTTCTACGACGTTTGGAAATTTGTCGAATTTTTTTTCTAGCACTTCATACAAAACAACCAAGTCACATGACCGACTTTGTATGAAAAGTTGAATTATTATTATGCAATATTCCAAAAGTCATTGAAAAGATGTTTAGAATCGTTAATAGAATTGTCCGTCCACGTAAGAAACGTGGAGGGATGTAAATGTTCACAGATACACCCTGTATGGACAAATTTATTAAAATCTCTTTGTAATCCAAATTCATTGTCGATTGGACATTCACAATGGTAGAGTCAAAAGTGCGCTGCTAACCTTTAACCCCTTTTCCCCCCAATTGGGCTTCCGGTACCCTCAATCATTCGACGAGACACAGCGCAGACGCTGCTTCACACCTGTCTTCTGTGAGATCGTGGTATCACCCCGGTCGAGCCGGGCCATTCATACATTTCGACAAACCCATGTGTTTACATTGCATCATCACAGCCGGGTGTATTGAAACACATCGTACAATTCGCAGTGGATGACGGCCTTAGGGTTGCCAATTCCATTCCAGGGCTGCACCGGCGATCTCTTTGAAACATTTTAGGGATTAACACTGACAATAACAATTAGTACTGGATGCTGTACTTGTTCGTTTCGCTCCCTATCTCATAAAAATACTGTTGCAATTTAATCCACGTACAAAGGCACGTTCTTTGTTTGTGTCCATTGTTTTGTAAATTAGTAAGGTAAGTCATTTGATAGTTAATATGAGTCTGTTAGTTTGTAAATTAAGTTAAAATAATACAAGACAAGCAAAAAGAAACTACATAGGTGATTTCATAGGTGGTTTCTAAATATACGTTAGGATGGTCTAATTCATAAGTCTGCCAAGAATAATTTCAGTGACGAACACAAAAAAGAGGTAGGTAATCATCAGAGTAACGATGACTTGATGGTAATATGAGTATTACCAACTAATCAATATTAATCATTGGTGCCATAAGAAATAAATACCCAGAATCAAGAATAAATAAATAAAATAATCGACCGGAGTGATGCCACAGCCTTACAGAAAGCAAGCCCAATCTATGATATCGGACTCTTAATTCGTGTTGAGAAAATATATGTTTTTTTAACCATCCCACCCACCATAGGTATGGTATATCCCACCATATATGGTAGTTGATATGAATCCACGACCATATTCAGAATAGGAACTCCCGATTACACTGTGTACTCATTTGTCCCACTTATTATAAAATGCGGTCTAAAATTAGTCTTGTTTTAAAACTGATGCTTTAAAAGTTTTTTCTTTCTTCTATCACTTTTGATTGTCACCTTTATAAAAATCACATCATTTTTTTAACCATGACAAACTTTAGACTCTATTTTGTAATTAGGGATGTGTGTAGTTTCATCGATCGCTGCGACAGGTCTCGCTTAATATAGACCTTAAATCTATCGCATTTGCGGCGAACGTCCGATCGCGAAATGAATCATTAAAACCATATGCACACGAGCGGAGGCAAATAAACCGTGATCCCGGCAAGCGCAGTTAAATCGGGGGTGATAATGTGCCGCATTATCGAGCATTACTCATTGGGCTAAACTGTTGCAGCTACGGAACAGGTTACTTACTGTGTATGTACAGACAGCCGCACATCAGGTTATTACAATCTGTCAAATTTCTTCAATCGAACCTCACTTTTATGTCAAACGTGTTTGGTTCAATATCAACTGAGGAAATTTGACAGATTGTAGTAACCTGATGTGCGGCTGTCCGTACTACTGTACATACACAGTACAGTCAACTTTAAGAAAACAGAAGTGTTCTACTTACTTATGTATATTGTGACAAGGTCCTAAAGTGTATACATATTTTTGGAGTTGACTGCACAATAGGCAGGAGCGGAGGTAAGAGTTTGGTCATGATCGCTCATCTTTTTTACCGTGGGACAGCCACGCTTCGGCATGAATGGACCGGATCGACCGGAGTGATACCACGGGCTCATATAAGACTGGCGTGAAGCAAAGCCTGGCCTCACATAAGATCGCATCGGCGGGAAGCAGCGCCTGCGCTGTGTATCGTTGAGTGAGTGAGGCAAGCGAAGTGATTAAGCCTATTCCCATCATGTAGCAATGACTTTATTTCTATGATGGAGGCCTTTGCCCTATACGAATTTATCAAGGAAAACATTGATTTTGCAAACCCATAAAGTTTTTAAAAGACCTCTCCAACGATATACGAGTATGTTGTTACTTATGGAATAAATACTTATGACTTATGATACCCCGTATGATAGGGTATGTGATAAAAAACATACGACGCCACTTACGTGTATGGAAGCTACCTTAAAAAACACTAATCTACCACTTCGTCAGGTTAGCATAAAAATTGTGTATGATCATGGTTTGTGGGAGAGCCATGATTCGGCATGAATGGGCCGGCTCGACCGAAGTGATACCACTGCCTCACAGAAAACCGGCGTAAAGCAGCTCCTGTGCTGTGTTTCGCCGAGTGAGTGAGGGTACCGTAGGCCCATCGGGTGGGAAGGGGATAAAAGGTTAGCAGCGCATTTGTGACTCCACTGGTGTTGCATGTGTCCATGGGCGGCGGCAATTGCTTACCATCAGGTGATCCGCCTGCTCGTCTGCTACCTATCACATAAAAAAAAAGGTAATTAACAGCTTTCTAGCTCAGAGTATCTAAGCAGGCTGTAGACGGACGGACATAACGAAACTTAAAATGTTCCCTATTTTATTACGTAACCCTAAAATATCCTTGTCAGCCTAACCTACCTTGTAAATAGGTTAGGACCTAGATTTTCTTTAATAATTCTCAATCAACTTTGAAGAAGTTCTTTATTAACCACGTTAAACGTTCAGAACTCGTTTAATTTAATTTCCTTGCTTTTACTGCCCAAGTTTCCTTATTGCTATTAATTTTCAAAATTACAAAACTCCTAAGCACCATCAGGCATTTAAGTCGTGTCCCCATTATGCTAGCAGATCAAAGCTACCTATTTCCCAATAGTCATTGAGAAGTACATGTACAACTAAAGTATATTACTAGACGTTAGCATGCAAGTTTGTGAACTAAAATGTATAGGTTTCGTGCACATTTTCATAAATACTTACTTACCTACTTACATCAGCTTCAAATCAAATCATTTATTCACAATAAACTTACTGTCCCGCTTATATACTGTCCTCATAGAAATCAAGTCGTCAATACTATGCGATCATCACACTTGCTCAATGCGGATTGGTGACCACGAATCGAGCTATGTTCGAAAAATTTGAAATATACTTTTGCTCGACCCATGATTTGGACCCGGGATCAGGACCCCGAGATAACAGACCAGTTCTTAAACCACTAGACCAATGGAGCGTTTTCATAAATATCCCCATTTCGTAATAAAAAGTAGCCTATGTTCTTTCTCAGGGCAAGTCCTAAGCTAACCTACCCAGGGAATCGAACCTACGACCAATGTGAAGTAAGTCATTATCAGATGCGCTATAACACCGGTTGCTAATGTAAATTCTCCATAAAGTTGTGACTTACACGTTCAACAAACTCTTCGATATGAATGTCAGCCAGAGCTGATCTTCTTTGTCTAATTTTGTAACTCAGTCTTTCGCTTTCCGTCAGCTAATAGCAACACAGCCATAAAAGTTACGTAGTAATTTCCATATTAGAGGGATTGTGAAGTCAATTATCATTGAACGAGTTAATCAAAATTTACGGGATGGGCGCTTTGATAAAATTAACTTAATTTTATTCACAATTACGCCCGTTTAATGCCTGTACTCTATTAATATTTAAACTCTAACGCTTTGAAGTGACATAATTTTAAAGGTGCTTAACATATTATATTAACATTTTCATTTAGCGGTTTGTAACGAGTGGTTAAATAATTGTTTTGCTATCTATGGAAGCGCCAAAAGCTACCCAAATAAATGTTTATGTAACTCTAGTGGCCCGCTCTCATTTCGTTTCGGGACGTCATTTTGTTTTACTTTCTAAACCGTACTCTCAGACGTCGCTGGGAGCTGGGAGTCACACACAGAACAATATTACTCTTAGGTCCCACAACTTATCTTGATACCAATGACCAATGACAGTGTAGGGAACACTGTCACTAGTTTCAAGCTAAGTTGGGTACTTGTACTAACCTATTAAGTATTCTGTGGTTATACCGGGAAAGTAATATCTATTTTCATCTTGAACAGGAAAGCAAATCTTTAACAATAAACAATATTTGCATTCATAAAATCCACATCAGCTTCAATGTTGATATTAAAACTATTGAATAATTTTATAATTAATTCAATAATTTCCAACCACCACAATGGCCCGCATGAATTTCATTATTTTCTATAAGTATAATATTGTCCTACTTCCCCAAGTTTGTCTGCCCTTTTGTTGAATAAGATTGGGACGGGTCTACAGATCTGAAGATTATAAGTTTGACAAGTGCGGAACCATCGCGTCAAGAGACGTCCCACTTCTCGGGTTGAGGACCCTTTTGACAATTGGTTGAGTTTTGACAGCTCCTGACAGTAGCGCTACCATGAGTTGGCATCGAAAAGTAACGTAACGTTACTACAGTCGATAGCGAGCGAGTAAACGTGCGTCAAATAGATTTCGTTTGAACACGTACGTAGGGTTTAAAAACGTTAGCGTTAACTCGATAGCGAGTGCGTTATTTACGCAGAAAGTGACGTGCTTGTCATCACGCCCTATGTAGCTGTTTCTTTCTACTGCACTCAAAAGACAGAGTTCGATAGATATACCCAAAAAGCTTGATATCCACAGCCACGAAATTAAAAAATTAAGATAATCCGACTTATTTTAAATGTCTTATAGCAGTGGGTAAAGCTGATGTTTATGATGTTTTTTAAATTGTATTGGTATTATTTTTGTCAATGTGACAGACTTAGAATAAATTCTAAGATGACAGCATGGGTGAAAGACTTTATTAGGTGAATTTTAGTGGCAAAATTGAAAGTTTAGTTGCTTGTTTTAATCTCTCTCACGTCTCTTTAAATATGAGAACCAGTGCGCCGCAGTGGCGTGGCGTCGGCTGCAAGGACCCCTCTACCATCCGACAGAGCAGGGCACCGAGCTCGTCAGAGTCCTCCCTTGCCTCTAACGCCTCGCCGGCAGCGTAGAGGCTGTTTCCAAGACCCGTCATCCCCCATCCCCAGAAGGACCCGTACACGGATGCGGTCAGATCTAGCAAGGCAGGTTTTTGTCAGACCTGACTGAATAGCGGAATATCCAGCAAGAAACAGAGCGGGAGAGAAACAGGCGAATAGAAGCCGAAATAAGGTGTCTAGAACGGTGGGCAACAATTATTTGGGCAGTTTTTTAGAATTAGGGATACATTATTATATTTAGAAATAAAATAAAGAATAGTTAAATAATTTTGTAATTTGTTAATATATTCAAATATTATATCTTATTATATCTTGTTTCTCTTGAGTTTTCAGTCTTCTTGCCAATTGGTCGCGTAATGCTCTTCTCAATAATAAGTTAGTGGCTGTACTGCCGATTTCATTTTCTAATACCTCTTGAACAAAATGCCCACCTGAAAGTAAAAATATAATAATTAATATAATTATCCTAACTAATATTATAAATGCGAAAGTAACTCTGTCTGTCTGTCTATCTGTTACTCTTTCACGCCAAAACTACTGGACGGATTTAAATGAAATTTGGTATGCAAATGATCTAGACCCTGAGAAAGAACATAGGCTACTTTTTATTGCGAAAAGGGGGTTGTAAGGGGTTAAAAGGGGGGTAAAAAGTTACTTTTCCACGCGGACGAAGTCGCGGGCGGCCGCTAGTATTTTATAAAGATCATCTCCAAAAAATCTTTAATCAACATTAGATTACCTACCATTGTATCATGTCCTACCTTGAGGTTATACAGGATATGTCTTACCTTAGACTCCTAGGAGATTCTTTGCGTGGATGTTAAATCTGTGTAATACGCCAGCAAATCACACAAATCCTCAAAAACCACCGTATCAAGCCTATATTTCTGTTCAAGAGGGTGTCCAGCCCACTTGTACATATCAGTTTGAAATTTTGCTTGTGAGTGTCGTTCATCTTGAAATGCAGCCGCCGTCAATATTGTTCCACGCTAGATATCTTTTTTCCGACATTATACTCAATATATGTTAAATATTTTGTAAAATCAAAACACCTTTTCACACCATATTTGGCAAGTGAGTTACTTAACTACAATCGAAAGGTATTTTTCGATACCTAACGTCAAAATTGTTACTATCGCTTTGTCTCTTTCATTGTGATGCATTTGAAAGAGACAGAGCAATAGTTTACGTTATGTCAGTTTTCACTGTCAACTCGTAGCGCTACGTAAACGCTACTCGCTAGCGAGTACGTTTACGTAGCTAGCGCGTAACTCGATACTACAGATTTTAGTTTCTCAAGTGACCGCTAGAGGCGCTGTACACTTTTTCATACATTTTTTTTACGCAGACGCTAGCGAGTTCTGTCACTGTAAACTCATGGTAGCGCTACTGGACTGACAAATAATAGGCTCAGTTTTATTAAGATCAAATGATTTAATGAATCGAGGTCGAGATGCTGAGGGATGGGTGAACTGAGCATACCTACGTCTGGTTTAGAACGAGACTGTCCCGTTTTTTGGTTATCTGTGTCCTGAAATGAAGCGCCGGGAGGCTAAATTATGCCGACTTGTGAAAAATCCTGTTTTTCGAAATGTCGAGCCGCTGGGCGTCCATCGCGTCATAAACGATGAGACGAGCCACCTAGGGACCCCCTGTCGTAGATATATAAGTAACTAGTGGCCCGCCCTCACTTCGCTTCGGGACCGTAATTCAGAAATGAATCAATAGATGGCGCTGTGCTTAATTACATCGCGCAAGCGTTTCGTGTTTTCGGTTTACCTATAAGCCTTGTCGTTGTCTATAGAAGTTATCTCTTTATAAATAGTATAGAAGATGAGCCGTTGGAAGACCCCTCCCGATTTGAGTTAAAAAAGATGGCTAATTTAGGGATGGGTAGCTAATTATATTTGAAAGGTTTAAATTTAGGTCTGCTAATCAAGCACAAGCACTAAACCTAGTAGTTCAAGGTATCAAAATAGTGATTCTAGGAAATCTCTCAATTGCTAAATTCCAGGTCCGACAATTCTCGTTCAACATAAAAGCTCCCATCCACTACCTTGTGATGAAACAGCACGGTAAGTCTGAGTGTTATGTCAACATGATAGAGATAAAACGCCGGTCATAATGCAAAGTAATAACAGTGAAATAACAGCTGGTACAGAAATATTTATATTTTTTGTGACAGCAAAAAAATTGCAAAGAGCAATTTATTCTTAAGTAAATAATGCACTTAATAATTTTGTCGAATGGTTCAAGTGGAACTCGAACCCACAACCTTCCACATACCGGGTGGCTGTTCTACCAATTAAACTAACCCAACCCCGTACTATAAGTCGACAAATTTTGTCAAGTAAGTTTTGTTGAATGGTACAAAATCATCTGTAGCTGCTACTTCACAGTTATAATGTGATTGTTTCTAAAAAAATATTCTTTCATAGGCTTAAATTATGAAAAAAAAAATATTTGCATTTTAAAGCGTTTACTTTTATGTCTCTAGTCTATTTTACAAATACTTTACATAAACAGGACTAAACGCGACGAAATTAAATAAGTACAATTTTAGACACTTACTGCTGACGTTTCGGCTGCGTTACAACAGCCGTGGTCACCAAGCGAAGGAGGCGCACGGCGTCGTCTGCTACGCCCGGCTGGTGCATCTTCAGATACCCTCTCATTTTCGATATTTGCACTGCCACTAAATAAACTGTCAGTGAAGTCACTCCGACACACTACACTAACAGTATCGGGTTGGTTGTGATTTGTATTGGAAAATTGCGCGGTTTACATTTATTTATCATGATTCCACGCCGACGATATTTGAACCGTCCTCCCGATTGAAAGTCTGGTGTTTCTTGATCTCAATCGCTTCACGTACTACTCTAGTGTGGTAATGACGATCGTGGAGAGGATTTTTGCGGGCGTGAACTCCATCCAATGATTAACCCCATAACTTCGTGGCAACCATACCACTGAAAAAGTGCTCAAACAACCACTCATCATACATAGCATAACATAATAATTTATCTTTAGTGAAATTTTGACAACATTTAAAGTTAACACTCTTGAGAATTAACTATAATAATAAGTATAATATTTTATGAAAACTTGTTTTACAAAAATGTTTTTTTTATTTAGGTATTTTATTTAATGGTTAGCTCTTACAACACTATTCTAACATCGAGTTAGCTTTGGAACTAGTTCGTCGCGGTATTTTATTCTACTGTGCAACCGTTCTATATTCCGTCAGTGATGGATTTTGCTTCGCATCCTCGTAAAAGCCTAACCGAAACATTAATATTAAAAATTGTGTCTTTTAAAGCAGTACTTTGATGTCACAAGATTAAACAAATAACAACCAACAGCGATGTTTATTTTTACTTATTTGTTAAAATATCAGGCTTGATGATGGTTGTATATTTTCCATTTCATGGTAAAACCAACTTGCATGACTTCTTTTATAAATGAAAGAGAGCTGAGGGTAAACAAACAAGTAAGAGGTAACTGTAAGAGGTCGTAGTAATCACCGAAGTCTGTTTACACTCTTTGTATAATTAGTGACTGCGTCGGCACCGGGTTTGATCCCCGGGTCAGACCAATAATGTTTTTCAACTAAGCATGATTTTAAGTTATGTATATCTTTTTTTTAAATTATACATTTAGGAAAAGGAAAGCTTCAATTGGCATGTGTTTAAATACTTCAATTGCACGTTTTCAAAACTACGATCAATAATTATCTATTACCTACTCACCTTTAATATTAGGTACTACAGTTAGCACAGACATAAGTACTAAATAAACTGGATCTAAATTGAAACCTATTCAAGCCCAAAATCTACTCCCGTCCCTAATATCGAATTAATTCAATCCCATAACATGAGATAGCCCCAATCCTATTGCACTCCATTCTGACACATATGTGGCTTTGGAAATTCTGCTGCTTGCTAATTTGCTTCCCCTACATCAATTTTAACCCTATTGAAGCATCATTAAATCAGTTATCGGCATGCTGCCTATTTCCTAACAGAATCATCGACTCGTGAATCATTCACTGAATGATTTTGAGCTTTGTTCATATGGTAATAAGGATTTACGGCGCTTTTTGCGTTAAATTCACGCATTACAGAACTATGTACAGGAGTCCTGTAAAGCTATTTAATTAAATACTATCCTCATATCAAAGAGTCCGTGTTTGTGTCTGTAGAATTTAAATCGTCAGTGCTAATATTAAGCAGTGCTTCGAAGTGAGTGGGTTATACTTTCAAGGGCCAACGCTGTAATAGATATCAATCAAATCACGGAATGCCCTTCCAGTTCATGTGTTTACTCCCTCTTACAATCCTGGGTTTTTAGGGCGGGGCGTGAAACGGCATATCAGCATGCCTTCAGGAGAGGATGACAGACTCAATAGGTAATAAGTTAGTTCTTTGTGCCTGTCAACCTCATATTTGGATCTCACGGCCGCTTACCATCAGGCGGAGTGAGGTCATCTTGATTGTCCACATTATCTTCTATACTATTTTTTAAAGAGATAACTTCTATAGACAACGACAAGGCTTATAGGTAAACCGAAAAAAAAACACGCTTGCGCGATGTAATTTAGCACAGCGCCATCTATTGGTTCATTTCTGAAAATAATATAGGTAAGGGACGGTGACCACGCGAGAACCCTTTGTACGCGAGTCTGACTTGCACTTGTCCGGTTTTTCCAACGAAAGACTTTTTCAACATTCCAACCCGACATGGATTCTATGGAACGCTGTTCATTTGTCATATTTCCTTTGACTTTGATACATAAAGTATTCGGACGTAACATGTTCCTGTATGTTCTGTTAAAACATAATAAATAAAATGTTATGCGTAGAGCATTTCGGAATATACATAAAGAGTCCGCGGGGAATGGAAATGTTCAGAATTTTTTAACTTCTTTTTGTGCGTTCGTTTATAAATGGCAGTGCATATGAAATACACAAAATGCTTTGTGCTATTTTAAATGTTAGTATTCGTTTGATTATAATAATGGCTTGAAGTGTGCTTTCTTGCATAATAATACATTCAGGCTAAATTCTCTAGAATGTTTGTGTTATATTGATGCTCGTCCACGTTAAATGTAGTTAGTACGATAGTCACTTGTTGTGTTATCCAAGTCCGTTTTTTTCGATTGATTTCAAACTTTATGACAAATAATATTTTCGTGTATAGATTGTATATATATTAGCCCTAATCTATGGCTTTCGGGACATTATCTTTAATTAATAAATGTTACGTCACAAAATGTTTGTAATACATCATAATGAAAAGTGAATTAGATCTTTGTTTCATTACAAGCTACATCCAGATATTGTTTCCATTTAACGTCCTAAAACCCAAAAGCCTTTTATAGCTGGCGGCATGAAACAATAGCGTTGATCTTAAGTGCGCAGAAACAAATTTTAGAAGAAAGTCTTCTTTTTTACAAGTGCGCAAACTAACAGCCATCGCTATTCTTTCATGCCGCCAGCTATAAAAGGCATAAAACAATTGATTTTCCATTGTGTCTGCTGCCTGGGCCTTACGACGTTAAGTTATTGAAGACATCATGTTCTAAAACAACTGAACAGTTATTTTTCTTTTCCAGATCTTCTCGTCCCACGGTCTACCTTTGAAAGAGCTGGACTTTTCCCACAACAGTCTCCGGCGCCTCCCCGACCGTCTCCTCGCAGGGATCCGAGGAAACATCAGCAGGCTGGTCTTCTCTGACAACCTTCTTGGAGACAATTTGAACCCGATTTTTTCTACTGCTGAGCTTCACAACTTGCCTGCTTTGGAGGAGTTGGACCTTAGTGGAAATAGTATACGAGGGATTGAAGAGGGACTGCTGATTGGGTGTGATGTTTTGAAGGTAAGATACGATTGGTGACGAAAAAATTAAAAACCCATATAATAACACTTATTTGCGTTGCAAAAAAACCCTTATATTGTGCACATGGGATATAGGTATCACAATGAAAGTAATAAAGGTGATCGTAATTAGAAAAGAGTAACTACTGAGTTTCTTGCCAATTCTTCTCGGTAATAATCGACTTTCCGAATCAGCGGTAGCTTACGTAATATTTGACATTCATAAATGTTCTGTAAGGACTGAAATTGAATTAAAGAATATTTATATTTCTGTCAAATAAAAGGGGTTGAGGGGTATTAAATTTTCAATATTTTCATCTGTGCTGCGAACCAATGTCTCAATAAATGTATTTTCTTTCTTTCTCACAAAGCTAAACGTAGCCAGAATTTGCAAAAAGAGAAAAATAATTTGCATTTCCGAAATCATTGGATAAACACTGATAAATCTAATTCATTTCAGGTGTTTCGTCTCGACCGTAACAACATCAACTCCGTACCGTCTTCCTCGTTAAATGGGCCGCAAGCGTTAAAAGTCCTATCTTTGAGAGAAAACAGAATCGGTAAGAACATTTGGGTGTCGTTAGTACCCTTATCAACGTTAAGGAATAATAAAAAATTGGAACAACAGTTGTTGAAAATTGCCGAGTTGTTAAAAGGAGGACGGTTCCGTTTTTCCTTTGTTGACTCTCTTATGTACAGACAAGAACATACATACGACGATTAAACGTGGAGAGCCACTCTTCGGCATGAATGGGCCGGCTTAATCGGAGTGATACCAGCGGTCTCACAGAAAGACCGGCGTGAAGCAGCGCCTGCGCTGTGTTTTGTCGAATGAGTGAGGGTATCAGAGTCCCTATTGGGGGAAGGGGGTTAAAGGTGGCAGCGCTTTTGTGACTCTACTGGTGTTGCAGATATCTATGGGCCACGGTAATCGCTTACCATCAGGTGATCTTTCTGCTCGTCTGCCACCTATCTCAAAAAAAAACATAAGTTACAATCTTGTCAGATTTCTTCAAATGATATTGAACTGAAGGTGTTTGACATTAAGGCGAGGATCAATTGAAGGCTTTGACAGATTTGTATACGTTGATGTGATAATGAATGCTTCCATGATTCTTAATTCTATTTTATTTATTAATTTTACTAACATGCTAGTACTTAGGTACTCTATGATATCCATCAGGTATGCGGGCATCGGCATTAAAACGATGTAAAAATAACGGTTTACAGGTTATGCCGTCGAAAGCTGGTTGAATTTTACTTATTATTTTCTTTTTTATATTTACCTTAGAGGATGAAATTATTTCTGGATTGTGTCATCGACGTATTCATCCCTACAGTACAATCGTTCAATTGTTTTTTACTTTCGTCCCTTCAATCGAAGCTTTCCTTACAGATAAGGAAAAAATGTTGAACTAAACGCTGGGAATATCACATTATTATTCAGACATTCTATGTTTTTTAGGGTCCTGCAATTTGAAAAAGGGAAAGGAAAAACGAAACTCTTTTATAGGATCGCCCTATTTTTTATGAAACTATTTTACTAATTAAGGTGAAATTTGTTGCATATGTCTACAAAGCATAAACGGGGATGTAATGGATATAGCTGAATATACATGTGCCAGAAAAAAAACAATTTTGTAGGTTCTAGCCAAAGAAAAAAAATTGCAAACTTCATAATTATTCAACAATGAAATGTACACATCACCATAATTAAATATATATTTAATTATGGTGATGTGTACATTTCATTGTTGAATAATTATGAAGTGATCAGGGAATTATTTATTTGTCTCAGAATTTTGCCCATCCTTTGACCGTTCAAGTGGAAGCCATATACATAATAAAACATATGGAATAAAGTTAAAATAAATGCAGGTTTCCACCTATTTCATCAGGTGATCCGCCTGCTCGTCTGCTACCTATCACATAAAAAAAAAGGTTTGGAACCCTCTACATGCAAGTTCAATTCTAACTTGACCAGGTTTTTTCTTATTTCAAAACAGATCGGCGGAAAAAGATTTCCGTTTTCTTGTTGCTAAAGCCGCTGGGAGAGCTCCTAGAAAAATAGCATAGTATTAGTAAAACCAGTGGTTTGACATCATGATTCAGTTGTTCTCTCTATGGTCATAATGTGTCTCAAAATGAAGTTGAGGACGGGGCGTGGGACGTAACGCCGATCCACTTTCCAGTCTGCTGTATTCTAGACGAGATAGCTGTCGTATCGCAGACATCCAGTCACTAATAACAATTATAAGCTGTGTTTTAACTTCATATAAGCAGAACGCGCGCGATTGCCAGATTGTGAACTTCTTATTGTATTTTCTCCTTTAAAAATCCTTTTACACAGGAGCAAATTCTGCAGGTTCTTAGACGAGCAACTCAACTGCGCGTTGAAATTTCCCATGACTTTAAAAATAGAGCTAATTAGAAGAGATAGTATAATCACAAAATATTTAGACACTAAAGGCCGGCTGCCTACATCTTGAGCTAAATAAGTAACGACCACATACATACGCACGTACAGTTATCTAAGTATGGTTCGGTCTGATACCTACAAACTTTACGGCACAGAACAAATGTTGCTCAGACAGAATGGTAGAAGACGTGGTTAAAGGAATGTAAATGTTCACTGATACACCCTGTACTATCAAAGCAACGCTCTTATTTTTTGTATTCCACTGTCTATCTTTATATTATGGAATAGAGTAGATTTTACCGACCGATATTGAAAAAGAGATTCAGAGAGTGATATTACGTTAGAGTATTTAATATAAGCTTGTTTTTAAATGTAGTCGGATGATATTGACATCAGGTTGAAAGACATTAATTTTTATTAAACTAACTTAAGGCCGCTACGACCTTGTGGATTCAACACTGGTACCTAACTTTTCTAGATTGAACTTCTCTAACGCCTTCCAGGACCATATAAACTGGACTACATAATTCCGGGACGAGCAATTTTAAAGATGAAACATTTTCAATCTTTCGGGGACTTAGTTCTAATTCACATGATGAACTCACAATCGCAAGGCGCAAGTCTGTGTGCATTTTGTAAGTCAGAACTTTTATGTTAAGCCATAATGTTTGATATTTCGCGACCTCGTCCTTCACTAGCGAGTAAACGTCAATGGTCCCTTACAAAGTCTTACTACCGCACTCAGAGACGTCATTTAACCTTAATGCTCATTTCCTTAATTAGGGATTGTCTTTTTGTCTATTAAATAAGGGTCAATATTTTTACTCAAGCGTCATTTAAGGTTTAATTAATGTGTCTATCCTAAGGTTTTCTGAAAGAGATCGCTATTAGCGATAAGACCGTCGATATTGTACTTCTAAATTACCTTAACGTCGTAAGACCCAAATGTCCTCATACGAGGCAAAAACAATTGATTTTCAATTGATGTCTGCTGTCTGGGCCTTACGACGTTAAAAGCATTAAGTTCTGTAATCTATTGTGCAAAAAAGAGTATCTATCTATCTTTCTCTAAGTACGGCAGTTAGGGACTTCATACACATACTACACACAATGTTTATTAAATTATTTTGTTACAGCCCTATAAGACAAGCCTCGTTCCTCGCCCAAAAGACGCTGGAAGAGATCGACCTTCACGCCAACATGATTTCCACCATCGAAGGTGGAGCCTTCCTCGGACTCAGTGACCTTCTGACCTTAGACCTGGGCCGCAATAGGCTCTCCAAATTCAACAGCGATGTGTTCCAAGGCATTGAGAACTTGGAGAAGTTGGACCTTTCTGAGAACTTCATAACGGATTTCCCGACTGTAGCAATCAAGTCTTTCATCGCACTTCGCCATTTGAATTTGTCGAGCAATATGATAACGGTGAGTTCTATATTTGAATTATTTTTTGTGATAGGTTTATTTCTTTTGTTTTTGTTATCAGGTAATTTGGAGACAGTGCGCAACTTTGCATTGTGTAGGTACAATAAAAAGTGGCCAAATGCGAATCAGGTGTTCCGTAGCATATTTGAGTTGATTGAATGAAAGGTAAATTTAAGACATAGGTATCAAAAAACCTACTTACTTACTTATCGAGATCTCCTTCAAACCAATTTTCGGTGATAGTTTTTATGGTGATACACAAATCATAATATCTTTTTGGAAATAAATATTGCGTGGAATACTAATATAAGTACATTATTAAAAATAATTAGATGATACTGAATTCATAGAAATAGATCCTCACTAACACTGAGCTGACTCTAGTATATACTACTAGTGGCTCACCCTCACTTTGTTTCGGGACTTAGTTTTTCTATAAGTTCCAATCTTTGCCAAAAGATGGCGCTGGGTATTAATTACATCGTGCAAGTGTTTTATCTTTTCTAATTATATATAAGTCTTTTGGTAGTCTATAGAAATATCTTTAGTTATGGCCTCTTATTTCTTTTCTTTGTCAAAATATAAGTTCTCTCGCTCAAGATCATTTCCGATATAATTTACCGATAATAATATTAAAAGAGGAGAATAATAGTCGACCTGAATTGTTACAAGCCTCTCAACCTAAGAAGTTGGACCCTACCGAGAACTTTGTCCGATCTCTCGCCCCGACGTTTGAATCCGTGGAAACAAGATCACGGTCAGGCGAAACTTTTTAATTTGAACAGTTCCGATTGTCGAGGCAAGGAAGGGACGATTGATTTGGCTTTTATTCATTTGTTGGAGATTGAATAGATTGTGTTGAGGGGGTCTTTCCTTAATTTGCATGCGCTTCTGTAACCTTTTAATATCCGCAAAGTTTGCGCAATCGAACAGAAATTCGTAGATAAGCAATAGAAAATATGAAAGTACAACTAGCACCTAGTCGCCCAAAGATACAAATCTCAAAAACTATTTTAACGTCGTAACGCCCAGACAGCAGACACAACGGAAAATCAATTGTTTTATGCCTTTTAAAAGGCTTATGGGCCTTACGACGTTAAGACGTCGAGAATGTTTTTTTTTATGTGCAAGCAGACGAGCAGACGGATCACCTGATGGTAAGCGATTTTCGCCGCCCATAGATAACTGCAACACTAGTAGAGTCATACCATCTTATACCCATACAAACCGAAACATCAGCGCGATGCAATCGAACGTCTAGCGCCATCTATTGTGGTCCCACATACTAATATCCCGAAACGAAATGATAATGAGCCACTAGTTAGATTAGATAGGTAATAATAAACGCGACTTGGCGATCCATCGCATCGA
Source organism: Cnaphalocrocis medinalis (assembly GCA_014851415.1). NCBI lineage: Eukaryota > Metazoa > Arthropoda > Insecta > Lepidoptera > Crambidae > Cnaphalocrocis > Cnaphalocrocis medinalis. The sequence continues at coordinate 4,150,423 of CM026283.1, forward strand.
TTATTTACAATAACAGGGGTTCTGTAGCACTACCATGAGTTTGAAATACTATCCTCGCTATCGAAAACTATCGCTTTGTCTCTTTCATTGTGATGTATTTGAAAGAGACAGAGCAATAGTTTACGTTATGTCAGTTTTCGATGTCAACTCATGGTAGCGCTACTGTAGTGCCCAAGTGAATGTGCAAATACAAATGAACTCTCTTTTGTTTTACTGTCATTTGTATGACACGACCGAAGAGCCTTCGGGCGCAGGACACTTTCGGAAGCATGGATGTACAAAAACCACCAACTCCCAGATTCTGGGCAGAACTGATTTCTTAACCGAAAAACTCAGGTTCAAATTTAGCTAGGACTCAACCGGGGAATTGTCCATTCGATTAACTTACTTTCTAAAACGAAAAATTCAGAAAGAAAGCAAAAGCTCAAAGAAAGAAAGCACAGAATGTCCTTTGCCAAAAATGTTTGTATGTTAACTCCAGTGTAAACTTCGGCAACATTCCGAGTTGAACTATTTCAAAGATTGCCCACTTACGAAGGGAACTAGGATAGTGATGCTACGAGTTTACTTTAAATCGAGTGAAACTTCGAAATAAATCGTATCGAGTAAAATTTCGCCAGGTCAATGTTATTTAGTTGACAACCCGTTTGGCGCAATGGTATGAGCGCCGGTTGAGACGCAAGGGTCGCGGGTTCGATTCCCGCACCAACACAATTGTTTGTTGATGAAACAGATATTTGTGTTGGGTCTGGGTGTTGTGGTTCCTTCGTTGTTTCTGGTTTCCATAGTACAAGGGAAAACCTTAGTTTGGGCCTGGTCCTATTGATCTCTTTTGTGATTTTTGTTATGAAAAACATGGCGGAATATCGCATGAAAATTGAAAAAAAGTAGTATTTGTAAGTAATGTATTATTTAGAGAAAAATATAGCGTTCTCTCAATATTACATTCACTCAAATGAGCTATTATTTGTCTCCGACGATAATGGTTTAATGAAAAATAATCAGTAACTTTGTAATGGGAAGGTAGTTTAAAACTAGTTAACTAGCCGGTAAGGGAAGACATCGTGAAGAAACCTGCATTCGGGATTTTTTCTGAAATTCGTAAGCCAGGAGTTCCCCTGGATCATGTTCTAAGCGTACTTTGTATAGACACGAGATTAAGAAGAGGAAGGAAAAAATAAATGGGCCAGACAATTTCCCCGATTTGACTCGATTGGCAAAATTAAAGTCGGGTTGCATCCCTACTGCCTGTCCCGGGGGGCGGGTGATAAAGACGACGTGTCAGGACGAATGCCGCGTGGATTTTTTACGTGTGAGACGTTCTCTTATTGATGGATTGATCGCTATCAAACAAGGATCTGTCTCCTCTTTTCTTTTGTACGGCTATTTATAGTAGTATACGTATACCTGGGTAATACTTAAATATTGGGTCCCTTACCTATGAAATTGGCGTTATTTAGGGTTCCATAGTCTACTAGGAACCCTTATAGTTTCGTCATATCTGTCTGTCCGTCTGTCTGTCCTGGCTCGTTCTCCGCCGTTTCTGTACCGATTGCACATCTCCCCACCAATTTTCGTGGTAATCGGTGCAGAAACGGCGGAGAACGAGCCAGGATCAGACAGACGGACAGACAGACATGACGAAACTATAAGGGTTCCTAGTAGACTACGGAATCCTAAAAAATGTCAGTTTGGGACCAGGACAATGTATGTGATGTTGTCTCAATTTATTTATTTATTATTTATTTATATATTGGCGGCGGCCATCTCTTTCCATGATCCGTCTGCTTGTCTGCCACCTATCACATAAAAAAAATCTTTTACTGTCCTTATCGTGACTTATTACGTCTAACACGGCGTAGGTATTTTCTAAGAAATCGTAAATTAAATGTAAGCTTGTTTATGTGTAATGGTTAAAAATAGTACGTACAGTAAATAGCAAACAAAATATGTAGGCTGATTCTAAGAAGTCTTTATTATCTCGAAGTTAAGTCTTTAGGCCTTATTAGATGAAACACCTGTAATGAATAGAAAATACCTACTGATTTGAAAGAAAGAAAGAAGAGAGATGATTTCGTTTTCATAGAAAGTTTGTAAAAAGAGATACAGTTTGAATCCCTGGGGAATGTTTTAAATTTATTGCTTTGAGCTTAAGAATTCGTACTAATAAGGAGGTGCGTCCGTTAACGTTTACTCGTATCTTTTAAAAGCCTCTTTTTTATTACCTTAAGAACATATTAGGACGAGACCTACTTCGCTTAGTAGGTGCCTCCTAAAACCTAGGTTAGCATCCAATAGGTCTAATACAAGTATGTTTAAAAATCTTAGAAGTAGTAATCATAGAAGTAGAAGAATAAAAATCTTATAGTCTTAAAACATACGTAACGTATGTACGTTGTCGTATTCTAGTAAATCTGTTATTTTTCCTGAGAAGTATTAAAACATATTTTTTATATTGACCATCACGGCTAACGTAACCGAATCAGTAATCAGTACCTCGGTAAGCGTAGTGTTGGACGTCCTGCGACAAAATGGGATGACATTCGAAGGCTGAATGATGGATGAGAGTGGCCGAAAATCAGAGCAGTAGCGTGCATTAGGGGAGACCTATGTCCAGCATTGGACAAGTATTGGTTGCTGATGATGATGAGCCGAATCGGTTGTGGGGTATTATTAGTTCTTTATGTCATTAATTGTTACAGAATATCGACAACAGTCACCTCAGCTCCCTGGTTTCGTTGCAAGTGCTGGACCTCAGCAGAAACAACCTGGTGAAGCTTTCCCCTGGCACTTTCGTTGGTCTCACCGAACTGCGATATTTGGACGTTGGGGTCAATTCTCTTCGCACTGTAAGTAAAAAATAAACATTAAGGTTGATGTTTTTCAGCTATATTATTCATTATTTGGTCCGTTTTTGACTACGGCTGATGTAAAACGGTCGAAAATTCAAGTACTGACATCTCACCACACATCAAACTACACAGAACTGTCAAATTTCTGCAATCGACTCTCATCTTACTGTTAAATACTTTATGCTGAATATCAATTTCAGGAAACTTCGACTGGTTGTGGTAACCTGATGTGTGGCTGACTGTACTTTCAAGTACTTATATTAAAATATCGTTGCATTTTGTTCAGTTTTATCAATTATTTGTATTGAAAAGATCATTATTAATATGTGAATTAGTTTGAATAAAATAGCATTGGTAGCTCAGTGTTAAAGTTTTATTTAGGAACAACGTTTATTGATAAAGCATTGCATATTTTCTGGCTAAATGACCTCAACTATCGATAGACTGTCGATACTCGACTACCAATTTGCCAACACTACTAAAGCATTAGAAAATTCTCTAGGTAGGTACTTAAATAATTTTATGGACTACATGAAACATCTTTATTTTTCAGGTTGAGGACGACGCATTCGACGGCCTAACAAGTCTTCAAACCCTCTTGCTCCGAGACAACAACATTCTCCTCATACCCGCCACCGCACTCTCCCGCCTGCCCAACTTGGTATCAGTTCATCTAGGATTCAACAGAGTGACCGCATTGTCCAGCGACATCCTCCGAGCGGTGTCCGACCGCGTTACATCTTTAGTACTCTCCAGAAATGTAATCAGGGAACTACCAGCGGCCGCCTTCGAACACTTCAAAATGTTGCACCATTTAGACCTATCCGGCAACTTGCTGAACTCAATATCAGCAGAAGTCTTCAGCGGATTAGAAGGCTCATTGCAATTCTTATCTCTAAGCCAAAACCGAATCCTCGGCTTCACCGGCCAACAACTCAAATTCGTAGGCCTCTGGTTCCTAGACATATCAGGAAATCAAATGTCAGAGATCCCAGCTAACGCTTTCGAATTCATCCCGAGCTTAACCCACTTGAATTTAAGCCGAAACTCACACATTAGTGTCTTACCGCAAAATGTCTTCAATCACAACCCAGCTTTGCTGAATATCGATTTAAGCCATGTCGGATTAAAAGCTCTTCCAGTTAATTTATTCATGAAAACTCCCAATCTAGAGGAAATCAATTTATCATACAATCTTTTACAAGAAATCTCAGAAAATACGTTTAAAAATCTTAAAAACTTAACTCATCTAGATTTATCCTATAATAACATCGTTAATATTAGGACACCCGCCTTTATAAACGTAATGTCTATTCAATATTTGTCTCTCAAAGGAAATCAATTAAATGCTTTTAAAGGGGAGTTCTTCAACACTGGAACGAGTTTAGAAGTTATAGATCTTTCAGATAACCAGTTGAGTTATCTGTTCCCATCTTCATTCAAAATCCATCCTCGTTTACGCGAAATCATACTTAGCGACAATAAATTTAACTTCTTCCCTTCAGAACTTATAAGCACTTTGCAGTATCTGGAATTGGTGGATTTGTCCGGAAACGCTTTGAAAAACGTCGACGAACTAGACTTCGCGCGCCTTCCAAAGCTAAGAACGATTTTGCTCGCGCGGAACGAGCTCGAAACAATAAGCGAAATGGCTTTCCATAACTCCACGCAAATACAATATTTAGATCTGTCAGACAATAAGATCGACCGCCTCGGTGACAGGCTGTTTGAGGGACTTATTCGATTGGAACTTCTGAATTTGGCAGGCAACTCGCTTACTGAATTACCAGATAACATTTTCGATCGCTCAAGATTACACATGCTAGAGAAAATTGTCTTGAGCAGGAATTCGTTCGAGCACGCTCCTTTGAAAGCTTTGCAGAAACAATATTTTTTCGTTTCATCTGTCGATTTGTCGCAAAACATCATTGTAGATATTCCGGCTGAAGATAGTGTGATGGTAAATATAAAAAAATTGGATCTGTCATTTAATCCACTTTCAGAGAAAACTATCAATAATGTATTGACAGAACCGAAGACAGTACGAGAATTAAATTTGGCAGGAACAGGAATGAAATGGGTGGGCCAACTTGAGACTCCTTTTCTGTACAGTTTGAATTTATCTTTTAACAACATTACAGGTTTATCAGAAAAAACCTTCACACGGACAACATTACTGGAGTCCTTGGACTTATCGCATAATCAAATTGTTGATGTCACTGGATCTCTCTCCATGTCTTGGCCAAAACTTAAAAATCTCCAAGTATTAAATATTTCAAGCAACCCAATAGTGACCATTGTTGATGGCAATTTCGAAGGGTTGTCTTCTCTACGAGTCTTAGATATGAGAGATCTAGATAAATGTACAAAAATTGAGAAAAATTCGTTCAGATCGCTTCCTAATCTCGTTCGAACTAAGAGCTTATGATTTTCCAAGACTAGGATATCTCGATATGCAAGGTATGCTACAATTTGTATTAGCACTTGAAAAGTTAGATGTCGAAGTCAAAGATACAAATATAGGCGCTGATCAATTGCATTCAACTTTGCATCCGCGTCTTGAAGAATTGGGTATTAGAGGCACTCGATTGAAAACAGTATCATCGGGCGTGCTTGCTGGGTTGAAGGCCCCTTCAATAACTGTCCGTTTCCGAAACACATCAGTTGGAAGCCTTCCACCAGCATTATTGTTCCCGTTGCCAAGATCATCTCAGATTACGATAGATGTAGCAGGCAGTCAGTTGAATACGTTGCAACCTCAACTGCTCGTAGCTTTAGACGATCGACGTGCTGACCTATCAATGTTCGGATTAGAAACTAATCCCATTAAATGCGATTGCAACGCTCGTGCGTTACGCAGGTGGCTACCAAATGTCGGGATAGACAACGTTCGATGTGATTCTCCTGATCATTTATCCGGATTCTTGCTGGTGGAAATCGGTGATGATGAGTTGTCTTGCGAAACGAGGCGGCGGACCACATTACCGTCCTCGTCCTCAAGTGTGGTGACCACTACCATGCCCCCTCGTCTCGTACATCGAACGTCTGCCGAGCCTGATATAATTTGGTCAGTTGCTCCTTCACATGAGCGACCAAAGATGCCTGGAGAGCCTAAAGGTGCGCCATGTGGTTGGGATAGCATCGTCGACGAATGACGACAATTTAATAATTGGGATAGTAGGAGGTGTAGTGGCGTTTATAGCGATATTGATAATTGCAATATGTGTGGTTCGGTTACGGATGACGACCACATCGTACAGGGGGGGCCCGCTGGCGAGTAGTCCCGCGACGGCGGGCGCCCCGCTGTGGGGCGCGGCGTGGCCGGGGTACGCGGCGACGTTGCCTCCTCCCTCGCTGTCCACCGCCACGCTCCCCCACAAGGTTCAGCCTGGGCCTGGTTCAGTCCGGTATTTAGCACCGCCGCCGCCGGCTCCCTACTTTATTAGCATGCCGCCGCACGACGATAAAATATATCGGTAGGACCGCTCCGTATATTGCGGTTCTATTTAAGTTTAGATTTATTGGGGTTATGCCATTCTGTAAATATTAACATTCCAGAAGAATTATCATATCAGTAATTAGGTGAGTTTCGTCTTACAAAAAGACACCGAATGCTATGTTTCATATCGTTGTAGATATTTTATGGATTTGTACTGAAGAGGCCTCTAGATTCAAAAGCAGATACGTGCCAAATAAATGTTTGGCACTAAGCTGCTTTTGATTCTCATATAATGTTTAGCTGCGTTGGTTTCGTTAGGACTGGATTTGATGTATCTAGTCACCAGTGACAGATTTTCAGAGTACCTAGATATTATTTTTTGTATTACAAAAATATCTCGTTTTCCCTCTTATTACATATTTAAGCGATAAGGATAATAATGATAACGAATTAGTTTTAAGAAGCTATAATTTTAGAGTATAGTTATTTAAAAATGTAAAGTATTTATTTAACAAATGTAATTTCATAGGATTAAATAGTTTAGGGAGCTATGAAATTATTACTGTTAACTTTACTGTAATAATAAATTTTACGGATTAAAATGTGTCGTTTAATTTTAACATTAATACGAATACCTACTTCTGTTGTGTGTATTGTGCTATCGTTTGATTTCTTACCCCATCCTAAATAAATTTTGGAAGTGGATCCTAAAAAAATGTTTGTGGTGAGGACCATTTTGTTTCAAAATAATGTTTGATTTTTTACGAGAATCGGAATAAGGTATTGAAAGTAAATACTACAAAACTCGTAATATGTTTAGATGCAGATAATGTCCTCAAAACCGATATTAAGTACAGCTATAGCGGCCAATCTCAATGATCAGCCATCACCGCAGGACGTATAAAGTGCACAAGTATGTGTGCAGACACGAGTGCACTTTATATCCCTTACCCTTACCCTCTTAATTCAATGGGACACCAGTATGACACGACTGAAGAGGGGTCAGACGCAGACTTGGGGCTGACATTAAGAATTTCTTAGCAGAACTCCGGGGATCGAACCTGGGACCCAAGCCGTCGCTTTGAAGTGCGACCCACTACCCAATGTGCCACCGACGCAGAAGTAGATAGTTGATAATGTGTCCACAAGCCTACGCAAATAGAGTAAAGTCGAAAAAAATTAATAGTAAAATGATTGTACTTCCCTTTTTGAACTCGGTTAAAAAGTATACTTTTTGATTTTCCATGTTCAATGTTAGTGATGTAATATCTACCTCAATGTTATTTTTCATTAAAATACTTAAGCAGACGGAAACATTTCACGCATCGTCAATCAAAGACATGAGTGTAAAATGGAACGCTTTCCTTGACTTTGTTCGACGAAACGAATCGTGCCATCCCTAACAACCTTTCCAGGAACAGCTCTCATTAATCCTGAACATTCCTACCCTCAGGCACGCACTTTGAGTGCACCGTCTCTAACAACAATCTTTTAATGATATTTTTATACCATCATTAATTTCATCATCCAATTTTAAACTGCCTTTCTTTGTAATTTTTCCATAGCGCGTGCCTTTAAATGACGAGAAAAAACCGCGCCGGAAAAAGGCCCATTTTGTTGGAATATTAAACAATGCGTTTATTAAAGCCTTTGTTTATGATCGCTAGCATTTGCATAAAATCCAAACGCTTGTCACTTTTTCTGGCAGCATAAATGGAAATAGGTCTTGCAAACAATGTTTCGAACGGAGCGTATTTCAAAATTGAATTCTGCCGGCCGTTGGCTGATTTGAATGAGCAGTGTTTATGCTCGCTGTTGTACGGACCGAATGCGTGTTACATTTTTCCGAATGAAACCAGTAACGAATTTTCCATTGGACACAATCGAGCGCGCTCGTTTTGCCCTCGTTTTTGTCTTGTCAATCCAATTAACAATGTTATTAAACTGCTCTGTGGAAGCAGAAATGCTGTTAAAAAGTTGCTGGAGACTCACGATTAAACGTGTTTCGTGAATGTTATGCGGGATTCGCAGCTAACAGCTAAAAATGACAGTACTAAATGAAACTTTGTATTGGGAATGGTCCAAAAAAGTTAGTTTTTGTAGACTTTAGTGCGTTGGAACACGATATATAGGAACTGTCCTGGTCTGCGGGAAGTGCGATGCCAAGGGGAATTAAATGAAATCGAGACGTTATACAGTCAAATACAGTACTACTTAAAGATACAATCACAAAACCCAGTTAAACAAAAAAAAATCCCAATACATATCTATAACAAACATACATAAACAAAAATAATGAAAAAAAACATACCTATAATACAGACAGGCTGTTGCGGGAATCGAACACCAAAATATTTGCATGTTGCAAAACACACAATAATTTAATGTACGAGTATGTTTTAGGGTTTCAATTGGAGTGCAGAGCAAATAAGTATAGGTGAAATTCAAAACTATGTAGGTATACTACAGAGTATGTTTTTATTTTTTTATTTTGGTAAAAATTTACATTGCCTATCTTTCTTGCTTATTGAATGTGAAGGGCGTTGGACCATGGGCAGAATTTGGGATGGGTACGAAGATATTTTTTTTCTCATTTGAAGGCCCGATTCGATCAATGAAAGTTACATTTGCAAACGTTAACTCTATATCGGATAGGTAAGAGTTACCAATCAGATATGCTGATAGGTGTTTCATTCTGTACCTATAGCCTAAGTTATCATAGATCGATTCTCTAAGTATTGGTTTTTGTGTGTTTTTTGTCGATATTAATACCGATATGATGGGTTAATAGACAGTAGGGAACGTGAGAGGGAGAGACACGATACGATATATTACCAAAGAATAAAGGGAATCTTGAATATCAATGTCAGCTATATCCGACTATTTGTGTTCTATTTTGTTTGTGGTTAATATATGTGTGTAGGTGTGTACACATGTGCATGTGTATAGTAGTAGCTGAAGCAAGAGCAGTTTATAGTTCCAAATTGTATATTTCAAATTCACACTTACCTCAACGTCGTAAGACCCAAAAGCCTTAAACCTTAAAAAGGCGTAAAACAATTGATTTTCCATTGTGTCTGGGCCTTACGACATTAATCGAACTCTTGCATATCAATGTCAGTTATATCCGACTTTTTGTGGTCAAATGTGTGTAGTTGCCCACACGTGTGTATGTGTACAGTAGTAACTTAGTTGAAGCAATAGCAGTTTATAATAAAATTACAAAATGTAGATTCAGAATTCAAAATTAGCTCTATAATCAAGAAAATGTCTGTAACAGAATTTAGCTTATGAGAGATGCTAACTTATGTAAGTGCTTAATTTTAGCTCAGCTAAAATCTGTACATCACACATATAGGTACAAATTCAGCTCTTTATAGGTTTCATTTACAAACGTAACATTTACTTGTAGCGATATCAAAACATCTCAAAGTTATTAATTTACAAAATTAAACTGAACACGAGGTTGCGTTATAACATCTGTATCTGTGATGACTTTATGTAAGACATCTTAAGCAAATATTAACAATTAATTGACTACAGAACTTTGACTCGGCTGTAGCTAGTGCTATCTTTCTCTCATACATAAGGCACACAGACGTCACACATTTGGTTAACTGTAGGTAGGCCATAATAATTACTAAAATAAGACATTCCTGATTGCTATAGTCCAAGTTTGTGTAGCAAAACTTTAAGACAAAGATACAAAAATCCATCGATCTTTTGTCCCCAATTGGCTTTTATGTTGTACGACACTACCATAATAATTCGACCACTATAATCTAGACATCTTTAGTCAAGAGTGAACAGGCATCTTCTAGGCAAACGCGTGTCTTCTTAGACCTCATCGTCACTTTCCATCAGGTGCGATTGTGGTCAAGCGTTGGCTTATAATTAAAAAAAAAACAAAAGTAGAAGTAGAATATTAGCATAACAAAACACAGGATGTATCGATAAATATTTACATTCTTATAACCACCTCAAAAATTGTCGAGAAAGTTCAAAAGTCGTCACCTAGAACAAAGGTTTGTTCAGAATGGTCGGTAGAATGTGGTTAAAGGGATGTAAATGTTCACAGATACATCCTGTACGTTGCATATTTGAAATGCAGTAGAAGTTCGCCCGTTGATCAGTAGCGACAATTTGATTTCCGACTCCCTGTTGAGTGACGTTCCGAGGCTGGCTCTGGGATGATACTGTGACCCAGTTTAATAGTATTTATGTCCGGATTTCCATGCTTCGGATCGCTAGGCACGTTGCTAGGTGACAACTACTGATAGGCGCAAAACATCGTAGGAAGCATCGTAGGTATTAGCTGAGCTCTATACAGGCTTGGGTTTGACACGGATTTTTATTAAAGGTGGGTACTTGTACTTTACTTGAACATCAAAAGGATTGTTTATTTAATTTTGTTACCTCAAGGTAAAAAGACGAATTAAAATAACTCAAATTTGAACAACCAAATGAGAGAGCTGCGCTTCGACATAAATGGACCGGCTAACCTGGAGTAAGGCTACATACAAAACCGGCTTGAAGCAATGCGTCCGTTCTTTGTGTTTATGTGATTAAGGGTACTGGATGCCGAATTTTAGGGAAAGAGTAGGGGGAGAGTTTGCAGTGAACTTGTGATTCTACTGGATTTTTTGGACATCCGACCATAGTTAGCAACAATCTTGTCATCATGAACTCCGTCTGCTCGCATCACGTATAAGAGTGCGTTTCCACAGAAGCTGAAATGCTTGGAGTTGAGCCGAGACTTGTAAAAATTATCAATCACATTGCTCAAAATACACATCTCTTCTCTGATGAGCACTATCTTAGGTAAATTTTCATAAGTCTCCGCTCAACTCCACGCAGCTCAGCTTCTAAACTCACCCTAAAAACAAAAGCAAAACTACCTAAGACTGTCCCAGAATATTCATTAGTGCTGGAGTCAGTAGCTAAGAGTATGAATCACACGAGCGGTTGATAGTTATGCAAACACCCGCAGGTGCGTCTATTGGATCTTCAGGTTTCGCTGGGAATTCTAGCTTTACACTCCGGGCTTATCTGTACTCGACGTTTTCATAAGTAAGTACTATTTGACTAGTCTGATAGCGCATTTAGTAATGACCTTGTTTCATACGCAAAAAATTGTGCGTTTATTTATTTATACCTATTACTAGTGGCTCGCCCTCACTACTCTCGAGACTTTACTTAGACCAATAGATGGCGCTGGGAGTCGATTATAACGAGCATGTGTTTTGCGTTTTCGATTTACCTATAATTGACGCTGAAAACTAGATTAATTTATATTTATTTATTTGGATAACGTTTGTATAGCGGACGGCTGATGGTAATTGATCACCGCCGCCCATGGAAATCTGTAACACTTGTAGCATCACAAATGCGTTGCCGGCTCTTAAGACAAGAACAAGCCTTTTTCTTGAAGATCACTAGGTCGTATTTGCTCGCTGATCTTTCACTATTTCTTGTTCTTTTGGAAGATTTAGACTTTTATAGAAGCTTGTATCAAAATTGGAGCATAAAATTTCTTAGTACGTACTGTGACACTGTTCCTTCCACACGCTAAGCACTAAGCCTGCAGGTCGACACTAGGGGTGCTACGCAGTTTTATAACCGTATCCGTATACGGAGTTAAACTCGACTGATAAAATCGGTAGAGTTTCAGATAAGTGACTATAGGGCCTAGGGATCATTAAGCGCCAGCAATGCAGTGTTTATCTATGGAATGTATTATGTTTATATTATTTAATAATAATATAAGTTTATTTACCTTTAATCTGTTCGTAAATATGTGATTACAACATATATAATCTTATACATCATTTAAAGCAACATTATATACAACGTCAAATACGTCGACATCGAAATGAGTACATAGCTTGAGCTTGACAAAATTAATGAGATATTCAGACACAAAACAATCACAGCATTTGTCTAGAGTGGGAATCGATCTTACGACCCTTGAGCATAAGACAGGTCAATCCAACAGGTAATATATATCCATATAATTTAAACAACTATACGTTTAGCCCAAAATTGTCATAAACTTGGCAGACAAGGATGAAACACCTGATGGTAAGAGAATGTCGCCAGTCCAAATCCGTCCATACAATCAACACCAGAGGGGATTCTCCTAGATTGGGCCTCTGGTGTTCTTACCCACTCAGCGAAACACAGCTCCGTTGGTATAACTCAGCACGCTTCAGCCTATTCATGCTGAAACGTGGCTATCCCACGAAATTATATAATATCCGATATCCGTTACCAAAATTCTTTGTCAGATGCGTAACCTCCCTATTCTATACCCTCGGTTTATTCACCCATACGCAATGGTGTGCAATGAACCATGATATTGGTGAGGAATAGTCCCATAAAAGTGCCCTCTTAATAAATTGCTCCCTTGATGAGTACTTTTATTTTACGGGCCCTCAGGGTTAACAGAATGCTGCCTTTTTCATCTTAAAGTTCCGAAGGGCCAACGTACTTATAAATTATTTAGACATGCAATAAAATCATTAGAGCGATCTTAACTCAGTGGATAAGAACACGCCTTCCATAATATAGGGGGTTTAAAGCGAATTTTTACAATAAGCTCGGTAGTGAAGGAAACGTCGTGTAGATACCTACCTGAAACGTGAACATGATTCAGTTTGTCTGGTTGCCCTATTTGAAGGGTTGCGAAGGTCACACGGTGGTCGTAATTATTGTTATTTATTTAAATAAGCATCATCATTACATAGCAGAGCACTATTTACATAGACAATAGACAACGTATACTTACCTAAAACTTATAGACAATATCAATGAGTATTAAATGTGTTTAGTAGTACTTTAACAATTATTAAGTCTCTACAAATCCAGATCATGGTCTTAACGTATCCTGCCATCGGGAATTACGTGCTATTATGAAAGAGGAGAAAGACAGCAATAAAAGCATTAGAGTTAATTGGTGTGAGTAGGTAAATATCACTACCAAACGGGTCATCAAATACGCTATCCCACCCGCCAGTCAACAGTACTTAAATAATTATATAATATATATGAGAAACTTTAAACTATTCCATTGCATTAAACAAATAATTGATAAAAACTGGAACAAACCGTACAATAGTATTCTTGAAAATGTGGTCCATAAATCCTCGATTTCAGAAGAGTAATACATATTACATCTGCAAAGGAATATAGGATTCACCGCGCTTAAATTTAAAACCCTCACCAAAATCGATTTCCATCGAACCGATATAGAAATTCCAGCTTGCGGATTAGCTCGGAATTTGTTCCATAGTTAAAAATCTAATCGAACCCACTACCCCGACACGGGTTTTCAATTTAACATCACCTGCACTGAGAGGGAAGGATTATCCGTTCGCTGAGCCGCTTCGGTTTATGAACTTTCCGAGCGAGAATCACCCGGGTACGTTTCTAGTTACATTTGAGTATTGGAAAGATAGTAAAAGGATTAAGAACTGATTCACGCATTCTATACGTAGGTACAGAGTAGAACACACTAAAGTAATGATAAATGAAGAACAAGATAAAGCCTTATGAAAAATAGTTGTTGCCAGTGAATAAAATTACACAGAATACGCAAAATACGACCAAAATTAGTTTTATTAAACTGACCCACATTCGTTTTATTGAAGTTGAATTTCCAATTTCCAATTGTGTATGTAGAAATATGCAATATGACAAAATCATAGCAATTAAATTTTAATTTATAAAATATGTGACATAACTGAACGTGAAACAATGACGTATTGTAGGTATTAATCGTGTCGACAATTTTGTTATTTGATTGGTGGCAGACGAACAAACGGATCACCTGATGGTACGTGATTGCCGCCGCTCATAGACACCAGTGGCGTCACAATGGCACTGACACCTTTTAACCTGCTGTTCCTCCCGATTTGACCTCCGCTACCCTCACTCACTCGGCGAAACACAGAGCAGACGCTGCTTCACGCCGGTCTTCTGTGAGGCCGTGGTATCACTCCAGTTGAGCCAGCCCATTTATGTCAAAGCGTGGGCCTCCCACGGTTAAAACATTGTTTTATTGAAAATATCAATCAACATTTGTAAGAGATACAGCATTAGTTTTTACTTTTGCCGGGAGCCAAATAACCGTAGGAGGACTATTGGTAAATAAAATAACAAAAAACCATGTTACTATTGAAATCGTTGCCAAAATCAGTGAGCGAATAGTTTAACCTCTATTTGCCCGAACATTTGTGAAGCGTGGGCGCGATGGCTGTAATGGACACTTATTTACATGATACAAGGGTCGCTGTGTTAACGCCAGCCGGTGGCTTCCAGTATGAAAATACCGAGTGAAATGATGGATAGACTTTATTCCATAAATTATTATTTGAGAAAATTTATATTATAATATTTAATAAAATAATTTGGCTTTGAAAAATACACAAATACTTAATAGCTACTCTTGTCAAAGAAATAAATACGATGAAAGACGGACGAGCAGATGAAGACACATGAAAGACGAACGTGCGGAAGATAGATGTCTGATAAAAAACGCATGAAAGATAAAAATGCACAAAGTATAATGGCAAAGGAGAGGCATGTAAGACTCCCCCGTGAGAAAACGGGCTTCGCCCGAAGACTCGCAATAATATTAGTGTGTTGTTTCATAGTTTATCTTGCAATTACCACTTTTCAGTTCGCTATTCTGTTCCGCTGATTTGCAACAAGAGCCGATTCTTTTCAAATTAAACAAGTTAAAATTGGCTCGCCTCTGGAGCTGGCTGAAGTTTATGCTAGGGTTGTCTTGTTGAATAATATATTATTTTCGTTTAAGATGATATAAGAATAATAAACTAGTAGGTTATAGCCTAGATAATAGACAGGTGTCTTTTTCACAAAATACTAAAAGTATTTGAGGAATATTATAAATGATTGAGGCTGTTGTTTGGTCCAGTAGCGCGGCAATTATTTTTTAAAATAGATTGGTACTCAACGAAGTCATTTTAATTTTTTTATCTCTCTTTGTCGCTCAGAGCGAGTAGTGACATACTCATACTACCGTAAAGTCATAATTTTTTAATCTTAACGAGTATGGGGGTTGTGATATAAGCAACGTAGATTTATTAATAAGTCCTAAATACCGCAAATATGTTTCTCCGGTGCGCTACGAAGCAGTAGGTATTTCCATTGACCAATCACTAAAAACAATATCCCTTCTGCTGTCTATCCCTATGTACACTTAGATTTTTAACAGTAGATACGCACGGATTTTTTTGCAGTTTTTTACTAGTAAAGAATTCTTTATTCTTTATCAATAAGGATTGTATGTATAGGTACATAATAATAAAATACATGAAAAATATTGTATCCGTGCGAAGCCGGGGTGTATCGCTAGTATTTTATAACATCAATATTTTAGTAATAATAGTTACCGTGAAAAGATCATGCTTCGGCATGAATGAGGCTGCTCGACCGGTGTGATACTATACCATGGCATCAGAGGAAACCGGCGTGAAGCAGCGCCTGCGGTCTTTCATCTAATAGGGGGTTAAAAGCTTGGCACCGCATTCGTGATTCTATTGGCAGCGACAATCGCTTATCATCAGGTGATCCGTCTGACTCGGCTGTCACCTACCACATTTAAAAAACAATATCTATAGATGGCAACCCTATTCACAGCGACTACAAAAGAGCACAGGATCTTGTTAAACAAGAAGTCCTAAACGAGAATCGGTGAAAAAGTTAAAATTAAAACTCATTCTCTTCGGTAATAACTTGATGTTAGAACAACGGGCACTGGTGCGGAAGGCGGGCTGAAAGTTCGTTTATTTCTGACTAAACCGCCATAGGGTAAAACGTAGGAGTTCTTTTTATACTTTGTTTAAACATCTTTTCAGAGAGACAGGTGGCTCTGTAGAACAAGTTACGCGACCGTCACTAAAGGATAAAATGGTTGCGGGGACGGGAGTCGGGATGTCAGCGGGTAGCCTTAGGTATAAATAATTGACATCAGATTTTAAAATTAGTAGTGTACACTGATATATAATAATGGCAACAGGAAGCGTAGAATCGACCAAAGTGGCGTTCTTTTGTTTCGGCAGTCCAGGACTCGATTCGGGTTGTTGAACCAGAGCGGAGTGAACCAGCGGAGTATGTAAGTAGAATAAAATATTGAACATAACAAAAAAAAAAAAATTATAACCATAGACAAGTTGTCATAATGTATGCATTCTACTACTCTAGCCCTTTCATTTGATAATGAAAATATGAAATTCATCATTTTGTTGGGGCGGCCATCTCAAGTTGGCGGTCATCTAATCTAGCTAAGCACACTCCCGACTATTATTACTTACAAAAAAAGAATCCAAATCGGTTCATCCGCTCGGCAAACAGACAGACACGTCAAACTTATAACACTCCGTCGTTTTTGCGTCGGGAGTTAAAATCATATTGCGACTCAATGCTTTATTTGCGTTTCACAGTGGGACAGACAAGATCTCATAGTAGGTATATAGGTACATACATAGATCACATAGCCACATTCGATTGCCGCTCAATCTCTGGTCACATCTCACGGTTCCATAATTATCTTAAGTGTATGGCGGGCTCCATTTTCACGCTATGAACACCTGCGAAAGCCGTGAACCGCGACTGCGGAAGGCGTTTGCGCCTGTTCACGCGTTTCACGCCTGTTCGCACCTTTCTCCACAGAGCCTGTATTTGCGCTTGCTTCAAAGATTTCTCGGAACGAACGTGCGAACGAAGACGCAAGAATTCAGACATGCGTCGGGGGCCCGTTTGATAAATCAAAAGGAAGTTATCTCTACAGTCACTCAGTAGTTCAGAGCATTCTTTCGGTAAGGTTATGGATTTGAAAAATCAAAACGACGCATGGATGAATGTTTAAGTGCATTATTAAAAATAATGAATTGCTTTTTTTCTTTTATATTATTTTGACAGCTATAGTAACACGACACTCGTGGCACTATAAGTTAAAAAATACTTTGTTTACCTAATTTTCGTTTAAAAGTAAAGTCAATATAAATACTTAAATAATATAGAATAAAATAGAAATAATTTATTCAGTACTTGGTAGAAACATTTACAAACAAGTCATATACCTAATAAAACAGTAATACTCGTATATCAGTATAATATCAGTTTTTAGAATAAAATGGAAATAAATTTAATCAGTGATACAAACAACAAAAATTACAATAGGTACATAGGTATAACAAAAAGGAAAAAAATACTATAAAATAACTACATAATTAACTTTATTTGTTAGTAAACGAAAAATGTTAATGAAATAAACATAATAATAATCTTATTTATAAGTAGTTAGAAAGGGGCGTTTAAGAATCTATTATAAAGTCATCTAAATAGGGTCTTCGATTTTTCAGGAACAGCAATAGATAAACTATATTTAATCGATGATTTTAGTAACAAAAACACTTTACGCTGGATTTTTGTAGTCAAAGATAGCTTACACTGGTTATGTATTTTACCTAAATCTTAGTTAAATTTTTCAAATATGGATTAAATTTTTTTTAAGACTCAAAAGTATTTTCTCCTCAATTTTGCCAAAAGAAGTTGCGTCGTAAATCGGGCGCCTGCCCGCTGGACGCTTTTGGCTTCGCATCTGCGGTTCAACTTCTAACGACCGCGCTAAGTAATTTTGAGGGCCCTTTGAAAATTCCCCTAATATATTCATAGAGCGTTATACATCAAAGTTAGCATAGGTAATGAAAACAACTATTAGGCAAGACGACTCGTTTTTTACTTGATATGCCATCGGAAAGTTTTTCAAATAAAATCAAAGGAACATCTACTTTGATATTAAAAAACTTTATGAGATATCATGATTCAAAATTGATGAATTCTACTTGCATTGCGTGACTTTTCATGATTGGCGTATAAAATATTGCTAAACTATTTTCATGACAAAACACTGTCTAACATAAGTTTATCGAGAAATCTTTATAATGTCAACGGCATTAAGGTCAATTCCTAATATTAATATTTTTTTAGATAGGAGGTATGGCACATGTCCATTCCAGAAGTTTCGAAAATCAAAATTTCGGGTCACTGATGGAATGTTCTCGATCTATCGCGAAAGCGTGCACTAGTAGAGCGACTAGCTTTTGTTGGATTGGCGTACCCCGCAACAGTTTGTTCGAGTGGTGGAGGAACAGAGGACGGCCAAAAAAAATGATTGGATTACGTAAAAAATAACAAGATTGAAAAAGGGGGGAAGATTAGACGATAAATGACAGAGACAAATGAAAGCAGAATCAGACATATTTCAATGACTCTAAATAACCTGGGACCAGGGCAAGAGGTTAGTTTGAAAGTAAGGCCGTGGACCCATGTCAAAGGTGCGTCGCCGGCCACTGTGTACGGCACAGCACGACACGCCGTGAGAGGCGTCAAGACCGGTGGCAACCATCATTCCAAAGTAACAGGTTTTGTCTTGAAAATAGATTTTAAAACACAGACTAGCGAACGGCATGCCGCGGCGTGGCATAGCACAGTGACCGGCCCTGCACCATACACATGAGTCCACGGCCTTACACCAAACCCTTCATCATCATCATTAGCATCCCATGCTCGTCCACTGCTGGACATAGGTCTCCCCCAATGCACGCCACCGCTCCCGATTTTCGGCCACTCTCATCCAGCTCACTCCAGCCAGCCTTCGAATGTCGTCATCCCATCTTGTAGCAGGGCGTCCAACACTACGTTTGCCGAGTCGCGGTCCCACCAAACCCTTGGTCACTTTTATTTCAATAACACTCAAAATAGAGTAAGGTTTTATTTATATCTTAAAACACTAGCACAATATAATTTCAAAAACGTAAGCTTGACAAATGGGATAAGCCTGGAGCGAAAAAGTCATATCTTGTAATACTAATACGACATACTCAGTCGCCATCACTTTAGTATTCCAGACAAGGCGAATAGTGCCAAAAGCGGCATTTCATCCATTAAATAAATTGGAAGATTCAGACATAATATTTATGGCGGCCTTAGAGCTAACCCAATTTATATGTGACAACGAAAAAACTCTAAAGAACGTGAACAGAAATTTACTACTTGCAAACATAAATGTGATGTGTTTTCGTTATATTATAACAACCATTTGTTTTCAAACTTTACAGGAATATAACAGTGTAAGAATCTGCATAAGAAATGTGCGCATAGTTTTAATATGATTCAATAAAGTGTGATTAAGCCTGTGCATATTGCACAATAATGATGCCAATGTATTCTTATTTATTTTATTTAATTTCAGATATCTATTTATCCATGTAATACTTTTATTCCATAAAGGTATTTACGATTGTTTTGACAGTTAAGTTCCTACCTATTTATTCATTTATCCCAAACTATATTCCAATTTATAGTCATACGGAAAAACATACTGTATTAAAATATACAAAGATACAGATACATAGATAAAATAAATCTAAATAGGACCATTTTATAAATTTTACGTACGAGTAAAACTGCGATAAATTGACAGAACAAAACGTCTATAACCCTGCCAGTGAATTTTATACAGGGCTACAAACAAAATATTAGGACCATAATTCTAGATTAATAGGTGATTGTACCAAACCCGATACTCCAAACATCGCAAATTGAAAAGGGGCAAAATCTCGTTCCCAAATCAAGTGAAAGGTGATGTAATGGGAACTGAGAGCTCATCAAATTTTTCCTATCCGTGTTTTATCTAACATGGGGTAAGGGCGAAACATTTAGTGCAAATTGAGCCGGGGCGAAACAATACATCGACAGTTTTAATATACATGTAGTGGCTCGATATAAACATACTTAATAATAATGAGTACTGTGTATAGTCGCCCCTTGCCTCCCGCTGTATGCCCACTCCCGATCGGTTACGTCACTGTTACGCTTCTATCAAAGTGAAGCCAACAGTACTGTCATTAATTATTTTACAGCTGTAGATATTTTAATTTCGATAATTAAGCCGTCGGGGTAAGGCAGTGCCTGTGGTGTGTTTCGTTGAGTGAGTGTTGGTGAGGCTACTGGAGGCCAAATTGGGGGAAAAGGGGGTTAAAGGTTGGCAGGGCACTTGTAACCCAGTGGTGTTGCAGGTCTCTATGGGCGGCGGCAATTGCTTACCATCAGGTGATCCATCTGCTCGTCTGCCGCCTATCACATGAAAAAAACTAAGTGATTAACTAATTGACTGACGTTAAACGGAAGTTATGTTTGACTATAGACTAGGTACGTTCCTACGTCGTACTATGACTACGTAGGTACTACTACGACTAGGTAGGTACGTTCCTATCAATTAAAAAAGGGAATGACATAAAATATGAGTTACATAATAGATGGATAACAAAGTAAATTACTTTTGGTAACTAACCATTAAACAGACACACGAATTTTGAATTTTGAACCAAAATGTTTCAACATCAGCCGCCCACTAAAATTATTCCACTCACAATATAATATGCAAACTAAATAAAGCATATAACTTTCCCAACTAGGATTGAGCATTGTAACCAAATAACGTCAGAATATTAATCGCGTAGGTAACTTTAAAATGGCTAAAATCCCTTCGGGCTTGAAGAGAAGGTACAATTTCCCAAGTTGTAACTTCGTCAAGCACCGACCACTGGGCGAAGCTCTCAAATTGAATAATAGCATTTAAATTACGTTTTGAATTTGTTATCTTTGATACTTGCTATTTCTACAACTAAGTAGAGTCAGCCAAAAAATGTGGTCTACCACCCTACGGTTGAGATTCGTTTGAACGTAATGAAACAACAAGGTCAATTTCTCTGGCAATAAGATTGTGTCACTGACTATTGCTCTCATTGTTATTGTTAATATAACGTCATGTCAAATGTCAAGTTAAAAAGTCAGCTATAGCGATCGTTACATTTCGCAGAAACTTTTGTCAAAAGTGGAAGACCACTTTTTCGGCCACTGGGTGCGTCAACTCGGAACACCCGGACCCAAGAAAATTTAATAAATGTAGTTTCCTTAAATTGACTTGACCGGGAATCGAACTCGGGACCTTTCGCGCTTGGGGCGAACACCTTAGCCGCTGCCCCATCGAGGCCGTCAATCGTAAAGTAATGCCAAGAGGTGATCATCTACCAGTCAACTTTTTTGTCACGCAGAAATTACTGTGCTTTCATTTGTCGAAATGAACGCATTACAGCGCAATTTACTTTTGATACAAGAGTCACTATGAACGTTCTTTTGAACATACTGTTCTTTGGTAAAACCTGAATTGAGAATGTATTTTGTGAGAGATTTACATTACGAAGTACCTACCTATTCAAAGTTATCGAGTAAAAGGAACTCGAAATGAATGCAGTAACAAACAAAAGAGTTAATTACAAAAATAAATAACTGGAAAGCAGACAAAGAAACCGTATTTTAAATACTTCGTGATTGAATCATCGACGACAAAAAGGAAACACGAGAAATAACTTCGCTACTGAAATCATTCGATTCAATATATTTCGCAATCAAATTTTCATATTGTACACGGAAATGTAAGAGGAGAGTGAAATTTTATTGTCCCATAAAATGCGTCTACGTCAATACATAGGTAGGCACAATTTTATTATCTCGAAATGTGCGCTGGTTACAATTTTTTTGCAAATATAATGTCGTGCGGGGATATGAGATATGCATGAGGGCTTTTATGAGAGTGCAAAGTGCCTTCACGGCCTTGTACCACTAATGACTTTGTGACTTGTGAAATGCTTCTACATTACTTTACCGAAGGAGGTCGCACCAAACGAATCTCATGGCCACAGATAATAACGTTGTGAGATAAAAAATCCTGTGCCATAATAGCCTAATACAGAAAAAAAAACAAAAATAAACAGCTTGCTAGGAGATAGGCCACCAGCCCTTAGAGATATCATTCGATCATCGATAGTACTAAGGTACAGAAAGGCACCCATCAGTTTACCACAATCTATCAAATTTCCTCAATTGATATTCAACCTAATGGAGTTGTGGACAGTAAAATGAGAGTCAATTGAAGAAAATTGAGAGTTTTGTATACCTACTTTAAAGTGTGACTGTACGTACCTTAGTTCAAGACTAAGAAGAGGTAACTTTCAGGTACCTACTCCACAAAAAAATATATTTTATGACGAAGATACGGCCACAAAATACGACCTTTCTACTAGCATTTTTTATAACACAGGCATAGTAATGTTAAAAGAGGGATTAACGAAGTGAACCTATTTAGAACCATCCAGTAAAAGCAGATAATTTTTTCACGGCTCTGCTTACCGCGTATGCTATAAGTTTCGAGACAATGGTTTTAAAACATTTCAATAGAGTTCTTATGATAGTTATACAAACTGATCTTACTTACTTATACTGACTTATCTAGCTACCAACGCTAAATGGTAAAAATACTTGTAACATATAAAGCTGATACTTTCGTAAGTAAATTCAGAGACGTTAATTAAACCTTAATTGTTACTTAAGTAAAAATATTCACCCTTATTTTAATAGGTATTAAGACTATCCACAATTTAGATAATAAGCATAAAGGTTAAATAACGTCTGTGAGTATCGCAGTTATATTCCTAATATACAATTCGATTCGTGACCGATATTAAATTGTATTCGAGCAATTATATCAGTTCGATGTCCGATTGAGGAAAATTCCAAGTCAATGTTTGCCTAATAAAGATAGCAATTATTGGCCCTCCAAATGACCCTCTATTTATCTAGCGATTTCCTCCAAATAAGAATGAGAACAATTCCATGGTTCATCGAATATTAATGCGATAGGACGTGGCGTTACGTCACTATCTTTAGACGAGTAGGCCGATGATCTGAAATATACAGATAAAAGATATCAATCAATCAATCAGTCATTTATTGCAGAATATGAGTAAGACATTGATCTTAAAGTTAAACATTGCGCCTTCACCTTCAGCCGTTATTGGCATGCAAAATTGGAAATTCAGGATTACATACAAAATAATTAAATTAAAATAAAATAAATTAAATGTCATAATACCCACTAATAAAAAACATAATGTATTATAATTTAAAATTTATCTGAGACATATTCATTCACAGAAAAGGAGCCTATTGACAGCAGTAATTGTTTAGTTTTGTGTTTGAACACATAGTTCACAATGTTCTTATACTGCACAGAAATAATTATAATAATCATTGGCAAAAGAGATGCAAACATATACACAGGTTACTCTACATACGTATTATACTTATAGGTTAGAAATTTGAGTAGGTACTAGTTATAAGAGAAAAGTCAACCATTTTCGTACCTTAATAAAATTATCAGAAAGAACAAATCATAACATCATTATCGACAGCACAGCTGATCTCCGATATCTAAACATCGGGGCATTCAAGGGGATCCATCTCATTAAGTAACGAAAACAAGATGGCGGCGGAAAATACAAAAGTTCACCTAACCCCTTGGCTTGTTATTCGACTCCAATTTGTGCGTACCCTCTATTATTTTTACTCTATTATTATTATTATAATACCACTGGTCTTAAATCATCTCCGTGTAATTTCCGGTCTTCTTTCACTGTCGCTTCGGTACGCTTGGACCATGATTCAGGTTTTGGGGAGTCCGGTAATCGGTTGTGATAATCCGTTAGATGGCGCACTTTTTTAATGGGCAATACCGGATTCGTATAGATCAGTGTTTCCTTTTCTTTCTTTTCTTTTTTCATTGGTTTTTTCTTACTTGACATTGTCAAATATTAAAAATGCAAATAAAACAGTAAAACGTGTCATACTCAAAGGAAATTTTTATTCAAAATAAAACCGCGAGGCGAGGATGAATGCACAAACTTTTCTCGTTATACTTGAAACTCTGTAACTGCTAAAGGTATCTTGTTAGAGCATGATGTGTTACTTACATCCTTCACACAGAAATTGTATAAAATTTTCGCCTTCAGCGATTTTTAGCACTTAAGGCTATTAAAAATAAGATGTGAAGTTAATATGAATCCAGAATGTCAGAGTTTTGTATTCGGGCCATACCGTTACCTTTGTATGTACCTAGTAGGAGTAGTAAAATATAACATGAAAAATCTTATTTAATGCGTATTTATTTAAATACTTATATCGTAGAAGAAAATGTATATCGCTACTTATATCGTAGAAGAAAATGTATATCGCTTCAATGATCATGACAATTTCTTAAATACGTTTAGTGTTTACGCGCAACAAAAGCAAAACGGGCGAGCTAAATAAGTGCCTAAAATTCGTAAGAACATAAAAGTTACGCAGGAGCTAGGTATTATATGGCCTACTTCAGACAAAACAACGGCTGGAGTTAAGGGAGTAGAGATGTGAAAAATATTAAAAAAAAAACAAAAATATATTTTCAAGTACTATCGGACTGACATCTTACTCAGTATTTTCTACCTAGCTTGACATAGGCCGTTAGGGGCCATGGCCCCAGACGGCAAAACCTCAGTCTTCCGCCGCGAGCGGCCGACACCTATGTAAGGTACATGTCTATGATGGTCTGCCTACGGTTCTATTACCTACATCTCAAAAGCCGGCAGAAATTTAATATCTAAGACGGTTTGTGAGAAGTTATATTGTGTATAGTGACTGGCCGGATGGCGCATTTGGTAGTGACCCTGCCTCATGCGCCAAAGGTCGTGGGTTCGATCCCCACCCTGGACAAACATTTGTGTGATGAACACTTGTGTTTGTTCAGTGTCTGGGTGTTATATATGTATTTAAGTATTATATTTGTGATCCTCTGTTGTCTGATATCTGTAACACAAGTGCTTAAGCTACTTAGTACGGAGTCAGGTCAATGTATGAGATGTTGTGTGAATTTATTATATTGAGTGCTGTTTAAGGCTCTGGACGGAGGGATCATATAAGAGCTGGGATGATGAATATGGAATAAATATTATTGTTTTTACTCATTTAGAGAATAAAATAAATTCATTGTACCTAAAAGAAGAACTATTTCTATCTCAATCGATTTCATATTGTACAATGTCCCATCCCTAATAAGGAGTCTAAGAGTTTTCTCGGAGATTACTAAAGACGTCCCGAGATACTAAAAAATCCGTTATATTTCGCCGAGCTGCGTAGAATATCTCGCGAATTGCCCGCTGAGGCATTCGCGATTTCAAATTGTAGGCATTATGCTCGAAACCCCGCTATCTGTGTTATTACATTCCCCGTAAGCTCGCGTGTAGAAGCATGCTACGCCGACATATTGCAATATTTGCGCATCAGCCGAAAATATCTCTATATCAGCGCAACGAATTTGAACGCACAAATTCGAATCGAATAAACAAGGCAACGTTTGAGAGATTCATTTGTCGCCATCTTGTATTTTGATGAGATAATCTTAGGACTCAAATTAGACGGGGATCGACTCGGGAATGTAATATACCTATTTTTACATTAATACCTACATTTCAAGGGAAAGAAAATTGTTTTGAAATAGCAAAAGCTTTGTACAGAATCAAAACGGTCATCAATTTTGTTATGACAATTTATTCATGCTTAACAAATAGATTCAATTTTATTCCGTCATCAAAAAAGTAAATGATAACAATAAAACAGTGACTAAAACACAATGTTTCAATTGAGTTACAAACAACAGTGTATGTTTTACGATGCGCCATACTTCGCCTAGAGGATACGATCCCGGTTCGTATTTTTTATAATCCCGGAATATCGGATTCTCCTACAGTTAATCTCGGGATTCCGAGATTCGGTAGTAAAAGTACTAAGAATAAGACAGTAAAACATATCGAATATTTTTTTTATTTCTCTTTGTGGACGTTTAATTTTCTAAGTTTTTAATCTTCAAAAAGGCTACCTATTTAAAAATCTTAGGCAATTTCTTCTTAAAAATAAACAAACTAACCATTTTATAAATAATTGACGAAACAAAAATTAATAATAAACTGTCATATTACACAAATAATTTCGACAAAGAACGCGCTGGCTGCCTAAATCGCGAGCTATGCGCAGGTAGTAGAGTAGGTATTATAACAGGTTATACACATAATTAATGTCATCTCAGTCAGGTTCACCAATGACAGAGATAGGCATGCGGGAAACACACGATAGGTAATGTAATATAATTAACTCCTAGGTCAAAGAATTTTCAGATATCAAAGACGCTAAATCCCATTTTCTGTGTTTAATCAATTTAAAATATAATACTCAGTGTTTGGTGTCCATGGGTTGCAGCAATCGCTTATTTATTAATTTATCCGTCAGCGTGCCAGCTTTCACATAAAAAACATCCCGAGATCCCGATATCCTGGGATCCCGGGATCCTCCATTCGCCGGTAACACATTACGAAGTGAGATAGCAAATATTTTCAAGCTAACACCGAAAAAGTTAGCCAGACGGAATGTCCTGGGAACCTGAATGCACCCTGTATTTATGGGCAAAGTTGTGAAATCATGTTTAACGCATCCTGTATACGCCGCAACTTACTTTTTATTGCTTTATTATACAGGTCGCTCTGGATTTTGGCTTACGGGAAATTTATTGGCGGACAGTAACAACGCATACAAACGGCACTTTGGCTAAGTATTACTTGTACGTATATTTTGGTATAGAATGGAAGAAATGTAGGCTACATTCTGTAAATCGTAGGTGTAATCTATACCTTCAGATAGGTACTATATTATAATATAGAGATAACTTCAATAGACAAACCACACGGGTTATGAAAGAACTAAAGTCTTTAAAACCGATTTAATTGACATAATGTAGTGTACCTACAGCATGAGAACGAGAATAGGCTATTATGAAGGTCTGTAGCACTTGATGGAACTTCAAAAGGCTTTTGCTATAACGTTGAGCAGTTTCATGTGACATGAAAAACAAAGAAAGCTCTGGAATACATAATATGGAGTTTTATATCAGTAACTCCTGGACCACAACGCAGGGCAATCGGCTTAAACTGTTTTAGGATGGCATGGCGGTACAAGACCGCCAAGTGTCTGAAGACTTCGTATTGACACAGAAAAAATCTTAACGAAAGACTTAGCTATTTTAGCAAGACTCAGATCTCAATTTCAAGAGCATGCGTCGCTTAAAAAAGTAACCCACTAGCCACTGCACCGCCAAAGCAGTGACCAAAGCTAAGTGTATTTGCGTGAGAAAACCACCTAATTTTGTTACTAGGAAGTAACGTAATTTCACTGTTCAAACTTCAATTTCAAATTCCAGTGACCCATAAACCTTACGGGCGTTTATTAAAACGTAATAAGCCGAAATGAAGGAGTCGTCAGCGCAGCCCTGGTGTAATATGGAGTAGTGTGACCACACTCCTGTTTGATTCGGAACCGTGCCCCCATGAGACTGACCTCGTCCCAATTTGCGTGAAAACGTCATCATATCAATCATTCGAATCTGTGCCGGCCTCCTTTTGAACTAGGCCCCCATTATGCTGTGCTACAGATTTCTATCTCCGTTTGTACCCGACTAGATCTGCCACAGTCCTCTATAGGTACGTATGGGTCTATACACATTGTGTCACATGATGCTTTCATTTTCACTATTTAAGTGTGTTACAGCGATTTGACTGAAGAATTCACGTCTCCAGTCATAAAAATATTGCAAACAATTAAAAATGCTCACGCCATACGGTGAACAGACGCACACAAACTTAGCGGCTGATGCCTGTCATCCACTGTCTGATGGCTTTAGAATATACAATTGCTGCGAACCTGACTCTGATCAACTAAATGAATCACCAAGGTATGAAAAGTAGCGGAAAAGCTAGCGAAAACACCAGTTAAAAAATTGTCGCGTTTATAAAACACGGGGTGTTCCATAAAATTCGTATGATCTGGTCTCCCTAATGTAGGCTGGCGAAGAGCCAAATAGCCCCCTCTGCCTCCGTGGCGACACTTTATGACCACAAACTTTATGAAAATGAAAGAATCACCCGTTTTATTACTTAACTATGAATGATTTTTGTCCTTCGAGTAAGACTTGGAAATCTTAATTGCGCTGGGGAGCTATTAATGTACACTACTACGAATTGGCGATGCCAAAAGTTTTCATGTTAAATGTTAACAAAAGGTTATAAAAAGTAATAAAATCATGCTGTTACGCCAAGGCTTCGTGGTACAATATGTGCTCCACATAAAAATTCCGCTTCGAATAAAAATATTTTTATTAATTTATGCCGCCAAAGCGAAAAATGTTCATAGCTATTCTAGGTACCAATTCAGTTTCTGTAATATTATTAAAAATTCTAGGTAATATTATGGATAGAAGGCTGAATTTCCGGGGGCAGATTCAATACTTGTTACAAATTACTATAATAGCAAAAAAAATGTGAAAAAATATCGTGTAAAATAACTTGTTATGCCTAATTCATTATGCCAAAGTATTTATGAGTAAATTTAATCAGTGGGGAGATTTCATGAGAAACGCCAACCCTCAAAACGGGAGGGGATCCATTTTTGACGTAGATAATCTTTATAAATTATGCCAACAAAAGGAGGAAGAGGAGAGTCATGGAGTGGGGGTTGGCGGTGTTTTCCCATGCAATTTACCCACTATGGGCAATGAGGGAGAACTGCAGAGGGTATACTGCAAAGACCGACGGAATGCCTCTCAGTTGGCTATTCTTAAGAAGAACCCCTCTTCAGAAGAGAGTCCTTAATACGACCATTTCCCTATAGTCGAGTACTTACCTATTCATCGTATCATAAAAATCTCTTAATAAAAGCAAGATTAAACTGTCATTCAATTTGCATTCAGGCAATGTCCAGATAATCTCCTAAGTGAAATTGATAGAACTATTTTTTAATAAAACCACGGTATTCATTTCATGATTAATTACGTCGTAATACAGTCGATTAATCATAAGGATTCGCTTTTACTTTAATAGACGTTGTAACAAGTGGATTTATTGTTCAGGTCATGAACCTCCGCCTAGGGTGATGGATGAATGGATGGATGGATGGGTTGTTATTAGTAATAATAAAATGCAACACACGTAAACAGACTGTAGAAATGTCTGTAGAGTCTAAGGTAACTGCGTTTTTTATAGAATAGCTGAGAAGAAAAATTAACAAAGAACTTTGGTAGGTAGAAATTTACCAATCGATCTGTGTTCGATCGAGGTTAAAACCAATAAGTCGACTCATCAATACACTACACTGATCAGGACGCTTTTTTCCAAATGTGACTTATATAGATATTTTTGCAATTTTTTATATGATACGTTGCAGACGAGCTGATGAATCAACTAATAGTTAGCGATTGCCGCCCACTAACACCCGCAACATATGCTAACCTTTTACAAGGTACCTAACCTCTTCCTCCGACTGGCCCTCTGGTACCCTCACTCACTTGGCGAAACATAGTGTAGGCGCTGCTTCACGCCGGTTTTCAGTTTCTGCTGTCGAGCCGGCCCATTCATACCGAAGCATGCCTCTCTCGTATTATTTTATGTTGAGTTTTTTGGCCGTCTAGTGTGTTTGTTTGAAGCAGCTCGTAACAAAGATGTAGATGGACTTTAGCTTACATTTTAGTTACGCCAGGGTCCCACAATGTAAATTTTACAAAAAAATCTTGTAGGTACTTAAAGTATACTTAACAAAAAGCTGTACCTCTGTAATGCTATCAACTAACGCTGGAAACAGGATCTGAGGATCCTTTCTCGCTTAAAATTATAATTGTCTTGTAACTGAAGATGTTAATTTGGGCCTCGATTCCGACAGTTGTTGATTTAATCTTTGCCTCTCTTTCACCTGACCCCATTAATCTTTCGTTTTCGACTAACGAGTTCCCGATTCGAGGATATTTTAATTGAAACAGTTCAAAAAACATTTGTGTTTTTGAATCATTTTTATCATTTTGGGCTTTGTATTTATTTTGATTATTATTATTGCATTTCATGGGAGAGTATGGTGCCCCAGATATCACTGAATGGGCCAGGTCAAGAAGGATCTTGGTCTCCTACAAAGGCCGGATTGGCAAGAGGTGGGTGAGAATAGAGCTGACTCAGGGAGGTCACGTGTTACGAAGATAATTAACATGAAAATACAAAGCTAGAAATAGATATACCTACATATATAGTAATAGATATATTGAGTAATTGTGCTACACGTAGAAATATTTTCGAAACAAAACTAAATGGATGTCCCTACTTCTTAGTGTGTCTTCAAGGCATTCATTGCCATTCTTTCTTCGAAGCCATTCCTTCGAATGGGAAAGTGAGGGTATCGGCAGATTCACAACAATCTTAGATGGTTGCCAATAACCTTGATCCATGACCGTCGCAGTACGGTAAAAACTTTTAAATTCTATGTACATTTATGACCTTACTCGTTGCCGTTTGGAAATCCCTTATCTACGCAGTTTAGCATTGCCAGCTATCCAGTTACTGCGGCCGATTGTAACGGAATATCGTTTACGTCTATCCTAAACTGTATCAATTAAATTCGGATACCTTAGTGGATTTCGTAGCTTTGACGGTTGATATTTCAAATTCGAACTTAAATGGTGCGTAAATTGATTCTCTGATTCAAGATATCTAACTTTCTAAACGGTAAGATCACCTTCTTATCGTATTATTTTCAGTTAAGTCCAAAACTGTTGCTTCGGGGCTGCGGCAGGTAAATTTAGACCAGTTGCATGATTTGCAAAGTATGATTACAATATATCTCATACAGGAGAAACAGACTCACTCGATCATATGCTTTTAGACTTTCGCGTTGCATTACAAATACTTGATATTATACGAGTAAATGGGACGAAACGCAATGATGTTTAAAATTTTTGTGTCAACCGTTTTACGTTATACTATGTTATAAGTATACCTATAATACTTTTTCTACTTATTTATAATTCAAAACCTAGTTACAAAGCAAGGTCTTTAATGATTTCCCAGAAGGTATCGAAGAAAAGTTACTTTAAATAATGAGTAGAAAAAATACGGAAAACGTTATTTTAAATAAATGAAATTAATCTTAGAATGGACTAGGTACAGTTCATGAAACTTGCTCTAAAGGTAAAGTACTTTTTTGTTCGAGATCATTATTATTATGTTTTACTGTTACTTGTTACTTGTCGCGTGTTAGAAATACCTTTTGCAATTGTATTGCATCTTAGAAAATCCAATATACTTAGATCTAAGTCTGTGATGTTTTATTTTCTTCAAAAATATCATATTTTCGCCACAATCAGTGTAAATAAGTTGGCGGCGCTAGTTTTATTCGTATAGCCCCTTAAGGTTTGTCGTACAGAGTCCCGCAAGAAATGCACAATAAATAAATGTAAGTACGTAGATACATAATAATATTAATACATCTGAAGATCAAATAAAGGGTCAATATAATTTAGTTAAAGTCAAATCTAAAGGACATCTATCCTCATTAAGCCTTTATCTCCCGGGATTGTAGCAATTAACCAAAAAAGATTACACTGTCGTTAATTGTAGTTTGCATTTGGTAAAAGTCCGCAATCAGACACCTCATTTGCATAAGCCCGACTGTAAATAACAGCTACGAGTACATTTGTGTAGTTTCACTACGTTCATTCCACTCTTATACTCACTCACTCATTTTTATCTTTTGCAGATTCGGTTGACTTATAAATATCAGACTGCGTACTTGTTAAGTAAATATTGCACTTAAAAAATTCCTCGGAGGGTTCAGGTGGGACTTGAACCCACAACCTTCTGCAATCCGGGCAGATATGCTATCCATATTACACCATCCGAGCCCCTTACTAAGCCGACGAATTTCGTAAGTGCTTAACTCGCCATGAGCTGACGATAGTCTCATCAATATTGTAGGTATACTATACAATATCCAGTGGAAACATTATTACAAATATTTGACCACTAGTTAAGATGAAACTGCTAAACGAATAATTTTTTATTTTTGGTATAGCAATTCTTTGCAATTTATTCTTAAGTAAATATTGCACTTAAAAAAGGTCCTTGAGTGGAGGCCGAGGCTAATATCTTAGCTAGATATAAAGACAATTAAGGATTTATTGCACTAAAACCATCGTATATCGACGATCGCTAGACACACAATAATTCCATACTGCAATGAAAGCGTTTGTAAAAGTTAATAACAGTTTTCACTATTTTCATTGCTAATTCACTTTTTCCCATACAACTATTAATGAGTGAAATTGTTCTGCTACACAAAAAAAGCTACTCAATTCAATTCAATTCATTTATTCAAAAAATATTATACAAATTACACCTAAAAGTTATTATACTTGGCGAACCTGGTTTTAGACTAAAAAGTTAAAACATTCTTTCAATTTCAGTGAACTGTTTCGCACCAGTCTAGCTGCATAACCACCGATACATTCCCGATCGTCCGCAGCCTACAATTGTTGCGGTTTAAAACCAATTTTAAAGTTTTCCCTCGAATTCGGGAACGTTCCCGTAATCGAGATGCACTGTAAATATCCATTATCGTTTATGGACGAATTGGCTTTTGATACTCTGCGCGAATATTGTGTACGTACACTGATACATAAATGTATGTTGGAGAGATTGTATAAGTTGAGCGAGACTAATGGACTTTTGTACTCGTATGTACTTACCCGATAACTTAACGACCCAAAATAAGATTCCTCCACTGGTTCCGATCACTCGCGGTTTCATGCCAGTCGTTGACTCGCAGGTCGCACGTCAGTCGCTGACTCGCAGGTCGCACGTCAGTCGCTGACTCGCAGGTCGCACGTCAGTCGCTGACTCGTAGTTCGCACTCAAGTCGCTGACTCGCAGGTCCCACGTCAGTCGCTGACTCGCAGCTCACACTCCAAGCGGTGACTCGCAACTCGCACGAAGTCACTAACTCGCAGGTTGTACATTTTTTGTACGTGTTAATTAAATAGCGCAAAACCTCAGACACATTATTCAAAGATAATTATTTGTATGCAAATTATTTAATTAATTTTCAACGGATTCTTTACGGAGATATTATTAGCTTTTTTTGTATTCTTATATTTGTTGCTTAGAGTAGCTTACTATGCTTGTAAGGTTTTTTGAAAATTAATGAGTAATGATAATTATTTACGCACTGATTGTAAATTCAATATATTATGTAATACATAGCTATAATTACTAACCATATGACTATGTTAGTAGCTAAAGTACTTAGATGTTTCATTCTCCTCCAATGACATCATAATAGTAGAATTGTTTCTCTCGATAGGTACTGAATTCAGTAAGTTTGTGCAAAACTAAAAGGGAATGCAGCACTTTAAACATTTTATATTTCAATCTCTCAAATGAAGTGATATAATCCGACCTTTCTAGAATTCTATTATCCATAGTATTAAGCGAGTTGTAGTACATTATTCGTAATAACAACACCGAGAGAAGCAGCTTTAACGCGAAAGCTAAATTAAAGCAATTCTCTACAAAGCGTGGAAGGTAGTTCTGAGCTGAAGACTTAAGATATTTGTTTGCAGAACACCGAGCTACTAATGACATAGTTGGGAGAAGTTCATAGTTTGTTGAATTTCTTTTAGGTATAGATAAATGTCCAAATAAATCGACGGTATAGGTATTTCCAATAATTTCGCTTATAGTATACGTACAGGTAAGCCTTGTTCGTTACCCGGGTCGAACAAAAGTATGTTTCAAATTTTTCTATCATAGCACGTTTTGGATAGTTTAAAAAACGTGTCTTCGTTACCATAAAGGTCTGGTTCCCCTGTTTTTGTTGAGACTCCTCAAAACCTTAATAATTGTCAAAGCAACAGCTTTAGATGCAACCGGGAATTACGCTC
This sequence comes from Cnaphalocrocis medinalis, assembly GCA_014851415.1. Classification (NCBI taxonomy): domain Eukaryota; kingdom Metazoa; phylum Arthropoda; class Insecta; order Lepidoptera; family Crambidae; genus Cnaphalocrocis; species Cnaphalocrocis medinalis. The sequence goes on from CM026283.1 coordinate 4,184,474, forward strand.
TAAGAGGAGAGAGAGAGATCTTGTATAAATATTGTGTCCATTCCAACGACCATTACATTCATTTTCTCTCCAAACATTTACCGAACAAAAGAGCATATAGAAGCATTAGCCAAGAAAAAACACCCACATAAAGGATCGACTACACATTTATTTATTTCAAGTAATGACAGGGCTATACTTCGGTAGTTCCAAAACGGCTATTATCCTCTCCCTTGGCACAGATTGAAAGGGTTATATTATATGCTTAAAGGCCCTTTTATTTTATGCTCACAGTCAAATGTTAATCTGTGCTTTATCTCGCCGTTTCAACGTGTTTTATTTATGTTGTTTACGCTTTATGATATGAGAGATTTTATTGCTGTTTTATTAAGTCTGTTCTCTTTTTGTGTGCCGAAATGTTGGAGCATTTGTATTTATATTTGCATGACAAAAAAGTTTAAAATAATAATGTAGGTATTCTATCGGCCAGGTAAGTGTAGTAAGCATGAGCAAAAAATAAACGTATTCGGTGTAGGTATGTCCAAGATTGGAAAGAGGAAAGAGGAGGAAAGAACAAAGAGGAATTATGATCATTGGCTTAAAGCTAAAGTTAAAGTGAAGGCAACAAAACAACAAACAAAAGAGAACAAAGAGGAGCTAACAGAAAAACTTTATAATAATATTGAAAGAGAGCCGAAAAGGATGGTGTGACATGGTTTTTCACCAGTATACAAATTATTGGGATTATTTAAAATATTTGTTGAGATACAAAGTGAAAGTAAGTGACTAAATAAGTACCCGTAATAAATAACTACAAATAGTTATTAAAACCAACTAACAATAGCTATAATAGAGGTATTAATATTATTGTAAAAAGGCCTGGAAACAGTGAATGAGGTTGGCAGGTGACCAAGAGAAGTGGCGAAATAAAGAGACTCATTAAGGGGTTCATAATCTTAGTATCTTATATTACTCTACGTTATTACCATTTACTCTATTGACATTGCCATATAGGTAACCCCGTTACATCACAAAGTTTCCCGATGCGTCGAGTTTGCGTTGCAATTATGTGCAATGTACGGTGCAGATGGATTTTATTAGCATGTAAATTTGCTCATCAATTAACTGCGCGAACGCCGTGTTTCACGAACATTTCATAAGCATTTGCATAATGGGATTGGCCTCTCTGGCGCGGGGCGTGGTATCAACGTTTTTACTCGATTACGACAAAACTGGAAAAGAACGAACGAAGCGCGCGATATGGCAAAATACATATTACTAATGTGGAAATTAGTAAAGAAGAATGGAATATTTTTAACAAAAGTTCAAGATGTTGCTGAAATTATTTAACAAAATATTGTAATGTATCGCCTAAGGAAAGGGTTCAGAATCGTACTATAAGTCGAATAACGTATGTTAACGCCATCTATGATCATTTTGCGCACATCAAATCTGTAATAAAAATGCTTTATGGTTTTAGTTTTGTTATAGTAAATTTTTTTTTTTGTTAAAATACGTAAATAAAGAGTAGATTAATTATATTATGTAATACAGCACAATCTTAGCCGTCTTCAAAAAAATGAGGATATTCTCATTTAATTTGTAGTAAAATATTGCTTTTTAAGCGATTTTTATTTGATTGTCCTACATGGTGGCTCTTATTATCGTAGGCCAAGGCTTACATTGGGCTTACTTACTTCGCTGCGCCAGCCTAGTAGTTAGTTTTATTCTGGAGTTAATGATTGGTGTCAGTTTTTGCGTTTAGTATAAGTAGTTAGAAGACAACGTTGTTCTAGAAACAATAACTCAGAAGAAAGTCATGTCTCAAGAATCTCAAAGCAACGATTTTCCGTCTATTTACACAAGCATAAGCAAACAATAATTTCGCAGCCACGGGGTACGTACCCACGTAGGCGATCCCATCGGGCCAGTTATTAAGCCCATGGACTATAGTTCGTTCCCACGTGACTTCAGTTTGCTTAGGACCACTATCTTGTAATGAAAAGATAACATCGCATTTCCCTCTACCTGGTCTATCCTCGCCCAGGGGCGAGCGCTCATTATTTTCCCATACGAAAACAGAAACAGGTTATACCTCACAATTTGTATACATTGAACCCTTTTGACGGGGTTTCTTAGCAAAACAGGCTACTCTATATTCAGGATCAGAATTTGAATTACAAAAGATTTCGCACTAGGTTGGGTGAGCTGGTTGAAATAATATTTGTAACTACTGGTAGATGCCATTTTGTGAATAATTTAAACCGGTTTACATAGTGCGAGCTAGTGCGCGAGGCGGTCAGGGGGTAATCGCCGTACACTCGACATTGAAATCGATTTTAGAGATGTCATACATTCGTCTATACAAATCTCTAAATCCGCTCGGATACAAAGACCGACGAAAAATTTGTAAGTCCACATTTTATTACTTATCGTCGTAAAGCCCAGACAGCAGACACAATAGAAATCAATTGTCTTTGTCTTTTTTTGGGTCTTACGACGTAATAGTTTCGACAAAATAATTAATTAATAAAGAGCCCTTTAGAGACAGACAGACGATGTTCAATTATACAATAACTAACCACTAGACAATTTCCCATTATTATCTGCAATCGAACCCCGCTGGCTATATTTTAGAAAAATATTTTTCCTCTCTAAAACTCAAAGCGACTTTAAACTGGCTATAGATAAGAACTGCTAATGTTTGAAACAAATTTGAAGCGATAGCCCCGAAGGCGTCCTAAAACAAGTTCGAACGACCAAGCTACATACCCCGGTACATCACAGTAAGTGAACTCAAATCATACACTGAATTAAAAAAAAATATTATGCAACGAAATAAAGTAGGTATAACAACAACTAACTAATTTAGAATCTGTTCTATAGTGAACTTACTGCTCATAGGTGCTACGAGCGCTACGATATGCTACGAATATAACTAAGAACGAGTCAAAAACTCGTAGTATACAAGCACACGTAACGTCAACGATAGAAAACTTAGAGAAATTGGACAGGCATATCTTCTGCAATGGACAAATACATGAGCGGATGATGTACACCGGCCCGATGGCGCATTTGGCAGTGACCCTGCCTCATACGCCTATGGTTGTGGGATCGATCTTTACCCTGGACAAACATTCGTGTGATGAGCACGTGTGTTTGTTCAGTATTGTATTTAAGTATTATATTTGTGATTATGGAGTAAGAATGTTCTTGAACGGACACCAAGAGACGGAAAGAGGAGTATTGGCGGACATACTGCCACATGGTCCGATGACATCAAGGCTCAAGCTGGGACAGCGTTGTCCAGGAAAACCAACGACAGAAGAAAGTGGAAAGAAATTGAAGAGACATAATATGCTCTGCAGTGGGCAAATACACGAAGTTGACGAAGAAGAAGAGATTTGTAATTAACTCTGTTGTCTGAAATCTGTAACACAATTGTTTAAGCTGCCTTCTTATTACGGAGTCAGGTCAATGTAGGTTTGAGAAGTTGTGTGAATTTATTTATTTAAGTAGTATACTGGTTAAAGGTTTTTTCTTGAGATCCCCGCATTGCGGTAAGCGCGGTCATTAATAGCGTTTCCTCACTGGTTTCCCCGCGCTGCGGTTTTACGCGGCAACTTTTAATCGACGGGTAACTCTCAAACTCGCTTCCAAGGATAGGGGCGCTTAGTCGGAGCGGTATATTTAATTACATCTGCTTTGTTAATGTGTTGTAAGTTGACGGTTAAACAGATGTTGAGAAAAAGGGTCGTGACAAGAACGGCCTTTGAGTTATTAGTAGCGGACTTAAAATTTGACTTGGATGGAAGTTTTGCGCTATAAGTTTAACCCGTAGATTCTACTTATTATACTTGTATATATTTAATTTAATATATGTGTTTTTTTTGTGGGAATATACAGCGTTTACCATGGCTAAAACCTTCAAAATAAAGTCTTATAATAGCCTAAAATACCTGCTTTAACTGGTGATGAAATCTTGGAGACAACGCCATATTTAGACGTGGTCATTATTCGACGTAGTTGGAATTTGGGAATAACGATTTGAGCCTTCAAAACAGCTGTTTTGTAAAATCTGATCATCTGCCACCTGCAACATAATTATAACATATATTATATTATATATTATATTTACATTATATATTATATTTTCACTACCTCACATACATTGGCCTGACTCTGAGATAGGAAGCTCAAGCACCTGTGTTACAGATATCAGAACCAACAGTGGAATTACAAATATATACGTATAATACTTTTCTTTTGTAAATACATACTTATAATACATAGAAAACACCCAGACCAATACAAACAAACATTAAAAAAATACACACAAACACACGCTCATACACATATCAAATCAAACATCGTTATAAATACTGTAAGCAGATCACAGAGTAGGAGTATTTTGAGCGTTAATTAAATTAAATGGCTGACTGCTGAATTTTTCATAGCCATAAGCGTATTTACTCACCGACCAGAATGTTATTGAACTAATAAAATTACCCTGAGGGGCAGTATTGAGCTCACTAGCGCCACTAGTAAAACATGCGAAAAATAATAGTGAATAAATCATTATTTTTAAAAATTTCTACATAATGCATAGTGTAATAAAATAACTACACTTTATTAGTTTTGTTACGAATTGCAATAAATAGTGATATTCGGAATCCAAAAGTTAACATTTCAGTCAGTCGTTGGATAGCGGCAACAGGAATAATGAGTATTATTATTATAGACGGGAATTAACGCGACGTAATTTTTTAAGCACATAATTATGTACTTACTGCTTGACGTTTCGGCTGCGCTACAACTATAATAATTAAAGTTATAATGCAACGCAAAAATTTAAAGAGGATTAATGAGATTTATTAAAAAGACCACAAGTGCGTATTTTACTTATTTTTGGTTTAGTGTTGTTTTACCTATCTGTCTTGTTTTGTACTTGCTGCCTGTGCAAAATATAATTAGGTTTCTGCCAATATCGTATTTTTATTGGCATCAATCCAGCGAACTACAGTCTAAAGTCTGTACCTCCCTCCCAAATTAAGGTTTTCGCTTGAAGGGCTAAGTCAACGTATGTGATGTGGTCTCAATTAAATTTAATCGATGGCGCTAGTTAACCAACTCCTTCCTCTAAAGTAATGATCCAAACTTGGCCCACGATTCCTCTAACAGATTGTTACTTTAATCTTTATTTCCGGTCTTGGGGGATTCTTTGCGTCTTCATTAGTCATTCTATAGAGATAAAATGATTTATGACGGGGAGGCGAGGTTTTTTACAGAGGTTTTGGCTACAATTGATGCGAGTTTTATGCAAATTTTGGGCCGAGAACAGTACTATCGAATGTTGTCGCACGCATAACCCGGGCCTATTTGGAACGAAATGTAAATCCATTAAAAAGTATTTGGCGATTTGAGTGGCCATCGCTTATGTTGAATTTAATAATATGCAATGCCCGCTGTCATGAAAGAAAAAGTGTTTTTTTTTTGTTTTGACCGCTATTTTTGTTCGTGGACTCAAAGCGACAGTTTTGGACGCCACCGGAATTACATGCTTAGATGAAAGAGAGAGATGAAACAAATGACTGCGCGAGTATTACAAAAGTGAAGTCCTTGTGAAGTACCAATTATCATAATGCATTCCTAGTAATGCAACTGATTTTAAAATACATAGAAAAAGTAGGCGAAGCTTAGTTCTCACAAACAAGAGAGGGAATATTAAAATAGGTTTGTACACAATTTTTTAAGTGCCGTTTCAAAGAACAATGCGCAAAAACTATGTTTTAAAGAAGGTTTTATATAAATGTATTTTATCAAAGCTGGACAGACAATGATCACGAATCTGAGGGATTTGCATTTTTGACAAGGCCAAATGGCTGCGGTACATTAAAAAGTTTGATCCAGCCGCAGAAACCATTTATACAGATACACACTGTACGTTGGTGGGAGATGCCCAGTGTTTCAAAAGCTGTTCTGATTAGGAAACATACTCAAATCAAATCAAATATTATTTATTTTTCTCTCACATAAGACATAATTAACTGATAACAGTAGGTATAGCTGGCGGCATAAAATAATAGCAATGACCGTTTGTTTGTGCACTTGTTAAAGAGAAGTCTTTCTACTAGAGTTGGTTTCTGCGCACTCAAGGTCATCGACATACTATATGAATTAAGTAAATAAAGATTGAAAAAAAAAAGTTACATTCATTCTCATCTCTAACTCGGAGTATGAAAATGCATACAATTTCGCCGGACTTTGAAAATGTGTACCAGGGGGACAATTCTATGGACGAAAGTATGAAATCTCTAAATTCGTCTTCAATGTCAAATGCATGAGAACTGCCCCCCTGTATTGTCGAACTAATACCGATTTTCAATATAATGTCTGCAACTGAATTTTAGCCCTTAAACCTCAAACTGCCGCTAAAGTATTATGCCTTCCAAAACGGTTAGTCTACGCCAGCTGTCGCAGATATTCAAAAACCATAGGTCCCAGACTCAGGTCGGGTCACGCGCGGGACATTACTCTGCTCTGGCGCCAGATGCAGCAGCCACTGTATCAGCGTGGACTCCGGGCGTTTAATATACGACGCCTGAGGTGTGCCCATGAGTTTGGGAGAAGAGGGACTGACTGCCTTCAGCTGGGTACTCACCAAGCCGTAGCGTGTATCGTATGATACTGTATCAAGTGAGTCAGGTCGGGTCACGCGCAGGACATTACTCTGCTCTGGCGCCAGATGCAGCAGCCACTGTATCAGCGTGGACTCCGGGCGTTTAATATACGACGCCTGAGGTGTGCCCATGAGTTTGGGAGAAGAGGGACTGACTGCCTTCAGCTGGGTACTCACCAAGCCGTAGCGTGTATCGTATGATACTGTATCAAGTGAGTCAGGTCGGGTCACGCGCGGGACATTACTCTGCTCTGGCGCCAGATGCAGCAGCCACTGTATCAGCGTGGACTCCGGCGTTTAATATACGACGCCTGAGGTGTGCCCATGAGTTTAGGAGAAGAGGGACTGACTGCCTTCAGCTGGGTACTCACCAAGCCGTAGCGTGTATCGTATGATACTGTATCAAGTGAGTCAGGTCGGGTCACGCGCGGGACATTACTCTGCTCTGGCGCCAGATGCAGCAGCCACTGTATCAGCGTGGACTCCGGGCGTTTAATATACGACGCCTGAGGTGTGCCCATGAGTTTGGGAGAAGAGGGACTGACTGCCTTCAGCTGGGTACTCACCAAGCCGTGTATGATACTGTATCAACTTAACAGTGGGAGAGGCTAAATTCAACCACATAGTTCTGTATTTTTCAAATCCATGTGCGTATTTCTTTCTACCATTAATTCTGCGGTGAGGGACAACATATGAAAAGTTCTGCACTTTTACATAGTGCCTGAAACGTATAACCATGATTCAGTCACTCTTATTGGCTGGATGGCGCATTTGGTAGTGACCCTACCTCATACGCCAAAGGGTGGACCGATCCCCACCCTGTACAAACATTCGTGTAATTAACACTTGTGTTGGTTCACTGTCTGGGTGTTATATGTTTTTAAGTATTATAATTTATGATTTATCTGATGAGTGGCACTAATGTCCCAAAACGAAGTAAGGACGGGCTAGTAGTAATCAATAAGTAAAATAACTCACGAAAATCCCAAAACTTCTCAGTTATTCGATACGACGGCAAAACTAATAACTTCAGCTGACCCGGTAGTTACTCAAATTACTGGTCACTTCCAAAGGGCTACAACTGTAATTTGTCCTTATATTTATGTGCTCCATTTGGCGACACTATAAACCCGGGTTACAGTATAGGGAAAATAACGGCAAGGTCAATTACGGTCGGGGCCACGCATTCATAGTGCGTGTTTACGAAATCTCTTGTGCCTTAATGATGTTGTAGTGAGATGCAAAGTTACGATGTAAAATTATAGGAAAAAGCGTTTTGAAAATATTTAGGTAAAATGAGCGAATGTAAAAAGTCTGTGGTGGCTTTGGCTTGTACACAACATTAGTAAATGGACATACACTAAAGTGTTTTTTAATAGATATATTAAGTAGCAATGGGGCAAAGAAACCTAAGATTTGGAGATAAGTAGGTATCTTCTATAACGAATATTGGTCTTCTTATTACTTATACTTACTTAAATATTTCTTCTCGTCTCTAACAAAAAATCTGGCAAGTCAAGAAAATAATAATCCCAAAATACGCGCTGCGCTAGCGCTGCTTTGCTTCTGTTCGAATGCTCAATAATCAAAACTTTTTGGGCATTCTAATAGAAAAGCAAAACACTTGCGCGATTTAATCGACTTCCAGCGTCATCTATTAGTACTGGTTCAAGTTAAGTTCCCAAACAAAGCGAGACACACATACCGTGATGCACTTTGGCTTTAATATTAAATACCTGCAAGGTATAAGTACTTAGTAGTAGTATAATAAGTACTTAGTAGCTCTCGCGAGCTCTAGATAGCTTAGATTAAGATTTTATTGTTATTATTTTTTATCTCATAAGTGATGTTTTATTGGACAAAGTAATAAGGAAGCACAAGAAAACAAAAACTATAATCTAAAGCTAAATATATTTTTTTTAAATAGCTGAAATCGGGCCACTAGTAGAACATACATTTGATTAGCTCAAGGCTAAACACAGATGTCTCACTGTAATACACTCCGCCCCTTGCTCATTATGTATGAGCGTGGTGGCTCCAGGGGTTAACGGCCAGTATTGTTTCATAATTCACTCGGGCAGGGAGTTACGCGACTCAGTGCAGGTGTTGTGTCAATAAAGCTTATTTCTACTTTTGTTGAATTGAGGTGATTAAAAAGTCTACGTGCTCGACTGTATTTTGGGGCAAAATGTTCTGATGATTACATTGGCGTGCATGTTTTCCGGACGAATACGAGTAACGAGTCCTGGACAGTAATAAAAAAATTGAGAGAGACCTTATACTGTATATGAGTTGTTCCTACCTTGTACTATGATTTCGCTAAATGGTTGGAGGACATATCATTTGCCTGGTATGCGGCTCCAAGACTCTTCCTCTTCAATTGTGGTTTGCTAAGTTTAGGTAACGAGTTACCTACACGGAGGCGGGATCCATGGTCCAGGTAGCCTACGAATCTTTATCCATATAATTTTACACTCAGTTTGGATCTCATTTGTTTGGATGTGACAGATATATATTATCATTCGTTACGGAAATGTTTTATTGTTAGCTCCCAGTGCCGTGTTAGGTGATGTTGAATGCACCTCAATATTTGATTAAAGTTAGAGCCACCTGCTACTTCTACAATTAGACAAAAAGTGACAAAATCGTATGTACCGCTATTGATTAACGCCCTCCCGTTTGTCCGCTGGTTACCTCTGTCCGCGTACATCAAATGAAATAATAATGTGCTGGAAAGCGGGGAAAATGTTTCTATTACCCGATTACCTCCCTCTGCCCCCGACATTGCCTCTCCACGCCACAGTCGAGAATAAAATGAAATGAGCCAATGAATTATACGCCCCTCACGAAATCACCTTACGAAGTTGACATTTATAATAATACTCTACGTAAATTGAGTGAACGAATCATTCTATTCACATAATTGTATACAAAACCGACAATCGTAAGAACCAGTCACGACCCTGCAATCTGGTTTGTTCAGACTAAGGCATTCAACTAGGACCGTATCAAAAGGCCCCGACGCTAATAAATCATTTTCCACCTTAAAAGAGGAATATTAAATCGAAAGATGCCTACGTAAATGAAGGAAGGGGCGTCGTGAAAAATTGGGTCGTAAAAACGCAATCCCGATGCGCCAAAGCTATGAAAAGCGAGCATTTTCAATTACCAAGTTTTGTCATGAGACTTAGTCTGAACGTGATTCATGAGTTTCGACCCAAAGTCTCTAGTCGGTGTTTTGTTTACTTGTAATCTATCTGTGTGTACGGGGCTTATGGGGAACGGTTATGACGAGCAACTCGTGTTTGTACCGTCTTAAGTACATACGAGTATTTTGCTTTGATAATAGGAACCGATACCGTGGGCGTTACGTGGGCGATAAGTCCGCTAGACTCAAGTGGGGCTGGGCCGGCCACGTTTTTAGGATGCACCCGGAGAGGTGGACTAAGGTGGTCACACACTGGCTGCCAACAGGACGTCGTCTGAGAGGCAGGCCGAGGAAAAGATGGCGTGATGACTTAGACCACTTCTCCGTCCATTGGCAAACCATTGCTGCGAATAGAGTCCAATGGAGACTTTTAGGGGAGGCCTTTGCCCAGCAGTGGGACAATATAGGCTAAAATAGAAAAAAAAATAGGAACCTGAGATACATCGTGAACGCGTTAAAAGTGTCGCCTCCAATGAAGGTTCCATCCAAAAGAGCTCTATTTGGTATTTTCGGAAATAATAACCAATTCCTACAGAATAGAGGAAAAAATAAAATACGTTTTCTATTATATTAAATTAATGCTAAACAAGCTTAGTTAATAACTAAGCTGATAAAATTCATGATGGTCTCTAACCTATCACTTGTTGTGTACTAGAAAACAAACTTAATTGCTGTTTAAGCATTAGTTTCTGTTTTTATTAAAATTTTTCTTAGGTTCCGTGCCCATTAAAAATATGTTTTTATATTTTTATAAGGTATCTATGAATTTTAAGTCTATGAAACTTTTGCTGAAAATGTAAAACATTATTTAGCTAAATTGAATCGGTAGCGTGTCGAGCCAAGTTTATTATATTTCGAACACTTTTCGTTTTCATTTACATGTGGTCAGAATTTATTGTTATCCTTGTTTACACTTCAAACAAAAATATCTCTTTTCCTCAACTTATCCCAAACTTTCAACAAAGCCCTATTCCGATAAACCCATATTTTCTTTCTAAAGTCAGCTGAACAAACGTTGCAAGGTCGAAAGATTAGAAACATTTCTGGAGCAAGGATCTCGCAAAATCCGCTTATAGCCTCGCCACTACAAAAGTGTGTCATATTAAAGTACGTTTCCTTAATATTATCATGTTTTCAGCAAAAAATATTTCTCGCTTTCTTTTCTGGTTATTTTTAGACCCAGTGTTTATACTATAGTTAAGTTTGTGTATGTTACATATCATTGTATGTCTTCCATCCAAAAAGTAAAAAAGTAAAGTATCAGCCTATATAGCGTACTGTCCCACTGCAGAACAAAGGCCTCCATCATAGAAATCAATTCATCGCTACTAAGATGGTATTAGGCTTCCATAAATAAGTAAATACGAATTATAGGTACGAAGTACGGTTAGGCTATGACTCAGGGTATTATTACAAAAGCAAAGCGTATATCCTTACACGGATCTCATACTAATAAAAAATATTTCAGCTGAAAAAAAGTGTGTATTATTCAAAACATTGAAGCAGAGTATCTCGAAGCAATTTATCGCTGGGACACGCTATATCCTTATTTATCGAAAAGTATCTACGTAAGGGGTGGGTCCGACTATTTATTTATAAAGAGGTTACTATCTTCGACGAAAAAACCATCTATCTTGTTTGCTAGGAGGCTTTAAATCGTTTAAATCCGAAGGGTCAAGATGCCCGAAATGTGCCAAGCTTTTTTCTTTGGCCTAATGATGTCAAGTTAAGAAAGATCTTTTCGGTTGGACCCTTTTCGGCGATTACAGTCAGCGTTCATTAATATATATTTTGCGATCACATAACAAAACAGAATTGTGTTAAACGTGACTTCTAGTCTAGTTAGTAATTGTGAGTGGGAGAGCCACGCTTTGACATCAATGGGCCGGCACGATTGGAGTGATACCAAGGCCTCATAGAACACCGGCGCGAAGCAGCGTTTGTGCTGTGCATCGCGGCGTAAATGAGGGTACCGGAGGTCTGATCTGGGGAAAGTGGGGTTCAAAGATTGGCAGCGCATTTGTGACTCCTCTTGTGTTGCGGGTGTTTATGAGTGGTGACAATCGTTTTACATCCCGTGGTCCATCTATTCATCCGCTACTTATCACATAAAAAGGTCGACTTTTACTCACGCTTACAGTTATTTTGACAATGTTCAATTCACTTTTGAGAGCATTATGAAAACTTTTATTCTTACCGAACAATGTTATGCTTGTTGACTGGCGCCTAAAATACTAACTCGATATCGCAAAAATGAAATGAAAATCGATTTGTTGTTATTAGTTGAGTTAGAATAGAGCTGTGCTTCTAACGAAATTAATCAATGCTAAACTCACATTGCAAATCTTACCTACTTACACAACACTTTAAACAAGGTACTTTAAAATTACAAAACACACTTGTATTATGTTTGGCAAATCAGTAAGTTCAGCTTGAAATTATTTCACGTTTTCAGAGCACAAAGTGGTTTGAGTTTAAACACAATTACTCTTAGTGTACTGTCCTATGAACTAAAATATGGTTTAATTACAAACATAAAGTAAGTCTGGCTGTCAAATGGCTTTTAAATGGTTGGTAAAAGGTTGTGTTTTGTCTTAATTTTGTAAGGTTATTCTGCTGAGGTAGTTTTCTACCTGTCATATCAGACAAACTGACATGACCTGGCAGACAAGTCCCTTAGAGTCCACATATCAGGTCTTTAGAACCAAGAATGCATGACGTCGTAGTCTCATTTATTCCAAAGTGGAGGAGTAGCAGAAAAATTAACGCTTGCAATGGAAGTGGCGCTTTTTGACTCATATTTTAGTTACACACTTTTATAGCCAATAGTAGCCCGCCCTCACTTCGCTTCGGGACCGTAATTCAGAAATGAACCGATAGATGGCGCTGTGTCCAATTACATCGCGCAAGCATTTCGTGTTTTCGGTTTACCTATAAGCCTTGTCGTTGTCCATAGAAGCTATCTTTTTATAAATAGTATAGATTATATTTTGTCAACTTAAAGAATGTTTTCCCTAACTCAAGGTTGGAAATAGTTGTCCCAACCTTGAGTTAGAGAAAGCGTTCTGTGCTCATAGTCTGCAGAAGCTGTGGAAGAAGTTATCTGTAATTTTTGGTTTCCCAGCAATTATGTTTGATTCGGATCCATTGTTCGTCCGCTAGTTTACTTAACTCATTCAATGGGCAGCGAAACTCCCGGGATGGAACGGGAATTTTCCCGTCTACCAACTCTGAAAGGCATCTGCTCGTAAAATGTATTCGTTTGCCCGACGCAAAGATAATTATAATTATTCTTACTTTCCGCTTGTTGAGGCATAAAAAGGAAAAAAAAAGTTTTATTTAAGCTGTATAGGAGAGTGCGGTAGTAAATTTAATTAAAATACTTGTATTTTACTCTGAAGGTAAAGTTATAATATTATGGTGAATTCAAGATTTTTTTTATTCAGCTTGTACCTATTGTCCCACCGCTGGGCAAAGGCGTCCCCCAAATCCCTCCACCGCTCTCTAATATGTCCAATCGCGGGTAAAACTGTTAAGGCTATCGGCCCATATTTTTTTGGGCCTACCCCGGTCGCTGCCGCCCGCTGTGTGTATTATAAATTCTTACAACATCTCTTAAATTGACCTGACTCCCTACTAAGTAGCTTAATCACTCCTGATAGACATATCAGACTACAGAGGAAACAAAGTAAATCTAACACCGTGCACCGTTTGAATAATTCATTTTAAATGCAGTTTGTTATTTTTGGAAAGTCAACTTCCTATGAAATTAATTAACCGAATCAATCTAAATTCAAACAGGTCGGTTCTCGAGGCTTTGAACTCTTTGGTGATGAAATGGGGAATATGACAACAGCTAGTTGTAAAAAAATATTGTAATTGTAGATAGCTGACCCAGCGAACTTAAAATTGCTTTTTTTGTCACCATCCCTGGACTACGATGAATAATTCAATACCAAAATTAGCTAAATCGGCCAAACCGCTATCCAGTTTTATTGAAATAAACGAACAGCAATTAAATTTATAAAAACAATTTGCTATTCGTATACATTTTAAATTACGTTCAAAAATATTTTGTGGTCTAAAGAGGATGATTTTTTATTATTATACCTACCTGTCACCGAGTTTTTTTCCTAGGCTCTGTTACTTTTTCTTTGAATAAAAATCTATTTGATGGCATTCCCCGTAAATTTTTGCTTTTTTAAATCAGTCATAGTGAGCACGACTTATAATGAGAGTTGGCCCGAATCATTGCGTTAAAAGTAGGTATTGTTTAATTGTTTTGGAGGAATGCATATTTCAAATGCATACTTGAAATGACACACAAATAAAGAATCTTAAAGAAAGACCAAGCTATCAGTGGCGGATCGAAGACTAGACTACTTACCGCCAAAGAGATACGTTTGAGAAAGATTTCAACAGACTCCAGGCTGATGACTGACAGGAGGTGGCGCAAGACCGGCCTAGATAAAGGCTCTTATTATCGGAGGCCAAGACTCACTTTAGGTTGCTGTGCCAGTAATGCCAACATCGTTAGTTAATAAACAATGCCGTCTTTCAACTTCAATATTTACTAGTAAAAACTGCCTTTGGGTTCAGTTTCAAAGCCCCGTCATTTACCAAATTCATTTAAAAGCAATTATCGAGTCCAATCACGAAATCAATTTAACAAAATAAACATTAAAAGCTTAGCCCGTCACTTTATTTCTGTATGATAAAATTGGGATTACTCGAGTGTTTTGTTTGTCAAACTAAGGGCGTGGGGGGCGGGAGGGAATTCATCAAACAAACGGAGTGAATTTTTTGCATAATACTTTCGTCAAACTCGTTTCCTCGAGATAAGGCGCTTCAAACAACGTCTTTTTGTTTAGCAAAGACAATGGTGGCCCGAGGTATTTTCGGAGAAGTTAAACGCAATGACTTTCTATTGCGGACCCCTTAACGGCGTCAAAGGGTTTATGTGCTTAAGCGTCACCACAGTTTTAATGAAACCAGTGACAGGATTGTCATCTCACAGCGTCATTCTGATTGGCCTGATAGTGCATTTGGTAGTGACACTGCTTCATACGCCAAAGGTTGTGAGTTCGATCCGTCAATGTATGAGATGTCGTAACAATTGAATAGAATAAAATGAGTAATTAAAATGTATCTGATAAAAAAAATATAATAACACATTTAATGTCGTATTCTGTCTTGGCAACTTTCCGTTTATGGATTGTTTTTGTTCTACACTTTGAGTTAGTTATGGTTTTTAATCCGTTAAAAATCGAAAAAGTCAGCAGATAAAAGTAAAAAAATGTACTTACTTAATTTTAAGTCTTTTTTAACGCAAAACCAAAAAGTATGGTGCCATAAAGTTAAGATTGTCTCTTAGTCTGTTAATTTGTTCATTGTTGTTTAGATTGTTTGAGGAAAATAGTTTTTTGTCAAATAAAACAAACTGTGATAAAATAAAACCGGATAATGGTAAGAACGTCCTAACATCAATTAATTGGTACTTAAAACAGGATGTAACATGCACTAATAAATAGTTCGGGAATCAAGAGTCTTCTCGGAACCGTCCCATCTTACAATCTTATTAGGTTTAGTTTTCCTTATCTTTTTACGTAGGTAATTGCTTGTTAAGAATAAGAATTTGTTGATTTCCGATCGAATTATATATGGACCGGAAATATAGGACATTATCCATTATGATTTTAGGAAGCAACCAAAAAAGAAATTCTTTTTGCCATACGATTTGGTTGGGCAACTTGTAGATTTATTGTTATGGTCGAATAAGCCCCATTGGTAAGTAATTGATGCCATTTCACTCTTTTGTTTGTATTTTTAGAAGACAATGCGATTAACCATAGAATCCAGAAGGAAAATAGATTTGACTTTGGAAGCAACTGGGAATAACACGCTATAATTATGATGCCTCCATTTGCCTTTATAGCTACCGTGGTAGAGCCATGCTTCGGAATGTATGGGCCGGCTCGATCGGAGTGATATCACGGCTTCATAGAAAACCGGCGTGAAGCAACGCCTACACTATGTTTCGTCGAGAGAGTGAAGGTACCGGGCTCCGGAGGCCCAATCGGGGGAAAGGGGGAGAAAAGGTTGGTGAACGCACTTGTGACTCCACTGGTGACTAAAATTTTTTTATGTGTTTAATCAAAAGACTCCTCAATTCAAGAAACATCGTTGAAAGAATCACTTGATTCTCATTTGAATTACCTGAGATATCACAACTTTAAGAGTACATGTTTTGGGCAAGCCTAAAAACGCTCTATACAAATGGCTATTGAATTGTGACGTCACAACTCATACTGCTGTATGCGCGTCTAGTAAATTTTGTTTGGTAGCTATATCAAATGTTTCGTTTAAGTAAATTGTTCTATAATAAAAGTTGGTGGAAAATGTACGGGTAGCTCTATGATATAATTATTTTTTTTACTTGCCTCACTGGTGTTGCGGGTGTCTATGGGCAGCGGCAATCGTTTACCCATCAGGTGATCCGTCTGCCCGTCTGCCACTTATCACAAAAAAAATCATGAGCAAACGAAATGTGTCAAATAATTTTGCTCTCCGTGAGAAAGAACAAAATTTTTCTTTTGTACCTAACGGTACATTTGGGTGGTAACCATTCAGAATCCTTATGAAGCGCGTCAAAATGTCAACTTGTCGCTCGTTGATTTATCGGGATCCAAATTAAAAACTTCTGGCACAGTTGTTTGAGAGTAGAAATTGATTTGGCGCTGTATTAATCTCAGTCACTTTACTGCCTCGGTAGCTCAGTGGTGCGCACTTTAAAGCGACGGATGCGCTTGGGATGGGTTTGATTCCCGAGCCAAAAAAAAAATACCTAAGTTTTCCTGTGCAGAAATTCTCAGTGTGTCACCCCGAAGTCTGATTGTGGGAGAGCCATTCTTCGGCATGAATGGGCCGGCTCGTCCGGAGTGATACCACTGCCTCACAGAAAACCGGCGTGAAGCAGCTCATGTGCTGTGTTTCGCCGAGTGAGTGAGGGTACCGGAGGCCCATCGGGGGGGAAGGGGATAAAAGGTTAGCAGCGCACTTGTGACTCTACTGGTGTTGCATGTGTCCATGGGCGGCGGCAATTGCTTACCATCAGGTGATCCGCCTGCTCGTCTGCTACCTATCACATAAAAAAAAAAAGTCTGGAAGTTGGCGGTCTTGTACTTACCCCGTGTCTCGGATAGCAGGTTAAGCCGTCGTCCCTACGCCCAATACCTCTTCAGTATGTTACACTGCTATCCCATCGAATTAAGAGGGTAAGGGAGTGCACATGTGCTCGCGCATACACTTGAGCACTATAATATATCCTTCGTACTGTAGCGCTACCAAGAGTTGACATCGAAAACTGACATAACGTCACACTGTCTCTTTCAAATGCATTTGTTGCATTGTGATGCATCACAATGAAAGAGACAAAGCGATAGTTTTCGATAGCGAGGATAGTATTTCAAACTCATGGTAAGGCTACTGAAATGGTTCTCTTGATACAGGGTTGCGAAGGTCAGAAGGCAGTTGTTTCATACTAATTATTAGATTTCCAAGAGCCACCCAATAACTGTTGTTCTGAAAGATTGGTAGAACATGTGGTTAAAGGGATTTTAATGTTCACTTATACACCCTGTATAATTAAGGTGGGTAGGTATAGTAATTGCAATTCTACTAACCAAAATAACTCCGTTTATTTCGTTTTCATCGATCGGCAGTTTTACATAAAACTTTAAACAGGGGCAAAGGCAAAGCGAGTCCTGATTGTTTACCAAGGGAGCTAGGGTAAACAACTGAGTGTTTCCAGTTTGTTTTCAACGGATATCGGATGTCAAGTTGTTTACTGAAACCCTTACCACGTTTCGATCAGCTTGTTTTCACACTGGTGTTGGTAGCTTTGAGTTTGGCAAGTTTCCTTCTGGGAATCGTGGTCGCGGATCCGGTAAAACCTAACGTAAGTTAAATATACCCAGTACAAGTGCTCACAGTTACAGCACAGTATTAACATAGCAACTATATTATAGTACATTTTGATGAGCACAGTTACGGTGGTACCTATAAATAGGCCTATTATTTTAAGCTGACTTTAAACCACAATAAAATATGGCATGTTGACTCATCATCATCATTAGCAACCCACGCTAGTCCACTGCTGGACATAGGTCTCCCCCAATGCATGCCACCGCTCCCGATTTTCGGCCACTCTCATCCAGCTCACTTCAGCCAGCCTTCGAATGTCGTCATCCAATCTTGTAGCAGGGCGTCCAACACTACGTTTACCGACATGTTGACTAATAAAATTAAAATGTTATTGTTTTTACTATTTTCTGTATTAAGAACTGCTAAAATCTCTAAAATATTTTTTTTGGCAGACGAACCGACGGATCATCTGATGGTAAGCGATTTCCGCCGCCCATGGACACCTGCAACACCAGTGGTGTCCCAAATTGACAGGAACACTAAGTTTTTATGCTACCTACTATTTGGCATCACTTTGATCTCTTTACGCTTGGGCCCAGGTTTCTAAGAAATAGGATTCGTCTCCTTTAACGGTAATTCATCAGTACTAAATTACTACCTATGAATTCATCGGTTAGATTAGTGTCGCGAGCAAGAGCTGAGTGAGCGAAGCGAGCAAGCGGTGGAGGCGGCCTGAAAAGCGCCTTGAACTTGTCTTAGCAACAAAATCCGTTAGTAAATAAAATTCTGGTTTATAACAAAGTTCAGATCTATTCTAATTTGCTGCTTAAATTAACTGTAGTTACTAACACAGCCGGTTATAAATATGAATTTATGAAAAAGATATTGAGCATGAGTTATGTCACGGTCGCCTGCAAAAAACAAATCGCTATAGGGACCTTAGGATTTAAAAAAAAGTCAGGACTAGCCAGTTAAATTAAGTAGGGTAATAAAGATTACCTATAGGCTCCACTCTTCGCTGGTGATTGTACATACAATTTTAATAAGTTGGCTTGTTCCTAAGATACTTCTTAACTAAATATCAGTTAAAAAAAAATAAGCCTACGATTAAGTCCTCTACCCAATTGGTCGAGAGAAAGCCTATCAGAGAATGAAACGTTCCCTAGAGGCCACGAGTAAATTACAACGCTCCCTGGCTTCATGCCCGTAAAGATAGTGTTCGATCGGACACAAAGTTGATAAACAAACCAAGTCGCACTTAAATTGATGTATGGACAGCCTCCACACACCATAAATTTGCCAACCTCAAAGAGTAACTACTTGTAATATGACCTTTATACTCTCAAATATAAGAGTCACGTATTCCCAGGACCTAGTCCCTAGACCGTTGTTGAGCAAAATACAACGACGCCTCGCCTGAAGGAAGGTCGTCACTCAATTTTTATACCATCCTTCGAACACTGTTTACTTTTGTTATGAAGATACAAAATTGTTTATTTTATTGAAAGATTGGGCCCTGGTTCGGGCTTGCAATCTTCGAACTCGGGAAAGTCGGATATTTTCTAAGGCGAAATATTTTAGTCCACGGTCGAGGGTTGTGTAAATGTTTTCGAATTTGTGTTGGCCGAAGTAAATCAATGAGAAATATGTATTTTAGAAACTCGGTAGTTTTTTGGAGAATATCATTACTGGGCTTACATTTTTTATGTTATAGGTAGGGGGCAGACGAACAGATGGATTACCTGATGGTAAGCGATTACCGTCGGCTATGGACACCCGCAACACCAGAGGAGTCAAACGTGAGCTGCCGACCTTATAAAAACCTTCTTTATTTCCAACTAGTGGCCCCCTTAATTTTACGAAACTTCTTTTTCTGTACCAGTGTACACCGGAAAATTCTTACTGGAATGTTGAAGTCTCTTGTCGGAAGCCTAAATCCACTTTGGGTATCTAAACCAGCGTAGGAAGTACGAGTAGGTGCATTATCTAAAGATTCTCATCATCATATCTCATCTGTGGCAGACGTTTCACGCAGCATCACACGATATGACTTTACAGCTGCGCTCGTGGCTGTAATGTCCTATGCGGGAGTGGACCATACGTCCATATTTGCAGCAGGCGAATCGAGCGCCGCTGCGTTCAGGGTATGACGCTTACACGCTTGGCTGCAAGTTGTTTTGGCCAGGCTTCATCGTGTTTTTCTAGGCCCTCCGTCACCTAAATATTCTACAGCGTTTAATTTCCCCTACATTATCATTGTAATATCCCCTTTCTCGTAATCTCTCTTTCCCATAAAAATCACACCTCCAAACCATTGTATCCGAACGCAATTTGTACGATGTTCGAATGCAAAACTACATCGGCCCGCGGCAAATACCGCTACAACAGCGACTCAACTCCAATCGTTCCCGAAAACTGTGGCGATCATAAAACAAATATTAGTGTACGTTTCCGAGGGTGGTGACGCTTTTTACGGTCCTCGTGAAATGGAGAACTAGTGTCGTTTAAAAGCAAGACTAAATGAGACTTAGCTGGTCTTGATATGATATGGCATGCTCATTTCCATAGAAACTAAAACAACGTGAACGTGAATGCGTCCAAATTGTCGCCCCCGAAGAAGGCTCCAGTCGCAAAAAATCGCTTATAAAAATCGGGTATATTCGGAGTTTAAAACCAATAAATAAGGTTATGATTAGGTTCGACAATAAAGTGGTACTTACTACATTTTTGTTTTCAACCTCGATGGCACATTTGAAATTCAAAACATCTATTCCTGTAAAGCTATTAATGAGAGCGCTGTTTGGATCACTTTTACAAATGCTTTCAGTATCGAATTGTATATCTGGAATATTGATGCATGCATCTGTTATTGTTATGATAGTTGCAGCCTAACAGGGACGCTATATTATGATATATCGTTTTCATCTAAACCAAGTTACGTAAAAATGCAATGAAACGTTCAACGTGAAATAAATACTAGAGAATGAAGTTTCTGAGTGTATTTATATATGTACATGTTTTGTAGATATACTCGTACTTATTTGCCAACATTGAGTGAGACTATCTCTAAGGAAATTCTCATCGAAACGTACCGTATAAATCTTGAAATCTATAAACCTCCAAAATTGTCATTAGAATCTTAAAATTTACCGATATACAGAAGGACTCTTCTATGAGTACAAAAATCCTGACATCAATTTCGAAGGATTATGGATGTATAGACCGCCACGATTGTCTCTCATCTCGATGAGAATTATTTATACTTATTTTTTTTTATGTTAGCCTATATTGTCCCACTGCTGGGCAAAGGCCTCCCCCGAGTCCTTTCATCGATCTCTATCCATCGCCATCTGTGGCCAATCGATTGCAAAGGTGTTAAGATCGTCACTCCATCGCTTTTTAGGTCTGCCCCGTTGTCGGCGTCCATCAGGTAACCATTTTGTTACGATGTATATGTTAAACTTACTTAAGGCTTCAAAATAAGTAGTCTGCGTACTATACCGACCAAGACTGCAAGTACAAGACCACTTCCAAATCAGGGAAGCACTACTGAAAAGGATGCAAGAGTCCGTTTGTTTATTTTAGAAACGAGGGACCGGTCACGTACTTGCATGTGTTGCGGATTCGTTGGGGTGCGAAGAAATATACTGCAGATACATGAATTGTCCAATCAATAAGGGCGTTGTAGAAAAGCCAGGGTCGTAGGGTCACACATATAACAGACTAGCGGCCGCCCGCGACTTCATTCGCGTGGAAAAGTAACTTTTTACCTCCCTTTTAACCTCTTACATCCCCCTTTTTGCAATAAAAAGTAGCCTATGTTCTTTCTCAAGGTCTAGATCATCTGTATACCAAATTTCATTTAAATCCGTTTAGCAGTTTTGGCGTGAAAGAGTAACAGACAGACAGACAGACAGAGTTACTTTCGCATTTATAATATTAGTATGGATTAGTGAATTACCGCTGGTAAGTCAAATACACAGACATATTGATAACTCTGTATTTTTTAAGCCTACGAGCATATTTCTACCGTCATATGGGTAAAGAGGGATATTGTAAAGATTTCAGTTTTTTAAGTTACGACAGACAAGTATTTAACCTTGATCACACCTGAAACCTAGGTCTAAAGTGGGTTATGCTTGCCCCTGAAAATCTTATTCACTCTTGCCTTAAATAATATCTCATTAGTTATTTCAATAGCATCTTAAACTGATACTTACTGTCGTTGGGATACTGGTTATGCACGTTTAAGCGTATTCCGGTGGGTATGATTCGTCTATCAAATGGTTGCAAAAGCAAATTATGTATTATAATTATCAGATTTACAAAATTTTGTATCATGGCGTTTGTTCTCAACCTATCATACGTTGTTAGGTAGTGTTTTTGCAAGAATACAATTTTAGAAAGCGAAAAAATTAAGAGAACACCGTGAGTACAACTAAGGGTGCCGTTTTCCATAGAAGCCCATTAGTCTTATTACCCACGTTTCGGCAAATAATTAACCACTAGACTATTTCGTGAGCTCCCTACAAATCCAGTTACTGGCGACGTATGAGCTTGTTACACATAGCTAAACGTGCCTGAGCTGTTTGAGGCGTTATGATAAGGAGTTGAACAACTTAATTGGAGAGTATTAATATTGAGTTCACGAGATAAAGTTCTGCGAACTTTACCGCCGTCACAGTGGAAGGATTGTCAGTGTAGCGACGTATATACTATCTTCTTCTTCAACAGCATGTTTTTGCCCACTGCAGAGCATATGCCAGTCCAATTTCTTCTGTCATTTGTCTTCCTGGACCACGCTGTCCCAACTTGAAACTTGATGTCATCCGCCCATCCAGCGGTTTCTCCGCCAATTACACTCCTTTTCCATTTAAGGATAAACTCGTAAAAGCTACTGATTATGGCAGAACTTTGTATTGACTAAGCGGGTTCAATGGCACCAGTGGCCACCACCGTCTATGTGCTAGTAACTATAGGTGGCAGCAGCTGACCATGAAAGGCCAAAACCCCATTCAAACTATGCTCAATGCTTCAATTTGTCTAATATTTTTCTACACTATTCACTTCATTTATGACCGCCCTTGCTTCTGTCACCGCATAATTGTATATGAAGAAGAAACCATGACTTTTCTTTTATAAAGAACGCTACTAGGAATAAATTATACTGTGCCACCACTAATCACTTTGCTGCTCCGTCTGCGATCAAGTTTAACTTTAAGTGGTTGTGACAAAGGTCATTTTCCAATGGCACGCGTGTAAGTTTGCGTTGATTCGGATCTATGGTAACGAAATTTTAGCCATTAATTTATTAAGGTTGTAAGTTTATAATTAAAGAACAATAACTCCCTTAACTCTGTTGTTTGATATATGCAACACAGGTACTTAAGCTACGTATTACGGAATCAGATCAATGAATACGTCTTACTTGCCTTTTTATACTATAGTGTGCAGATGAGCAGACGAATAACCTGATGATAAGCGATTGCCGCCGCCCATAGATACCTTCAACAACGGTAGAGTCCCAAGTGCGCTGCCAACCTTTAGCCTCCTTTCCCCCCAATTAGGCCTCCGGTACCTTAATGGTTGGCTGCCTGCCCTTCACCGAACCTCTGGGAATAATTATTACCTGATTAGCGCCACCCGGAAACCCGTGCACATATCCCAATTAGGACGGGATAGACTGTCCCCTGTCAGTTGTCAAACAACATGAACCTACGATCCTCGTAGCGTGGCAGGGTCAATACGCCAATTATATACCTATTATTCAATTCCACTAATATTATAGACGTGAACGTTTGTAAGTATGGATGGATTAGTGAATTACCGCTGGTAAGCCAAATACACAGACATATTGATAACTCTGTATTTTTTAAGCCTACGAGCATATTTCTACCGTCATATGGGTAGGAAGGGATATTGTAAAGATTAAATTTTTTAAGTTGCGACAGACAAGTATTTAACCTTGATCACACCTGAAACCTAGGTCTAAAGTGGGTTATGTTTGCCCCTGAAAATCCTATTCACTCTTGCCTTAAATAATATATCTCATTAGTTATTTCAATAGCATCTTAAACTGATACTTACTGTCGTTGGGATACTGGTTATGCACGTTTAAGCGTATTCCGGTGGGTATGATTCGTCTATCAAATGGTTGCAAAAGCAAATTATGTATTATAATTAGATGGCGCTGTGTCCAATTACATCGCGCAAGCGTTTAATGTTTTTGGTTTGCCTATAAGCCTTGTCGTTGTCCATAGAAGTTATCTCTTTATAAATAGTATAGAAGAAGATAATTATCAGATTTACAAAATTTTGTATCATGGCGTTTTTTCTCAACCTACCATGCGTTGTTAGGTAGTGTTTTTTTTTTTTTTTTATGTGATAGGTAGCAGACGAGCAGGCGGATCACCTGATGGTAAGCAATTGCCGCCGCTCATGGACACTTGCAACCCCAGGGAGTTTTTGCAAGAATACAATTTTAGAAAGCGAAGAAATTAAGAGAAAACCCTGAGTACAACTAAGGGTGCCGTTTCCATAGAAGCCCATTAGTCTTATTACCCACGTTTCGGCAAATAATTAACCACTAGACTATTTCGTGAGCTCCCTACAAATCCAGTTACTGGCGACGTATGAGCTTGTTACACATAGCTAAACGTGCCTGAGCTGTTTGAGGCGTTATGATAAGGAGTTGAACAACTTAATTGGAGAGTATTAATATTGAGTTCACGAGATAAAGTTCTGCGAACTTTACCGCCGTCACAGTGGAAGGATTGTCAGTGTAGCGACGTATATACTATCTTCTTCTTCTTCAACAGCATGTTTTTGCCCACTGCAGAGCATATGCCAGTCCAATTTCTTCTGTCATTTGTCTTCCTGGACCACGCTGTCCCAACTTGAAACTTGATGTCATCCGCCCATCCAGCGGTTTCTCCGCCAATTACACTCCTTTTCCATTTAAGGATAAACTCGTAAAAGCTACTGATTATGGCAGAACTTTGTATTGACTAAGCGGGTTCAATGGCACCAGTGGCCACCACCGTCTATGTGCTAGTAACTATAGGTGGCAGCAGCTGACCATGAAAGGCCAAAACCCCATTCAAACTATGCTCAATGCTTCAATTTGTCTAATATTTTCTACACTATTCACTTCATTTATGACCCGCCCTTGCTTCTGTCACCGCATAATTGTATATGAGAAGAAACCATGACTTTTCTTTTATAAAGAACGCTACTAGGAATAAATTATACTGTGCCACCACTAATCACTTTGCTGCTCCGTCTGCGATCAAGTTTAACTTAAACTGGTTGTGACAAAGGTCATTTTCCAATGGCACGCGTGTAAGTTTGCGTTGATTCGGATCTATGGTAACGAAATTTTAGCCATTAATTTATTAAGGTTGTAAGTTTATAATTAAAGAACAATAACTCCCTTAACTCTGTTGTTTGATATATGTACTCAAGCTACGTATTACGGAATCAGATCAATGAATACGTCTTACTTGCCTTTTTATACTAAAGTGTGCAGATGAGCAGACGAATAACCTGATGATAAGCGATTGCCGCCGCCCATGGATACCTTCAACAACGGTAGAGTCCCAAGTGCGCTGCCAACCTTTAGCCCCCTTTCCCCCCAATTAGGCCTCCGGTACCTTAATGGTTGGCTGCCTGCCCTTCACCGAACCTCTGGGAATAAATTATTACCTGATTAGCGCCACCCGGAAACCCGTGCACATATCCCAATTAGGACGGGATAGACTGTCCCCTGTCAGTTGTCAAACAACATGAACCTACGATCCTCGTAGTGTGGCAGGGTCAATACGCCAGTTATATACCTATTATTCAATTCCACTAATATTATAGACGTGAACGTTTGTAAGTATGGATGGATGGATGTTTGCTCCTCTTTCACGCCAAAACTACAGAATAAATTTAAGGGGGCTATACAAATGAATGATGAGGGACGTAAGGGGGCCCACACAACATCTTTCGGGCCCCAAGTCAACCTCTCCTGCCCGTGGCGCGTCCTGCTAAACAACGAAAGAGGCCCTGACGAACCACCCACCAACCCGCACTGGACCAGCGTGGTGGGATATGGTCCAATCCCCCTAAAAATGATTAGTACAACACTGCCCCGGCCCCCAGTTCCCGGCAGCCCTGCTATTCCGGGCCAAGGCGGCGGTCTCGGTAACGGCAGGGCAGGGGGTGCTAAGAATCTCCGGGTTACGGAAGGCCGCCACACCACACTGACCTTGGCGACGTATAACGGACGCACGCTACGGCTCGACTCACATCTGGCCCAACTCGAGGAGGAGTTGAAGCACATAAGATGGCATGTTCTCGGGCTGTGTGAAGTCCGTAGAGAGGGTGAGGACACACTGACCCTAGAGTCTGGCCATCTTATGTACTTCAGGGAAGGAGATAATCCGTCACATGGCGGCGTCGGGTTCCTAGTCAACAAAGTCCTCACTGACAACGTTATTGAAATCTCCAGTGTGTCGGCGAGGGTTGCGTACCTCGTAATCAAATTAACCGACAGATACAACCTAAAGGTTGTTCAAGTGTACGCTCCAACGTCGACATACTCGGATGATATCGTAGAAGAGATGTATGAGGACATTTCTCGAGCCTTACACAACACCACTAAGGCTCACTATAACGTTGTCATGGGGGATTTTAACGCAAAAGTGGGTGTACAGACTTACAGCGAATCGATGCTGGGACCATGCGGCTTTGGAAGTAGAAATCATAGGGGGCAAATGCTCGTCAATTTCTTAGAGCGCGAGGGGCTTTTCTTAATGAACTCGTTCTTTAAGAAACAGCCCCAGAGGAAATGGACGTGGCAGAGCCCCGATACTATGACTAAAAATGAGATCGACTTCATCATATCGGACAAAAAGCGAATATTCAGAGATGTTTCAGTGATCAATAGGTTTAAAACCGGAAGTGATCACCGACTTCTCAGAGGCACTCTGAATATCGATTTCAAGCTTGAACGCTCTCGAATGATGAAGTCCACGCTCCGGCCAAATCTACTCCAATCGCTCGCTGGTTCCGACGTCTTCCAACTCAAATTGGAAAATCGATTCGCTGCCTTGGGATCCACAATTGACGTAGATATCGACGAAGAACTCGACCAAGTTGTGGAAATTCTTCGGGACGAGGGTGCAAAGTTCTGTGAGTTGCGACGTACGGGCAAACGGTCTAAGCTTTCGAAAGAGACTCTGGACCTAATGGACAAGAGGCGGAACGATCCATCAGTCACTTCGGCAGAGCAACGGGCTCTGAATAAGTCCATCTCCAAGCTGTTAAGACGTGACCTCCGAAGCTCCAATACACTCTTAATACAGAGAACAATTGAGCAGAACCGGGGGTCCAAAGTCTTCTTACAACAGCTTGGAAGGAGCCACCTGTCGAAGTTGACCAAAACAAATGGAGAAGTCGTCACGTCAAAGCCAGAGATTCTTTCGGAAGTTTACACGTTCTATAGCCAGTTATACGCGTCGCACTCACCCCACCCTACGCCGGATGAGAAGGATTCAAGAGCCACATTAACCCGCCATGCGACGGAGGATTTACCCGACATCAGCTTGGAGGAGATCGAGGCAGCTCTTGGGCAACTTAAAAATGGAAAAGCCCCGGGAGAAGACGGAGTCACAACCGAGCTTCTAAAAGCTGCCGGCAAGCCGGTGCTGAAGGAACTTCGGCGTATATTTAACTCGGTTCTTTTCTCCGGGAGAACTCCTAGGGCGTGGCAGCAGAGCTTGGTCGTGTTGTTCTTCAAGAAAGGTGACAAAACCTTACTGAAGAACTATCGACCAATTTCACTCTTAAGTCACGTCTATAAATTGTTCTCAAGAGTCATTTCGAATCGCCTTACAGGAAGACTTGACGAAGCCCAACCTACAGAGCAGGCCGGGTTCCGACGGAGTTATAGCACCATAGACCATATTCACACAGTGAGACAGGTTATACAGAAGACCAAAGAGTATAACCAGCCCCTGTGCATGGCGTTTGTGGACTATGAAAAAGCTTTTGACTCCGTCGAGACCTGGTCTGTTCTCGAGGCCTTGCAGAGGTGCCAAGTCGATTGGCGATATATCGAGGTGTTGAAGTGTCTATATGACGCCGCTAATATGTCCGTAGTAATCCAGAATGGCCAAACTGAGCCTGTCCTGCTGCGACGTGGTGTGAGACAAGGAGATGTTATATCTCCGAAACTCTTCTCTGCTGCGCTCCAGGACATGTTCGGAACGCTAAACTGGAAAGAGCGCGGAATAAATATTAATGGCGAGTACATGTCACACCTACGATTCGCAGACGACATCGTCATCTTGGCGGAAACCTTACAGGACCTACAGGAGATGGTGAGCAGCCTGGCTGAATCTTCTAAACACATCGGTCTTCGGATGAACTTGGATAAAACCAAGGTCATGTTCAACGAGCTCGTTGATCCGGGACCGGTCGCTGTTAATGGAGTACCTCTCGAAGTTGTCCAGGAATATGTCTATCTAGGACAAACGCTCCAATTAGGCAAAAACAACTTCGAGAGAGAAGCCAATAGAAGAATTCAGCTTGGCTGGGCAGCATTTGGTAGGCTTCGTCAAGTCTTCTCGTCACCCATCCCTCAAAGTCTTAAGTCGAAAGTCTTCGACCAGTGCGTCCTTCCGGTCATGACTTACGGTGCCGAGACGTGGACACTCACGGCTGGATTAATCCAGCGGTTCAAAGTCGCTCAAAGAGCTATGGAAAGGGCTATGCTCGGAGTATCTTTGAAGGACCGCATCAGAAATGATGTAATCCGACAGAGAACCAGAGTCACTGACATAGCCCACCGAATTAGCAAACTGAAGTGGCAATGGGCTGGTCACATTAGCCGCAGAACTGACAACCGTTGGAGCCATAAAGTCCTTGAGTGGAGACCGCGACTCGGCAAACGTAGTGTTGGACGCCCTGCTACAAGATGGGATGACGACATTCGAAGGCTGGCTGGAGTGGGCTGGATGAGAGTGGCCGAAAATCGGGAGCGGTGGCGTGCATTAGGGGAGACCTATGTCCAGCAGTGGACGACCGTGGGTTGCTGATGATGATGATGATGATGATACAAATGAAACTAGCGCCGCCAACCTATTTAAACTGATTGTGGCGAAAATACGATATTTTTTAAGAAAGCAAAACATTACGGCCTCTACCACAGACCTTGATAGTTCGACAATCTTATGTCATAGGCTAGGATTAATGTGGTCGAAAAGGCGTATTTCTCCGTTAGTGCGCAATCGTGAGTACATGACACGTTTTAAGCTCTTAGTGGTGGCTGAAGTGGCAATGGGCAGAGCACATTGCGAGGAGAACAGACGGCCGTTGGGGTGGAAAGGTCCTTGAGTGGAGGCCACGCGCAGGAGGCCGCAGTCGTGGCAGGCCTCCCACCAGGTGGACCGACGATCTGGTAAAGGTCGCGGGAGTCCATTGGATGCGGGTGGCACAGGACCGATCTGTGTGGAGAACTTTGGGGGAGGCCTATGTCCAGCAGTGGACGTCTATTGGCTGAAATGATGAAGCTCTTAGTGGGCAGCCTACTTTCTGTGTGTAGAGGTAATTATTTTGTGCCTCATGCCCATATTAAAGTACACTCACTAACAATAAACGTCAGTAACTTAAGCTGGCAAGCTTCGAGTAGACGTGGGACATGAAGTTTAGTCAATTTGCGTCTGGCAATATGGATGGGGTGTGATGCCGAGCTGACTCGTTGATCTAGGGGGTGCTATCGGGTGTATGCGGTTTGGAAATTTGATCGGCCCATATAGTCGTGTGGGATTAAACACTCACTTGTAAACACCCTAGTAATATTGTAAACCTGAAAGTTTGCGAGGTTGTATGTATGCTTGTTGCTCTTTGACGCGAAAACTATACACTAGTGGCCCGCCTTAACGTCGTTTTAAGTCTTTGTCTACAGAATTTACTTCTTTATAAATACTATAGATATAGACTATGGATTTATTAGAATGGCCTGCCAGAGGCCTAATTTGGGGGAAAGAGACAAGGTTGGCAGGGCACTTGTGATTACGAGTTGTGGGTGCCCATGGGCGACGGTAATTCCTTAACATCAGGTGATCCGTCTGCTTGTCTGTCACCCATAACATAAAAACCATAATACATTATACTAATCATAAAAATGTATTGTATATTATTAAATGTCCCCATATCCAATTAATTGAAACTGTCAAAATTTGTCCAGATATTTAGTACTCACCTATCAATCGGTTTCCCATCAGGTCGACATCCTAAGTCTATGGTCTCCACACGCCTAAATTTTCGATAGCAAATGAAAACTGGAGTGTTTTTTTTAATATAAAGCAAAAATGTCGAGATGGACACGGTACTTAAATAGAGTGGGGCACTTATTTAAATTGGTCTTCTACATTTACCAGGAGACTCCATTTTGATTTAAGTGTTTAAATTACCAGTACCAGTATTAGCAACAAAAAATAAATCATCGATGGCGCTGTATCTTCTATTCATAGCGTTGAGCCAAAACGTGGTTTGCGAACAAAATAGTATCAGAAACATACGTTTCTCATATTTCTTATGTTACGTTACCCCGATGTGTTTTTAAGGCTACCTGGGCGAAACTAGGTATGACAACAGCTAGTATGATGGAGTATATAACTCAAGTAGGCAAAGTATTAGTAAAGTGTAATCCGCATTACCTACCTCGCCTTAATTTATTAATACTTGATGCACGATCGTAGGAAGATTAGAAGGCTCGAGCGAGCGGCACGGGCGGGCATGAAATTACCCTGCCTTGCCGCATGATTATTAATAACACATCATTTTGCGAGCAAGAAACTTAAATTAAAATTACACCTAAGTTTGTAAATACGAAGAGTTTTCTCTTCTTCTTCTTCAGCAGCATGTATTACCTACCTACCTAGCCTAATGCAGAGCATATGCCTCTCCAATTTCACTTTCTTCTGTCGTTGGTCTTCCTGGACCACGTTGCCCCAGTTTGAGCCCTGATGTCGTCGGACCATCTGTCCTACTTCAGAGCAAAGGCCTCCCTCCTCATAAAAAAAAAACTTTATTGTAAAATCATAAGAACAATGAAATCAAGTTAAGAGTCTACTTATACTTAGGGAGCAATTTTTAGTTCGCTCCCTAAACTAGGTCATCATAGAAATCAAGTCATCACTACTATGATGGGATTGGACTTGATCACCACCTTTAACTGATGCGGATTGGTGATCACAAACTAAACTATGGTCAAAAAATTCGAAACTTACTTTTTGCTCATCCCGGGATTCAAACTTGGTATGAGCAACCTTGCTTGGTATGAGGTTGCTCATGCTTGCTTTTTCATTGTACTGGGTAGGTACGACATTGCACATTTTACACTGTAAGCACTTTGGATATTAAATCAACCTCAGGTCACATTCATTACTAAAACAGAAAGATTTCATCTAAGTTTATTTACCCAGTATTCTGAGGTTCAATCTGAAAAAGGCATTAGGGTAAGTGTAGACACTTTTTATATGAGAAGAGAGGTCATCATTCACTCCTTGAGTGTGACAGACGTCTCAGCCATTCAATTGGGCCCTCGAGGGAGCAATCTGGCGAACTTTAACTATTCGCATTTGAATTTCAATACCATTCTTGACTCAAAGACACGTAGGGATGGAAACGTTTTATTTATGAGCTATTTGTGAGGATTGCATCATGTCTTGGTAGGTACTTCAGTATTATTTCAAAAAAAAATTGTCGTGTTTCGACTAATGTTTCTTGCGGAGAGTTGTTGTACACTTACAGATTATGAGTCGAGCTTAAAAATTTGGATAGTGATTAAAAAATTCACCTTGTATGTAATATTTAAGTATTATATTTGTGTTTCCTCTGTTGTCTGATATCTGTAACACAAAAGTGCTTAAGCTACTTAGTACGGAGTCAGGTCAATATATGAGGTGTTGTGTGAATTTATTAAAGTATTATTATATTACTAGCGGCCGCCCGCGACTTCGTCCGCGTGGAAAAGTAACTTTTTACCCCCTTTTAACCCCTTACAACCCCCTTTTCGCAATAAAAAAGTAGCCTATGTTCTTTCTCAGGGTCTAGATCATCTGTATACCAAATTTCATTTAAATCCGTTCAGTAGTTTCGACGTGAAAGAGTAACAGACAGACAGACAGACAGACAGACAGACAGACAGACAGACAGACAGAGTTACTTTCGCATTTATAATATTAGTTAGGATTAGGATTAGGATTGGTTGACTGAACCGATGGAGCCAAGTATTGTTTTTTTAGTTTTGGTAGTGGCCTTGTTGAGCATCGATGGCTGAACCGGCCGCCTCCTTTTACAGTTTATGTTTTATATGTTTTTTACTATTTTGATATATTATTGTTTTCTTTTACTTGACTTCTTGTCAGTGGTTGAATCATACGTGCTTGACTTTGACTTTGTTTAAGTATTACATTTTGTACTAAATCTTCTGTTGTCTGATATCTGTAACATGTTTAAGCTATCAGAGTCAGGTAAGAGATGTTGCGTGATTTTATCACCTAATATTTTTGAACCATTGTTTTTATAAAAGGTGAGACTTTGATAAAGAAGTTATGAGATAAAAAGGTAGATCTATGCTAGACTCGAGGATAAGCTGAGAACAAATGTGGATGAATATAGTTTGTTCGCCAAAAATCTAACAACATACGGTTCACTGTCGACCGCAAACTGAACGCTCGAAGCGAGTTCGTTCGAGGTTCATGAGCCGAACACGATGAGCACTCCACGCTTTAAGTTTTTGGCTCCTACTCGACTGAAAAATATTCGTATTTCAATAGCCTTCACAAAGTAGCTACGTATTTAAGGAAGCAATTTCTCAACTCCTCAAAGACAAGTGTTCACAATGGGAGAGCTCTAAATTTCCGAAGACAATATGCCATCATTCAATGTTGAATGCCCGTTCAATTGCATACCCGGGCCCACTATTACGTCCGCCGAACTTTAACAGTTCCGATTTGGAATTATTAAGCCAGGACCGAGGCCACAGTTGGTGCTTACAGTGGTGCCAACTTTGGATTTGCCAAACGTGACCCATTTACAAGTGTCTTTTGGGAGACATCAAACAGGTATAGAGAAACGGGATCTTTTTAGTCAGCTGCTCTAGGTAGAGTGTTTGTAGCTGTTAATGAACAGTGTTGAAGCTTGCTGGTGCCACTGGCTTCTATGGCAGTCGCACGTCGCGATGTAGTATCTCTACTTTTATCGACTTTATGTTTTGACCTTTGACCTGACTCCGTACGTTCTAAGTAGCATAAGCACCTGTGTTACAAATATCAGAAAACAGAGGAAACATAAAACTTAAATACATAATTAAATTACACCCAGGCACTGAACAAACACGAGTGTTTATCACACGAATGTTTGTCCAGGGTGGAGATCGAACCCATAACCTTTAGCATATGAGACAGTGTCACTACAAAATGCACCATCCGGCCAGTCTATATTTAAAAAAGTGGCACGGACCGCAGCCACTGGTGCTAAATAGGTACTTATTGATCATTTTCAGTTA
Organism: Cnaphalocrocis medinalis; assembly: GCA_014851415.1. Taxonomy (NCBI): domain Eukaryota; kingdom Metazoa; phylum Arthropoda; class Insecta; order Lepidoptera; family Crambidae; genus Cnaphalocrocis; species Cnaphalocrocis medinalis. Next base: position 4,217,825 of record CM026283.1, read on the forward strand.
CCTTTGGGGTGGTTCTAAAAAGTGGAAATCTGACGAGCCTTTTTCGGTACGACTGCTGCCATACAGTTATTTTCGAGATATTGTAGGTACACAATTACGTCGAATAACAATAAGAAAAGCAGCTCATGTTAATTAAGTTAATATTATGTTATATCAAACCAATGTACGTAATTTCCCCTAATCTTCACTAATAACCCTAATTGTCGATTCCTAGAAACAATCTAGCCCGAGATCGTACAAGCGAAGTTTGCCATTAATTATTTAATAAACAAGAACAGGGAAAGTCGACAACTTTTAAATTAGTTTTATTTGGGAGGTATCCCTGGGAACTTTTCACTTTCTCACATTTGTGGCTTCGGAAACTTTCTTTGAAGACGCAGGCAGTTTTGGATCCATAATAAATTCGAGTAAACGTTGTTAGAATTGGCCTTTTATGGCTACATAGTACCTACATAATGGATTAATTTATGGCTATAAAATATTAAAACGGAAATAACGCGACGTTTAATGTTAATTACATTGTATTGACGTTTCGGTGACGTTGCAGCAGTCGTGGTCACAAGCGGACTGGCTGCTATAATACTGGAATACAATGTAAGTACTTAACACGTCGCCTTAGTTCCGGTTTTAATATTTTATAGTTATAATGCAACGCAAAAATCTAAAAAACGCATAATTTATTTATGGTCTTCATAAAATACAAACCAAATTCTATTAAGTACACCTTTGTGAAAGAAAAATTTGCTTTCTACTATTTTTATTAACAACGGCTTTAAGTGGACCCGAAAACACGAACACCTGTGCGTTTTTAATTAACACACAGCCCCATCTGTTGGCAAAAATTGGATTTTTTTGCAAAATGTTTTACAACACTAGTCTTTCAATAATAATAACGGTCTTTAATAAGATCGAATACTTGTTTGTTTCCATATTTCTAACTAATCTTTTTTTAGTCTCCATCTTCTTCTTTATTCGTAAGTGTATCTACACCAATACTCAATATCATACGCAGTACAGTTAACTCTCAAAACCGTTATAGAGCTGCGAGTAAATAAATTAACTAGTAATAATTGTAGTAGTTTTCAACTCTGGGCCAACACTCAAAGGCTGGAGCAATTTGGAACAATACCTAAGTTAGTGGTTTCCAAAGTTTAGTCAAACTAGCTTAAGACACAATCCCCCTTATTAAGTACAAATGCAATCTAAGAAAAGTTCTAGAAATTAACTCGCACCGGCTCTTTTACCTTATAGGACTGTGATTTTTTCTGAATTTTATGACTATTGTTTTTTATTTAATTAACATTGCCCCTCTTATTACATAAACTGACTCTCTCTTCGTATTCTTATCTATTGAGCTACCATTAGAAATCAAAGCTTAATCATTTTTACTTACAATAATGATTTCTAAACACTGAGATCATTATTATTTTTTATTATTATTTAAACTTTATTGCACAAAATTTGTAACAATAGGCGAACTTATTTTACTTATTTATCAGTTAACCTTTGGTATCATTCTAAACATAGATCTCTTCTTCTTCTTCAGAGGGGTGGCCAGCTTCATAATCTCTCGCCATTCTCCGATTGCGGCCTTCCTTGTCCATTCACTACGTGATGATCAGTCACTTGTTGCTGCTTTAATCTGGTCAGTCCATCTCATAGGCCATCTTCGTCGTGGCCTGGTCCCCTCAACCTTTCCTAGGACAACAAGTCGCTCAATAGCCACCTTTCTTTTGGCGGCATCGTCAACAAAAAAGGTGAGGATGCGAGACAGAACTAATGTAAATTTTCTATTCCTAAATAATCATTTATTTCCCCGCTAACCAGCCATCGGAGGCACACAAGTAACTATGTAGGGTCGTGGGTTAATGGGCGTCTGCTTTCACGTCCTGTTCTAGGCACTCCCCTGTAGGTCCAGTAGTTAATCTGAGGCGTAGATGGTGATGGCCAAGTAGTAGGTAGGTAGTGAAGGTCATGGGCCGCCTTCCGCAGGGTTTGCACCAACGCGCCAGATATTCCAGTCCGAAATAAAACTACTTCCTCAGTCCGGATATGCATGCATAGAGTAAATAAGCGATTATCAAGTTGTTTTAAAAATAGGATGGCGCGGTAAATAATTAGCTTTGCATTCTGCAACACTGCGGGCTAGTCTCAAAGGCCGGGCGCTTTGTGACACCACCCAAGCGGCTCTCGTGGGCGGCTGAATGTGGCTGCACACTTAACCTCTTTTGCAGCGAGCTCCTCAAACCACTAGCGGTAAATAGGTTAGCGAAATCCGCTTAGCTGGAAAATATTCGAGACATTTTCGGATTTAGGTACTTACCTATTAAAATTCTACACCACTTTATTGTTGCTGGCGGATTTTCATCCTAACCTGCAATATTAAGTTGCTTATTCCAGCTTTTTGAATACAGAGTTTTTTATGTGATAGGTTTTCATGTCATAGTCAGATCATCTGATGGTAAGCGATTACCTCCGCCTATAGACACCCGCAAAACTAGTGGAGTCACAAGTGCCCTGCTTACCTTTAAAATACTTCACCTCCGACTGGGCTTCCGGTACCCTCACTCACTCGGTGAAACATAGGTAGCGCAAGCGTTGCTTCATACTGCAGTATGAAATTAATTATTTTCGATATTATCAGTCTAAAGTAATAGGTATAGGCCTACATTAAAATTAATAAGCGTCGAATTGAAAACTTCCCCCTTACTTTTGTCGGTTAATAAAATAAGACTTAATATCCCAGTCACCTTCAGCATTTTTCATTGTCACCGCCAAACAAAGCTTACAAATAAATTGGCTTATACATTCAGTTTGAACGTGAGCAAATAAGTGGCAGCTCGGGCTTATGCCATCCTGCGACGTCAGGGCCTTGCAATGAAATATGCAGTAGGCGAGAACACACATGATGAGCCCCGCCTACACTGTCCACTGCGAAATAATAAAGGTTAGTCTGTAATATTCCTATTCTATATTTTAATTTAATATGCTGTAGAAACACTTACTGTCTTATGTAAAATACATGAATAAAAATAAAAGAAATTCTCATGTCATTTAAATTTTCACACACTTTCCGCCCCGCTAACCCTGCGAAAATGAACCTTATTATGAGGCCGTGGAGTCACACCAGCCAAGCTGGTCCTCGGTCTCATATAAATCCGACGTGAACTTGTGCTGTATTTCACTAAGGTTACGGAGACATTTTTCTAAGGGATAGGTTGCAAACGAGCAGATGGATCACCTGATGATAAGCTATTGCCGCCGCCCATAGACATCTGCAACACCAGTAGAGTCACAGTTAAAAATTAGAAATTGAACTGAACCTGAAAATATAACACTCAAGCAAGAAAGGCTTCTTGCTTGAGCTCCAAATTTTCCTAAATCGGGGTTACCTTGAAAAAAATTTTGGCGTATTCATAAATCTCCTCATTTAAGAAGAGTCATGTAACACATAGAGAGCCTTTTAGATAAATGACGAAGTTACGGATAACTCTTCCATAAACCCCATCCAAGAATTAAATAAACGATTAACGTTCTCATCACGTTTATAATCGAATCGTCTGTTCAAAATTTGACTCAGATTTCATATAATATTTCTTCATCGTAGACGTCCCCTAACGTCCACATTTAAGCACCACGGTGCGGACGTGTGCAGATTTTGTATAGCCAATTTTTATTCAAATAGCAATAGAAACTTTAAATCGTCTAGCTCTAGCCAATTTTAAAATAAAGTCTAAAGTTGACTTTATTATGGAAGACTACCATAGTAAAAATGATTGCCAGTAACAACATTTCTCCCCTTTACTTTCCACCCTGTAGATAGGGTGGAAAATAAAGAGAAAATCTACGCTATTCAAATAGAGATAACTTCTTTAAACAACCACTAAATACTATAAAGGCTTACTATAATATTATGTAACCCGAAAAGAAATAAACACTTGCGCTATATAATCGACACCCAGCGTCATCTATTGGCAACGATTGGAACTAAAAGCAAAACTAAGTAAGTTATCAATAAAACAACGGTTACGCCTGTTGCTTGTCAAAATTAATTGGCCTATATCAAAATCATGACCATTATTAATCGATTGTGAAGTTGATCGACTTTTAAAACAGCTGTTTAATATTTAAGCAACTGATTTCACAGTATTTCGTATGAAATCGTTTTAAAATTAAAACGAATCTCCCTCTCAAAACTTATTGTTGTCCATAATGTATATTTTGTTTTGTTTGTGTTGCCCATGGTGTGAGTTTGTTTTCTATTAAGAGCTGTCGATAACTCGTTTAAAAGTCCAGCGCTATTTAACTCAACAGAACCGGTCAATCTTCCAAATTATAGTCTCTTTAATCACTCACGTCATTATTATTTATATACTTATATAACATACTAGGCTGCTTAAATTACAAACCTTTTATGTTTGCTAAAGTCAGGTAATAAGATCGAGATCTTGTTTCTTTAGGAGTACCGTACGGCACTTCCTTAAGCGGCGAGGAAAATATCACCAGATTTTCCTCCTAGATTTTAGAAAATTATCTTCATCCGGCAGTTTCCTTACGAGCCATTGTGTATCGAACATTTTTTATACGCGGCCCATAAATCAACGGACCTCCGTTATCTAAAAAATATATCTTACTACAACGGGAATAAAAGAGAGCATTTTTGTGGGGCAAATTCAGTTTGTGAGATAAACCAGCGAGTGTAGCGGACAGCGTTTCACCATTACCAAGTATTTATTAGGTATCGTTTATAAACCGCGGTCGTATCAGTCAGGATCTGATAAGTTTATTACGTGGTATACTTGTTTTTTCTACTCGTTCCTGTCAAATGGTGTGAAAAATGAAAGGGTTTGTTTGTTCCCAAGGGTCTGTGTGTACGACGTGTTTTATAAGTGCCGTTGACGCGCGTAAACACGATGACGAGGTGTTTTTATGTATCGCAAATCTATTTATTAGTAGATTATTTTTATGTACATACAATCCAAGCAAATTTATTGATAGTTTGTTGTAGAATTGGCATATAATCGTTTGTTGTTGAATCGTCGGAGCAGACATTTCGTAGAGTCGAAGCTGCTGATAGGGACGTATGGTTAAGGACGGTTTGCTGATCGTTGGATATAAATTGATCGTCCCAATATGCAATGATGAGTTAATGACTCAGGGCTTGTAGGTAGCACTTCAAAGTAACTACGGGATCCATCGGGAAAAAATACTACCCACCTGACTTTTTCTGTTAACAAATTCTCAGTGTTGCCCTAAGTCTGGAAGTTGGCGATGTTTTACCCTCGTGACTCTTTGGTGTCCCACCAAAATATGAGCGTAAGGAAAAGAGAGTGCACTTGTGTTTGCACACACAGTTAAGCACTACAATATAATATTATCTGTATGTACGTAGTTGATGAAAGAAAAAAAAAAAAACATTCCTCTACTGCTAGTGTCTACCTGAGGAAACCCTGAGATGGACATCGGCGGTACAGCAAAAATGAGGTATATATCCAGCAATGGACTGGACACAAATTATTGGAACATTGACCTAAAGTCAAGTGTGCCACCAAGTCAATTTAATAATGGTCAATATTTTCATATAAAACCGACTTAAGAATAACTAAGTACTTAGCTTAATATAAAAAATAAGCGGAAAAAATATTGAATGTTTTCTTTTAATAATATTTTAGCCGCAATTTGTGTAAGACAAAGGCTGTAGAAAAGATTTACGAGAAGATTATCCCTTATAATTCTTTTAAGAGGTTTTACGTTTTAGGAGAAAATAATCTTTACCCAAGAATCGCCTAATTCAAAAAAGCTTTTTTATTGTTGACAACCGTTTTAGTTAGACATATTTTTTTATTCCGAAACTAATTTTGTGTAGATTCATTTAGTTACTGGTTTGACTTTTAGTCGTTTTATGAAGCCATGAAGCCCTTTGATGGTAACACGAATAGAACCCCTTTTGCATATTAAATCATCAAAATAAGCAAAATCGAAATCAGCTGTTACATAAAAAAAAACACAAGACAATAATGTACAGGGGCTTTATTTGTATTATAATGAGGGCTAAGATTAAAATTTTACGGTGCATGTGTTTTGTGTCTAGTTATTTTGTCTTACATTTGTTTTTTTGTATTACTAATATTGCACTGCCCTTCTTTATGAGGATAATTTTGCCAATGCCAAGTTAAATAATTTGATACCTACTCACTGTCGAATTCATTCAATGTCACGGTCACTCTTTTACGGTCGGCAGGTATGGTCACGGTTTTATTACCCCGGGTTAGCGTTTTATCGACCATGGATTCTATCGAGAATACTTTTGAAAAAAATAACAGGTTCACTCTATTAAGGTTAAAGCAAGATGTGCACGTGACAACTTACTTGATACACAGTAGCATTAGATAGCGTTAAACGATACAATTCAACGATTTATTATAATATTATAATATCCCTTTGCGGTACTTCACTGCACAAAATAACACGAAATTTGCAAACTAAAAACCACTAAATACATTAGTATTATAGTTTACATTAGTAAACCTTTGGATTGTATCAGCCGATGAGATTTGTGCCACTAGCCTAGCCAGCACAGAATGAGACAAAATATAACAATAAAATTGATTAGAAACTGCATTAAGTTAATTGCTTGCATAAACCCTGACACCTGTCATTTAAAGGCATAGCTTTCCTAAACAATTTGTGCCCTTTATCCATCTAGTTCCCTCTCGCAAAACTAAAGAGGGACAGCCTATGTAACCCCGGGGAGGCTCGACTTGTTTACATCATTAATCCAGACGCCAATAATGTCGGAACGCCGGGTATTTCTTCGGCATCTGGCCTCAGACGTATGGTAATAGAGATTGAACGAGATTTGTAGCTGATTTGTAAGGAAACGGGGCTTATGAGGCTAGTTAGGAAAAGATATGATTTTGACATTATCTGTGCCTATTGCTCTCTCTCTTCTTATTTAAGAGCGTCGCTTTAGTAGATGTAGTTATTCTTCACTAGCGGCCACCCGCGACTTCGTACGCGTGGAGTTAATTATTGACACTTACCGTCATATTTTGGACAATCCACACAATATATTTTTATAAATTGTAGCCTATGTGTTATTCTGATGTATAAGCTATATTGTGGTAAAGTTTCATTCAAATCCATTCAGTAGTTTTTACGTGAAAGAGTAACAAACATCCATACATCCTTACAAACTTTCGCCTTTATAATAGTAGTAGGATTCTTTTCTCAACTCTCAGTATCTATAAGACATTGTAAAAAAACATTATTTATCTCAAAATAGTTCGGGGTAACTAAAACAATAGGTACCAGAACATGAATCAATACTTTAAATTTTAGTATAGGTTTGTTCGCGACAATCTCTCAACTACAGTACGATCGGATTTCAATGACTTTTCTAGCATATACCTGGTAGCCCTGGGCAACATTATGAATACCTGTAATTTATTTTGGAAAAACTGGGTATAATTTATTTTTGAAAAACGTTTAGTGGCAAACAAAAAAGGGGCTTCCACTAGTTAGTTAATCTATTGATTATTGACGTTCTATTAATAGTATCGAAGTTTAGAAAACAAATTGCAAATTAGAGGTATATTGTGATGACCGTAAATCGGTTTGATACATTCTTTATTTGTCTATTTTGGTAGTTTCGATGCAAAACTAGAATTCCACTAAACAAATCCTCTAAATTAATATAATTATAATGTAACTATAATTATATTGTAATGTACTACTTTCAAATGACAGAAACAAGATGTTACACGTATACCCCGGGTGTACCTATACCATGTATTAGTTAATAACTTTGTCCATAGTTATTATTATCCGCCAACAGTCACGTATAATCATCTTATCAGCTATTTCAACTCCGCAAGATGAACTAAGCAAGTTCAGAGTAATTTCTACAAGAGTTAATAATCGTATGGGTAGACCTCAGAACTGAAGTTGTGACCTTTGGAAATCGAAGGGACTAATAGAAAATGTACCTACTACTTGACTTGATAGTTGTAACCACTTGGTTTTAGTTTCAGAAAATTTTTAGAAATTTAAAGTATTTCTTTCTATTTATGTTGTCCTATCCTTCAGTATTATAGGTAATGACCAAACATCAATTATAATAGGTAATGATCGTCGCCGCTACTGCAAAACGTGTCAAATTTTGGGGAATCCATTCTATACCTAATTTGTCCCAAAGGTCGTTATGGTAACAAAACCATATCATAATTATTGAGTGATTGCAAGAAATCTAATATACTTACCTACTTATTGCCTGCCACTCTTTCCTAAATGTAATGTTACTTATAGACAGTAGCACAAATTGGTTCCTTTCTTTTCATTCTTCATGGATTCAAATCTGTATTTGAGTTCTCGAAACACAGATACCTACTAAGAACGTAGACTCTAGAAAATATTTCAATAGGTTTCGAGGTCGTATAAAATAGTCATGTAAAAATTATCTTTGATGTTTTATTAATAAATTCAGTAAGATGATAGCAGAAACGTGATATCCGAAAGAGAAGCCCCGACCCGTTATGATTGTAGGGATTATTTGGCTGTTCTTGTTAAAAGCAATTAATTTTTCCAAGTTAATTATCAAAAGCCGTATAAATTAAAGAGTCAGAGGCACCGAGCCCTGCGGACATTATATGTCGACATTCAAATTAGGGATGTACTGATATCATACGAGTTCTATCGATAGTTGAAAACCACTTTCGACCACTTTTTGCAAAATGATATTAATCTTTGTGACAGAAATGCCGATAGTCGAATAGATACTTTTCAGTTTTGATATTTTTTTACAATTAACTTTCGATTAAGAACACTGAACACTTTCGATAATGACCTGGAATATTAAGAGTCTAAAATATTTTGATCACCATTGGAAAATACTATCTTTTTTATTTCGAATCGGCTCTTTCAATTTTGTCTCCCATATTTGAGGATTGCTGTCAGCATCAGGGATCCTGCTTCCTCCAATTGTACGTCAAATTCCTTACTAGCGTAGACTTTGGAGGACTAACAAGTGTCACCACGCTTGCCTAATGCGGATTGTTGATCACAGACCCGAGCTACGAGTATGTTCGAAAAATTCGTAACATACTTTTTTAGGGCTTTAATATGAATTCACTCGTTTATTGTACACCCATATTGTTCTAAACCCTCCATCACTACGTAACCTTGACCTCGTAGAATCTTTGTAAGCTAGCTTTTATAGCTCTCAGCAGTAATTAATTAAAAACAACAAAGCCAAAAGCGGTTTGTTTGTGTTACTGTACTCCTTGCCGAAACGCGAGCTGTGAGCGTGAATAAATATCTTATTACCAGTGTTTATATGCGTAGTGAGTTTGTGCTCGCAGGGGTTAACTAAAGGCACACACTGGCAGGTAATGCTATGATGGCGTGTTGTCTTAGGGTGCGTCTACATCTGGCGAATATGCCGCGAATGTGTAGCTCGCGAGCCACTCACTAGCTGCACGCGTTTTTTTTTTGGTTCGTATGTCATTAAAAAAAGTAGCGCTACCATGAGTTGACATCGAAAACTGACATAACGTAAACTATTGCTCTGTTTCTTTCAAATGAATCACAATGAAAGAGACAAAGCGATAGTTTTCGATAGCGAGGATAGTATTTCAAACACATGGTAGTGCTACAGAACTTAGTTCTTTTTTCTTATGTGATAGGTGGGAGCGAGAAGACGGATCACCTGATGGTAAGCGATTACCCATAGACACCTCAGTCAGCAAGTACGGATCGGATATTTCACACGCAACAGCCCCCATTATGCCTATATTTAATGATACTGGAAAACATTTAGACTGTGTTTACCCTTCAGAAATGTTCAAATCAATTTGAATGATCTTTAACTTGTTTGAACTCGTCGATAGATGGCGCGTGCAATTAAAGCGGGTCTTGGTAGGCTTGGGTTGAATTGTTTTTTTTTTTTACTACAATACAGGGTTATTATTAAAACATCAACAATCTTGAAAGACTAGACATAAACAACAAGATTTATTCTGCAAAAACAATTCACAATCACAAATAACAAATTGACTTTTTGTGTTTGTATGGATATGCCTTTATTCTGAGATATCAATTTTGCTCTTATAAAAATATATTTGAGTATTTCGATTATTAACAAACATACATTTTAGTTTATAACGTTCATTTTTCGGAGATAGTTATTTATTATGTAAATAACTTCACAATCTGAATTGAAATACAATCTAAACAGTGTACCGCTGTAGATTTCACGAATTAAAATAAATAAATAGGCAGGTGAGGATCCCCATACCAGTCTATACTAATGGTAATAAGTCTTCGTAGCACTTTACTCTGCCACGGGCAATGTCACAATAAATTACTGTGATTTAGCTATCCTTGAGGATCTACAAGGCTATTCAGGCACGTGTCGGGATGCGAATGAGGTAGGTAAAGTACAAGGTGGGTGATGTCACCCTTTATAGGTAATTTATGGTGGGTGGTTGTTACTAAATTAACGAAACTAGAGAACTAACTAACTGGCCTGGCGCAGCAACCCAACGTGAGCCTTGGCTACCGATAATTAGAGTCTCCATCTAGGACTGTCCTGCGCCACCTCATGCCAATCATCAGCCTCATCATCACTGACTGACTGACTATTCATTTCAGCCAATAGACGTCCACTGCTGGACATGGGCCTCCCCCAAAGTTCTCCACACAGATCGGTCCTGTGCCACCCGCATCCAATGGACTCCCGCGACCTTCACCAGATCGTCGGTCCACCTGGTGAGAGGCCTGGAGTTTACGCAAATCTTTATCAATATAATTTCTCCAGTGGACAAAAATTGTAAATTAGGATTCTACATCTACAATCTACATATCTCATATTTGGATCTCACAGCCGGCCGCTTAACATCAGGCGGAGTGAGGTCATCTTGTCTCAATGTATAAAAAAAATACAGGCTGTGTCTGTGAACATATACATCCCTTTAACCACGTGTTCTATTAAACATTTTTAATAACATTTGTTTAATGAGTTTTCGAAATGTATAAAAAACAATTGCGAGACCTATGAAAAGTAAATTTTATTTTTGCGAATTTCCAACAGGCGTAGAACAAATGTTGTTGAGAGTGCAAGAATTCTGAACCACAGGTTTTACCTTGGTTGGTTGTATAAGGGATGTAAATGTTCACAGATACACTCTGTATAACATAGGTTTAATAAAACAGTAGAAAAGCAGAGTTCAAACTTCTTACGAATCACAATGAATGCTATGACTTCAAAGCATTTTAGACTTACATGAGCTTAATTTAATTACCCTTGCTTATGAGAAGAATCCATTAATTTTAATAACATAATTTCCTTATTATTTATTATGTTTAAATTTTAGGAGTAATTAATTATGGTTTCGTGAGGAAGTGAAAGTAAACAATATATCTTTTACATGCACAGTTTATTAAAATATTATAATCTTGTTGTTTTCTATGTGATAGATGGCAGACGAGAAGACGGATCACTACGGTACGCGATTGGGTCCGCCCACAATTTCAGCCCACATATTCAGAAGTGCGCTGCCAACCTCCTCGATTACTCAGCGTAACAAAACGCACTGGCGCTGCTTCACGCTGGTCTTCTGTGAGGCAGTGGTATCACTCCAGTCGAGCTGGCCCATTTATGCCGACGCATGGCTCTCCCACGGTCAAAACCAGTGTTGCACATACTTACGTTATACTTTTCTCAAGATCCAAAATTATGTTACAGTTGTCTATGCTTGTGTTCGGTGTTTTATTTTTTTGTGTATTTTTTTAATTTACTGTGGTTAATAAATATACTTATATTTCAGTTTTATGACCTTAAAAACCCATATGAAAAGTAGCAATTACTTTGTATTTTACAGTCTCTGCAGTGTTAGCTATTTTGTGTTAGCTAAGATACTTTCAGTTTAGATATTTAATTTAATAAGCCTAGGTATCAACTTTCATAATAATGTTCTTCAATGTTATTCCATTTATGAATTGAGAATTTATAAATCTGTCGCAATAACTTTATAATTTGACAATAAACGTCTTCTATAGGACTAAATTAAATTCATACGATTATGAGATAGAGAAATTGTACTGATTTTGTAACACAGAATACCCTTAATAAAAATACCAACATGAAAACGTTTAAATGTAAGCAAAATTCTTTGAATCCAAATCTATGTAGACTTAAGCATTTTGTTCTCCGTTCTGAACATCTAAGCTTCTTCTATCTTTGATTGTTTACAAATGGGCGATCAAAGAAAGACTCTAGGATTAATTTTTAAAAGTATTTAAATGTCGAAATTAACGTTTGCATGGATCGGCAGAGATATTATAAAAACGGAAAAGTAGGTATTACAACAATAATAAATCGTAGATATAGGGTTTTGATAGATGGATATTTTAGTTTCACATTGTTGAATATATCGCGCAAGCGTTTCGATTTACCTAAAAGGCTTACCGTGTATGATAAAGTATAAAAGTACATAAATTATTCTAACATTGATCCACGATTAATTTGGCAATTAATACTCTTACCCCGGTTAACCAAACAATAAAAATGGCTACAGAACTCATCTCATATTCCGAAACAGCATTGGTCATCGTTTTTCAATCATGACGTCTGTATGGCTGGTTTCAGTTTAGACGCATTTCATAGCTGTGGCCTCACCCAGCGGGTTTGCTTTGACTGTTTTTATTAAAACCAGCAGCCGCAAAATTCTTTCATCTTGTATATTTTTAGCGAGTGTTTTCATTTTACTCATATCTGTGACAGCGTCCGCACTATATTTTTGTAACAAAAATTTTTTAAAAAAAACGTGAACGTTGATAAAAAATGCAATGAAATTATATTCGTGTAGGTATATGCCGTGGTCGTATCGTAGATTTCTCACTTCAGGAAATGTTTGTTTAATTCATAAAATGATTGCATTTCCTGAAATGTTTCACTGTTTACTGAACATATCATGATCTATTTTGGATAGATCATTGGTTAGAAATCGTTTTTGATATGGACAACTAAACGAGTTACTAATAATTCATTAAATGGCTACTATTTTGGTCATATCGTGTACGTTAATTTTTACCGAGAGAAGTGCTTACAAATGTTATTTGGAGATGAGGTGCTTATGTTTTTTCATTGATGAAACGATTTTTAAAATGAGGCTACTATTTTTTTTACATTTCAATCATTAGAGGGCATTAAAATTACCTACTATGTAATAATAAAGTCATGAAATGATTTAGCGCCATTGGCGCTTATATCATAAAGGGTATGGTAACCCCATTGTTTATAAGACTTGGTAACACCCTTATTTTCCAAAAATCCGTTTTCGAGACTTTATTTTTTTAAGTTTTTATTATAGGCAGGTACATTTAATAATAAAGTTTCTATTTGGTGACCTATCTCTGGTTCGCCATTTTGCTTGACGAAGGGATCTCGTCAGGGTGACGGGCTCTCGCCCTCAACATCCCACCACAGTATTAGACAGCTAGTAGATTTTATTGGCCGTATTGATAGACAGAATCCGAATTTCAACGATTTAGCAGAATGGATAAAAGAAATTTTCCAGTTCCGGAAAATGTTCGGAAAATGCAGGCAATATAGCTATTGAAGTTCATTTTTACTACAAAATTTATAAAATAAAAAAAAACTTAAATTTTAATGATTACATAAGTGTTCGGTCCACATTAAATGTGTTCGATTAGAATTTTCAACTGGTTGCTTATTAGCTTATCTTCGAACAGTTACTTGAATAAACCAGATACTAGACTAAGGTTGCCTGGAAAAGATTGCTTGCAATATGTACATATTTTGATATAAGTGTGCTTATATTTTTCTACTGAATAACATGATGAAAAGCAATAGTTATAAGTGCTTAAGTAACTTACGGATATCTGAGATGTTGTGCATTTTTTTTTTGTGGATAGATACAGAATAATTAGCGAGTCTTATGGCACTAAGCTGAAAGTTGGAATGAATGCTTGAAACACTATTAAAACACCATTACAAGTTACAACAACGATTTAAAACAAATTCTTATAATAATTCTTTTAATTCAGCCATGCCTGTTGGCGTAGATTTTACTAAGTCAACTGTCCTTATACTGATAACAGATTACAGGAACAACAAAGTTCTTGTAACTAATATAACACTTAAGTGAACGAGTGAATTAACTTTACCCGGCAATTTGTGGATTAATCCACACATTATCATTATTACACATTGCGTATATGAGTTCGCTTAATGAATAATGAGAGTCATTTCGTAAATGAGTCGTCTGCAATATCACTTCCATATAAAGATTAGGATCTGTTGCGTACGGAATAAGGAATGTTTCGTTAATTGATTTCATTCTGTAACACGTAACGAAGGAATGTTGATTAACATTCTGCTATTCATGAAATGCAAATAAAAATGAAGATGTGAATTTAGATTGGTTCTTTTACTTTACGTTACTAGATGAAGTTATGTAATGGATTTCATTTTTCCATTCCATATTGCCCGAAAGTTAAGTAAGCATTCTTCCATGTTAAGCTTTACCTACATGGAATGAACTTTGGCCTTTTAAAAAAAGGGTGTAAATAAAATATGATAACATACATGCAATAAAAATAAATACAGATTTTTGAAATAAATAACAATATCGTATTCTGTAAAAAAAATACTACATCACATCACCATCCAATTTTTGTGTCAATAAGACGTACGTACAGAGCCTCTACCTATTTCACTTTCATCTATGTAAAAGTTAATGCATATTATTATAATGTAATACTGGATGTAATGTAGCGATGTAATATAAAATCGATGTCATTATTTTTCAAGAAACTATCAACTTGCTACGAAAACTATATTATGTGCTACGACAGCTACAAGTGCTACGACAGCTATAAGTGCTACGGCTTAATAGGTCGGAGCAAATGTCTACGAATGACAAGCGAACAAGAGAGCAATTGTTGGTTCTCATATGCATAGGGGCTATCAATTTCCCAAACACGTAGCCTTGAGAGGATTCTCATACTGAAGTACAGAATTCTCACAGTGAAACCATAACTAGTGAGAAAAAAACCACGTTTCAAAAACGGGTATTTCGAAGGGGTTTTATATGGATCTTTAAAAATTGTAGATCGTTTTAAATAGGTGCACGATGACTTTTCGAGGAAAATTTCGATTTCGGTTAAATACTGTTCTTAAACGATTTTCAATTGCTAGTAAAGCGTACTTATTCTTTTAGTCAGGTTTTTCTTAATAAATTTTAATGACTATTGGTTGACGAGTTTAGGATTAAACGCAATGAAAGCTAATTTTTGGACTACATAATATTATGATGTAAGTGGACAGAAATTTAGGTTACTATAAACATAGTTCACTGTCATTTGTTTAAGTGTTACTAAGACCTGCGTAATCTACCTTCCATTTATATTACACAGGTGTCGTGTAACGTCGAAACAATTTCACGTAATAAACACAAGCCCCCAGGAAATGTACTATTTTAGTACATGCCTACATCACCCAAGACTATCTACTTGTTTGGGAATAATTACATTTTCGGGTAACAACGCAGGATATTTGTGCTCATGCTAACACTAAATCTGGTTTACGGGAAGATGGTTTTGTTAAACTTTATACCTCTAGCTACCTCTGTGGAATGTCTCTTGTAACTAAACACTTTATTATAACTACTGTTATGCTAAGCAACGATGCACGCAATTTAAAAATAGCTCGGTTTAACGTCGTAAGGCCCAGACAGCAAATAGGTACAATAGAAAATCAATTGTGTTGCCTTTTAAACGGTTTTTGTGTCTTACGCGCAAGCCGTGGGCAAGCCGCGCAAAAATCGTGGTAAAAGGTGTCAATTTTATTCGGTTTGCCATGAGTGTGTTTGGTAGCAATCACGCTCACACATTGATAATCTGGTCGGGCACGGCCATAGAATTAAAATAAATGCGGCCCAAGAAAAGTAACCATGATATCGGTTTATACACCGAGATTATGAAAAGCTATCTTATTTCTGAGTTTTTGTTGTCTTACTAGATACCATGTCGATATGTTTGACACGCTTATGGACAAACCAACCACTCAGTATTATAATACAAGGGATTACTTTTCCATACGAGTTATGGAACCTCATATAGTAAAGAACCTAATAGTCTTCGGAACCTTAATGTGCTTAAACAAGAACGCTGTTAGAATTTGGCTGATCTAAACATTTTTCCTTAGCTATCAAAATTGTTAACTAAGATTTCAGTGCTAGGAAAGAACACGCGCCGCAAACATTTACATTCGATTAGCGGTTTTGCTTACAAAATAGATATTAAAAATGATAACGCTAAAATAATTTTCATAGAAGTTTCGATGCCGCAGTAAAACCCTTTTTCGCCCTCATCGTATATTAAGGAGGGGACGAAAGTTATTTGATTTAATTCCAGCTTTTATCACTATAATAAAATGCAAACTTTATACGCCCACGTCCGCATTGTTGGGGTTGTTTTTCAAAAACTCTATTGAAATTTAAAACCGTGGGAAAGCCTCGCTTTTGCATGAATGGGCCGGCTCGAACTGAGTAATTTTAGCTTCAGAATCGACGTAAAGCACCGCATTCGCTGTATTTCTCCGAGTGAGAGTTCTGGATACTCAATACGAAAAGGGGAGTTAAAACGTTGGCAGCACACTTTTAATTCAACTAGTGTTTCGGGTGTCCATAGGCGGCAGGAATCGTCTACGATCAGGTGATCCGTGTGGGCTTGTCTATCGCCTATCAAAGTCAGTTACGATTTTCATATTTGATCCGATTGATTCTGCATTTGGCAATTCGATTTGGATCAAACATAAGAGGAGACGTGGTGAAACATTCCTTATTTACATTTAATCAAATACGGTCTTAACCGGCTCACGGTCGCAAACAAACGCCGACAACTCGATAACATCTCGAATAAGTCAACAACTCCATCTTCTGTCATCTTGAACAAGCCAACAACTTCCATCACCCTCTCAACTCTGCACAAAGCTTTAAATTAAAACGCCGCATAAAACAAAAGGCGGTGTTTGCCACGCACTATACAGCCCTTATAGAAGCTCACATTTAATTTAAAACTTTGTATGAGGGACTAATCTTGCGTGACGTCAAGGGACCCCTGTCTGACCCCCGCTGCTTGATAATGGCCATTTTTCACAATTTCCATTTTCCACAACCGTAGCTGTCAATCTTTTTGAGACCTTGTAGGTTGGCGTATTTTTGGCGCTTAAAATATTTGCCGTCCCATAAAAATTGCATCAATCACCTAATCACTTTTTGTACTTAGGTAGGTGTTTTTTTACTGAGTTTCAAAACTGTTAAAATATTCCTTAGGGGAATAAGGTAGGTTTTATTCGTTTACTAGGGAATTTCAAAAGTCACGGGTGCATGTAATCACGGGTAAATGTAAGTATACATGTACACCCGTTTTGTGTGTTACACGCACACGCTTTACATTTTGAATGACTGAATTGTCGTCAAGGCGCGTTCTCATCCACTGAGCTACCATCGCAGATCTCTTTATAGTAACTAGTGGCCCGCACTCACTTCGTTTCGGGACAGTAGTTCCACTGTCTTCCAATAGATGGCGCTGGGTGTTGATTGCTTCGCGCTAGTGTTTCGCTTTTTCGGTTTGTATATAAGGTTTCTCGACATCTACAGAATGTATTATCTTTATAAATAGTATAGAAGAAGAAAAATATATACAGTAAAGAGAAAATTTGATAAAAAAACCTTCATTAATCACCAATTAGAAAAAATCGTTAAACGAGTAGGTACTCCTAAAAAGTTGAAAAAGCGCTAGTCTAAAACATCTCTATACTGGCTTTTTAGCCGCCATTTTGTTATGGCCCTTTTATAATTTTAAGGGATCATGGGTCAACGTTGCTTTGTCCTCGTGGATAAATTAACGCGTATTTAAACACACAGCCTATTTAATGAAGCATCGGATATTAAAATTACGATGCCATAATGTTATTAGTACGCAATTTTGGCTACAGAGAAAATTTGGGCTAATTTTGTGAACTCTGAATTGTAAAAGCGAATTAAGGTTAGACAGTTAAGATAGTCGTAAGCACAAAGAATGTGATGCTTAATTATATTTTGGTATCTACGTTCCATCAATTATAAGTGGGAAAGCCACGCTTCGGTATGGATGGGCCGGCTTGACCGGAGTGATACCTGGATCTCACAGAAAACCGACGTGAAGCATCGCCTGCTGCAGTGATAGTACCGAAGGCCCGATCAGGGGGAAAAGGGGTTAAAGGTTGGTAGCGCACTTGTGACTCCACTGGTATTGCGACTGTCTATGGGCGGTGGCAATCGCTTACCATCAGGTGATCCGTCTGCTCGTCTGTCACATATCACATAAAAAAACTTACTATGAAGAACTTTGGAAACCGCCAAGTTAGTCTACCTTTGCAGAAATTCAATTGTGGGAGAGCCACGCTTCGGCATTAATGGACCGGCTCGACCGGACTGATACCACTGCCTCATAGAAAACCGGCGTGAAGCAGCCCCTGTGCTGTGTTTCGCCGAGTGAGTGAGGGTACTGGAGGCCCACCCGGGGAGGGGAAGGGGATTAAAGGTTGGCAGCGCACGTGTCACTCCACTGGTGTTGCAAGTGTCCATGGGGCAATTGCTTACCATCAGGTGATCCGCCTGCTCGTTTGCTACCTATCATATATAAAAAAAAGATTAAAAAAACATTAGCAAAACGTATCATCACCATTAAGCATCTAATATATTAGCAGCACGGTCAGATCTAAATCGATTCCAGTAGGATGGACCGCCACCAAGCAACTAATAGAAAAAGGCAGATATGTCAAGATGAAATAAAATTTATTACATTCCATGAGCCCCGGGAAACTATTAGTTTGATTTCCACAAAAGAAAATGGCTTCTTATCAACTGCACAGCAGGATACTGGGGGCAAAGAGTCAGCGAAAATTTTGTTCCGGGACGTAGTAGAGTTGGTTTTTGAGAGACAGACTGTACAGGATGTACCTGTGATCATTTTAGATCCCTTAAACCACGTATTTGACTAACAATTCAGAATAACATTTGTTCTACGAGTTTTGTAAATTCGACGATTTTTTTTCGACAAAATGACTAAGTCACCTGACCAACTTTGTATGAAAAGTTGAATAATTGAATATTATAGTATTATTTATAATTGTATTTAGGTATAAACATTAGTCTTTAGTTACAGGTATTTATATTATATTAAATTATTATACGTATGTAGTACTAAGCCATTTCTTTAATCTGTGGATTGCATTAAAACTTAAAGTCCTCCTTTCGCCGCACCTTTGCCCTTTCTGCTTGACCCAAAGGTTGACTGGTAGAGAATGCCTCTTGGCATTAAGTTTGCCTATTGTACGAAGTATTGTGCAATAAAGTTTTTAAATAAATAAATAAATATTTTTTGTGCACTTTTTTTAAAAACATTGAATAAATGTTGCTCAGAATGGTAAGTAGAACACGTGGTTAAAGGGAAGTTGAAGGGATAAATGTTTACCGATACATCCTGTATTTCCGGTTGTGTACGGGAGATACACGATCACGAACAGTTACAGGGAAATCAATTCAACTTTTTGATATCAATATCCGCTATTGTACACATTACAATATTTCTGTAACGGTTGTGAATTTTGTGAAATTTATTTATCTATTTATTTATTGCGTCTTAATATATTTCGTGGCCTTGTCACAGTGCGCATTCCACTTACTTAACTGATTAGTCATACATCCACCCTAATATCAACCACACGAGGGTATAAATGCGTGCTTTTATGAAAATAAATAGCAAAATCCAGAACCCCAGCTATATCTTAAGATATGAGAAAACATACTTTAAAAGCTACCTCATAAACTGCTTGATAGTTACAACTTCGAAGTAGCTACTAAGGCGAAACTGAAGAAACTTTAGTATCTTGAAGTTTTTAATTTAATTAATAAAGAAAGTGGAAACCTTTACCGCTTGCGAAATTTTCCTGAGTAAAACTAACCGGTGAAACCAATTAAAATTCTAAGCAACTGCTAGATGTTTACAAAGATAATCATATATTTTGACAGTAAGTACTTATACTGATAGTCATTAGCTTCTATCTTCTATACTATCTAAAAAAAGTTAACTTATATAGCCACCGTTATAGGTAACCCAAACGGCGGAACACTTGCGCGGTGTAATCTACGCCTTGCGTCATCTATTGGTTCAGTTTGGAACTAACGTTCCTAATTGAAGAGGGCGTGTTACTAGTTCATTAATAC
Source organism: Cnaphalocrocis medinalis (assembly GCA_014851415.1). NCBI lineage: Eukaryota > Metazoa > Arthropoda > Insecta > Lepidoptera > Crambidae > Cnaphalocrocis > Cnaphalocrocis medinalis. The sequence goes on from CM026283.1 coordinate 4,238,119, forward strand.
AATTATTTTGAGTATAGATACTATGTACAGTACGGTACCTCCCTCCCTCCTACTGAATAGGACTCCACCAACGCTCGGTTACCTCACAGATACCACAAATAACCCAAGATCCTGGCTACCTACATCGTGACCTAAACAAGTGACTTAGCTATAATCAGCGGTCTGATTTAAGTGTGTAATTATTGACAAAATCTTTACATGGACATGTTGCAGGCGCTTGTAAATGCATTGATATACTTAATATTTTAATTTTACTTAGTTTTAAATTTTTATTAGGAAAATATTGGATATTGCAACGAAACATGCGTCGCCGAGCCGCGTAACATACGTCACAGCCAGCCAAGTGGCTACGAGGTCGACTATCGCTGCTACGACTCTACGGCCGTCGTAGCATAATGGGGATAGCAAACCTACGTTAGCTTAGCCGTTGCTTGACGTACCAACCGTAGCAGTTTCTTGCTCAACACATAAAACTTAGTTTTTAATATTCTCTGAAAACACAATGTTGCCTCGAAACCTCAAAGTGTCGCAAGAAAACAATATTTTTCAGTACAAAACGGTAGTGAGCCCACGTCTTGCAATACATATTTTAGGGAAAAGTTGAAGTCTGCTAGCGTCACAATATCTTTCTTTACATTAGACCAAAACATATTTTCTTCTTTATAAGTAGTATAACATGGAAACATACTTTTTTTAAATATAAATTCACACAACATCTCATACATTGACCTGACTCTGTACTAAGTAGCTTAAGCACTTGTGTTACAGATATCAGACAACAATTACCTACAGTAATTACAGTAGGTTACCTACTACTACTACTTGACTAGTAAATTATGTATATTTTTTTCAAATATATATATATCCTTACTTGTCCTTGTAAACGTTTTTTTTCTTTTTACATTTTAGCGGACAGACGAGCAGATGGTTCACCTGATCGTAAGTAATGTCGATCGTAAGCTCGGAAATACCATCGTTGGCAGCTGATTCCACAGGATGTCAAAATAGTTCGTCAAAAATTTTGTTTCAGCTTGCGATGACTCAGTGACAGTGAACACACACCGGTCAGCACCATCATGACGTCATCTCGTTCAGTATTTCACTCATATAACATACTGCCTCGTAATAGGGTTCTATGTCTCACTCTGTTATTTTTTTCGCTAAAACGGTGCATTCCGTTTTAAAGCGCCATCGCGCCAGTTCGTTTTGTAGTTCGATTTTTCGTTCGACTATAAAATAAAATCGTTGGTAGCGCTAGTTGGGTCCATTTTGCTTTTAAAGTGAGACCTTCGCGGCACGTTTTAAGTTTGCAGCGGCGCCCGCGTCGTGCGAATGGAAAGTCTTTTGAAATTGTACCTTTTATAGGAAATTTTCTTTACGCGGTGCCTTTTGAGCTGGCAATTTTGAATTTATATGCATTTCCTGTGAAATGAAGTAAAACCGAGACCTAACTAGTGTACAGCTACGTTAGTATAAGGATTATAAAAGTGTTTTCTATCACACATCTGTGGCAGATATTTCAACCAGCATTTTGATGTGCCATATTATAATATAATGTGTGTATATTTTATGTAGATTTGTATGACAGTATATGGCAGTAAGGTTGTAGTAATATAGGTACTTTACTAGGTATAAAATACCAACTATTTAGAACAACATTAATTTGTTCAACGACTTTTCGAAATTCATAGAAACTTTTTTCGACTCCCCATACAAAATTACTAAGTCATGTGATCGATTTTGTATGAAAAGTTTTTTTCTATGCGTCATGCCAAAAGTCATAGAACAAATATTTTTCAAAACGGTTGGGAAAACATGTGGTTGAAAGGATGTAAATTTTTACAGATACACCATGTATAAAGAAATATAGTTCAAACTCTTTCGCAGAAACGATTAGTATGTTTAAACTCCGTATTAATCTGACCTTCTAAGTAATACCACCTTATCGTTCAACCTTATTACTCCATAAGAATGCCGTGAGTTAGAAACATTAAGTTATCACTTTTAATATAAATGTTAACTTTAGCACGAATTTTAGGATCAAGGTTGAAACTAAATTTCAGAATTAAGTTATACTGATTACAATCTAGGCCCATGAATTCGATAAAATTTACCTATTTACCCGCATTAAACGTTAAATGGTAACTGGGTTATACAATAAAGGTAGGTAGTAGTTCACGCTAACTGTATCAAATCACAAGTCAAACACCAACAACTTTAAAACAAAGGAAAAACAAATCCAGCCCAATCAATGAAGACCAATAACTGTCAAATAGGGAAAAAATCTTACATAAACGATTTTAAGTATAGCTAGTTGTATGCGTCCAATGCAGATGGCTCGTAGAAGCTCGTTTGGGGGTAACCAAAGAGCGATTGGAATGGCGTACATTTGGAGATACCTATGTCTAGTAGTGGACTGCTACTGGCTGATGATGTGAAGGCAAAGTTGCAAGGAAGAGTGTCTTAAAGAACATACTACTATTGCTGATGGGGTAAAACTAAGGGGTAGGGTAAAATATAGAAGTTCACCACACGAGACACGATGTAATCGACACCTAGCGCAGTCTATTGGAATTGATCTAAGTTAAAATAAAAGTGAGGCCGGACCACTAGGTATTAGTTTTATCCTATTAACCCTAGTGGCCGCCCGTGACTTTGTATGCGTAGGAGTAGTCACCGTCATATTTTCCACATGATTATTTTTTTAGGAGCAAACATTCAATCATCTATCCATCCATACTTACAAACTTTCACGGTTATAATATTACTGGGATTTCTGTAGGTATCGCAAGGGTGTATTAATCGCAAACTAAACGAACTGTAGCCTTACCATGAGTTTGAAATACTATCCTCGCTATCTAAAACTATCGCTTTGTCTCTTTCATTGTGAACCATTTAAAAGAGACAGAGCAATAGTTTACGTTATGTCAGTTTTAGATGTCAACTCATGGTAGCGCTACAGATTTTGAAAATGCAACATTAAAGCCATTTTCATAACATTTCCAAAATTACTTTCTCATCCAACATTATTTGACGAAAACCTCCACTGTGTTTAAAACACATCTAAAAATATTCCGTAACTTTATTGGAATATAAATATCGCAGGTGACGTAGAAGGCATTGACGTCACGAAATTGTGGCCGACTTTAGAACCTTTTCTAAAGAAAGTAATTTGGTCAAAGTTTTCTACCCACGCAGCTACATTTGTTAACGTTATTTTACTACCTACAATACGTAAGAAAATAAAGTAAGAGCGATGATAGCTCATTGAATAGGAACGGGGCCTTTTAGACGGAATATCTTACCGTGGGAGAGCCAAGCATCGGCAAAAATGGGCCGGGTCGACCAGAGTAGTATACCATGGTCTCACAGATGACCAGCGAGAAGCAGCGCCTACGCTGCGTTTCGTCGAGTGAGTGAAGGTACCGAAGGCCCACTTGGGGGGAAAGAGGTTTAAAGGGCGGTCGTGGTGTTTTTGCATGCGAGCAGGCTGAACACATTCATGATACTTGAAAACTTGTAATCAACTGCATGTAACCCATATGTTCTGGCAAAAAAAAGTATTTTGATTTATTTCATCATTTTGTACCGTAGCCAACACCTAAACCCTGTCTCATACGCGCGTAATCACACCATTAAAGTGATTGAACATAAAAATAACAACATTAGATTTCGCAAAACATGAAAGAGTTGGTAGCTCGCCGGTCTACTTCGGCGATCCTAAACAAACACCTTAGTTAGTTTAGTAAGTTAATCTGAGGCAGGAGCGAAACTAACACAATAAAAACGTAAAATTGAATATACTTGTATGTTTTTAATATAACTATACCTAGGTACTATTTTATAAAGAGACTAGTGGCCCGCCCTCTTTGTTTCGGGACAGTAGTTCCACTGTCTGTCTATAGATGGCGCTGGGCGTTGATTGCATCGCGCTAGTGTTTGTCAATAGTAGCAATGACTTGATTTCTTATCAATAAATTATCATACTATAACATACACATTTTATATCCAGGCAAACAATAGACGGTCTATATCCACTACATCGAAAACTTCCCTAATACCTTACATCCAACCCTTAAATCCTCGCCAAACATTATCCCAAACGGGCTGAGCAGGCACATTTTAAGCCTATCGTAATCCGCATCAGAATTTGAAATTACCGTGATTAATAAGACCAATCTCCGATCGCCGATGATACTTTGCGATCCGCTTCTCCGGGTCCAAGCGACCCGCCCTCGTTCGCCACATAATTGCCAATTAGACTGGTTAGAACTGCGTTCGTGATTCTTATCCCAGAATACTGTTCGAGAATCGCCAAATTAGGGCCTGTAGTCCATGAATTGGTTCATCCAATGCAGGTCTTTAATGAAACAAGATCTGATAGGATAGGAGGAAATCAAGTCCAGGACTGCCAGCTTTCTCCTTAGGAACAAAAAGCGCTATATCAGTCCAAACGATATAATACAGGGTGTATCTGTAAATATTTTCATCCCTTTAAGCACGTGTTCTATCAACCATTCTGAACAACATTTGTTCAACAACTTTTCTGAATTCTTCGAAAAAATTTTCGACTCCCCATACAAAATGACCAAGTCACGTGACCGACTTTGTATGAAAAGATGAAATTTTTTTATGCAAATTTTCAAAAGTCCTAGAATAAATGGTTGGTGGAACACGTGATTAAAGGCATGTAAATGTTCGCAGATACACCCTGTATGTGACATCACTAATTGCGACAGCTGTTAATGGGCAAAAGATTTTTTTTTATGTGAGAGGTAGCAAACGAGCAGGCGGATCTCCTGATGGTAAGCGATTGCCGCGGCCTAATACACCTGCAATACCAGTAGAGCCTCAAGTGCGATGCCAACCTTTAAGATTTTTTGTATGTTTGTTACTCGATTTCTCCGCCAATTAAGAATGGATTTTAATGATTCTTTTTTTGTTTGGTAGGCCGTCATTTACCAGTGGTTCTATATAAATTTTATCAAAATTGACTCAGTGGTTTTTGAAAAAAAAAACAACAAATATATTGGGGCTTAGTCTTGAAGTCGGTTTTTTTTGTTTCAAAAATATCTAATAATATATTAATAATTATTAATTATGGGAGTGGTAAAGCACCAATAGATCAATTATCGTGTCAACGCAATACCAATAGGTCTTGCGTTGACAATACGAAATACAAATACAAAATACCTATCAACGGATTTCGTATTTTGATTCGATTCGCCTCGGTTTACCCGGTACATAATATATCACTTAAACAATCTAGCCATATATTCCTGCTCTCATTAGTACCAACACTGGCAGTTCCTCGCGAGATCAATCCTAATTCTGTTAATAAACTAACCGTGTGATGACCTATTGGCAGCTAATAGGCCCTTTGATCAGTAATTATTCTCGTTTATCGTAATTGAGATATCAGTCAAAATTAAACATGAAACAGATCGATTTGACATTGTTCTTGAAGGTAAAGGAGAAATGTTGATGGAATAATCAACTTGATGCTTTACTGTAGAAATTGTTTAAGGCATAGGTTCAGAATATATTTATAGGTAGATATACTTAATTGCCTAAAAACAGGTCTTACACACTAGTGTATAAAGTACTAGTGGCCCGCCCTCACTTCGCTACGGGAACGTAATTCAGAAATGAACCAATAGATGGCGCTGTGCTCAATTACATCGCGCAAGCGTTTCGTGTTTTCGGTTTACCTATAAGCCTTTTCGCTGTCTATAGAAGTTATCTCTTTATAAATAGTATAGATAGAAGATAGAAGATATCATGCCTTTATGACATACCTATATTTATAATGAATTGAAATATAATATGTAAGACTAAGATATAGTTAGTACCTATCTATTATATTATAGTCACGCCACTCCCGGTCTACGGTCTACGGTCCACTGCCAGCCTCATCCATTGTTCCCCTGCTACCATTGCAATATGATCGGCCCAACGGGCTGGTGGTCTACGCACAGAATGTCGTCCCTATCTTGACTGCCAATCGGTAGGCTTTAACTACCTATAATTCTTACGTCTCTTTAAGAGTGGCATGATAGAAAAGAAGCCTATCTCAGCAGTGGGTGGATGTGGGCTGATATGATGATGATGGTGAAGCTATAGTCCCCACCAATTTCCCAGTATTATTCTAGGTTTCGTCCAAAGCCACCGCTTTGGAGCCCGGGGTACGCTTCATAATTCAGGACTTGGGGGAGTCAAGTAACTGATACCTCTTATATGATGATTAGATGTAAGCTCGCTTGGCAGCACGATCCGACTCCATTCTCTCAATATGACCGAGCAAGCGCAGCCTTGCTGACTATATCTCGCCCATGATTATGTTTAGTTCGGCCACATGCTCTACTGGGAAAGTGCCCAGTGGTGCGCCCCAGCATCGCTGGATGGACCAGGTTAAGAAGGATCTTGGTCACCTTCAAAGGTCGGATTGGCAAGAGGTGGCTGAAAATAGAGCGGAGTGGTGATTTATCGTGTCGGAGGCCAAGATCCACTTCGAGTCGTTGAGCCAGCGTAGTAGTAGTAGTAGCCCATTAGATACGTCTCTCACTTCACCTTCCAAGACCAAATCTACAAATTCGAATTATGTAATTTCAGTTCCTCGCCTCTTTGTCCGTCCCTTACGTTCGTAAAAAGGTGACCTCCACAACTGCGAAGAATTTGTCACTTAGATTAGGACTTAAACTCACTAACGACTTTCTAGTTGCTCTGGTTCCACTTTGTCTGGCTCCCTGTTTAATGATTGCAAGAATCAGACGTTTATGTTAGTTGAAGTTTTTCAATGTAGGTACCACTACTCGGCAGTCCATTAAAAATCTTAACATGGAGATATACTCGTACAGTCGGCTGGAAAAAAGGTCATATAGTACCTAAGAGCAAGGGCTCTTGCTCTACTTTTCGTGACAGAATATAGAAGTCAGATAGTGTTTATGATACTGTATAAACTCGAACGGCGTACTAGAACTGTACATATTGTCTTAGAAGTGAAATGATTTTGAGCCTAATCATGATCCATTTGGATAGACTTCCACACCTGGGAGCGAAGATCAGGCCGCAATCGCGTGTTAAAAATTCGCTATAATGGCGTACTGATTAGAGTCCATTTACATGGCAATTGGTTATTATTGATGTGAGATGTCACTTAACAACAGAATGAGGTTGAAGATAGACCTCAGTCTAGTCTAGTGCACCATCTAGCGGATTTCACGGGCGATTGCCCCTTATTAATTAAACATTTTCATCCCGCGACAGTCCAGCATCCTAAACTAAGTCTATGGTTAACATTAAAATCTACCATAGTTAATACTTGTTTTTTTTTGTAATAAAAATGTCTATATTACTTCACGAATAAAAATGCCGCAAGTGCGTAAAGGCCCTACGCAGAGAAAACTTACCCGAGTCGCGACTGTTCCCCTGTTTTCGACACTTCCCGTCTTTGTCCGGAATTATGTGCGCTATTATCATTAAGCACAGATGACGATCCTCGCGAGCTACATCTTATCTTTTATACGCCCTTTGTGCTGTAATGGATTTAGTGGCACAGTTACAGAAATAGTATCAGATTGGAGGCCGCTTTCATCTTCGGTTTGTGGGAAATGGGGGACCATCTTCTTTATTCCTCGTCTCGTTATTGTCCTTGATTGTCATCGATTTGGGGTAATGGTATCTGGCGTGTGTCTTGTATTGAAAAAAAAAAGAACTTTGTTACAAGAAGGTAGTCTTTTAGTGTTACAGTAGCACAGTTTATTCGTAATATATTGCTCAAGTACCTATGGGACGTAAAAGCTTACGAGCACTTTGGTAGTTTACGCAAACACTATCATAAAGTGTGTAGTTGAGTTTTAACATAGTACCTAACATAAAAGTAAATTTTGTTTTAACCTTTTAAGACAAATATGAAAATCTTGAGCTGAATGTTTCAATAATCTCTTCAAAGAACATGTTTCATAACTATCTAGGCTAGTAAAGTAGTTTGAAATCCTGAAAATTCTACTGGTTTGGGGAAAATACGAAAAAAATAATCTACGTAAACGTGGTACAAATCTAAAATCATTCATTTGAACTCATTAGTTTTTTAAACATCCCCCTGTTGAACTTTCTTCACGCATCTTAACAAATAGATATGTATATGTTGAAAGCTGAAAAAGGTCATCGAGTAGGGTATGTTTTTTATTGTTTGTACAGTCGAGTTCAAAAATATGTATACACATTAGAACCTTGTCACAATACATATTTATAAGAAAGTGGAAGTCGTTTTCTTATACTTATCTACTGTGACAAGGTCCTAAACTGTTTACTTATTTTTGAACTCGACTGTACTAGAAATTAGTATAATTTAAGTGAGAGTAACTGTTAAAATTCTTTTATGACGTTAATTGTTCTTTTACCTATTAGTTAATTATGAAAAATAAAAATCTCGTTTGATTTTGAAATTGATATAGAGCATTAGCAAGACCTAGGTGTGTGATTTAAATCTTTGGGTGTGACTCCATACAATTTGGAACATCACCTCTGCAGATAAAGTGGTGTCTTAAATTGATTCATTAGTCTTAATTTCCATAATGTCAGTTTCTATTTCTCATTGCAAATTACGAACAAACAAACCCAATTACATGGGGAATCAATCGAATAGTCCCCCGGGGTGAATCTAAACGGATAGGTATCTACTTGATCGAAGTTCTAAATTAGTGAAACGGGTAACTTTGATGTGAAGATTTGGCAGCTTGAGCCTACAGCTTCAATTATGCAAACCTGCTTCATACGTCAACGGCCGGTGGCTCGATCCCCACTTTGGGGAAATATTCTTGTGATGAACACTTGTGTTTGTTCAGTGTCTAGGATGTTTTGAAGCAGGTATTATATTTATTGTAATTCCTTATCTGATATCCATAACACAAGTGCTTAAGCTTCTTAATACGGAGTCTGTCAATAGGTAGGTATTAAGAATTGCATATGGATAAAATTGAGCGTGTTGTTAATGTAAGCAAACATAAATTTGTGAATAATATTTTAGTCGTCTCCCCGACATGCTATAAGAAAGCTGCATGTTTATAAAAAAATATATATTGCAAAACATAATCAACTGTTTTTCATTTCCAAAGGTCACAATAATTTGTTTCTTTTTACAAAACAGCTATCTTTGGACGGAGTTCTTTGATGTTTTATATGACAGTAAAAATAATTTAAAATGAAATGTTTCGTGTAGCATCCGGGGAGCGCATTAAGCACATCCCTCCCAGTTATAAAACCAAATCCGGCGAACGAATGGTTTGTGTAAAATTCGTGTCAGATTTGAATACAATTGGAATGTATTCATAGGGATGTGAATAGGTATTTTTTAAGAGTCGATTGTTTATTGCGCTCAAAAACAAATGAAAATTTTTAATGAATATTGTAAATTGTATTGTTATCTACATAGGCAAATAAATACAGGCTAAGATAAAAACCTATATAAATGATCAATAACAGTCCCTATTTGATCAAGGTACCTCTGACCGGATGGCGCATTTAGTAGTGATCCTGCCTCATACCCTCATACGCCAAAGGTCGTGGGTTCGATGGATAAACATTCGTGTGATGAACATTATTTGTTTGTTCAGTGTTTGGCTGTTTACATATATTAAAGTAACTAGATTTGTGTTGCCTTTGTTGTCTGATGTCTGTAGCACCAGTGCTTAAGCAACACCTGTAAAAGGTAACTAAGTTCCTAAGCTACTTATCACTACTAATAACATCTGTATGTTGTACACTTAATTAGCAATAAACAATTTGACTTTGATGCTACTTAGTACAGAGTCAGGTCAATGTATGAATTTATTTATTTAATTTTGAGAAGCCTGTAGCTGTAGTCTAGTAACCTAAGATTACAAGAACTATGAACAAAGTTACTCTACGTTCACCTCAAACCATCCATTTCCTAAAACACAAGTACTTAAGTATACGAGAGTTAATTTGCAAAGTAGTATTACCACAAGCTCTGTATTCAAACTTGCTTTTACAGCTTGCTAAACATTATCAAGAGATCAGGTTTATTTTATTACGTTTGTATTAAGTCTCAAATATCCGACACTAGTAATAGGTACGAAGGACCGCAATTCGCGTTGTGTACTTACAGTAAACGAGCAGAGTTTATTTTGAGCCCCAAGGTTTATTTGGCCCTCGAATAGGGACCGGATCTTGGTGTACTTATCGATGTTAATTTTAATAGTTTATCTTTCCCAACACTAATTTTATTTTTCTTGTGTTAGTTCGTGTTTAATCAGATTCAAAGAAATTAGCTAGGTTTCTTTGACCGCAAACAGAGTGAGACAGACATTTTACCGCACACATACACACATAATACGAAAAGTAATACAAAGTAAATAGATACTACACATCACAAGCAAATAGCTGCTACGTATTGATAACGAAGACTTCGTTGACCTAATCTATATAGTATTTTGTGTCCCTCACTCACACTATAGTCTGTCTTTTTGATTTGTGCCAAAACATTCTGAAATTATTTTAAGAGCGCATGTACCTAAGTGTGCGTAGTCTGTTCGGGATATAGACAACTGTCTGTTTGGATTAATAAAATCTATCAATTTTCTTCATAGTTCCTCCCTAACGTTTGATATTAAAAACAGAATGGAATGAATAAGTCTCAAAAGTTACATGGAAGTCTGAACGTTTAATAAATAAAAATATATCTATAACCATGTATCGATAACGAACATCGATATGTTCCCACCCTACACACAAAGTTTATTCCCGCAGACGCAAACATACCCAGTTAACCTTAAACGGTATTTGTTTCCCAAAACCCTTCGGTTAAGTTTTTCCCAAGATAAAAAGAGCACGTCTCTTAAGCCATTTGCGTCACCCCAGAAATTTGGCGTGGATGGACGGCCGGTAATAAAACAGAATTTTATCTCACTAATTTTTTCCCTCAAACCTTCGAAATAACAGGTCTGGCCGTTAGGGTCCCAATTCGGTACGCCTCTGGCTGGCTGGCACCCCACTAAGTAAAGAGACAAAGTAGGTGTAGAAAAATATACAAAAAAGCTAAAATCCTTTTATACTTTATTATTAAAACGCTTTTGAAAAAACATCCGGATAAAAAAAAGACTACTTAGGGTGCACAAAAAATATGCTTATTTGTATTTAAAAAAAAACATTGATTTCACACCTACTTAAAAATACATACCTATAACATAACATAAAAAAATAAGCACGTTTGCAAATTAAGCAAAAAAATTAAAGTATTATAAAATCTATCAGAGTGAGTGAGGGTGAGAGTAAGTTTCCATGGTATTTTTCGTGGGCACTGAAAAACAACCGGGATCTTCTAAGACTACTAAGGGAGTTGGCATCCGCACAATTCAGAACTCGGCTGTAAAAAACTTTGTGCACAATGATTGAAACGGATTCTAATAAAGAAAATATGTCTCTGTAGAGTTTTACGACTTTCGCTTCTCCCAGATTTATTTTAATATATCTTTAGATTCTAAACGTAATATTATCTTATTCTGAGCTTACTTAGTACGAATAACATGATTAAGTTAGGATTTTCTAATGATTTTGTATGAAATAACCGATAACTGTCAGTTATACTATAACTATATCCATAACTCATTATGATTTCAGTGAAAATAGACGCAAGAAAATTCCGCACAAGCGGTGTGGACATGGGTCATAAGTTTTCAAGCATTATAGTATGTGATGGTGATTCTGTGAGAATTTATTAATTAGGTACCTATTTATTTATTTAGTGTGGACACGACATGAAATAAACAACACAACTTTGATCATAATATCTTTACAGTCAGCAGGTCGAATATTTTGTTATGACAAATAGTCTAATGTAGGCAAGTTGATTTACACTAGAGTAATTTTAACCCGCATTGTGCATACATTTACTCTTATACTGGAAATAAACTGTCTACTATATTGTTCAGTCCGACAATGCACTTACAGTAACTAAAATTGACTGTCAGTTTATATAATCCTACCTTAAAAAAAGTACATTTTTAGAAACAAAACAAGCATCATTTCTTTTATGGCAAACGCGAACAAAATATTCAGAAAACCGTTCCATTTTATTAGGATCCCAAGTGGGGTCTCGAAAGTTAATCAAGAGAAACGTGTTTCATGCAATTTGTAGACCTATTTGACCCTTCATAGCCGTCAACAGGGCTCTTAATGACATTCCGGTTTAAAAATAAGCACGGCGTTATATCAACTCTTCAAACATTTTACCTATCTCTTTTGTTGTGAAGGTCAAAAGCCTCGACGAAATGAAAGAAGAAGAATTTTATAACATAATTCAGTTTATCTTAATCGGTGATTTTGTCTGTTGTTTTGTAAGATTTTAAAGTTATTGTCTGTGATTTGTATTGTGACTTTAAAGTACATAGGTTGATAGAACGGCATTTGTAACTTTTTAGTTTGGAGATAGCGACTCTTTTATTCATAGTTTTGAGTTTGCTGTCACTAATCACATAGATTAAGCGACCACTGGTTGTAATCTTATTACGAGTACAAGCGTTGTGGTCTGGTGATTAGTGATTAGGCTTAATCACTAGATTGAGCCTAATTCCATTATAGTAGAGATGACTTGATTTCCATGATAAAGGCTTGGACGCCAATTCTCGATTTTCGCCTTCTATGTCGAGTCGACTTCATGGAACGCCCAACCAATAGGAGAACACAGATTACAGTCGACATTTCTCATCTTGTTCTTGTTCTTGTCCTATTGGTCTATGCGTTCCATGAAGTCGACTCGACATAAAAGGCGAAAACCGAGAATTGGCCTCCTGTCCCCTGCAGTGGGACAATAAATAGGCTATTAATACTTTATTTTAGATACTTTTGAAACATGGGAGCAGCTAATAATCTAATTGAACCAATTTATAAATGAATGGAACAAGAATAAAGGCTATATAATCAATACTCACACATATAATCTTACAATACAAATTAATAGGTTACTAAATCGATGTACATTATAATGTTCTTACAAAGTTCCAGACTCGAATGCCTACGACTACCTAATCAATGAATTTAGAGAACTGTATAATAATTACAAGGTACGTGGTACAAAGACTAAGATAGCTCAAAGGTAACGACATATTCAGCTTGATAACACCCCAGAGTGCGTAAGCGAATTCATTTTCTCGTGTTAGCTGGAAAAACGCCTTAACTTGTCTCCGCTCCGCTTTGTCTGGGAACAAGATATATGTATTTAGCACAATGTAAATATTGACAAGCCAGTGGTTTGAAAAGCCCTTTATACAATATGATTCATTGTTACTAATCTTATGGGTAACTGTAAAAGATCGCTTCATGTACAAAACGATTGATGGTAACGATCGGTTCATCACCACATCATTATTATCATCAGCCTGTATTTAGATCCCACTGCAGGGTATAAGCCTCTTACTGTGCTCGCTTACAAGGATCCTGGGCCATTCAGGTCCTGGTCAGTTCCATCACTCTGAATAATGTTCTCAGCCCATGTTGTTCATTAACATTCCCCATTGGCATGGCTTATTTTTTTGTTGTGTGATCGGTAGCGTCAGCCACCTATCGCATAACACACATATTATTGTTACAGTCCACAGTAAATAATAGCTTCTGCCACCTAACTCATAACACACACACACACATTATTGTTACAGTCTACAGTAAATAATAGTGTCTGCCACCTATCTCATAACACACACAAACACACACATTATTGTTACTGTCTACAGTAAATAATAGCGTCTGCCACCTATCTCATAACACACACACACATTATTGTTACAGTCCACAGTAAATAAAAAAAAACATAACATTGATTTTTATTTTTTATACACATAATCATTATAAGTTGAGACGCTATTGTTTCAACTTATTATGATTATGTGATATTGTCCCAACTTACATGTTATATACCCTTTTCATTTTCTCTTACAGTATTGTATTGAAGATAACGTAGGTATCATAAACCACCCAACCCTACATAAACGTCGTTTCCAAAGATTCATAAAATATTTTGGTTCTATGAAAATGTCTATGCCTTTACATGTATAACCTTCAATGTCTTCATTTGACCGGATTATTACTAAAAAGTTGAATTGAACCCTAATGTGACCTAAGATGTATGTAATTCATGAATAGCATTATTCATTCACAATTCATACTAAAATTTTCTAACTTAGACTGATATGGCACTGGCAAAATCTAATAGAAAACTTGGTTCTCTATAAGGTTATCTGAATACTAAAGATAACTTTATTTTACTAACTTTTACACGAGTAGTGTGATGCTCAATGATTTGAAAGGTATTTTCTTGGATATCGTGTAACTTATCTATTGGACTTGCTTTTGCTAGCGAAAGAAAAATATCTTAATTTGATTTATGCTGCCTTTGGGACCTCTTTCTAACTACTACCTACGAAGTTGGAGAAACCAATGGCCATGTTAGCCAGGTTTTTTGGCTGACTAAAGGCGTTTGTCTGACAGAAGCCTTTAAGACGTCTAAATAGATAATAATGATCAAGGATTTATTTTCTCAAAAAGGAGTTGCATACCTTAACTTTCATTATTACAAATGTTCTTTCAAATAAGGAGTTACTTAACTATATAAGGAAAATACTGCCACGGCTTCACTGCCAAGATCGGCGCGTGAGTGCCTTCACTCAGTCCGGAACCCCAATCAGGGGTTAAAAGGTGAGCAGCGCACTTGTGAGTCCACTAGGTGTTGAGGATGCCTATGTGCGGCGGCAGTCACTTCCCTTCACCCACTCACGTCACCTTCAGGACACGTGACCTTCAGGTCATTCGTCTCCTCGTCTAACACTCATCACATAAAAAAATGAATTCACCTGACGCCGGATTTGATTATGCAGAACACACACACTCTCCAAAATAAACCCCGTAGAACTAGGGGAGGGTTTTGGGTCAGAGAGGTGGATAACGATATGGAGGCGATGTGAGTGATCCAGATGGATAATACTGGTGAAGTCAAATTTTAAAAATTGTCATGTCTACATTCTTTTTTTTTATTTTTTTTTATGTGATCGGTAGCAGACGAGCAGGCGGATCACCTGATGGTAAGCAATGCCGCCGCTCATGGACACCTGCAACACCAGTAGAGTTACAAGTGCGCTGCCAACCTTTTATCCCCTTCCCCCCCGGGTAGTGGGCCTCCGGTACCATCACTCACTCGGCGAAACACAGCACAGGGGCTGCTTCACGCCGGTTTTCTGTGAGGCAGTGGTATCACTCCGGTCGAGCCGGCCCATTCATGCCGAAGCGTGGCTCTCCCACAATTAAAGCATTCTCATTCTTATGTCAAGTTTAACCGGCGTTTTACGGGCGTGAAGCAGCACCTGTGCTGTGTTTCGCCAAGTGAGTGATGGTACGTACCGGAGGCCCACCTCAGAGGGATGGGGATAAAAGGCTGGCATCGCGCTTGTGACTCCACTGGTGTTGCAGGTGTCCATGGGCGGCGGCAATTGCTTACCATCAGGTGATCAGCCTGCTCGTCTGCCACCTAGTTCATAAAAAAAAGAAAGTATGTTGACATTTAAAAATGTTCTGTATGGATCTAAATAAACTAAGCAATGTCTATTTTTTCATTTAGCTGAGAAAATCAGAAGCTAAAATAAGTAAGGAAGGAAAACAGGTAGTACTCTCGAATGGGGATATTGTATAAAGGCCCTCAGCAACCAACCACACGGTCAAGTTCATAATACTTACTTCGAGTTACGTCCCTTTTACGAGGAACTTGAATGAATAATTAATAAGACCTTGAGCGGAACATCAGGAAAACTTTCTTAAACAATCCATTAAATATTTATTCTATAACAAACTATTGAACTTCGTTGAGAACTTGATAGGAGCGGATATTTCAATAATTGAAAGGACATGTCCCTGTAACTGGCCAACACATTGTACAGTATTTAAAAAATGGAAAATCTACTGATTTGAGAAATAAGAAAAGCATTTACTGCCTATATTATAATAACGTGGTAAAAATATGAAAATACCTTAATAATTTGAACTCCTATTTAGCATAAAAAGGGCGCAAGACGTAAAACGACATAACTCTAGGTCTAGATCTTAGAGCAGCAAGTCCGTTTAGTACACATTTAATACTTACCAGTACAAACGCAATTTATAGCATCGTGCAAAATAGTGCGAATGTGCGAAACCTGCGTTGTAGTCATACTGGACCAATAGCAAGGTATAATCACCAGGGCTGTATACTTGACGCATCGGAATATGCAGTAAACCATTATAGCTTGTTGAGGCTGAAATTGGAAAAAGCATGTTAATTTCAAAGTAGGTCTAAAGGTAATTAGGTAAATAGTAAGCACATAGTAGAGTGAAGTCCGTGAGTGAATGAATTACTGCATTTGGTTGTCGCAGCATCGACGACCGAATTCCATGAGGATTTTTTCGTGTCAACACAACGCGATGCTGCGCACTGAAACGCACTAAGCGTGATGCCCCATAAGAGTGTCGTGCTGCGTTGCGACTGCGTTATCATATACTTACAGAAATATATGAAATGCGACAACGCGACGGAACGCACTAATAGGGCCTCACCCTAATGAGACCTCACCTAAGCGTAAAGCCGCATTATCGAAGTAATGATAATGAGTGGTTTTCCATATATTTTTACTATGAAACGACGTAGAGAAACTCAGGCCAACGCACTATTGAGGCAACTGCTAAATGATTTGGTTTCGTTAACCAAGTAGTTAGCCAAGCTAACTGGCGTGGGTTAGGACCGTGACAATGACCCAAGAAGATAGTTCGTTGATCTAGTACCCAGTGAAGCCATCTGCGTAAACAAACACAAAATGCGGTCAGACTTACCAAATCTTGTGTACTTTGCAGCACCTTGAATAAACTTTTCAATAACATTGTAGTGGATAGCCCCGAGCAAAAAAGCATTACCATCATCTGAAACCAAAACAAATTTTTATTTATAACAGATTAAAGTGTAAGTTACAAATATCCAGGGTAGATCTTTCCATTCAGTCACAGAATCAAATCAAATCAAACAAACTTAAATCACGTTGATTTACTAGACTATTGACCATTTAATTTAGATCACAAAGAAGTTTATTATCCACTGAACTAAAAATTAGTAGTGACTAGCTATTTTCTATTGTAAAGTAAAAAATATTAATGATTTACCGGCAGACTCATTATAGAGTTAAGTTGTTCTGCGCACTTGTGCAGCAGTTCATAGTTTCTGTGCAAAGAACTAATATCAAATTGTGCCTTGTTCGATAATGCTTGAACTTCGCTCAACTTCTCTCCGTTAGCATCGGGTGAGAACGTTTTTACAACGTATGCCTTCAATATTATTACTCGCATTAGAACCATCCGGAGCAAAGTGCAGAACATCACCTGCTCAGCATCTTTAGCAATCAGCGCTATGTAAGTCCAAATGAAGGAATGGTCCTGGAAAAACTGAGGCACAAATACTAAAGCCAAAACAAATTCCAATGTACTATACGAAAGACTCACAACTATCCACATCCACATTCTAATTTTAGGACTCGTGATATGTAAATCATCACTTATATTTAACGTAATGTCAAAAAGTCCGAGATCCTTGAAGAAGTTTTTGAAGCAATTTTTTTTTGCTAATATCGAGAATGTCACTAGAAACGCGTAATTCGATGCAACTGGTAACTCTGACAATGTTGTAAGACGTACTTGACACATCGTTGTGGATCACAAAGTTGAAGTAAAGTGCTGAAAATACCAGTGTTGCACTATAGGTGTAGCTGATTAATAGTGTTATTCTTCGATTGCTAAACAAATACACGCGGCTCAGTCCTATCAGCGATTGAGCTATAATAATGAATTTTAAGTGTTCTACTATAAAGTCGAGGTTTTTTTCTGTATCTGGTTTCTTAGGAGTAACTTGGATGGAGATTATTTTGATGTTGTTTGGATGTTTCACTTTCATACTTGTCGTTTTTGAATTTGATGCCATTCACTTTTTTTTTCGTTTATTTGTGTAACAAAGTCGTGTAGTTTACATTCACCACTTTATGTGGATTTCAACAATGATTTAGTAATCTTTGATTTGTTTGCGCCTCTAGTACGAGTATACCCATCGCAAGATGTGTATGTAACATAATTTGGGACGAACTGTGATACGATGGGTTGATAATATGATGATTTGCGATGATGTCTGAGTTAGATGCGGACCAAACAGAACACGGTTACTTAAAGCTCTTTATCAAAAAAGTCACTATATCTCAAATCACTATTTTTCACAAAAGACCCAAAGAAATTTTCAACATTTTGCACTTGAAAGTCAGACGATATCCAACGACCAACTAACTAGAAGCGACCACAAATTAAAACGATCAACTTGTTCGTAATGCTGATAAGAATCTTTAATCTATAAATTGGTTGTGGTTGTTTTCATAATGTATTTGAGGATATTGATCTTTGTTGGTGTAATATCATATTGTATCGACTTTAAAACATCTAATTGGGTGTGGAAAAAGCTATTTCATACTTTTAATACTGACAAAAATACTACGAGTAATTACTGTACCTACTAACACAATTATTCCTTAATTTAAGTAAATTATGACATAGACTATTATTTTAATACGTTTTAGTTAATTTGTCTATTTCAATGGGCTGCTCTATAATTATCTCCATGTATTAACAAATAGGTTTTTGGTTATTATTACTATTACTTTGGTCGTATTGTGTCTCCTTGCATCGGGTCGTTCACGTATACAAAAGTATGAAAACGTTTATGAAATCAAACATATTTATAAATTCCGATCCGATTTATTGAAATCATACCTCATAGTTTAAAAATACATATTATATGCACTACAATGAAAAATGAAAAAAATATCAGAGCTATACGGTAGATCAGCTGATAAGAACGCGCATTCCGTGCGGGGGTCGAGGTTTGAATCCGAGCGCCGCTGAATTTTTCAAATCTATGTGCGTATTTCTATAGTTTCTGAAACGTGTAACCAAGATTCAGTTAGTTCCACGTCAGCGTCGCTTCATTGTAATTACTTGACTCTGATACTGAATCATGGTCTAAGCATACCCCGGGCTTTGCGATATATGACGCCAATGCGATAGTTTTGAACACAACCGGGAATTACACGGAAAGATGAGAGAGATACCACAATGTGTCAAACGACTGGCTGGTTATACAACGAAAAGTAGAATCGTCCACAATGTACCCGCTGCCATCGAAGAAAATAAATAGCTCATACAAACAACCATTCCACCCCGTCCCACTTCATAAAAGTTGTTTTCCTTTAAAAATAGTGAACATAAGAGCTATTCAGTCATGATAAACGACTGCGCCGTATCGTATTGCATGCAATTTATGTGATAATAAATAAGGTGAGCTTACCTAAGCAATGATTGATGGATTATTCGGCTCCAAGAAGATTTATAAAGCCGCTGTGTGTATGAGAATTAACCTTGGGCCCTATTATATCGAAACAGCCGAGATCGATCGTAGGTGACATGAATAGGCTCCGAAGGTTGTGGCGTCTACAAAACGGAGTAGTTTAGGTTCGCTTTAAAGCTAGCTTAGGTTTTTAGTTGCTTGTTTAACGCTAATTAGATGGGGTAATTTATTACCAAGTTCTAAACAGTTTTGTCCTGTTCAAATTGCTTTTTTGTCGACTAATACCAAGTCAAAAGGGATAACAAACCCTCCCACGCACTAGGTCATATGTAAAAATGTGTTATTTTGCAGGAGAGCGATTTTAAGGAACTTTAATATTTAGAGTATAAAGTCGTGATAAAACTTGCCAGATCCAATACTAAGGCGTAAGTCGTAGTAACTAGTAGGTATGTAGAGGCGCGACGATTTGCGTTGGAGAATTTATTCGATTTTAATAAATATTTTTGCCATTAGATTTGGAATTTATTCTCTGAATAAATGTAAATAAAATCTAATTTTAGCTAAAAAAAGTGTTAAGACCGTTTGCTTTGGATGTATTGTAATTTGTAACTAAATCGCTTTTATTTACATTTTTGAATTGATTTATGAAATTATGTTTATTAAAGGAAGTTTTCTAATTTAAACCGTAAACTGCATGCTAAAAGAGGAACATAAAATATCACCCAATAAATCAACACTTCTATTCTGTATAAAAAATGCAATTGAATTAATGTGATTACGTAATAATGTGATTTTTCTTCTTTGACGTGATTACTTAATGGTTAACTAAGTTTACCTTTGAGTGATTACTTATTTCTTTCAGCATTACCGTTGATTTTTTTCTCTATCATTTATTCTCGCAATGCCAGACGAGTCTGGTCCCTAGACAACTCTTTGCCAGGAAAGTGGCCAAATTTAGCCTATGTAGGTCATCGCAGAAGCCACAATACTCAACAAAAATTCCCGTCTCTGCAAATAAAAGAAGGCAGTCAAAAGTAGCTACGAGTTCTCGGTTTGAGGGTTCCGTACCTACTGTTTATAAAGAGTATTCAATCACTGTATCTGTATTTATCGTAAATACTGTAAAGTATACAGTGTGTGGTCAGCAAGCGTAGCTGTTTTATAGTTAGATTATCGCCTAGCGCTGATATACCGCCGCCGCCCGCCCCACCGAAATAGTAGGTACATAAAGGAGGAGGGGATCTCTGGGCCCAAAGTTATCAAGATGAAAGCATCCTCAAAAATCGGTTATATTTTTGTAAAGAAACTCACAAAATACTAGACCATTTTACAATCCAGAATATTAGAAAACTTAAAACATCGTATTAAACTAACTATCGATATAAAGCGAATTTGATGAACACACAATAATCGTTAAAATGTATGAAAATCGTGTAAGAAATAGATAATCGATATTGTACCTAATCTATGAAGTACTCGGACTAATTAGAACTCTTCCGAGGTTGAACTATGAGGTGATGTATTTTTCTTTTTCATAAAGAAAATTGATTTGACAAGTGTCAATAAAAACGTTTGTCAAGAAAAGATGAATTTTCATGTTTTTCAGCGATATAATGTTATTAATTTCAAAGTTATGGATGGCTTTTTATCACGGAGATAATTATACAATTGGATATAATTTTGGGCTATGTGTCCCGTATAAGTACCTATACTTACATATTATAGGTAAGTACCTTCTTAACCTCACTTTTACTAATAATTCAAAAACTCTCGATTCCTGGATTGCCTAGTTCTCCTAAAATGTTTGTGGCGAATCGTTATTATGAATCTTTCATAATAAGGCATCTTTGATTTGTATAACACTAGTGTGGGCTCTAGAGCCCACAAATATATTAAACCGGTTTCGGTTTCCTTTCTGTATGTATTACTCGACCAAAACAATTAGGCGCATTCTGAACATGGCGGCTTGAGGACTAGTGATGGGATCATCTGTATTATACCAGTGATACAATAGTATGAGTGCTAGTATATACTAGTTATTATCTTAACTGAATTTATTATTTGACTTCTGATTTAACTGCATAGTAGTTTTATGTATTGAGTACTTAGTATAAATAATAAAATGTAAATCGACCCCCTGTAACTTCAACCTAGAACCTTCAAAGTTACACTATAAGTAAGTAGGTTTGGGGTATGAATCAAGGAAAAAACTCAAATATTTTTAAATTTGATCCAGTTTTCTAGATACATTCACTTCAAAATAACTTTTTATCCTATACAAATACCATACCGATATATAGGATTACCACGTTACATTGCAGTCCAATAGTTGTTAATAATTTTCTACAAAAAGGAATGATCCCATCAAAAAACAATACTATTGAAAGAAACCAAGTCTCGCAACAAGTTCCGCAAAAAGTAATTATGCGGTCACTACGGGATGTGCGGACGAAGTGCGGGGTACGGGGCGCGGTAACCGCTTTACTGTCATGGCCTAATTGTTTTGGTCGAGTAGTACATAAAGATCTACTCGTAATTGGACATCAATGTCGAGTGCTTGATATCTACCGATATCATTTTACTTTTGCTTTCTATAGCTGTCATGTTAAAAAGTGAAAAAAAAAACAATCTATCTACCTTATAACCTAAATTTTATTTATAAAGGTTAAATGTAAAAACGCCTCTTGCTCACCTAGTGTACGTACCAAATTGAGTGCAATAAATGTTAAATAAACAAATACACGGAACCCCAAAGAAGGCATTGTCACAAAGCGCCTATTATCAGACGAACTTTTCCTCCGGGAGCTATTTAGGGACTAAGTTTTAGTATTAAAAAGTTACATCATCCCGTCTTTTAAAAGAGAAAGTGAAAAGTTAAGGACTTCCTTACTCGGATCTTTAAACACATTTTTTTCATTTAACTTGCGTTTCATATTTACAACCGAAAATATAATGAAACGATCTTTATGAATGCATAAGCTTTCTTTTAAATCACATTTTAAATTGTCGTGACGTCTTGTATTCGATCCTAAACGGCCTAAAGGTGATGTCTTAAATAGTATGGAGAATCTAACAATTGAAGGCATCAACCTTTAGGCTTTTAATAAAGTAATAAGCTCCGAATATGGAAGGACACTAGATAGTCTAGGAGATCCTATCCTCCCCTAGACTTCTAGGCTTCCGTTTAATTTCGCTTGTACATATTGAAACAGAAAAACTTAAATTGTTGTTCTTCTTCTTCTTCAGTACGGGCTTTTCCACAATTAGACTTCAGTTGTGCCCACTTTGTTACTGGCATTTATAGCTGTTATAACACTGAAAACAAAAATAAAGTTTCACTCACGGTCTATCTTCTTAATAAATTAACCCACCTCATCGTCAAAGAGGCGGAGGCTAGCATGTACAGGATAAACGCACAGGGCGAGACAAAGCTAATCTCACTGAGGTTGAGATCTTTACTCAACTCAAGAAGTGGGACGCCAATCATGAGCATGCTTTCTGATGCGCTCACAACAACATACAAATTCCAAAAAACTTATGTTGTGGAAATACCTACTAGAGATGACTGGATGAACGGGCGTATACCTTGTGAAAAAGACAGTATAATCTGGTACACTGATGGGTCTAAAATGGGTCCCAATGTAGGATACGGAGTATATGGAGGGAAACCCAAAATTAGAATAGCTCAAAACATGGGCAATTTCGCCTCTATTTCAAGCGGAGGTATACGCCATAATTGAGTGTGCGGAAACCAGTCTGCAAAAGAATTATACAAACAAATCTATCTACATAAACTCTGACAGTCAAGCGGCACTACTAGCACTTAGGGCGTACTCCACAACGTCCAAGCTAGTAGAAGACTGCATGACTAGACTAAACCGCCTAGGTCAATGTAACAGAGTAACACTTAGATGGGTTCCGGGTCACGCGGGGATTGGAGGCAATGAGATTGCTGATGAGCTCGCGAGGGCAGGATCAGAGGGTATATTTTACGGCCCAGAACCATTCTGCGGCATACCCAAAAGTCTTGCCCGTCTGACACTGGAAAACATTTACATACACAAATCACACGAATCCTGGCTTAACACACCAGGATTAACCCACTCCAAGCTACTCATAAAGCCTTATAACCGCGGATCCTCCGTCGCGCTTCTTCGGCTAAGTAGGAACAGTATGCGCATCCTAGTGAGAGCTCTAACCGGCCACTGCTGCCTTAACAAGCACATGGCCACCATGGGACTGAGCGACACTAGAATCTGCAGGATGTGTAACGAGGCGGATGAAACCCCTTTACACATACTCACCGAATGCGGACCACTGATGCGTAAACGTAGCATGCATCTGGGAAAGCACATTCTAAGCCCCAATGAAGCTAAGGATCTCAGTCCCAAACAATTAATTCACTTTCTTAAAAGTGCAGGATTTGAGACTGAAATGTAGCATAGCGGCGATCACAATAGATCAAACTGGTCGCAGTGATACTGGTCTGAATAAGACCTGCATAGCCGCCCGCTTAAAATAAAAAAAAAAAAAAAAAAAAAAACCCACCTCATATTACTCAATTTTACCATGATAAACAAAACAGTATGCTAATTCACAAATAAAATATTCTACATTGTAATAACCAAGTCTTTGTAAGGCGCAAAACGCTGACTTTCAGACCTTTGTTATTTATTCCTCATATTTCCCCCTCATTCTAAAGCTAACAATAAAATCCGCGATTACATAGGAAGTCCGGTCGTTACCCACCATGGAGCGGGGTGAATCGATATCGGCTCAAGCCCATAATATAGTAAGCTGCAGTGATGAAATACTAAAAAAACTGGTGGACCTTTAGAATATTTTTGAAAATTAATTAATGGTTGATTAATATCTAACTGAAATAACGTATTTATTAACAATACTCGTACGTAAGAAAGTAAATGAGAAGTTTACACGAGTTAGTACCTACCGGCATAAGGCCTAATTTTTTTTGACCACGAGTTTAGTTTAAGATTTTTTGTATAAGTCATTAGCTATCACTGCGTTTTGGAATTTATTCCGTACTAGCGGCCGCCCGCGACTTCGTACGCGTGGAGTTAATTATTGACACTTACCGTCATATTTTGAACAATCCACTCAATATATTTTTATAAATTGTAGCCTATGTGTTATTCTGATGTATAAGCTGTATTGTGGTAAAGTTTCATTCAAATCCATTCAGTAGTTTTTACATGAAAGAGTAACAAACATCCATACATCCATACAAACTTTCGCCTTTATAATGTAGTAGATTTGTATAAATTGTAGCCTATGTGTTATTCTGATGTATAAGCTGTATTGTGGTAAAGTTTCATTCAAATCCATTCAGTAGTTTTTACGTGAAAGAGTAACAAACATCCATACATCCATACAAACTTTCGCCTTTATAATAGTAGTAGGATTAGTAAGTACTAATATATGGCGGTAGGTATCAATTGCATCGTCCAAGTAATTTGTCTTTTCGTTTCTGCCATAAGATAAAAATATTTACATATAACATAAATAAATATAATACATACAGGGTATACATGTGAACTTGTACATACTTTTCTTTTAACCACGTATTTTACCAAGGTTTAAACCAAGTATTCTGGACAACATTATTGTTCTTTGACTTTCGGATGTGCGCCTGCGCTGTGTTTATTCGTGTGAGGGTACCGGAGGCATATTGGGAGAAAAGGGGTAAATGGTTAGCAGCGGACTTCTGACTCTCCTGGTGTTGCAGGTGTCTAGGAGTGATGGCTTACGCTTACCATCAGGTGATCTGTCTGCTCATTTGCTACCTATCACATAAAAATGTAAATAAGCCTTTTATGCAATAGCCAAAAATCTTATTTCCATTTCGGAAAACCGTTTCCCGTCTCATTAATATCAACATCAACAATTTGATTAATCCCGTACGCCAAAAGATTGCCGCAAGCTCTCCCGAAGACGCATCAGATTTCCTTCCGAGAATCGACCCCGGAACTTTTTTCTGACCTACTCATTAGCGGCGGTTACGGGGCCGATTCTTATTTTTCTTCCATGAATATTTTGAGTCTGCTGAATACGTTGTTTTGAAAGGGTTTGAAAGGACTGGTGCTAATTGTTTTTTTACCATGAATTGAAAGTTTTAAAAATCAATTTATTCTTAGTATAACATTTCATTTAATTTAATAGGGGTTGTTACACAATAAAGGTTTTATAACACAATCGATATTAAAAAAAGAGCCTTGGCGAGCTTTTTAGTATACGAGTAATTCACGAGTATTTTAATACCTAATATATATTTGGCAGTATGATGAATATAAGTAACTTGATCACACGCCAACTTAATTTGAAAAAAAAAATCAATGGTATACATTATGGTCCCTTTTGATTTAATTTGGCAAGCTAGTAACAAAAAAAACGATTTTTTCATAACAAGTATATTATTTTAACTCCAAGCCACGCCACGTTTTAAACTTTATTCCTCATATTTCCCCTCATTCTAAAGCTAACAATAAAATCCGCGATTACATAGGAAGTCCGGTCGTTACCCACCATGGAGCGGGGTGAATCGATATCGGGCTCAAGCCCATAATATAGTACGCTGCAGTGACCGAAATACAAAAAACTGGTAGACCTTTATGGAAATTTTTGAAAAATTAATGTTGGTTGATTAGTATCTAACTGAAACTAACGTATTTTTCACATTAAATACTTTATTTTATTTAACAACTAGTGGGCCCGCCTCCCTTGCTTCGGGACCGTAATTCAGAAATGAACCAAGAGATGGCGCTGTGCTAAAATTACATCGTCGCAGCGTTTCGTGTTTTCGGTAACCTATAAGACTTGTCGTTTGTCTAATAGAGTTATCCTTCATACATAGTATAGAAGATACTCGTACGTAAAAAAGCAAATGAGGAGAAGTTCACACGAGTTAGTACCTACCGGCCATAAGGCCTAATTTTTTTGTACCACGAGTTTAGTTTAAGATTTTTTGTATAAGTCATTAGCTATCACTGCGTTTTGGAATTATTCCGTATTAGTAAGTACTAATAGATGGCGGTAGGTATCAATTGCATCGTCCAAGTAATTTGTCTTTTCGGTTATGCCATAAGATAAAAATATTTACATATAACATAAATAAATATAATACATACAGGGTATACATGTGAACTTTTACATACTTTTCTTTTAACCACGTATTTTACCAAGGTTTAAACCAAGTATTCTGGACAACATTATTGTTCTATGACTTTCGGATGTGTGCCTGCGCTGTGTTTATTCGTGTGAGGGTACCGGAGGCATATTGGGAGAAAAGGGGTAAATGGTTGGCAGCGGACTTCTGACTCTCCTGGTGTTGCAGGTGTCTACGAGTGATGGCTTACGCTTACCATCAGGTGATCTGTCTGCTCATTTGCTACCTATCACATAAAAATTTAAATAAGCCTTTAATGCAATAGCCAAAAATCTTATTTCCCATTTCGGAAAACCGTTTCCCGTCTCATTAATATCAACATCAACAATTTGATTAATCCCGTACGCCGAAAGATTGCCGCAAGCTCTCCCGAAGACGCATCAGATTTCCTTCCGAGAATCGACCCCGGAACTTTTTTCTGACCTACTCATTAGCGGCGGTTACGGGGCCGATTCTTATTTTTCTTCCATGAATATTTTGAGTCTGCTGAATACGCTGTTTTGAAAGGGTTTGAAAGGACTGGTGCTAATTGTTTTTTTACCATGAATTGAAAGTTTTAAAAATCAATTTATTCTTATGTATAACATTTCATTTAATTTAATAGGGGTTGTTACACAATAAAGGTTTTATAACACGATCGATATTAAAAAAAGAGCCTTGACGAGCTTTTTAGTATACGAGTAATTCACGAGTATTTTAATACCTAATATATATTTGGCAGTATGATGAATATAAGTAACTTGATCACACGCCAACTAATTTGAAAAAAAAAAATCAATGGTATACATTAAGGTCCCTTTTGATTTAATTTGGCAAGCTAGTAACCAAAAAAAAAACGGATTTTTTTCATAACAAGTATATTATTTTAACTCCAAGCCACGCCACGTTTTAAACTTTATCGCACTAAAATTGTGTACAATAGGCAGATTTAAATTCCAATCCTAATGAAAATATGAGGGCTCTAGACACTTTTTAATTAAAACCGGTTTAGGTACATTCATTTTGTTAATAAACAGCCTTTTGTTTTATGACTTTTCAGAAAAGATTTCCGTTTGTGCGGAATTTTTTATTATGAAAAGCTTTTTAGCTCATATACATAACAATTCCAGCACTATTATACCCAAAAAGAATGGCTTTCGAGATCTCGTTCTCATTATTTAGACGATGAGGTGGACTGAGACTATTATCCGGAGAAGCGAGTCTGCCGCTAAAATTAGCATAATATAATTAGTTAGGAAAAACAAGGGCCGGAGGAAAAAAACGCTCCAAATTCTGTAGAGGCAAAACAAGACTAGCTAACCGCTCCTAATGAGAGCTCGTTAAGATTTTTTTGGTCTAGGGCTGAGTAGGTGGAACTAAAATCTAGACAATGCGATCTTCAGAATCATGATTTAAGAATCAGCAGTATACTGTCCCACCGCAGGGCGAAGGCCCCCAACATAGAAATCAAGTCATCGCTACTATGTCTGAATTATGTCCATGGGCGGCGGTAATCACTTACCATCAGGTGATCTGTCTGTACGTCTGCCCCCTATCAATAAAAAAAAAACTAACCCGAGATCTGTTCCAAAAATG
Organism: Cnaphalocrocis medinalis; assembly: GCA_014851415.1. Classification (NCBI taxonomy): domain Eukaryota; kingdom Metazoa; phylum Arthropoda; class Insecta; order Lepidoptera; family Crambidae; genus Cnaphalocrocis; species Cnaphalocrocis medinalis. The sequence goes on from CM026283.1 coordinate 4,266,285, forward strand.
TGAAACGTACTTTTGCTTGACCCGGGAAATAATGATGATAGATCAGCAAACGTTAATAAGGATTTACAGAGTTACGTACTTATAGTAAGCCAGCGTACTCTATCTGAACAACATTCGGTCAGGATGACAAAAATGAAACGGTTTTACGAACACATTTTTAAAAATAATCTTTTCAAAGCACATTAAGCTATGCATTGTAATTGAATGAAACTCAGATTGTGTTTCCGTTATTTATATTTTTGCAGGCTCTCTCCGCGTAAGCCGATCTGATCCGCGCCTCCTGTATTTTCATTATGGGGCAAAACTCGGCGATGATTTTAAGTACACGCTTATAAGCACGGGCGCAGGAATCAAACATTAAACCCCCAGGTTCGATTTCAAATACCTGTAAGTAAAGTATCAGCCTATATAGGTGAGGGCCAAAGAAAGGGCGGAAACGTCTTACCATCAGGTGATTCGTAATAAATAAAAATAAAAAAATAAAAATATTCTTTATTTCTTAATAAAGAATATTTTTATTTTTGTGATTCGTAATAGCGATTAAAAAAATATTTTTTTGTTTAGTACCTTAATAATAATTGGATCGATTGGTAAAATAGAATTCTGATTTAAATTTTTAGTTTTCTTTCCGGTACGAATCCCGGGCATTACAAACCCAATTAAAAAAAACGTGGTGCGCTTCGGTTTGACGGAGAAGAATTTAAAATATTTTTTTATCGCTTTTACGAACGCTAACTCCCTATTACAAATGGAGACTAAAGTTAGGCATGGCTTTAAAACTGATGCTGTCACTTTCATTTGTGACTTTTATGAAAGTGACAGCATCATATTTAAACCAAGTCTACCTTTAGAACATGTTTTGTAATAAGGGGAAAGGCGTTTTGGCTCAAGGAATGATTAGTTGCTGCTCCAAACGGATACGCTTCGAGGAATACCTCAAATACACAGCAACGGAATAAGCTAAGAACATTGTGCCTGAATATTGTTTAATTCTTCGTGGGGAGTGGTTTTCCTTGTAAAATAATGCGCTATGCAAAACTTTACTCCTATGCTGGATTTAGTTTGAGCCAAAGTGAGAGATAGTGTTTGCATTCATATTGCGGAGATGTGGGGGCGAGTTGAGTTATTATAGAGGTAATATTCGGAGAGGAATTGGCTTGACGACAAAGGCGCAGTGCGGTAAACGTACGGCTGTACATTTACCGCACTGGTAGCAAACATTTCTTCATGTTTTCAGGGTTCTCGAGTCCTAGAGGAATCCTTAAAGATTTACAATTATTTTTTACTATATAGCAGACGGCTCACCTGATGGTATGTAATCACCGCCGCCAATGGACATCTGCTACACCTAAGGCATCACAAATGCGTTACCGGCTCTTAAGGAAGGAATAAGCCCTTTTCTTGAAGATCACTGGGTCGTATCTGCTCGGAAACACCATCGTTGGCAGCTGATTCCACAGTTTCATTGTCATGCCATGTCCGTTCGTTCGTCTGTCGTGAGCCTAGCTCAGATTCTTTGTATTATTTAGCTGTTATTTGGTATGAACATAGTAATTTATTTATGTTACGCCAAGAGAGCACAGTGGTAGATAAAAATGAAAAAGAAAAAAATCTAGAGCTTCCAATCATATGGGGTATTGTTAGGTGTGTGATTTGCTTTCCTGACCCCGCCTCATACGCCAAAGGTCCTGGATTCGATCCCCACCTTGTACACACATATATGTATTTACCTAAGTAATTATTCTGTTGTCTGATTAATATCTCTAACTGTGGGAGAGCCACGCTTCGGCATGAATGGGCCGGCTCGACCGGAGTGATACCACTGCCTCACAGAAAACCGGCGTGAAGCAGCCCCTGTGCTGTGTTTCGCTGAGTGAGTGAGGGTACCGGAGGCCCACCCGGGGAGGGAAATGGATAAAAGGTTGGCAGCGCACTTGTAACTCCACTGGTGTTGCAAGTGTCCATGAGTGGCGGCAATTGCTTACCATCAGGTGTTCGCCTGCTCGTCTGCTACCTATCACATAAAAAAAAAAGTCCTTAAACTACTTAGTACGGAGTCAGGTATGTGCTTAAAGTTATTGAGACAAATAAGCTCTTGAAAAGAAAACATAAAACAAAATACTAATAGAACTTTATCAGCTAGTGCTTGAATCAGTAGAATAATCATTTTATTTTTTGTAGGTAGCTGTCTAATTTTAATCTCTAGGTACCTTAATCCGTCGACTTCATTTACCTTTACAGGTATTTCTTTTTTTCTTTAGGCACTCTCAAATAGATCTAAAAGGTTCGCTTCATTTGAATCCCTTTCATTTCATAAATAATCAAAATGTTAAGATAAAACTTTAATTAATTTTAGTAGATTTAACTTTCATTGAAATTATGAAGATAAACATGAACAAAAAGTGTTTAGAGCTAAGTTAATCGTCTACGTCTAATTTTGGTTTAAAGGTGATTCTATTAACAGTTAATTTATTTTGTGATTCAAATAAATACCTTGGAGCGCGAGGCAGGGTCACTTACCAAATAAATACGCCATCATACATTTTCTATCTTCTATATCTACGTATATTATTTATAAAGAAGTAAAATCTATAGACTTGATAGATAACTAGTGGCTTGCCCTCACTTCGTTTTGAAATATTAGTTCCACTGTCTACGAATAGTTGGCGCTAGGCGTTGATTCCATCGCGCTTGTGTTTCTCCTTTTCCGTTTGCATGTATACAGTTAGTCGGTGTCCATAGAATTTATCTCTTTATAGTGGTATAGATGAAGGCTTATAGGTAAAACGAAATACTTGCGCGATGTAATGGAGAACCAGCGCCATCTATTGTTCCGGAACAAAAGTTAGGGTGGGTCACTAGTATTACATAATTAAATAAATTGCCAAACTATATAGGACTAATAACGGTAACTACTAGGCACTCTTTGATTTCGTTTGTGACCTATTTTTTCTGTGGGCCGGGTATGTTAGTTCCCGTTTAAACCAAAAGATGGCGTTTAACGTCGAACACATCAAACCAGTATATTATTTTTTAAGTTTATCTGTAAGCCTTGTCATTTTCAAAAAGTTTGAAGAAGTTATCCCTTACTATTTAAAACTATTGAAGATACAGAATTCCTAAACTAGAAATTGCAACATTCTTCCTACAAAATATTACCTCATGTGACCATAATTTAAAATGAGACCTTATAGACATTTTAAGAACCCGCCGTGAAATTTAATAAGCAATAAATTTAAGGCAACAGCTCTAGACGCCATAAATTCAGGTAGGGCCTGTAGCCGCGGATGTCGCCTCAAATGTACCCGGTAGTGAGATGAAGAAAATCTAGATATGCTCCTTATACTATAAAAATTATTAAGAACTATTTTGGATCCGCCCTTACTACATTTTGGAATATTAGTTCCACATTAAAACAAGAGATGGAACTGTGCTGTGTTTCGCCGAGTGAGTGAGGGTACCGGAGGCCCACCCAAGGAGGGGAAGGGATTAAAGGTTGGCAGCGCACGTGTAACTCCACTGGTGTTGAAAGTGTCCATGGGCGGCGGCAATTGCTTACCATCAGGTGATCCGCCTGCTCGTTTGCTACCTATCACATAAAAAAAAAATGCTATCGATTACATCTCGCTAGTGTTTCGCTTTATAAGTTAACCTATTACTAAAGTTATAACTACTCAATAGGTATGCATTGTTTGTTCTTTTGTGCCTGCCAACTTCATATTTGAATCTCACGCCCGCTTAACATCAGGCGGAGTGAGGTCATCTTGAATGTCCTCAATATAAAAAAAAAGTCTGATCATTGTCTTTAGATACCTCTTTATAAATACTAGATAGATAGATGCGGAAAGGAGTCAAAAGGTTGTTGTAACTTGTGACTTCGCTAATGTTGCGGCTGTCTAAAAACCGCGACTAAAATATATTCATGCTGATCTGCTCGTTTACATTTGGTTTAGAGACTAGCATTTGAAAAGCAACGTACTAAATGTCTACATGAATATTCCTCGCCAGAGCTGTTCGTACTGAAATTAATTATCCACGTTTGAAACTTGCTTTATATCCATGTATAGGTCTAAATACAAAATGATTTAGGTTTAACATATTGTGCCAGTCGGCTAAGGGAAGGGTGGGTAAAATTTTACTAAAGTTACTTTGTTGTTCGATTTTTATACAAAAGTTTGGCTTATTTTTATTTACGACTTAACTTAAAGTCAAATTAATATTTTTGGCTTTATTAGGACGCCGCAAAACGCGACCCTGAGTCCCTCCAAGACTATAAGTATAAGATATACTCCTCCATATAACAGACACTCCACCCTATCACGGACACTCCATAGGCACCTATCGATATATGGGGCCCACGTCGAAAAGCACTCGCCGGGAGACCGCTGGGCAACCCACGCAGGCGAAGCCGGACAGGGCCACCATAAGTCCCGAAAACAAAAGGACCCCTAGCCCTATCTATCACGCTAGGAAAACCAGCCAGGAGCACGCCACAGAGCCCGACACCCAGAACTCTCGGAGTTACGATCCACAAATCGAGGTCGTTCTCAAGGCATCCGGTAGATACATTGTGCGCGAACCAGCATTTGCCGGGGACCCAACGGGAAAACGTTTCTTCCAGACACCAGGCGCAACTGGAATCAGGTCAGAACTGATTTCCAGTGGGCTTATACTCACTACCGACGCACCTCGACTTCCCAACGAGAATATACCTAATCCAAGCAATAAAGATTGGAATGTGAATACCGTTTTCGTTGTAGTCCCTAGTTTCTTCGGCTTTCTTGCTGCTTGCATAGGGCTTCCCTAAAAGGCCCTTTCAGCAAGCCCTATCAAGTTTCTGTTCAAACCTTACGTAAACTTTTATAAGAACACGCGTTTCCCCCATGTAAACGCTGAATAAGCAAGTACACAATATTATATAGGATCAATGAGTATTTGTGTTTAAGTGTAAGAAATTTATTTCCAGATGTTTTTTCTTTCATTATACAGACAGGAAGTTGAATGTGCAAAAATGTTATTTTATAATTCGTAGACATCAAAACAAGACGAAGAAGTAGAAACCAATTCGATTATTTAGGATTCTTAAAGACACAATTTTACACATTGATATAATCCTAAAAGAAGCTTAGAAGCACTAAGCTTCTTAAAGGTTATAGGAAATCTGACTCAGCCAAGGTAAACTGTACCTACTTCAAAATATAATAGCTCATTACTTTAGATAGCATTTTCTTTTCTAGATTCAACAAGATTTATAACTTCTGTAATAACTAAAATCTTAAGTATATTTTAATTTCATTTACAAGTGATAAATTAAATTCGTAGCTTAGTAAAGGTTAAAGGTTCGTAAAATTTAGCGGCGAAAGAATCTACTTTGCTATCCATTTATCACCATTCATCAGTTTCACTACCGAACTCCATAGGTCAAACTGTCATAAAACGTGACCATCCGAACATACGTAAAAACTTTTACGGACGTAAGAAAGACATCGTTAATCATAGTTTTGCGCCATAAAACAAGATAACAATAAAGATAGGGGAAACCACAATTCTATCTACACACTAAAAGCTCACTCTCCGGCCATTAGGTCCTATAAAAGTATCCCCGACAGAAGCAGATGAGTGATGGCAGACATAGCTCAAGCATTCACAACCATGTTTCCGACTGTATCATAATAAACGGCTTGTTATCATTCTGAATCTAAATAAAATACGCCCATTTTCTAGGCGCTTTTTGTGCTTGCCTCTCACGAAAACATTGCCGACACATTCCCGGATCGTATATTTCCATTCATACTCTCTATGAATATTTTAGTGAAATTATAGTAGAAATATAACGCTCTTAGAATTTATAAGCGAGTGGTCTCGCAGGGGTGTTGCTTGGGTCCAGTAATATTGCATGCCTTTTCGCAATTTATTAAATGCCAAGGATTTTCCTTAAATTTCGCTCGTATCTATATACAACGGTTAGGTATTAGGGATCATCAAGCAAAAAATTGTTCCTCGTTTGGTCTGGGGTTTAAAGATAAAGACTACCACCGGCTCATTGTAAGAGATATCACAGTTTAAGGCATAAAGGGTTGATTCATAAGACTCTACGTTATCTGTATGAAATTTTGAAAATCCTATAATTCAATCCGTAACTTATTTAATCGATAATAACATTTCATGCTGTAGTAACTAAGACAAGAAAACTTTCTTTAAACTTTGATGGACTCTTTATGATTCTTTGTAAATAATTAGTTCATGTTATAAGCCAAGTATCTAGTTGCTGAATTTCGGCCGCATTGGCAACTAAGATTCGCAACCAGTTACCAAAGAAGAACTAACATTGTTGCTACTCAACCAGTTGTTAACACGATAAATTTTACTTTGTTCACAAAGAACTGCATAGCTGTAAAGTCATTGGTTCAAAAATGAAAACTCTAACCCTCCACTACAGATTTGAATAATTATTTTTCAAAAAAAATTAAAGATAGAATAAAATGCTATAGCCAAACAATACTTATTTAAAATTAATTGCAAAAAAAGTATAGCGAGAAAATTCAAACTGTTTTAAATTTCAGGCTTATACTCATTAGAGCGAAAACAATGCGGTTTACATTACTTTATTATTACATTGATAAGTAATATCAAATCCCTTACAGCAAAATAGTATTATTATATTTATTTCCAAATAATACCACTTCAACAAAAGAATCTCTTGAATTCGGAAATCAAATACGAGAGTTACGGATTTAGGGTGAATCGTAGAAAACAATACGACTCCCACACAATCAAATAAATAACTCAAAGTTATCCTTACGTGTGAGGCTTCTTCAAGGCCCCTTTGTCCCTGTTTCCCAACAGCCAATTAAAGTGAAATGCGGAATTTGTGTAAAGTCAAATTATCTTCGGATGAAGTTCGTTAACCTCGGTGTTTTCAATTAATCTCTTGTCAACATCGCCAAAGACGTAACGCAGAGGACTTCTGAAAATAAATTAAAGCTAATGACTTTTTACGGAGTTCCGGGGATACGGTGAAGTATAAAAGTGCCGTTTTTATTTAAATGGCTGATGACTTACTTATGAATTAAAAATCACTTTTTCACAGAAATATGTCTTTGGAATGGGGGCAACCGCGTGTGAAAATTCCGTTAGATGGCGTACCTGTAGACTGAGGTCCAACTACATGGTGATTGGTTATTTTTGATGTGAGGTGCCAAAATGTCACTAAACGACCAATGACGTCGAAGTTGGACCTCAGTCTAACACGTCCGTCGTCTAACGGATTTTTCACTTGCCGGTAGCCCCATTGTTGTGGTTACTGTTTAGAAATCTATCGCTGTTTTTATCTGGGTGTTTTTTTTAATTTTTTTGATGTGATAGTTGGCAGAAAAATAGACGGATCACCTGATGGTAAGCGATTGCCGCCGCCCATAGACACCTGCAACACCAGTAGAGTCAAAACTGCGCTGCGAAACTTAAACCTCCTTTCTCCTCAATTAGGCCTCCGGTACCCTCACTCACTAGACGGTACACAGCTCAGGCGTTGTTTCATGGCGCTGGTCTTGTGTGAGCCCGGGGCACTCCGGCTGAGCCGCCCATTTATACAGAAGCGTGGTTCTCCCACGGTTAAAAAAATATTGTCTCTACTAGTATGGTATCTATCCATACTATTTTATTTTACAAAAAAAAAGGAATGTAAATATAAGACTCCCAAGGGAGCTATACGTTAAGCCAACGTTTAAAATGTGCGCGGTTATTCGAATTACTTTTTAAACACTCACATATATTTTGTCTCTCGCTACAAACCAACGTTAAAGCATTTAAATTAGTAGGTTGGGTTTTCTAAAATAGCCATTCCGATTTATTTATAACTTGAACATGCTAAAATAAAGTAAAATTTAACCATGGGAGAGCCACACTTTGGTATGAATGGGCTAACGGCTTGACCAGGGTGATACCACAAAAATATATCAAGATTTTTGATCTAGCAGGTGCTCATTGGCAATCACCATTTAATAACATGCATGATAACTTGCTGGATAGAGCACAAACAATATTTTTTTCCCATCTTACGCAAAAAACACAAAATTTTAATAAGTTTCTATCCATAGAAGTTTTTTTTGTGTGGTGGCAGACGAGCAGACGGATCAATTGATACTAAGAGATTGCCGTCGCCCATAAACACCAGTTACCAGTAAAGTCGCAAACGCGCTTGCCACCTGAGCCTCCGGTACCCTCACTCACTCGACGAAACAAAGCGCTAGCGCTGCTTCGCGCCGGTCTTCTTTGAGACCATGATATCACTTCGGTCGAACTATGCCGAAGCGTGGCGCTTCCTAAGTTTAAAACTCGGAAACTAAGGTCCATCAACAAGGTAGCTAGAAAAATACCTGTCATAAAGTGAGAGCTCGTTGCATTTCTCGGGAGCGGTAACAAAGTTGCATTCGGATGAATACATCATCATGCACCTAAAAAGTACCATCCATCAAGTGAGCGAGAAGACGAATTTGTCACCTTCTTGCATTAGAGTGAATGAAGTTTTCGTTATTCGGAAAACTTGAAGAATTACATGTAGAAGTTTGAGTTAATGATGTGGAGCTATCATTAGACGACGTCACCCACACACGTATCTTTCGTGGTTTTGTCACGTGGCGTGAGTGAAACTTATAATACTAAAGTAGTGATCAACTTTGTGTGAACGTTAGTTTGTCCTACGCTACTGAGACGTAATCTCCAATCCAAAACTCTTTTACTTCCAAAACGGTCATTAGTTCTTATGGGTAATGTCCAGCCCAATGCCACTAAAGTGTTAATATCTAGGGAGCAAAGTTTATAAATGAAATGGTCAAATAAATAGCAGTTATTTTTTAGTTAGTAGCAAATTTGTCTCTTTTTTCATTTTTAAAAACGACATCATACAGCGTCACTTCGAGTTTTCTTTAATGAACTATGGACCATCCTTATGTCTGAGCTGCAAGTGCTATTTTCCACTGCGACCTGACGTCGTTTAGTTGATCAAAGAATTCAATCCACAACTTGTTCACTAGAAATTTTGCATCGCCGTCAAAAAGTAACCAATCCATTTGATAAGTCAACTTCGTCGACCGTTCCTTTTAGCGATTCGGCAAACCTCTCGTTATTTCAATAATATCGGCGGGAACCTTGCAACCTGCAGTCAGACGCAGAGCGTGGCAAGGTGCACTCACATTCGTGGGCACAAAGTGGACCGATACACTCGAATGCACTGGGTTCTTACCCGCTATCCACTATTACCACACAGTAGTGTTGCTACTTCTACCGATATCGATGATAATAAAATTTAGTGTCTGATATTATTGATAATACAATTTGATCAAAACTTCTAGGCACACGCGTGACATTTTAGGCCTTATTTCACAGGGGGATCACTATCCTAAATCATGAAGTTTACTATGAGAAAAAGAGGAATTAGGAGACAATATTATGAAAAAATGTACCTATGAATTTGGTTTCACAGATAATCGCATATGACGATTTTGATCTATCGACAGTTAAATTCACAGAAAACTGTCGTGAAGCAGCCCCAGTACTGTGTTACGTCGAGTGAGTGAGGGTACCCGGAGGCTTCAACGATTTCCTACTTGTTGCCAAAGAAGACGTCGACGATGGGAGAATGTGGTCAAAGAAAAAAACATTTCACAGGGGTATAACTATCCTAAATCATGAAGTTTTTACTATGAGAAAAAGAGAAATTAGGAGACAATAAAATTATGAAAAAATGTACCTATGAATTTTTGTTTCACAGATAATCGCATATGACGATTTTGATCTATCGACAGTTAAATTAGCGTTATGATATTGTATTTATGCTAACAGTAGCCACAGACATTTAGGAAAAAAGATAACACTCCTGTCATTATCCAGGGACAAAACTAGAACAGACGTTTGAAGTCTTCTCAAAACTGCCCGTACCATATAAATGTTACCTACATTAATCTTCTTACTTAGTCTTATTTATCAAAATACATTGTTACAGTCTAGTGTAGTATTTTGCCAAACTGCGGCCATAACGTAATTAATCAGTACAACTCTGTAAATGCTTGATTGCTGAGAATTTGTCAGAAACACGATTTGATATACGATGGGCGGAGTAAGAAGATATTAATGGTTAGCCAGTATAATGCTCAGCACTTAGCTTAGGAGTCGGCTATTACTAGCAGGCTATAATAGAGAGATTTGATTGATTGACTCTGTATTCACAGAATTTCAACCTATTGATTAATATTGGCTTCGAAGTAATGATTTAGTTGTAGATGTCTCAAGACAAAACGTGACTAATCTGGATTCAAATTCAGTTGCATATTAAATTAATATATTGGATAAAGCGGAGACCGATAGTAGCTCAGTAGATTTCTATGATGGAGGCCTTTGCCCTGCAGTGGGATATTAAATAGGCTGACACTTTACTATTACTTTATAAGTGTGTAACACTATCGATAAGTGTAACTTTTTCCTACATCTCTATAACCCGTTTACAGATGCTATGCCATTAAGACCTTTATGTAGTACGCCCACAGTCCATATAAACTGAGATCGCGGTCGGGGGAAATCGACTGTGACGCATTAGTATCGATAAAATTGTACTTACAATGTGCGGCGGGACACGTTTATTTCGAGACGCTGATTTTAACTATTTCACAAAGGAATTAACTCTAACTTTGAAACTAGGCCTTAAAGACATATTATTCTAAAACTATCAACTATCAATTATATCAAGACGAAAGATACGTAAAGAGAAATATTGGTAGACAAACTGTCCGAAATGATCAGGTACACAGGATGGCAGCGTTCTTGTGACTGATTCTATTGGAGTTGTGGGTCTCCATGGGCGGCGGCAATGTCGAATAATAAAGGAACTACATATTTAAATTTTTAAAAATTTTCCATTCAGGAAGTCCATTTGTACTGATAAAATCAATTTCCATATACCTACATAGTTAGGTTACCATCAGACATAATACCAAATTTGAGAAAATCTGCTTCAAAAGTATGTCGATATAATAAGATCAAGTTTTTCATGCTTTTGCAATTTAAAAGATTAAGATGAATTATGTAATTAAAGAAAAAAATGTTTCCCAGACTTCCAAAATAATGAAAGTAGGTACCCATGAAATTAAGTAGGCGCATTAGCTCTCTCTGCTTTCTTGTATATAAGATTAAATTTAAGAGGAGAAATATTTACAGCTTAATACAGATTATCTTCAATATTTTTTTTTGTTTTCCTAGGGGAAACCATCATGGCCTTCACCGTGTCACATGTGGGGGACAAGGTGGTGTGTGGGACTCTAACCCTAACCGAAACCCCTGGGGTGTCCATCTCAGCGCAATCGAGGTCGGATAACCCCATAGCCGGGACTGGAACCGTACCGCTAATCGCGCTCGCCACTTTACGCCAAATTGTTTGGCCCAATGCAGCCCTTTCTAGATGCACGACCTACCAGGACAACATAAACTCTTTGACCCACTGTCGTTGATCCCATATTAAAAGTTGTCATGATCCTTTCATCCCCTTTTGACTCCTAAAACCCATTCTTCACCAACACGTTTACATACAGACACAAAATATGACCGTGGATTTCATTGTTATGCTTATATTGGGTTTTCAAGCCGTAATACAAAAAAGTGGAAGTCCGTAAGTCCAGGTTTAATCCACGGATTTACACGTTGAAGAATCGCTTAGATTACCTGGTATTAAGCACTTTAACCATGCGTATTTACCTTATAGCATAGAGTACATTTTAACCGACTCCCTGGAAAATAAAGTTGCTATTGCAATTTGAGCTCTAATGTCAAGCTATAAGATTTAAAAGTAGGACCATCGGTTTACCGCAAAAGTTAAATGGTTAAGTTTAGATTTTCTGCAGGTCTAGAAAGTCGTCTCACTTACCTCACTTTGTTTCATTCTTCCTCACGCGTTAAGACCATATTTCACTTTAGTCACAGAGCACTGGCGTTTGAGCATAAGTAATGACCAAGAATACTACGGACTGTGGAACTTTGAAACGTTATTTGGGAAACTGAAAGCGGTAAACTAATAGGAATCAGAGTCGAAACGCTTAAAATGGTTGATTTTTGACCAATTTTATTAATCTTAACTCCTAACTTTATAATAATATAAATGCGAAAGTAACTCTGTATGTCTGTCTGTTACTCTTTCACGCCAAAACTACTGAACGGATTTGAATGAAATTGGTATACCTAAGAAAGAACATAAGCTACTTTTTATCGCGAAAAAGAGGTTGTAAGTGATTAAAAAGGGTGGTGAAAATTATTAAATAATTATAAATGCTACCCAAAGATATCTACTATTCTACGCGGACGAACAGGTAACAGCTATGTTGGATATACAGGGTGTATCTGTGAACATTTACATCCCTTTAACCACGTGTTTTACCACCCATTCTGAACAACATTTATTCTATGACTTTTCGAAATTCGCATTAAAAATTTTCAACTTTTCATACAACGTCGGTCACGTGACTTGGGCATTTTGTATGGGGAGTCGAAAAATTTTTCGAAGAATTTGGAAAACTTGATGTTGATTGACAAATGTTGTTCAGAATGGTTGATAGAACACGTGGTTAAAGGGATGAAAATGTTCACAGATACACCCTGTATACGAGTAGTATACCTAGATGTTCCTGAGAATAAGCCGATGAGATTAAGTTTTACTGTGAACTTCCTTTACTATGTTCTTGGTTATATCGATTTGCTGCTATTCGCCTCCAAAGCTCCAGTTTCACGCCGATTTATTTGTTAATTAGGTCATGATCTTGTTTTATTCTTTTCATTAGAGAGCGGGTATTCGTTTTTAGTTTTTCTGTTTTACTTTTTCCTTCTGATGTGTGCCAGGGGACACTAGACTGAAGATGCATTAAATGGACATAGCTGCACAATTTATTAAAACCATTGAAGAAAACATTTAAGTGTAGTTTAAGAGGCTATACGAATGAAACTAGCGCCGCCAACCTGTTTACACTGATTGTGGCGAAAAAAGCAAAACATTACAAACCTAGATAAAAGTAAATTGAATTTTTCAAGATACAATGCAATATATTAAACACGCGGCAAGTAACAATAATGTCAATTATTGCTAAAAGTGGCCGTTTTTAGCAATAATTAACATTATTGTTACTTGTCGCGTGTTAGAAATATTGTATTGCACCATGAAAAATCCAATTTACTTGGATCTAAGTCTGTAATGTTTTATTTTCTTCAAAAATATTATATTTTCGCGACAATTAGTGTAAATAGGTTGGCGGCGCTAGTTTCATTCGTATAGCCCCTTAATATCAGCAAAGACTCCACTGATAGCGGTCAAAGGGAATTCAGTCTAGAGCTCTCTACTCTAGAAAACTACCGTTACTAGATACACATCGTAGCTGCAAAGTGAAGAATTAACAAGAAAGTAACACACTTTCCCCTTAGGTAAAGTAAATTTTTAAAGAAGCTAAGATTTTAATTGTGGGAGAGCCACGCTTCGGCATGAATTGGCCGGCTCGACCGGAGTGATAGCACTGCCTCACAGAAAACCGGCGTGAAACAGCCCCTGTGCTGTGTTTCGCCGAGTGAGTGAGGGTACCGGAGGCCCACCAGGGGAGGGGAAGGGGATTAAAGGTTGGCAGCGCACGTGTAACTCCAGTGGTATAGCAAGTGTCCATGGGCGGCGGCAATTGCTTACCATCAGGTGATCTGCCTGCTCGTTTGCTACCTATCACATAAAAAAAAATGAATGAAAACCGACAGTCAATCATATTAATGATGATGTAATGAGAGTAAAGCAGTCCATGCGTTGTGTTTCGCTGCGTGAGTGAGGGTACCGGAGGCCCAATCCAGGGAAGGGGGTTAAAAGGTAAGCAGCGCACTTATGACACCATTGATGTTGCAGGTGTCCATGGGTGGTGGTAATCGCTAACGGTCTGGTGATCCGTCGGCTCGTCTGCCACCTATATCATAAAAAACAGCAAACAACGAGTTATAAACATCATAATACGTCGTAGGTTTCTTTTCAACTATAATTAATATGAAGCCAAAGGCAAGCCCATTTTCGAAAAAAAAAAGTAATGTATAGAATTTTAGACACACGGCAGTGTATCAATCCAAAGTTCAGAAAAGGGTAAAGTTGGCAAGCGAGCACCGTTTGTTTAATTAATATTAACTCGATTCATTTAAGTAGAATGAATTTTGACTGCCTTACATCAACATCATACATTGCGCTCATTTGATCAAATTATTTTGATTTTATATTATTCTAAACTATTCGGCATACTTTTTTTTTCAATCTATTATAAATTCTCATTTCATAATCACAATATTTAACAAATTGCTAAGAGCTGGATCAGTATTCGTATCTCAAATACATTAAAGTTTCGTATTCTGATTTTAAAATATCATCGCAGCCAAATCTAATTTGGTCTGAATAAATTGTGGAGTTCAGTTTTAGTTTTATTAGTCTTTATAAATTTGGTTTTGCAGCGTGTTTTTTTAATAAGTGTCATATGAATATGGATTGATACATTTACCTGGCACACAATCGCTTACTATCGGATGATCCCTCCGCTAATTTACCACTTTATGATATAAAAATCGCCCAAAAGCAAGCCCAGCCAGCAGCCAGTGTATATTTATCATTTGAGTTGTTAAAATAATTTAAAAAAAAATCGACCGTAGTGGCGAATATTAGGAGAGGCTTATGTCCAGCAGTGGACAGCAACAGGCTGATGATGATGAACAATAAAACTGGCCAATAGGTCTCCCCAAATGTTCGCCACTTCGACCCTCAGTATTTCTTCATACCAAAGACGTCGTATCTTACGTCTCCGATTCTTTCGGAATGTTTACATTCACCTGTCCATGTCGCATCTCATTACCCACGGGAGCTCCAGCAAAGAAACTCATTAAAACTTCTTTCAGCCAGATATATCCTATCCGATCTGCGTCGCCTTTACAATATAAATAAAACTTTATCCATTTTAAACTTGATGAATAATTGGCATCTTTGTCTAATGTTTGATGAATATTTAGCTTTCGATTTGCATTCGGGCGATGACCTGAGGATTAAAATATCTGTTTGCATCTTAAAGGGCCGATGTCGTTTAGAATAATATTTTCTTGATCATATTTAGGCTTCATTGACCTTTCATCGATTAGCCGGCTACGAAGGACTTTTAAATTCATTCAAAAGTGTGCAAGCATTAGCGTAGATTGGTATCTTTGTTTCTTCACCCTCATTCCAATGAGTTAACAGAGGAACATGACTGTAGAGGCAATGCCGAACCCAGGTCTCCCTAAGTGTGCCAACTAATGCGGTTGTGTCTTTATGTTGGCTACAGATTACCTCTAAAAGCACCCCTAAAAAGATGGCGTATGATCCATTTCTCTCAAGTCAAAGTCCAGCCTGATAAAAAGAGCCCCCTTAGAGTGGTATCACATTAGTGTACTTTTCCGCGTGTGAACGGTCGTTTCAGCATACCAGCATACACGCCCAATTGAAAAAGCCGAAAAAGCGTTTTCATTTGAACCAAGTTAATACTTGATTGGCATGACGATTCCATAGCAACGTTTTTTCCTTTACGATACAAGCTTAAACAAGTCAATGCTCGTACGACTGTTAAAATTATCGTTTAAAAAGCCAGAGAGAAATTGCACTAAATCGGCATCTTTTAAAGGCAAAGCAAACGTACGGTATGGCAGGCACCCGACTGACCATGCACTTTATTTCTGTTTCTATAAATATTCTATGTGTTGTAAGTATGTATTCTACACTTCGCAACCATTGTATATTATGCTAGTCTTGCCAATACGATTAGGTACCTGGATTATTGTGTGATAGTCAATAAATCTTTTCTGTTCTATTCTATTCAACACGCTGGGACACGTCAGAGCATTCTACATGCCCCGCTATCGCCAACTGCGATCAGCTCTTTACAAACTACTTCCAATATATTGTATGAGTATTTCTAGGCAATCTTGCAAGACATTCTGAAAATAAATTGCTTGGAATATTATTTCTGTGATACGATTACAAATGTATTTTTTTGTGACTATTAAGGCCATTACTCACAAATGTCTGTTGCCAGTACAACCCTACTACATACCTTTCAGGTCCAAGCGTGTCTTGACAAATTGATGTTGGTTAGTATTTGGTAGATTACAAATTAACGTTTTTCTAACGAATTTCGATGACATTATTTATTATACGTCGTGGTCTTGAAGTCGTGGTCGCCCGTTTTCTCGTGAGAAACTCAGTTTGTCACTGTTATTTTCTTTGTTGGCTAAATGGATTATATGCTGGCCATAGCAGCTATCAATCAATTAAGTATCCATTAACAGCCTGTGTCCGTCTACAGATGGACGTAGGCCTCTTTCATGCTGTGTTATATATTATTTCGCAGATTTTGTTTATCTGGTGCTCCCTAAGTGAGCAGTAACTTCTCAGAACAACGAAAATATTTAAAGGTAACTAAACTCAAACACTTTTGCAATGTAATGTACGTCCAGCGCCTTCTATTGGCTTGGCTTAAAACTAATCTCCCGAAACGAAGTGGGGGCAGGCCACTAGTAATGAATAAGTTTATTTAAAACAACATAAGCATACATGGTGAACATAATTTTAAATACAGGTTGGAGAAAATATTCGACCCTGGAGAGGGAAACTGCCACGTTTTACTTTAAGAAATAAAACTTCCCAAAAAGTTTTTTTTTTAATTTTGATCAAATGATAGTATGTAGGTATATTTTTAGGTTCCGTAGCCAAATGGCAAAAACTGAACCCTTGTTAATTCGTGATATCTGTATATCAGTTTGTATGTCATAGGTAGCCACTTCTTTTGTAATTCAATTCAGTATGTTATATTTGAAGTTACTAAGAATTAATGAAGGGGAACGTTTTATTGTTTTCACAGGATATTCTCTTGTGAAACCTAGTGTGGGCATTGCGAAGGTATACATTGTTAAACAGAAACTCACTGGCCGACAAGTGAACAACATGCATACATTTTTCTTTTTATATTTCTGTATCTCCTTGTATTGTGTTGATAGCCATGATGTTTACGATAGATACAGTGGGAAGAAAACGGATACTGGAGACAAGTATGTGTTTTTTGTTTACTTAAAGTTTAAATTTTTGCCCATAAATATGGCTTTTTTGTGCAAATATATTTTTGAAACATACATACATATTTTCGTCTGTTAAAAAAAACTTATCTAATTTTCTAAACTCTGAGTTAGGTAATTTTAAGCGTCTTGAAGACACTTGTATAATAATTTGCACTGTCCACGGAAATGTATTTATGATTAAATTTATTACTATTTTACTTCTTCTGGGAAAGCACGCTACACTTAGACCTCATTGTCACTCTCCATCAGGTGAGATGAGGTCAAGTGCAAACCCATCTTATATAAAAAAAAATGTCACAGTTAGACTAACTTACTGAATTAGGATTTAGGTGCTGCAGGATATAATAACACTGTGTGTGATGTGTGATAAAAACTTGTGTTTGTTCAGTGTCTGGGTGCTATACCTATAATATACTATAATGTTTTCCCGTGATTTGTTTGTTTTATAGCGTAGTGTGCAGTCATACATAGGTAATTTTATTCTTCTAAATAACGGTACCTAACACTATTTGTCTGCACACAATTCGAAGCGATCAGGCATGCGTGTTAGTCTTCGTGGAAAGTGTGACTTTATTATAATAGGTATACAGTGATTGGTCCTGCTTTCAGAATTATCAGTATCATCTTTTGTATATTTTCCCAAAAAAAACAAGTAAAAGTAGTTTCGAAGAAATCGCTACAAGACCCTCTATTTTATTATCGGTTGTTGTTGATTTTGTGCTATAAAAATATTTTAATGTCTGCAAAACTGCAAACCTATAACAATTAGATATACTTTCTCTTGAATTAAATTCATTTGCAGAACATATTACAGAACTTAATGCTAATAAATATATTAGTTTAGATTTGTGTCGTATCTGTAGCAATACCTAAGTTCCTTACAATATTGGACATAATTTACATTCGTTTTTCCTGTATCGAGTCCGCAGATCAAAGATATTTCTTTGACCTGTTAGCGAGTTTCTCAAACTGACAGTTGATCAATACCGAGTTGAAACGTTGCACCTCGCTCAAAGGCGGAATGGATTGATTGGAATTGTACCGTTTGTAATTTTGCTGCGTTTCACCTAGATAGGATCTAGGCGAAACGCAGCAAAATTACAAACATTTCTAAAATGATTTGGTCAAATGTATCTTCATAATTGTTACATTACATGTTTATTCATATTTTGTAAAAACGTATTTAAAAGTAGACCAGTAGATTAACGTCAGTTTACAAGCAACACTTGCATGATAAGAAGAAGAGAGTTAATTAATTACGTAGGAAATACGAATATGTATGTGATATTTTTGGCTAGTCATCCGTTTTAATGGAAGCCATACCATGGTGTAAAGGTAGAAAGATAAGGAGGTATTATAATAAATATACTGTGTTTTGATAATAACTGCCTTGTAAGCAAGAAACATATCGAGCATTTTGTTGGCGTTGGTGACTTAAGTCACCAACATCAGTCTATGCTGACTTCTGTCAGGTATGCCCCTTAACTAGGTTAAGGACTTTTTTTTATGTGATAGGTAGCAGACGAGCAGGCGGATCACCTGATGGTAAGCAATTGCCGCCGCTCATGGACACTTGCAACATCAGTGGAGTTACAAGTGCGCTGCCAACCTTTTATCCCCTTCCCCCCCGGGTGGGCCTCCGGTACCCTCACTCACTCGGCGAAACACAGCACAGCGGCTGTTTCACGCCGGTTTTCTGTGAGGCAGTGGTATCACTCCGGTCGAGCCGGCCCATTCATGCCAAAGCGTGGCTCTCCCACAGTTGATTTTGTCTTTTTGCATGTTTCCAATTAAGTAATTCTCATTATCGCCAAGTGTCATTATTCTTTGAGGATGCGCGTTGGTCATCGCTAAACGTAGTTTTATTTGCCACTATTGCAATCCCCGGCCTGCATTGAACTATGTCAGTAGATAATTATACTACTTCATGACCGTGACGCAACTTCAGTGAACATTACGTTTACCCTGTGAGTCTATATTCATACTGAAGACTGAGATGAGGGATGATGACGAGGACGATGATGATGATGAGGAGGAGGATTTGAATGACACAAGCACACCACAGTAACACTTATAATGAAAACCTTAAATACTATAACACAGAGTAATTTGGCACGGGAGGGCTACAACAACTGACTGATAAATATTGCAGACATTTCTTATATAGGGTTATTATTTCATAAAGAGCACTCGAATTTAAACTTAATCAGTGGCCAAAAAGGTTTCAACGATGTAGGTCGCCAACACATACTGTTGCTATACCTTCGAGGAAGTCCATTTCATCCATTTACCATTATCTTAATACATTTCCTATTTCCGTTAGCGGTCTATATGTAAGAAACGGATTGATGGCTCGTTGTTATCGTATCTGTAAAGGTAAAAGAGGATTCTGTAGGGATGTTTTTTATCCGTACTATAATGTTTTTGTATTGTATTCTATTCAGAAATAAAATGAGTTTGAAACTAAGTAATTCGAATACAGTAGCGGTCCCTTTAGTTTAGCGCCGTTGGTCTAGTGATTTAAATACCGGGCCACAAACTCGGGGTCCTGGGTTCGATTCCTGGGTCGAGTAAAAAGTAGGTTTCGAATTTTCGCCTCACAGAAGACTGGCGTGAAGCAGCGCTCGACCTGTGTTTCGTCGTACGAATGAGGGTTCCTGAGGCCCAATTGAGGGGTAAGGGTATAGATGGCACACGTCAAGTCGAGAGTGAATAGGCTTTTTCTGGGAAAGCACGCTACATCTTAGACCTCATTGTCACTCTCCATCAGGTGAGATGAGGTCAAGTGCTAACCCATGTATCATAAATAAAACGAACAGACGGATCACCTGATGGTAAGCCGCCGCCCTTAGACACCTGCAACATCAGTAGAGTCGGAAGTGTGCTGCCAAACTTTAACTCCCTTTCCCCATTTGGGCCTTCCGGCCGTCCGGCGTGAAGCAGCCCCTGTGCTGTGTTTCGCCCAGTGAGTGAGGGTACCGGAGGCCCACCCGGGGGGAAGGGGATAAAAGGTTGGCTGCGCACTTGTTACTCCACTGGTGTTGCAGGTGTCCATGAGCGGCGGCAATTGCTTACCATCAGGTGATCCGCCTGCTCGTCTGCTAACTATCACATTAAAAAAAGACATTTGGTGTTAATGGTTTGCAGCGCACTTGTGATTTTACGGGTGTAGCAGATGTCTTTGGGCGGCAGCAATCGCTTACCATCAGGTGATCTATCTGCTCGTCTGCCATCTATCACATAAATAATAATAAGACGCATTCATATCCATTGAACTATCTATCACTCGACAACTCCATCTCATTATCTCTACTTATATATAACAATGAAGGTGGATTTACAGGCAATGTTTAGTCGAGTTGAAGCCATGCATCCCACATGAAGGCAGCCGGGTCGACGGCACATGCAACAACTTCAAGCACCCTTCTAGGGGTAGTGCGGGTGGGCCATACTCGAGATTACTTCAGCCGCACTATGGAAATCGTAAGTTATATAATGTAAATATGAATTGGAAACCACAGGGGAATTTAGAGATGTCATGTCGTCCATACAAATCTCTAATTTAACTTCAATGTCGAGTACACGCGAATTGCATGATTGTATTCCTTATTAATCTAGAGTTTAGTTACAACTTACTGATGGATCAAAACACTTTCTGGTAGGCAGTTCTCGGGCAATCGGAAGTTCAATTTCAAAATTTCATACTTTCGTCCAATCAAATTTCTAATTCGAATTCAATGTCGATAGAAAGAAAGAAAAATAACACAAAAATTATTTTAAAATTATAGAGTGGTAGAATCTCAACACTTCTTTCTTTTTTACCGTGTGTTTCGGTACTTTGAGTATTCTAAAACTCAACACTAAAGTTAGCAGGCAGAAGTCTACGAATACGACGAAGGTGTTGTATGAGTTTTTGTTAAGAGAATGTTTGCGATTTCAGATGGTGACTTACGTATGGACCATAATGGTGCGCCTTTACCGTCAGCAAGACTAGTCAGAACACAGCTCCAATCGGATGGGATAGTTCTCGAGAAAACATTTACCACCGCTGCCAGTAGTTTTCTACAAACCATCATTAATGATGTCACTTACAATAAAGGTAGGTACAGTCCCGTGCTAGTGCACGGGACTTATTAGTATAAGTATACAAAATCATTCAAATATGTACCTTATAGTCTTGACATAAGAGTCGAGGTGTTTACATTTTATTTCAGGCGACTACTGTACGCCGCGAAACAGCCACATTCAGAGTCGTTTAATAACATAGATGGTTACTCGACAAAGTTGACACTAATTTAATACATTTAAAATAATAATTAAAAAAATTAAGTTTATTGCAGTTTTTTAAATCATTTTAAAACACTATTGTTGATTGATTGAGTAGTAACTTATTGCAATACTAGCGGCCGCCCGCGACTTCGTACGCGTGGAGTTAATTATTGACACTTACCGTCATATTTTGGACAATGCCCATAGGCATTGTCCAAAAGAATAACACATATGTTATTCTGATGTATAAGCTATATTGTGGTAAAGTTTCATTCAAATCCATTCAGTAGTTTTTACGTGAAAGAGTAACAAACATCCATACATCCATACATCCTTACAAACTTTCGCCTTTATAATAGTAGTAGGATAGAAAAATAACTGTAAGTTACAGCAGACTGTTCACTCTTGCTATAAAGATATTAATTTTATTTTATACCATTTTTTTATTCACAGTGGATTTCATAAGGAAGAGGACAGATTGCTGCTCACCTGATGGGCACACAGACCCTCGCTGTAGGCCCATACATGTACCCCATGATGACCCTTACCTAAGGGTGACTGGCATCCATTGCATGAATTACTCTAGGATAGAAACCTTCCAAGACATTGGTTGTCTTACCAAAGAAAAAGATCCAGAACAGGTGAGCAATAAAAACAAATTGAATTTATAGGCATAGCATAAACTTTTCAAGAAATTGCATCATGCCGTACCAGTTCCTTCGAAAATGTGTTGGATACGTTAGTTGACGTTTATGCGGTCAATTTTAATTTTGCTTACGTACGATAGAGGGAGCTATTCAAATTTTTGTACAAATTATTAACGAGACGCATACGCTACAATTTCTGTGAAAAATACGTGCTAGGTCTACTGGACGCACCTACTGTTATTTTTAAAAAGTCTTGATTATACTTCTTCGCTTTTTCATACAAGTTCCATCAATGATACTAGTATGTGAGGGCGGTGGTACTGATAAGTAGGTATGTCTATTTACGTCTTGAAGAAGTATTTTTTCTAAAAATAACAAAATTATCGTAATTAATTGCTAAAAAAGTTCACACTAAATTATTTTTACTTGTTAGAAGTTGTTAATACTCGTAATCTACAATCAATGCGTCGTAATTCAATTCGTAGCGCTAAAATCAAGTAAATAAGTAGTCATATTGCTTCAGGGCGTCGATAATATAGGTAAAATAGTACCTAAGGCAGGAAGGTTTTAAGGTAGGCCGTCATTTCGTAGCCAAACTTTATACCTCATGCGTTTGCTTAAGTGCAAAACTGTTATGAGCGTCAAGTAGGGAACATTTTAGCGCAACGTCAAACTTTAGCCCGCGTTATACTTCGTGCTTTATAAACTATGAAATTTCTTAGAACTTGTTTATTACCCTAGTTTAAGTTTTAAAATATCTTTGTCTTTAAACTTAAGTCAAGCATGGAGTGGTTTAGTCAAACATTGATTCTATATGATGTATGAAACTGATGTTTTTTATGCTAGAAGAGACAAACAAGTCAGCGGGTCACCTGATGGTAAGTAATCACCGCCTATGAACATCTGCGAGATCAGAGAGGTTGCTGATGCGTTGCTAGCCTTTCAGAAAGGAAAATGCTCTTCTCTTGGAGGTCTTTGACGTCGTAACCGTCGGGAAATACTGTTGCAGTCAAACCTTTTGCATTTTATAAAACTGTGTAGGTGGTCTTCGCGGACCATCAGTTTTGTAAAGTACACCCAAGTATCAAAATATTACAGATTAAATATCTCATTACAAACAACGAATTCAATATTAATAAGGATGATAATAAATACAACCTACAACAAGCGAGTTTATTTGAATGAAAGATTGTTGACTTTTTTTTTGCTGCTAAGAGATATAACTCTAAATTCATTATTAAGACGCAATTTGGTTATGTACCAAAAATGGAAGTAGGAATACGAAGTTACAAAATTCTGAAGTGCAGATGTTTTAAAATTTTATTCGGTCAAGAATTTAATCTGCAGGCGAACTCGGTCGCGGCAAAAGTGCGGTCATCCAAGTAATAAATATATTGGAATAAGTATCCGATTTTCTGCAAAAGTACACAGTTGATGGTATATCAGTCTTGGTTTGAATGGAAAGATCATAATATGATGGTTATCATTAAAATTGGTATCATCAAAAGTGACTTGACTTTGTTTCATCACGAAAAATATTCCTACTATAAAACTGTTTATTGTGAATAAAAATAGGTAAAACAATAAAAAGTTACTAAAGTCAACGGCTATATACGTTCCCACAGTATCATAGCTTAAGTGGAGGCCGTATTCTTTGATTTTATTCGGCGACGGATTCTAAGGGCCGTTTAAGATTGGGCGATAAACTTAGCAAGATTATGATATACGGTTGTAAAAAAACCGTCAAGTGCGAATCCTTACCGTTTGATTTTCTAGCCTTTTGATAACTATTTTAACTGCGTTATCATGATGCTAAAGGGGCTAATACCTCCTACAGTAATAATTATTGGACTTATTGTGGAGGAAGTCGCCGAAGTCCTCATGACATATTTTATATAATGATAGTTGGCAGACAAGCAGACGGAACACCTGATGGTAAGTGATTGCTACCGCCCATAGATACCAACAGCACCAGCGCCCAGTGGTGGAGATTATGAACTGTACCTCTATAGCAAACCACAATAATAAGAGTATAATGTCCCTTACTGGGTTAATTGGCGTGCCATATGAGAGGTCTACCGTCTAAGTTCATCTACTGAGCGCACCGTTGAGCGAATGGTAGAAATACGCACAAAGATTTTTTAAAATCCCTGCACCAAATAAAAAAGTAAAGTTGAAAATATGAGGTGAAATAAAAAAAGTTTCGTTCACATTTGTATCGCAGATTAACTACCAAACACCAGTAATAGATCTCTCTACCGTCTATGGGGTTAACGAAGAAGCCACAAAAGGAATTAGGCTATACGAACATGGCCTACTCAAAGAAGCAAGAAGGAAGGAACGATACCTCCCGCTGAATGAGACCAATCAAGATATTTGTTTCCAAAACAAAAGTCCCACTCCAACTTGCTATAAATTTGGTAAGTCAGATTTTTGTTGTCTGTTAATTTTTTTCGGTTTACCTATAAGCCCTGTCGTTGACTACAGATTGAACCTTTTTATAAGTAGAATAGAAGAAAATTACAAAAACTCTGGTGGGCGAGCTACAACTAAGTCGTTTTTTAATTTACCGCAACTATTTATAAACTAGCCGGATCGCGCATTTTGTAGAGACCCTGCCTCATACGCCAAAGGTCGTGGATTCGATCTCCACCCTGGATAAACACTTGTGGTTGTTCCGTGTCTGGGTATTATGTATTTTAGTATTATATTTGTGATGCTCTTTTGTCTGATATCTGTAACAAAAGTGCTTTAGATACTTAGTACGGAGTCAGGTCAATGTTTGTCATGTCGTGTGAATTTAAATTATTTATTTTTCTACAGGTTATCCAGAAGTTGGAAACTTTGACTTAAGAACGACCACAATGACAATATTTTTCTATAGAAACCATAACAGGATTGCGCGTATCCTGCAAGATTTGAACCCTTGTTGGAAGGACGATCGGTTGTTCAAAGTTGCTCGGCAGATCAACATTGGTATGGCGGAGAATATGTTGATGTATGAGCTCCTACCGGAACTGATAGGTAATGTAATATAAAGTGGACTCCTGATTCCGCATTTATACTCCTACTTGGTCCAGTGTACGTTTAGGGTCCTGGCTATTCTAGCCAGGTTAACTCCGCCCAAAAGCACATAAGTTTCCTGGGATCCTCACAGTTTTTGCTGAGTGACCTCGCAGATCAGAGGACTTCCTTCCGTTGTCATCTCACAGCAATGCATTCTAGAACTGATAGGTAATCCAACTCAGATATTTTTTCCAAAACCTTCATTTGTGAAATCACCTTAGCCTGAGTTTAGATAAATTAAAATTAATTTCTCTAAATATAAAAAAAAAAAAATCAAAGTGAAAAGTGCAGAAATAACAATTAAAAGAAATCACAAGAAAATCCTGATCAATGTTCTGTTTCTACCAATTCCGAAGCCAGATGGCAAAAAACGGATCCCTTATAGATTCGTGATGTCTTTTTGTTTATCCGTCCTTTATCAGCCTCTTATTTCTGAAACTATAAAAATTGTACTGTTGAAACTTGGTAAGTAGATGTAATTTGTGGACCGCATTATGATTTCCATAACAAAAATCGAAACTATATAAGTAAGTAAAACATTTATTGACCACAAACAAAATAAATAAAACACAACAATAGATAGGACATAGAATACATTATTAAGCTAAGAAGTAATTCATTCATCATTCATCAGCAACCCACACTCGTCCACTGCTGGACATAGGTCTCCCCTAATGTACGCCACCACTCCCGATTTTCGGCTACCTCACCCAGCCCACACCAGCCAGCCTTCGAATGTTATCAGGGAAGGAATTAAAGAAGTAATTAATAGTTATGGCTTTCACTCTTGAACGATGATGACCAATACTTAAGTATAAATTGCTTTCTCTAACTGAAGCAGAAAGACTAAGGAAATTGGCAAAACAAAGTTACTGAAAAACAAAGAGCCGTTAAACTTATCGAAACAGAGATCCGTAAAGGAGGCACAAACGACCGTGACTAATTTGCCTCTTCCGGGTCGGAGGGCTCGGAGGCCTATAACAACTAATTAAATTATCGCCGGGAAACTTACTAACTTATACATAAACTAGTCCGAGGTCATTCCTTGAATAAGTCATCTGAAATTTATTTGACCGTAAAGGTTTTTTTTGTATCATGAGAGTCGTTTCTGATCTATAAAGCTTGTATCGGTAAACATTTATGTAGGTACGTAGGTACGGCCACACATCAAAGTATACAAAACTGTCAAATTGCTTATAAATACTCTCTCCTGTCTTACTGTCTTAACGTCATAAGGCCCAGCAGACACAATGGAAAAACAATAGTTTTATGCCTTTTAAAAGGCTTTTGGATCTTATGACGATATACATTAGGTTGACTATCAATTGAGGAAATTTGACAGGTTGTGGTAACCTGATGTGTGGCTGACTGTACATTCTTTTAACCCATTTCTTAATATGTACATCTTTTTAACCATTCTGAACAATATTTGTACTAGGACTTCAAAAAATGTCAACTCTTCATACCTACAATGTCGGTCACTTGTTTAAATGGAGAGTCTAAAAGTCGAAAAATGTTCAAAATTGTTGATAAAAGATGTGGAAGAAGGGATGTAAATGTTTACTATAACACCTTGTATAGCCAAGTTGGGTACAATTAGAAGCTGATATTAGTTGTTTATAAAACCAGCATAGGTATAATAAATTAATGTAATTTCACCAATCACTACCAAGTACCAACCCCTTTTTTGTTTGCAGGTCATAAAAATTTGTTACTCAACGCTTTAATATCAGAAAATGTAGAGTTCGTGAATAGTTATGACGAACATACGGAACCTTTAGTTTATGCTGAATTTGAAATTGCAATGAGATTTTACCATACCTTCATAAGCGGAAAGATCAAGTAAGTACGATTTTGAAGTAATGTTCACCCATCAAAAACATAAATGTTAAATGAGAGCCAAGTTCAAATTTAATTGTGCTTTGTTTGTTAGTTCATTGTCAAAAAAAGTGATAATACGAGTATAACGGGTGCCAACGTCAGTGGTGTGATATCTACTTGAATTATTCTCATTTAGGGATTTATATTAATGCAACTCTGCCAATTTTAGATATTTACCTACTCGTAATATAATATAAGTACCTATCTATATATTTTGTTATAAGTCACAGCTAGGTAGCAGATGAGCAGACGGATCACCTGATGGAAGCTATAAATTTGTCTTCTGTAGGCTCGACCGGGATCCATTCATGCCGAAGCGTGATTGTCCCACGGTTAAAATAATTCGTATGTATATGAAAATTACCCAAGTAGTCTCACACATTGAACTTGGCTACCCTTTTAATTTATTAATCACTCCTACTTTATTAAGTAAGTAAATTTATTTAAGAAATAATATATTTGTAACCCGGGTAATCAAATTTTAGTATTTGAACTAAAATTATAATTTTCATATAACAACAATATCATCACATTTATGTAATTTTCTTTAGGAAATTCGATGAAAAGTATCACTATGCTGGAGACCTATCATATAGCGATACCCTATATCAACAAGAAGTACTAGAAGAATCAACAAATATAGAAGAAATTAGTCGTGGTTTATTTTATCAACATACGGCTCGCATCGATGATATAGAGGATCCTGATGTAAGTAAAAAGTATATTACTTTGATATATTTATGAGCAATACGGTTCCTTCCATAAGGAAATGCGTACATTGTTTTTGTAAATAAGAAGCCTATAACAGAGCAATATTGCGAGAGTAACGAGTGTCATGGTTTGAAGACCTGCCGAGAGTCACGTCAACTTGTTACTTATAAAACGAACTTGTAATTTAACCACATTCAATGATAGACGTTGTAGAGTTTTAAAAAGGAAAAAGATAAATAAAATTACATTTGGGCGATTAGTAAAAAAAACACAAGAATTACGTAGGTACACGAGTAATAATCAAAAAGGTATTTTCCGAATCCATGATACTATTCTAATAACAGTTACTGCCACTTACGTGACCAAATTATTTATTATTTTAACAATGGATAGTCTCTGTGCGTATTAAAAATAAGTGACAGTATGTTTTTCTTTAGTTACCATTAATGTTATAGAACGACTCTTGGCAGTCAAATTTGTAAATTAACTATAAGTACTATAACGTACACGCTACAATTATTGATCTCTAAAAACTCATTAAGAGTAGCCTAAACGTCTTTCCCAAACAATTAAAACAATCTGTATTAAGTTCAGAAAGTAGGAATCGCCTCAGTCTGTAAGTTCCTAATGAAACTAAGTTTTTAGTACTCGATGGAAACTTTCAAAAACTTGTTGAAAAGGTTTGTCATTTGAAGCGTTCTCTTTTGTAGCTTTCAGAGAAATTTTACTCCAAGATCCAAGATGCTCATGACCTTATAGCAGAGGACATTCAAAGAGGTCGAGACATGGGGTTGCCAGGATACAATAGTTACAGAAAATTCTGTAGTCTCAAACCAGCAACGAAGTTTGAAGATTTGATGGATGTTATTAGTGCAGAGGTAAGGAGGACGTATAAAATCTATAACGTTAACTAATATTATTTAAATTATAATAAGGTTTTTGATACTATTTTTAGAAACTATTGATTTTTAAGATATTCATTGCTTGTGCGGCAATATTTGAAGAATTAGATTTTTTTAATCGCTCCACATAGTAATGATATCATGAAAATCTATAAAGTTTCTAAATAAAACTTCCTAGTAAATGTTTCTTCTTTTATAGGCTTCACATGTTCTAGTAAATTTTAGTTAATTACTTCAGTAAAAGAACAGATCCGTAGCGCTCCCATGAGTTGACATCTAAAACTGACAATATGACGTAAACTATTTGCTCTGTCTCTTTCAAATGCATCACAATGAAAGAGACAAAGCGATAGTTTTCGATAGCGAGGATAGTATTTCAAACTCATGGTAGTGCTACCGAACGGATAGGAATCGACAAGTAAAATAAGCTTTACCTATTTTTAAGCCCCTTTGTTTCTATAATAATACTTGTATTGTTTGGGAACAAAATCCTCACAATGTATTTATTCTTCTAGAAAGTGCTAGTTCTCAAGCTACTTTACCACGAAGTAGAAGACGTGGACTTACTGGCAGGCATAATGAGCGAAGAGCTGATCCCTGGGTTGTCCGTTGGACCGACACTTTTCTGTATCCTGGTGAAACAGCTGCAAGTGTTCCGGTTCAGTGACAAATTCTGGTTCGAGAGGGGAGACCAGTACCACAGTTTTACCCTGCGTAAGTATTTTGTTCGAGAAAAATCTATCCCAAAACAAATTAAATGGATTTGTTCAGGCAGGACAGACACCCACACCAAGTTGCCTATCAATATGTTTTTCTCAGTTGATAGGTTATTGAAGCACACGTGATGGACATTTAGAATGAGAATCTATGGAAGGTATTTGACATAGTTTTTATAAACTGATGTTTGGTTGTACGTACTTTAAAATTTGATCTCGATGAAAATGCAATACGCAGGTCTAATTAGGAAGAAAAGAGGTTAAAGGATGGCAGAATACTTGACTCTACTGGTATTGCAGGTGTCTATGGGCGGCAGCAATAGCTTACCAACAGGTCCACATAAAAAAAAACGATGAAAATGGATCACCTTTTTAAGTTATAATTTTTTTAAGCTCAACAAATTTCCTCAATACCAATTGAGGAAATTTGACAGGTTGTGGTAACCTGATGTGTGGCTGTCTTTACAATGTCTACTGGTAGGTAATGATGTGAGTAAACTAAAACCTCTGGCCCAGATTACATTTAAAATTGTTAAATCAAGTTTCTTAAAAATAGGTATCAAATTCAAGTAATGTAGGTAATTTATGTTCAACGTTTAGAATATATTTTAAGTCAACCTTTTAGAGGAATTAATGCAGATTTTCCCACAATGCAATCTGAAAATAAAATCAGTTAACCGAAATAATACCAGCAGTAAAACACGAGTTGCACCGGGAGCACGCGGGCGAGTGTGTCTGCCAGACTGCCCCCTTTGTCTGAGATCCCGAGGTACGGCTGCCGGGGACTTGCCTGAACTTTGCCGACTTTAAGGCCCTTTGAATACAATCGGACGGATCTACATAATCTTTCAATAACGTTGTATCCGCTGACCACTCAGTAGATACGATCTTAAAACTTCTAGATAAAATTGAAAACAAACTTCAAATTTATGCTTGCACGAGTAGAGTACAGTTGACTACGAAATAAAGTTTTGTGTAATGTTTCACAACTCATGTTCAATGATATATCATCATAAAACATATCGTAAGTTCATCAATTGCCTAAAAAGTGTCTGTTTCATTTAACAAACATTTTGTATTAAAGAGGGAATCAAACCCGCAACCCTTGCATTTCAACCGGCGCTTAATCCACTGCGCTAAACGGATCGTCTCATACAATCTAATTTATAAAAACAATTGCATTGTGCGAGATGTTATTCTACCAAAAATAAGGGATGACAGAAAAATTTGGTCAAAATGGTTAGTAGGCTTATAGAGAAGTAACTTTTAATACTAAAGTCAAAAACTTGTGATAGTAAATTTTATTGACGCCGAGTGCCACGAGACATTGCATTATTTTAGTATAATA
Organism: Cnaphalocrocis medinalis; assembly: GCA_014851415.1. NCBI lineage: Eukaryota > Metazoa > Arthropoda > Insecta > Lepidoptera > Crambidae > Cnaphalocrocis > Cnaphalocrocis medinalis. Next base: position 4,296,967 of record CM026283.1, read on the forward strand.
AAGATGCGTGTACAACCCACAGCAAATAGTGTTGCAAATTCCTTCCGCTAACAATACGTATAACGTGATTGTTGACTAATTACGTACCAAAGCAACTCGACGTGCCGATGTACCAATAAATGAATCAATTTATTTTTTGCAACCGTAGCTCGTATAAAGTTACTGCAAACGATGTTGCTTAGTGTCGGTGGTTTCCAATTAGTGTTTCATTCATTGTCAATATTTTTACAGCTCAATTGCACGAGATCAGGAAGGCAACTATGGCGCAATTCGCGTGTGATTCTGGTTTTGGTATCAAGTTTATTCAGCCACACGCATTCCTCAGTATTGGACACGGGTAAATAGATTTTGTTCATTTTATTGATTAATTAGCACCTATTTTTTGTTGACGCTGAGAATGCCGCTGACCCTAAGTGAACCAACGAAGTCTTGCGACTCCTTATGCATAGGTGCCGGGAGGGCAGGCGGGTTATGTCGGGCTCTCCTTCGCAAAACCCCAGCGACGCTCCCTCATCGCCAGAGTGGGAAGGAGACATTAGTACGGGTTGAAGAACCTTACTTCACGTCCTTCCCCAAGCGAAACACTTACACTGCGGGCCCTGTACTGCATCCCCCAGTCATGCTGGGGGGAGCGGATTAATTAGCACCTAGAAAGCAAAGACCCAAATTGTAGCGCACTTAACGACTGAATTGGAGCTCTCTTCTTTTTCACACGCGATGTGCGCACATTGGTTTGAATGCGACAGGTATATTCTCATTCGTTACGGAACGTCTTCGTTTTTAAGCCACCAGGCGGCAAGAGCAGATTCTATTCCTTTCCACCTCTGACACGGACGATAGGGGGTAATTGTTTTTGTCATAAGCATTTGACCTCGATAACACCTGATGTTAAGTGAAGGTTCAATTAAATCCATTAATTAATGTTAACTAATTTAGGTGTAGTAATTTATCTCTCTGTTTTTGTCCCTTTTATAAAATCTCCTACATTTATTAAGTCGCTTTCCAACAACACATCATAACTCTAAATTCTGTGCTTCCGTAGGGGCTACTTTACACGAAACAGCAAGGTTTTTCTTTATACTTTCTACCTATTATAACATTAAGTTATGTACTTTGAATTATACCCTGATAACTTGATAACGTAATAAAATCTTTTGTTTACGTTAATTCTGAGAGGTTCAAAAGATCTCATTCTAAGTATTCTTACGTCATCAAATTATCGCAACACCTAAGAAAACGAGTTTTAAACTATTTGTGTTTCGATCAAAATTGTAATCCCCTGAGCGCTCCCAAATAAAATCCTATTTATTCCACACTTTTACAAACCGTGTCACGAATGGTTACACTATTCGAACTTCTGATCATTCTTATGCCTCAGACACAAGTGCTATATTTGCACTGCGGGAGGTAGCTCGAGCTGTAACCGCCTGTACTTAGATCGTTGCATTTGAAAGCGAAAATTAAGTGAGACACGGTCTTCTTCGTTGCAATGGAATCGTGGAATGCAATTAGATAACGGCGTCCATTTATAATTCCAGACAAAGCAAAAAGTGGTCCTAATAGTATTGGGTTTGCTTTAAAAGAAGTAATATTTACAGAATAATAGGTGCGTTTGATTGCCTTATTAAAAACAAAATGTCGGGCAGGTTGTCGGCCATTATGTTAATCAGTCATTTAAAGTAGGTTTTTAAATAAATTACGAATTTTGAGAAAAAAAATGTTTTTGAGAGCTATGAAAATGTTAGAAGTAGGATACAATACTTATTATGTATATTTAAATCATATTATATTATTATAATAATAATATTTATCTCTCACAACGAAAATAGATTTATTACTCCCAATCCTATTATAATTTTAATGATAATTTATAGCCAATTTGTAATTTTAATTATTTGAAAATGTAATATCCAATAATTTAATTATTTAAACAATTTGCCAATTTTATATTCGGAAATTATAAATGTATTATGTTCCCCGAATATAATTAAGAATACATGGTAGGTAGAGCATTTATTAATGATAATTTTATGTAATTAACCAGTAGATATAATGTATTCGTCCATGTAGTAGTTCAAACATAGCTCGGGTTCAAGCGTGGTGATTAAGCCTAATCCGATCATAGTAGTGATAAATCAATTTCTATTATGAAGGCCTTTGCCCTGCAGTGGGCCAGTATATTATAATTATGCTGATACTTACTTACTTTTAAACTATAATGAAATTCAATTAGTGGCCCGCCCTTACTTTGTTACATGACATTCGTTTCAAACAGTACCAAATTACCAATAGACAATGCCAATTACATTGCGAAAATGTTTCACTGTTTAGTTCTATCTGCCTATAAGCGTTATCATCTTCCTTAGAATCTGCCTCTTTAAAAATAGATTATATAGATATTATCTAGACTTGTGGGAGCATGTCAAGCCAAGGTAAAAAAAATAGGCGACTAAGCAGACAAGGGCTAATATTACAAGAACCATTTAGAGCGACATTTGACCCTTGGACATTTGGCCCTAGCTATTTCATTTACGAATTATAAACAACTAAAAATGGCATCCAACCACATTACGAGTAGGTAATATAATTTGTGAATGAGAATTAGCGAAGTAGGTCTCACCATTGAACTTGGCACCTATTTCGATATCATTTCTTTTGACGGTGATCTTGACAAACAAAACTTTTTTTACTTTGGCTACTATTCACATTTATGTTTTTGGTGGGATCATTTGTAAAATTACCCTATTTGTTTCCAGAAACGAACAGGCTCTATGTTCTCATATCCAACATGCGGGACCTGACCTGAGCAAATGGAAGGACGCTTCTTGTCATGAGTATCATCATCATCACCCACACCAACACAAGTCGGAAGCTTTTGTCCCATCTAGGCGGGAACATGGATCATTTGAGGGGCATCACTACGGACATTCTTTCAATTAATTTATCTATATATTTTGCTATTTTACTAACTTACAAAAGGAAAATCTATTAATAGTAAGTACATTATAGAGGGAGGTGCATTTGAATGCAGAAGTTGAATCCTAGGCTTTATAATGATGAAGACTGTTTATATAAAAAACTCAATTTATAATATCAGTTAACTTTTTTTGAAAACTAATAAGAACTTTTCTTTTTAAAACTTAAATAGACATAATATGAGCAAAACGAGGAAGAAGAAAACTATTATTATTTATTGATACAACAAATAATTGTAAGAATTTGATGTTATGTATTTTTTATAAACTCATTAAACAATTGAAAATTATATTATTGCCTTTTGTTATGTATAAATTAGGATTTTAATAATTAAATTAAATTGTGAGTTGTTTAATCACAAATAAAATCCAGGTTTATTTGTACTACTTGTGCCCAAGTACAAAAAAGTATCGGCCTGTTATATATATAGGTTACCTACTGTCCCACTACAGGGCAATGGCCTCCATCACAGAAATCAAGTCATCACTACTATGATGGGATTAGGCTTTATCACCACGCCTGCCTAATGCGGATTGGTGATCACAAACCCGAGCTAAGTCCGAAAAATTTGAAACATACTTTTGCTTTTTCCCGGGTCGAGCCCAAGCACAAATTCCCTAATAAAATAATTTAAGTTGCTACATTAAAGCTGGAGTCAAGAACAGATCCGCTTAATGCACAATAGCAAACGACACCAGCCGACTGGACTCGCCCTCTCGCCGAATACAGCAAAAAACTTTAACTTGTTTAGCCGTAGTCCGTAATTGCCCGGGCCGGCCAAGATAAGCTCGTTTCTTTTTAATTTTCCTTCTGGAAATTACTTCAATTCCCCCGCTGAATAAATGAGGACTGTTGCACTACCTACATTTACTACTTTTTTTAATTTATTTTATTACCTCGAAAGAGATCTCGGGAAAGTTCTCCGCTCTTAGAGAAAGGTTTGATTAACTAGTTGGATCCTGTCGAGAAAAAGGGGAGTGCAAACGGGACTTGAAACAAAATGGAATGCTAGTTCTGTATTCCGCCGGCTGTCTTGGATGTTGTACCACTAGTACTTTGGACTTGTTTGGCAGATGTTTACTGTGTTACCTACTTAGTAAATTCATTTAAATGCTACTTTGGATGAAGTATGTAACCTTTTTTTTGTGACAGGTGGTAGACGAGCAGCCGGATACCTGATGTTAAGCAATTGCCGTCGCCCATAGACACCCACGACTCTAACCAGTTCGCTGTCAAGGGGAAAACCCCTTCCCCCCAAATTAGGCCTCAGGTATCCTCATTCACATTCACACAGCGGCTGCCTAATATTGTTTTCTGTGAGGCCGTTAGGTAGGTTACTATCCTATAATAACCTATCTCTTCTTTATGAAATACCTACTTAGAATCTAGTAGGTACTACTAGCATTACCTTCAAAGTATTACCCTAAAGACTAGATGTCGTTCTCTCGAATCTACTTATCTACGAGACACAAAGACCCTACAACAATACTCGAAACGTCGTAGCTAGTATCCAGATCTCTTAATTACAAGTACAAGATTTTGGCTCGGAAACACCGAGACTATTAGCAAACAAGAGATGCTTGTGAAATTCACACTAGTATGGAAATTACTCTGAGGGAACAATGACAGGGTAGGTTTGTACATATGTTGTACAAACATACCTACGTACTACGCATGATCACTTTTTATACAAAACTCTGAGTAGGTAGGTACCGACGTTTTTTTTGGCAAGTTGTAGACGAACAGCCAGGCCAGGTGATGTCATCGATATTTTCATGGTTGATTAAAGAACCAAGCATAACGGGTCTCTGAAAAATATTACAATCACCATCATACTCATACCAGCCCACGTCCAGCTACTAGTGATTATAGGTATTTTCTTTATCACGCCACTCCTTACGGTTTCCTGCGAGTCTTTTCGATGTTTTTCCTGTTACCATCACAATATCGTCGGATCAACGGGCGGGTGGTCTACTCACAGGACGTCATCCTAATCTTGCAATAACTATTTTTTATTTATTAAAACGTCCAAGATGGTCAGATTGTATAATATGATTTATTTTTTTATGGGACTCATTTGTTTTAAACTAGTGTTATCTGTACAAGTACTAACGCCATTTGCTTGACTTGAGACATCCCGGGTGATGATCATTACTGCCTTGACTTATCAGTCTAGTAATAAACAAGCGAGAGACATAAAAAATAAACCAAAATAGCAGTGACTCGCGCCTGCGGGAATCATAACAGGCGTAGTACTCGTAAAAGTGCCAAAACGTCCCAAGTTCTGCCAAGTTCTGCCTAGCTGTTGTGCTCATGCCGCTGGGGATCGGCCATAGTGAAGCCACCTAAAGTTTTATTTATACGAAAGGGAAATAACGCCAAGTTATTTTATAGTAGTTTATGTGATTGTCATATTAATAAGGGTTAATAAAACACGAGTGAGATCTAAAACGAGCATTGGGCTTTATAATAGCATTCGCGAGTGTTTTAAAACCAAAGTAAGTGCAGTCTCATACACTACTTTATCTGCACTCATATTTTGTTCTCAAATTTAAGAAATCAAAGGGAAACACGAACTTATTGGGCAGTATGGTGACTTTAACTTGTTCTTACGCGCACACTTTGAAACAAAATAACTTTTGCATAATATAAATTCGGACCTTTGATAACAGACTATTTTTTATTTATTTTCTGTAATGCTACGCAACGGTATTGTATAAAATAAAGCCTGTCATAATGTGTGTATTTACCTTTGACATGAATGTACATATACGTACGTCTCTCTCTGTAGGTAAGTAATTTTATTATGAACAGTGCCCACTCTTATTTAGTTTTGGGACTTAATGTAGTTAATAGTTCCAATCTTTTTTAATAGATGACACTGGGTATCAATTACATCGCGCAAGCGTGTGTCATTTTGGTTTACATTATAAGCCTTGTAGATCTTATCTCTAAAGAGATTAATGGCATAGAAGATAATACTTTTCCCTGTGTTTTTTCGAATAGTCCTACTGCTGGGAAAATACCTCTTTTAAACTCCCCCAGTTATCTCCATACAAAATCAGTCATTCAATATTGGTGATCTAAATCCCAACAGTATTCGAATAAAATTTATATCGAGTACTTCGATAACTGAAGATACGAGTCGCATCACCAATCGGGTAAGTTTCCGAGTCTTATCTTGGATAGCTCAAGTATTGTAGTCAACCAGTTGAAGTTGTACGCAGCTGTAGTCGTGCTTTCAGACTGTAGGCAAGTTTTAATCTCCACAACTTATCCGCTTTGATATCATCTTGTTAAAGTGAAATACCAAATGACTATTATAAACAGCGACCAAATGAGTTATGAACTTACTTTTTAGTGTGTTTCTAGAATAATTACTCGATCAGCCGTGGGAGAGCTATGCTTCGGCATAATGTGCCGGCTCGACCGGAGTAATATCACTGCCTCACAAAAGACCGGCGGGAAGCAGTGCCTGTTCTGTCTTTCGTCGAGTGAGTGCGGGTACCGGGGGCCTAATTGGGGAAAAGGGGTTGCAGACTGGCCGCGCACTTGTGATTTGTAGGTGGCAGACGAGCAGACGGATCACCTAGTGGTAAGCGATTGCCACTGCCCATAGACACGTGAAAAACCAGTGGACTTGCAAATGCGCTTTCAACCTTTAACCCCCTTTGTCCCTCAATTGGGTCTCTGGTGCCATCACTCATCGGCGAAACACAGCGCAGGCGCTGCTTTACGCGATGGGTCAGTCAGTAGATACAATCTGGTATACACGCTTAAGCAATTTTTCATTTAATCACTTTTTGTAGGTAGTTTAGGTAGGGGATATGGAACTATATTTCGAACCAATGTGCAGCGGTAAACATTTGACATTGATAAGTGTTCTGTATGGACCTAAATTGAATGGACCATTTTCATTTCATTTCATGGGGTGACAAACGTCCTGATGTCATCAGCGGCCGCGGCGGATGTCCGTGACATGAATGACACCTATTTATTACAACAATTCAATTTTTATTAACCAAAGGTAAAGATGGGTGCTGGCGGCGCAGGTTTAATCAGAAGATTGAAGACCTGATAGCCGAACCGAAGATAATGGGGGAGATAAAATCATCTCGTCTTCGCTGGCTCGGAAACGTGGAGAGAATGGGAGAGGATCGAGCGGCCAAAAGAGTTTACCTGCGACGACCAACGGGACACCGTCCTGTGAAGCGACCGAGATATCGTTGGAGGGACGAAGTCGCCAAGGTCCTTAAAGTACTAAACGTGCATGATTGGTCGGAATTGGCACAGGAACAAAATGGCGAACTTTGACGTGAGGCCAAGACCTACCTCAAATCGTTGAGCCAGCGTATTACCTAAGTATTTTTTATTAAGGACCCTGATTTTGTATTTCTGTCGTGTTTTGCTGAGTGATCATTCACTCAGGTACCGCAGGTCTAATTCAGGGGTCAAAAGGTAGGTTTTCCCGTGAGTTCACTGGTGATGCGGGTGTCTATGGGAGTGGAAATCACTTACCATTAGGTTATCCGTCTGCTCGTCTACCTCTAAGCACATAGAAAAATGCTTTTACTAAAGTTAGCCTTAGCTAGTTCTAGCGTTATGTAGGTGAAAGAGACATACATTATGTAACTCAGCCGTTATGGATTCAGTACTACGAATATACAGTACCTATAGGTAATACAAAGGTGGCACAGTACTGTACATTCTAGCTGTTTTGCCCGTAGGGAATCAATTCCGAGTTTCCATGTCGTCTTGAATACAAACGTTTGTAGGTACCTCGTGTGCAATATCTGCAACTGCATTTTCGTTACGCATTTAGGCACAAAGCTATTTAGGCTTTGTCATTTATGACATCATTTAGTTTCGTCGTTCTTAGTAAAGTAAGAAAAATTATATTGAGCGCAATAAAATAGCGAGCGATTTATAATCTCCGGTCTTATCGACAATGCGTTTTTATTTTGCTATGCTAATTCCAAAAAAACTATAGAGCTTTTTATTATTCCATAACCAATTCATCTTAGCGCGTGATTTCCAACCGCAGCTTTGGAATCCAGGATTAAAAAAGTCGGGTACATCTGTTTATTATGTTGTATGAGGAAAATAAACGGTTCAAATCAATATATTTTTTATGTGATAGGTGGCAGACGAGGAGACGAATCACTGATGGCAAGCGATTGCCGCCGCCTATAGACACCCACAACACCAATAGGAATAGGATCATAAGTATACTGCCAACCTTTTAAAAATCCCGATTGGGCCTGCGGTACCCTCACTCAGCCAAACACAAAGCAGGCGCTGTTTCACGGCGGTCTTCTTTGAGGCTGTAGTATCACTTCGGTCAAGCCGGCCCATTCATGCCGAAGTAATGGTTACGTATCACCCTTAATCCTTGATGGCCAGTCACGTACGGTTCCAGTTTTTTATCAACGTAATGTTTTAATATCATCCCTTCTTATGTCTCTCACGCTCCTGCCGCCATAACTCTCTTTGGACGCACCCTAGCAAATAAATCTGCAACTATGTCACTTAAGTATAGTCGACAATGTTAAATGTTTCGTGAAAAAACACTACTTCTTTAACGGGTAGGTAGGTACTACAATTTGAGTTTCTTCAATAAATATTTCACCGAATATGTTTGACCAGAAATGGGTTTATCCACAGTCTCTCAGCCTTTCACAATACAACCAACTTAGGTTTCTCCCAAAATATTTTTTTTTATCTGAACCAATTTGGAGATTTGAACAATTCACTATTTTTGTTTAGGGAAATGATAAAATTGTTATTTTAACATCCTCCGTGATTTGATCAAATCCCTTATTTTATCATATCCCTGCGACATTTAATTGGTAGATAAATTATATAAAAAAAAAATTAGTACTTTACTTTGACATTACCTACCCTAGTTTATTAAATTCATAACGTAGATCAGTAGCCTTACCGTGAGTTTGAAATACTATCCTAGATATCGAAAACTATCGCTTTCTCTCTCTCATTGTGATGCATTTGAAAGAGTATGAGCAATAGTTTTAGATGTCAACTCATGGTAGCGCTACAGGATAAAATTAGAAAGGAATAACATATTAAAAAATGAATATTTTTAAGTATGTATACGTAGAGCCAAATATCGAAATACAAAACTGTCAAATTTCTTCAATCGACTCTCATCTTACTGTCATACACATTAGGTTGAATAAAAATTGAGGAAATCTGACAGCGCTGTGGTAACCTGATGTGTGGCTGACTATACCTACTGATTTCTGTTACAACTAAATAATATGCCAGTAAATAATTTTCTTAAAGTAAAAATACAAAAGCTGGTTTAAAACTTTAAACCTTTTTTCGAATGCTCTGCGGAGCTGAGCTTCTTAAATATTTGTACGAAAGTAGCAGACAGCAGTAGCCCGCACTTAGGTTCTCGCCATTTTGAAAATCTGTGCCGTGTTAGAAATGCATTTCCACAGGAAAATCTCTAAATAAATATTTAAAGAACAAAAAGCCCTTGGTTCCATGTTCCATTTTTATGTTATATTTGTGAAAATAAAATCCAGCGAAGTTACACTCAAAAACCAAGGCAGACAGAACTTCTCCCTCAGCAATTATTCTATGATAAGAAAGAAAAAATATGATGATAACTTCTGTGTAAAAAATAGGTATGTGATGACTAGTGGCCCGCCCTCACTTGGTTTCGGGACTTTAGTTTATGTCTGTATCAATAGATGTCGCTGGTCGTAGGTTACATCGCGCAAGTGTCTTCTGTTTAGCAAAAAAGTCTTTTGTCATTTAAAAAGCATCGGCACTTTGATTCTGAACTGTAACCAATGTTTACTTGGACTGGTGGACCCGAAAGTTAGACAGCAGTTGCTTCATTGTAATTACCAGACTCACAAAATCCTGTATTATGGTCCAAGCATACCCAGTCCATAGCTGTCCGAGCATGACGCGCTCTGAATAGGTGCAAAAGAATCGATGCCATTCATGTCAGAAGGTCACGGAAGCTGTTTTCCTTAGGGATGTGAAATAGAATCTTAGAAAAGTGCTTTTTACGAGGTGAATATCCTCAGCGAACATTTTTCAACCCAATACGATTTAGTAAAGTGTCATACGTAACCATACCCGTGGGAAGCGAACATATAAAGTTGACAGTCATAGCTTTTTAAGGGGAGTCCCGTGGGATGCGAAACATCACTGATACGAGTAAGAAGGCTAGATAAATACGACCTCTTTTTTTGTAAGACTGGGCAGGGAATGATGATCAAGTTTTGCCTCACCATTAGGTACCATAAAACATTGTATAGTCAGAGTGATATTATCATTTTCATTGATTTGATGGACTTTAAAATGTCGATGTTGAACAAACATTCAACGTTGTGTATAATTTTAATACAGAGAGATAAAGGTCTTCACCTTTTGTGGGAATTAATTACTTTTATAAAAATTACGTTTTTGTTTTATTCAACGAAATTGAAAATGTTTTGTAGTTATATGAGAAGTGGAAGACAAGTAGGTAAATCACAAGTAGGTAATTACTGTTGCCCATGAACACGGATAAAAGCTAATAAGCTCACTACTACCACAAAATAATTACACACAGAAGTTAGACTTTGACCTGATTTTGAATTTAGAAGAGTTCGTTGACATAATATGCTGGGGTTGTTGCCCGGCATGAGTACATTAGTGGGCAGTCAGCCTTCTGTGTCAATATGTATTTTTGTGCTACTACGATGGAACGTTTTTTTTGTTCTTTAGACATTGTTAATTCTGTCGCTATAAACATTGCGGATACGGATGGACGTTACGGATTCACATAAAAAATACTGTCTAAATATTTTCACTTTTAAGGTCAGTTTTCAGATAATCTATTTCACTTCACCTTAACTTCCGCCACTTGTCAAAAACGAGCTCCTTTTCATAATGTATAATAATCCGGGATACGTGTAGACCGTAGGTAACATAACGATACATCACGAGCCGGAACAAAAAGCCACAGTCATCGACCGGTCCACAAAAACCCAGCGTGTCCGTAGCCGCAAAACCTCCATACCATTTTTCCTTTTCACGGAAAACTTTTTACGGCAATTTTTCGCCACTGGACGTAAAGTGCCACCTACGCACGTGACAGCTTGTTAGGCAATTCTGTAACGTGGTTAAAAAATTTAAAAATTCACCGGCATTATTCGTGTTCGAATCTCGTTTTTTTCTGCTACAATTACGTGTATTATTCTTGTTACAGTTTTAATTTATTTAGGACGGTTTTTTTTTTGCTTTTAGTCTTTTTGTCTTTGTCTCAAGGTCTTTTACTTCGGGAACGTATGAAGGTACTGCTCCTTATTACGATTGAAACAGAGACTAAAGTTAGTCATGATTTTAAAAATTATGTTATTTCTTTTATTCTACGCCTACGCTTGCTCGTTTGCCGCCTCTGGTATAAAAAAGCTTTTTTTCAATTCGTTTTCCCACCTCTTGAGTGGTCTGCCCCGATTTTAGAATTTATAATTTGGATACCAGTATTTGATTGATCTGCTCCTTTTTTCTTTACTTCTCAGTATGAATTATGAATAGTTCTTCTCTATTTAAATTTCTGGTAAATATTAGGTTTTACTAGAAGATCTTGAGATTTACCGTAGTTGGACCTTTTACAGTAACATACATAATTCTGAGTGACTTTTGCTGCTCCTAGTTTCAACTTTACGTACTTTATGAACCTAAGAGAGTATTTTCTGTATGAAAATATATTTTTCTTATTATGCGCTCTTCAGTCTTTGACCTCAATGGAAACTACTGAACAGATTTCGCCCTTTGGAATAAAGATGAGCACGATATGAATATTTAAATCTGTTGGCTGGGAAACAATATAGGATACTTTACATTTCAGAATAATCAGAGCATCTAGAAAATGTACTAGGAAAATAAATTGCGAGAAGAGCGTGTACCTAGATAAAAAAAGCCCTTACTTCAACATTAGTAGTCTCAGTACACTGCTGCAAGGTTGCTATTATACAGTCTTTGGTTTGAATTATATATCCTATACCAAAGGCTTTTTTATAAATCGTCACTTTATCTAGCCAGAACGTGACCTAAGCTATGCTTTGCGAGTCAAAGCCTATCTCAAGAACTTTGCTATACCAACGCTTGTTATTAGTTCTTCGATTGGACATATTATAATATCTATCACTTTGGTTTTTTGGTTAACTTTCCAGCAGTGTCATGACCACTGTTGCCATCAAAACACCTTTACAATATCCTAAAATCAGGTCATTATTGATCCATCAACTTTACGGGTTTCAGGCCTACCTTAAGGCGTAAGACGATCGTTTCATTTAAAAATAACGCACCCTTTCGATAAACTGGGGATTGGATGGGCTCTTAACCGAAGATACCAGTAAGGGAAGCTTAGGGTTGCGCCAGCACTCATTGCCTTTCAATACTTTCCATGGGAGAGAAACGCTTCGGCATGAACGGGTCGACTCGACAGGCTTGAAGCAGCGCCTGTGCTAAGTGGTTGAGGGCATGAAGGCCCAATTCAGGGGAAGGGGAAAGGCAGATTGGCAGTGACTAGTAATAATCCCACCAGTGCTATGGGCGTCTATCGTCTACCACCTATCACTTAAAAAAATTAAGAGCCCGTTTACAATTTTATTCGTTAAAGCACTCCAATTGCTAAGTGAAGCGTGGATTTGAAGGAAAGCTGGAGACAAAATACTATTTTATAAAGTCACCTGTTGCAATCCTGGATTCTGCGTCCACAAAATGTTCCAAAGTACGTTAAGCCAATGGTCCTGAGCTAGATTCCTCTTCGGTCATGTTACTATGGTCTCACCGAAATATGAAGGTAAGGAATAGAGAAAACATTTGTGCATTGCACAAATGCGCACACACTTTAGCACATAATATAATAACATGCGCACGCGGCTGATCGTTCAGATGTGCCGCTGTAGCTGAATCTGTTGTAGAATATTATTATCCAACTACCTAACCTTTTTCCCAACGGCTGAGGTTCGGATGAATCATTTTTTCTTTCAAAACACTCTTTATTCGATATCACAAAGGTCGCTTCTCTAGGGTATCCTGGGGAAAATGGGTACATTCGGGCTAACATTTTGTACGGGCTCGCCATTATTGAGGTCTTGAACTTGGGACGAAAGAGGCGATTTACTGCCCCCTGATTATTTACCTACCTTTGACCCGATATCAGGAACCCATTGTTTGTTGATAGTATTGGGTTACGAAGGGATATAGGTGGTAAATTTGACGTATATAAGGCAAATACGGCAGCATGGAATTCAAGTTAAACATTTGTTACTAAACATTATTATCCAAAGTACAAACAGTGCGACTACAATCTTGAGATTTTTTATTCTAAATTATTATTGGTATTGGTTAAATTATTATTGGTGATTATTGGTTTAAATTAATATTCCACTAACTGCCGCATTACAAGCTATTTATTAATTTTAATGATTACTTAAAAATAAATATTATAAAATATATATATATATATATATATTTGACACTTATGACTTATGATACATAAAACATATTAATATCGATCGTTTTGATTTATTATTTGCTTTATAATCATAATCAAATTTTTGTCTATGTATCTCTGAATTACCGTAGAGACGTAAATCATTTTGTTTTCTCTTTCAAATACCCGATCAAGGTACATATTTTCGACTATTTAAAATTTAATATCAGGTTTGATAATACATACATCCACTGTATTTTATCCATGTTTATCAAAATAATATTACCTAATTCTGACCTCTGCTTATTAGCTCTTAGCTGAGAGTATGCCTTTTGTTGTAAACCCAATTCTACTTAGGGCACTCTTTTCCTTGTCTTGAATAATAAACGACCGTCTCTAATTGCATTCCACCATTCCATTGCAACGAAGAAGATGGTCTCACTTAATTTTAGCTTTTAAATGCAACGACGTTATTTGTGAGCGTCCAAGAGGATCATATTATTTTGACTGTAACACTGAATTGTTGCAATTTACCTAGTTTTCTTGGAGATGGAAATAGAAAGACTACAATAAATTTGAAATCTATCAACACAAGTAAAATGGACATAACAACTATTGTTGTAACAATGACAAAAAGACAATACATAAAACAAAAGCTTTGACTTTGCTTCGCTCGGTTAGCGATGTGGTTTGAATGAATTACAATTACGTATCTCTACTAGCGATCAGGGTCGAAAATACCTACATAAAATGACGGAAGAATTTTTAGAATGCAAAATAACTATCTACTATTATAATGACTGCGCTGTTAGCATCACTTTTTTAATCGCGAGATTACGAATATACTCGTATTTTGATGAAATGATGACTCATATTAATATCGAGTCTTTTTAGATAGGTACACTACCTAGAAACACACACATCACAGTATACGAAACTGTCAAATTACTTCAATCGACTCTCATCTTACTGTAATTCACATTAGGGTGAATATCAATTAAGGACATTAACAGATTGTGGTAACCTGATGGTGTGGCTGTCTGTACCACTTTTTTGTGATTTCCATAGTTCAAGGGAAAATCTTTATTTGTCTGATTTTATATATTTATTTAAAGCTATATATCCACTTCCAACATTGAGCGATGCGTGTGACTGAATAAATTTGATGCCTTCGGCGTTGTCACATGTGAATCGTGCCATGTTTGTTTTTCTGATCTCCCGTAATTGAGCAGTAAACATTTTATTGACAATATATCGATGAACACTAAACGTCCTAGCTTCCGGTATGCAAACAGCGACAAAGATACCCATGTTGCTATTAAGCAGTAACTTTTCAAAAATCCTCCACAGACAATACATTTATTTTGCTAATATGTGTAGTTTAGTTATCCGTTTAATTAGCCCCGCAACTCCTCGCGTGGAATTAGGCTTGCCACTTAATATTTTTTTTAATATACACCGTGCTTGTTTTAAACCAGTCGTTTCACACTTCTCAAGGGCGTTATACTGATGGATAACAAACAGTTTTATTCTCCAAAGAAGATAGGGTCAAATCTAAAAAAAAAAATTGCCTTCCCATACAAATTGCGGTATATAATATTATCCATTCAGTAGTTTCAGAGATTAGCGCGGAAAGACTAAATTAAACATGAAATTAAAGAATGTATAACCGCAGTTGTACTTAGCCGGTTTTTACTATAAACCAATCAGTTCTTACTTTGATACAACTTAGACTATCTCAAAATTAAATGGTTCTGAATATTTCAAAGGCAATTCAACTTTGACCTGAATATTTGATAGATGGCTTGAAGCGAACAGTCATATTTAGTAATGAAATAAATTTCTAACGACCTATTATCCGCGGTGTTTGCATAATTAATGATTCGATGAATCGTATTTTAGGGTCATCGATTCAACAGAACCAAATGGAATAGTATTGTATTTAGTTCAATGCACCTAGTATCTGCGTAAGAATGGTATTTTAAACCGGTATTATAATAGGTTTCACCCGCGTGATTACTTATTTATTTATTTCTACTTTATTGCACAAAACTTCATACTTTTTCTTCGAATTATCTACCAGTCAACCATCGGGTCAAGCAGAAAGGATAATGGTGCGACGCATTAGAAAGAAACAAAACATATCCTATGACATGTTCTTTCAACAAATTTCTGCTTGAAAACCCTCCGTTTTGTCGAGCATGACGGACAAACAAACGTACAAACTTTCCCATTTATTATATTAGTATGGATTTTAAATCCCATATGAGAGCAAAGTACGCATCTACAAAATTGTATTTCATACTTCGGTTACCTACTTTCCCTTTCCCGTGCAAAAAATAAAACTTGAAAAGTGAATCTCCAATTCTAACAAGTTTGCAAGTTCGTATCTACTGAGTGGACAGCGGATACAACATTATTGAAAGATTATGTAGATCCGTCCGATTGTATTCAAAGGGCCTTAAAGTCGGCAAAGTTCAGGCAAGTTCCCGGCAGCCGTATCTCGGGATCTCAGACAAAGGGGGCAGTCTGGCAGACACACTCGCCCGCGTGCGCCCGGTGCAACTCGTGTTTTACTGCTAGTATTATTTCGGTTAACTGATCTTAAATGTCCATAATTATATGAAAACCTGTAAGGTAAGATTATTAAACACTAGAGAAAAATATATACAGGATGTATCTGTGAACATTTACATCCCTTTAACCACGTGTTCTATCAATCATTCTGAACGACATTTGATCAACCACTTTTCCAAATTCTTCGAAAAATGTTTTGAATCTCCATACAAAATGACATGACCGACTTTATATGGAAAGATGAATTCTTTTTATAAGAGTTCTCAAAAGTCATAGAACAAAATGTTGTTCAGAATAGTTGGTAGAACACGACACGTGGTTAAAGGGATGTAAATGTTCACAGATACACCCTGTATTTGGATCTCTCGGCCGCATACCATCAGGCGAAGTGAGGTCATTTTAAATGACCTCAATTAACAAAAAAAAAACCTTTCAAGTAGGTAGGTCAGAACATGAATTTGAATGGGCCGGCTCATCCAGACTGATACCACGGTCTCACAGAAGACCAGTGCCTGCGTTGTGTTTCTTCAAGTGAGATAGGGAACCGCAGGCACAATTGGAGGAAAAGGAGGATAAAAGTTAGCAGCCCATTTGTGACTCTACTGCTGTTGAAAGTCTTTATGGGCGGCGGCAATCGCTTACACCAGGTGATAAAGATACCATATCATTTTGAGTGTTCGTGAGTCAATTGCCTGAATCACTTTCGTTATTTATTTGTGAATTCGATAAAACATAAACCATCCAGCAAAACGTTATCAGATTCAAAGCAAAATTAATAAAAGCCGATAAGATGTTGTAATTTGAATAAGACGAGACAAAACCAATAAATCCAAGGTCTCTTAAATTGATCCAGATATCGAATTAGCTATAAATGATTGTACGTAACAAAACTCGATTTTGTTTTCAAATAAAAAGCAGTAAGAAGCGATTGAAAAGTATCTACAACTAATCTATACCTTTTATAAAGAGATACAAACCGAAAAGGTAAAACAATAGCGCGATGGTATCGACGCCCAGCGCCATCTATTGGTAGACAGTGTAACTTACAGTCCCGGAACGAAGTGAGGGCGGGCCACTAGTTGAATAATAAATATGTCAGGGTGTTAATGAGTAAGCCACTTTGAAGCCAATAGCGAAATGCTTAAAAATAAAAAATCTGCTATAAAATTCTCAAAAAACCTTTTGGCTATTTCTTTGAGTTGGTATTTATCATAGTTTAGACATGAGCGTACTTCTATATTCTAAAGTACATTTATATTGTCTTCAGAGACAATGCCCTAAAAATGTATTGTTTTTTTTAATTGAATTACATCGTTGACGTATATTTTTTTAGCTACTAACGCATCTAATTGATTTTTATTGATTTCGATGAATTTAAGATATACCTAAAAAAATAATATTACTAAATATATTTTTCTTAGGCGACACTTAGACCGTGCTTTGTGGACGGCATGCAGGGCTCCGGTGTGACAATTTGTTCGCGAACGATAACGCATCCTATACTACAAACGCACACGACGAAAAAGAAGGCGCACATTAACAAAAACATACCTACTACTACCGCGGTTCTTAAAGAAGTAATAAACAAAATGTAAATAAGCATTTTTCGTCAGATCTTGTTTCGTATCATAATCCTACAAAGCCTTCATCTCTACGCTCTTATGAATACATCCGTAACGTGTACAGGAGCCAACACGCCACCCTGCCCTAAATAGCCAATTTCCTGAACCAATTTCCAACTTTATCCCTATCACATAGAATTCAATATCAATTGTGTTTTGACAGATTTTGGTTTGTACCGGCGTACGTATAAGTACGTAATATTTTCCGATAAAATAATCACTCGTTTGTATAACAATTCTAGGTATTTTGTTTGAATTTTTTTATTTCTATAGGATGATTTCGATTGAATAAATAAAATAAGCAGAATAAAAGCAGGTATTTTAACACAAATTTATATTTAAAATCATTTAGCAAAAACGTGGAAAACATAATATCTGTTTTCTATCTATAATATCTTCTATATAGTGCACGAAGATGGGATCCCCAAATTCTTTCGGCAGTTAAAATTGTTAATGAATGACGCTGTGGGTTGCATGTAAAGGATCGGAAAGAATTGCTTCCCGAAATGAGCAAAACTACCAATGGAGCGAAGAAGACACGAGACATACTATCACTTTCATGTCAACTTCGCTTCGTATATTAAAGAGCACATTAACAATCATAAGTCACACAACTAATGGTCGATTTCATTAATTGGTTTCAATGCACAGCCGTTGGCTATGTGTCGAGTAATTAATTATTTGCACGGCTGAAAGCATTTACGGCGTGATCAATATTAATGTCCGTTAAATGCTTTAATTAAAATACTGTGAAGAATGTCAAAAGTGCAATCATCATCATCATTATCAGCCCACATCCACCCACTGCTGAGTACAGTGCCCTTACCATGAGTTTGAAATACTATCCTCGCTTTCGAAAAATATCGCTTTGTCTCTTTCATTGTGATACATTTGAAAGATACAGCAATAGTTTACGTTATGTCAGTTTTCGATGTCAACGTAAAAGTGCAATACCTACAACATTATGTTAGACCTTGTCTCAACGTGACCGTAAACACTAATTACCAACTGTTTAGTAATGTTCATTAGTTTTTTTTTTTATGTGATAGGTAGCAGACGAGCAGGCGGATCACCTGATGGTAAGCAATTGCCGCCGCTCATGGACACTTGCAACACCAGTAGAGTTACAAGTGCGCTGCCAACTTTTTATCTCCTTCCCCCCCGGGTGGGCCTCCAGTACCCTCACTCACTCGGTGAAACACAGCACAGGGGCTGCTTCACGCCGGTTTTCTGAAAGGCAGTGGTATCATTCCGGTCGAGCCGGCCCATTCATGCTGAAGCGTGGCTCTCCCACAGTTAAATCCCATCCCACAGTCCCACAGTTTCCATGATGAACACTTGTGTCTGGTCTTTCTGAGGCCTACCTCTTGAACGGCCTACAGTCTAGGCGGCCATTTCGTGACATACTGAATCCATCTCTCTGGGTACATTCAGTGTAGCGTCGACCTATCACATAAAAAACTGTTCGTATGCCATCAATTATCGATAGTTGACTATCGATTCTCACTACTAGTTGGAATTGCAAACGCACCAAAAATAAAAGTAAAAAGCGCGTAACCCACACATAGCCACAGCGTCATCATTGTTTTTACTTCCCAGTAACCGCATGCCCGCCCCGTCTGTTTAACATGCCATTGACACCAGTATTAAATTTTATGCTCTGCTCTCCCTGGCCGTATGCGGGGCACGTACATACGTTTGCCTTATCCATACATGGCATAGGAATGAATCTTTGCAGCCTTGTGGAAGCCTTTTTTGCGTTTTTAGAACATGCGGGTGTGGCTTTGTCTTAATAGGGTGCGAGGTTTGGTTTTTTAATACTTTTGGAATCACATTTCTGCGGTGTGTTTTTTTTATTGTACCGTGAATTTTACTGCACCTGTTATGCTACCTATCTCAATGATCAGCAATGATGCAAGATACCTTTATAGTGCATAAGTGTGCGTGCAAACATGTGCACTCTCTATTCCCTCACAAATATAAGGATTATTATAGTTCGTGCCAAATAAACTTGCAATAAAAGTCATTCACCCCACTTGTACCAAGAAGTCGTCAAAATTCGCGATACCTAACGCAATACAGATCGCTTCCCATAATAAACTGTCGATAAAATTACATTTTGTAATACCAAACGTCAAAGTTCTAGTCTATGTGAAGTTCGCACGTCAAGGACTATAAAACACGGCAAATGTATTTTTATCGACAGTTTAGTATGGAAAGCGATCTGTATCGCGATATTTGATGACTTCTTGGTACAAGTGGAAAGTGGGGTGAATGACCTTTATTGCAAGTTTAACTGGCACGAACTTTAGTAAGTTAGGTTCGGACTGACACACAGCTGAAACAAAAACTCAGGTTTCAAATTTTTGACCCGATATGTGGATCGAACCCGGGACCTCAAGCGCAGCCGTCACTTTAAAATGCGACCCCCTACCCACTTCTCCCCGATGCAGTGGATATTAGTACATTATCATGCTACATAGGTCTATATAGACAGCATGATAAATCTAGGCAGTGTGTGAGTGCTTTTAGAGTCGAAAGTGAAAAATCCCCCTTTAGATTTTTTGTTTTCGCACAAAGCGTGAGTGAGGGGCTTTTACGGAATGGTTTGCATGAATAGTTCGAAGGGGCTGATCGCACTTAGCTATTGTGAGGAGTTTGCGATCATAGTATTGTGGCGGGCACGAGATCACTGCGCACTTTTGTCAAAATAATAACATTAGTCTGTAAAATTCTGAATATCAGTCATGACTTTTGTTTTTGGAAATAAAATATTTTTGTTACATACCTCAAAAAATATAAAACAGAACTCTTTTAAGATCACTTTGTTGTTCATCAGGTCTATCTGCCCGCCAATGGGTCATCTTTTATCTCGGGAGCGCGTTATGGAATTTTAAATAGCTATATATAAACCATATTATTCAGTTTCAAGTTATGAAAACCTCTATGTTTATATGACAAAAGATGCGTCTATCTTTCAGCAAATTATGCATCTCGACACTCCCAAGGGAATATAGAACCAAGGTACGGAATCCTTAGTGAGTGAATCTTATTCAGCAGGTAATTCCCATCATAGTAGCGCTAACTTTATTTGATTGGCCTTTGCCCTGCAATGGGAATGTATAATAATCCTATTATACTGTCCCATTGCAGGGCAAAGAAAAAAGTAAAGTAGGTGGATACCTACTTTGTATCCACCTACTTTACTTTTAATACAAAGATTACAATTTACATTTAAAACGTTATTTTCATTATCGTTATTTTATACTCAAAACGTTACTTATTAAAGTATGCCACTTATTTGAATTCAAATTTAACTAAATGACTCGTAATCATTTGACATGACAATAAACAAATGGTAGGTATGAAATTGTATAAAAAGAAATGCAGCATAGCCGCGGAAACCACACTCCACTGAATGTGTCCCCATGTTTTGCAACAATTAGCCCCGTAGCACAAAGAACAGGGGTCAGATAAAACAGCGCGAAAATTTTGCCTGAGCAAATTCTTTCTTATCAAAACAAGGATGGATCCCTTAATCTGTAATTACATAAAAAGCCAGGATCATTAGGTCCTCGCCGATTAGAGTGATGTCTACGGCTAATTGAGGTTAAAAAATTGGATCGTCTGTCGGGTGTTTAATTGGCAATTTAGGCAAAAGGCCAGCGGTGAGTTTGATCAACTTATGGCTGTAAGCGATTAAAAAGGCGCTTGAATAATTGTACATAAGGGTATATTTAGAAAAAAAAACACCTAATACTTAATAGGTCCTTACGAAATAGGCGTAAAAACCTTAGTATACAGAGCAAAACGTGCTACTACGCACTTGTGACTCTACTGGTGTTGCAGGTGTCTATGGGCGGCGGTAATCGCTTACCATCAGGTAATCCGTCTGCTCGTCTGCCACTAATCACAATAAAAAAATACTTACCTATATTCTGATTCATAATCATGTAAAGTAAACTGACAGATGAAAATGACAAGTTTCTATGCATTTTGACATTTTGCATGTGTCAAATTGAGTGATAATGTACGGGAATGACACATTGACATCTGTCAGTTTACTTTACATGATTATGAATCAGAGTATAAATATTGTTAAGATACGTCATACAGGTGGCCGGCTTCATTGTAATGAAGCGGTCCCGTAACGAATGCGAATATAGCTGTCGCGGTTCAAACATAGCGCGTGTGAAAGGGAGGTACTCCGATTCAGTCATAACAAATTAGGCCCTCATGTCCCAATATTTTTTCACCCTGTATATATGATGTATCGGTAAACAGTTTCACCCCCTAAATTCACCCACAAAATGTCTTCTACGAATTTTAGAAACTCATTAATTTTTTCTTCGACCAACGAGTACTTACTCGTTATAACGTTTAGGTTTAAAGGTAAAAGTTAATTATTAAAGAAATTTTCTTCATGACAGTAAAAATTACATTTTGTAATATCTGGATACTCTTAATGAGGTTGGTTTTCATTAAGCCTTTTGTTTTTAATAAGATACCAGACATAAACTCATTAATTCTTTTAAGTCCAGTGAGCCAAATGAAAGCTATTAAGTTAAAAAATAATTTTGTGTAATACCGAACCGAAAACGGTTTCGAATACACGAATGGGTATTCGTATAGGCAGTAAAGTCGAGGCTTTACTGTTTAAGTTACTTAATAAATCTTTTAAGGAATCCTTACCTCACAAAATGTAATAAAAAATCATAAAAGATTTTTGCACTGTACTCAATTATGTATTTCTCTTTGACCAAGAACAATGAAAGTAAAGAAAGAAAATAAGTATGACTTAATTTGATTTTTTTTTCAATACAAATAAAGTTTTAATCGTTGGTTTTCACCAACGTGTTCATGTATAGGGCGTTCATTACTAAATAAAAAATTAAATAACTTAAGATACGAGTATAAATAAAAAAATCACACCAATAATATGGTCTCAAACCAGGGCAACTTCTATACTATTAATTAGTATGACTCTTCTTTAAAACATACATGACGTCATGATATGCGCCATTTTTAGTGCGCCTTCCTATCCTATCCTATTAAATATTTTTTTTATAAGACTTTTTTGTTGCATTCATTAATATTTTTCTATAAATTAGACATCAAAATCTTAAAATTCAGTTTTATTTTTTTGGAAAAACCTTTCGTATAATCGGTAATTTCGGAAGAACATTGGATTTAAATACTGTCACGAAAGTTAGATCCCCAAGAATAACTCACTTGTCTCATATTTATAACCATTTTATTCTTGCAATATTAAAACCATCTTGCATAAATAGATTCATGACTTCACTTAAAGACAAGACCATTCTAAAATCCTTTACACCCTTAATTCTACAATGTAGTCTGAACCAATAAACCGGAGACAATATTGAAATTCGAGTGCGGCAAGTATTCCAAATTGGACAAAGCGGCAACAGCAAACGTCATTTAGTTTGCCGTTCGTATTCAAATTCAGTGAATCTACGGCAAATTGCCATTCGACGGCGGTCGACTGCGGTCCCGTGGTAAGGGGCCCGCGGCATCGCTAACCGGTTTTTTAATCAAACTTTTACAGTCACTCTATGTAGTTTATTAATTTTTCTACCAGCGGCTATATAGGCTGTGGCAATATTGAATAAGCGCCATGTTTTTCTTTGGACAGCGTCGAAAAAAGGGATTCAACGCTGTATGACAGTAAAAAAGGTATATTACGTAAACTATACAGGGTGCATAGTTTGTTTTTTATGTGATAGGTAGCAGGCGAGCAAGCGGATCACCTGATGGTAAGCAATTGCCGCCGCCCATGGACGCTTGCAACACCAGTGGATTTCCAGTGGATTACAAGTGCGCTGCCAAACTTTTATCCCCTTCCCCCCGAGTGGGCCTCCGGTACCCTCACTCACTCGGCGAAACACAGCACAGGGGCTGCTTTACGCCGTTTTTCTGTAAGGCAGTGGTATCACTCCGGTCGAGCCGGCCCATTCATGCCGAAGCGTGGCTCTCCCACACTTCAAGATAGATTGATATTCTTGATTGACAAAAATAGAATACAGATATAACAAGGTGGTCTTACCCCTTGCAAAAATTTCGTCTAGACAATCTTTGGGTAGAGGAGAGTGACAGCTATATTGTCACTCGCACTGACATGATGGGGATCATCAATACTGGTGATTAGGTAAGGCAGTTCGAAACAATTTATTAATTGAAATTAGACTGAAATACACTTAGAAGTTACTAGCCCACCCTTATTTAGTTACTGGACTTAGTTTTTTATTAGTCCAATTTTTTGTGGTGGACTAATAGAAAACATCTCATCAAAATGGTTAAGATTACATAATAAAATACAATACATAATTATTAACGTCTTAAGATCCAAAACCTCATACGAGGCAAAAACAATTGATTTTCTAATGTGTCTGCTGTCAGGGCCTTACGACGTTAAAGAATACACTCATACATACAAAAATACTTGATAATAAACGGAAAAACGGGTAGTTAGTAATTCCCTCAAGCCGTAATATGCTTGTCATCGTAATATCTCTATGCATTTGCTAACTTCGTGTTTGACGCAAACCTGTTTGTAATTATATTTGTGAGACCGAGGCTAACGCCCCTCCTATTAGCGCCTGCCATGTATCATCAGGTAGAGTTGTCAACTATCGATATCACAGTTTCAGTATCGATAGAACCTTGAAAACCTGTAACTAAAACATACTCATACTCGAATTGACATCAAAGTAATTAGCTTAAGCACATGTGTCGAAGATCAATGGCTGGACCAACCTCCTTTTATTTATTGTTCTTGTTTGAGTTTCTTTTAGCCAAAGGTTGTCTGTAAGATATCAGCTCATAGTGATAAGGCTGCTTTCGTTGTATATTACTTCTGTAATATCTAGTTTGTGTTATACCTAACAAATAAGCAACCGAGTCACCTGTTGGTAATTAATCATCGCCGCCTGTGAACATCTGTGACATCATAGAGATTTCTGTTGCGTTACCGGCCTTTTAAAAAGGAGCGCTTCTCTTCAAGGTTTCTCAGTCATGACTGTCGGGAAATGCTGCAAGCAGATCGCCCCGCAAAATTGAGGTAAGTGGAAGAAAATTCCGCGAGACAAGCACGCATCTGTCTGGATCGCCAACCATGTAAAAAAACAGTATATGTACAATAAATGGACCTTGTCAGGCACGGTAAAGGTGGCAAAGGTACGATTAATCCAGCGCCATCTAGTAGGAATACAATGTGTGTGTGTCTTGAAACAAAGTGAAGGCTGGTAGTCGGGCACTAGTATGACATAATTATGTACTATTTTCCTTTATGAAACCATCATTAATATTAACTTGACGTCTACTTTCGAAAGACTATCGATATTTTAGCCATACTGGACATCGAGAACCACTCTAGCATCGGGTAATAAATACTCAAAGCGAGGCTTTAGAATAGTTAGAACGTTATCTTTAGCGATATGGGGGCTTAATTAGACAATAAGGCAACAGCACATACATCGATCTGACCACATTGTGGGTAACATAGGACAAGTGATAAGGGTATCGGAATCAATGGAGAAACCACAAATATCATTATTATAACATACATTATTATAATGGAAACAAAAGTGAGATTAGTTTTTTTGTTTGTTATAGCTGGCAGACAAGCAGCAGGATCATCTGATGATAAGCAATTGCCGCTCCCATGGACACTTGTATCACCAGTGGAGGTGTAGTTAAGTGAATACTGTTTTACCTAAGTAGTTGAAAGAAAGAAACAGAGGAAATACTTACATTTATTGACCACAAAACAATACACAGGTAACAAACAAGTGGGATAGCTACACTTCGGCATAAATGGGCCTGGCTCGACCGGAGTGATACAACGGCCTCACAGAATACCGATGTAAAGCAGCGCCTGCGCTGTGTTTCGTCGAGTTATTACAGGGAAAGGGCGATAGAGGTTGGCATCGTACTATGACTCTACTGATGTTGTAGCTACTTATCAGGTGATCCATCTTCTCATTTGCCACCTATCATAAAAATTATATCTCTATAAGAATAACCACGTTATGCTGTACAAATACTTTCTTTTGTCGTCTCCAGCTTGTACCCTAAAATATAACGAAACACATATTTTTTGACACCTAACAAGGCAATTTTCTTTTGTACACATAATTAAGTTTTCCCCAAATTAAGTCAGGGCGACACCCCATCCATCTCACACAACACAGTGTTGGAACTTCGTTACCACTGAACCGCTTCGGTCAGTGAGCCAGAAACCGTCTATTATGTGATGTAAATGACTTTGTTACTATGAACCTAATTGGGCTTAATCAATTTACGCTTTGTGTTATAACTACAGACAGGTAGACAAAGATTAATTGCTTAGTAGGCTAAATACGGACACTATTAATTATGAAGGGGTCATGATTTGGTATAAATTGAAAACTTGAGAATTTTCCATTATCCGGTTTCAGTTAAAAGATTTTCCATTACAACTTTTATTTGACGAATACGCAGGAATAAGTACCTATACGGGGTGTATCTGTGAACATTTACATCCCTTTAATCTTAGCTTTCACCAATGATTCTAAAAAATATTTGCACTACGACTTTTGCAAATTCAACATTTTCATACAAAATTAATCACATGACTTGTTCGTTCTGTATGGGGAGTCAAAAAAATTTTTCAACGAATTTTCAAAAACCGTAGTAGAAACGTTATTCTTTCGTATCGTATTAGTAGTAGAAATGGTAGTATATGGTAGAAGACATTGTTGATAGGACATACTTGTTCAACGATTGCGCACACATCGTGTGCGCAAGCCACAAAATTGCACCTTACAAAAAGAGCGAAAAAAATTAGCTGACTTCCATACATAATAATGCATGTGTACCTATTAAGAGCTTCGAAGTTAAAACTACAAAAAAATAACCGTGTTTAGTTTGAGACTACTGTGTGTGTGAATGGTTCTGTATACCAACGCCTCGCAAAGTTGGTTGGTCCTGCACCCAATTTCTCTCCAGTCATGTCAAAATACTCTAACCTACGTGTTTTTATTTTTCCATACCTCGTCGTAGTGGATAGTACAATAAGATTTTTCGTATCGTGTAGACAGCGGGGTAGTTGCCCCAAATACCGACACATTAGGCGATTGCGGCCTTTGTTTCGGTCGGAGAGCTGATGAGAGAGCGGGCTGATCGCCGACTCGCGTGACCCTACCCTAATGTGTTGCCGATGCGAAAGCGGGTGGGAACCCTAGAAAGGAGGTTTCTAAATCATATACGAGTTTGGGCGCTGTGAGAGAATGCTTAATGACACAGTTGCAGTGGTAGGTATATATTCACCGTAGGAAAAATCCTACTACTATTATAAAGGCGAAAGTTTGTATGGATGTATGGATGTTTGTTACTCTTTCACGTAAAAACTACTGAATGAAACTTTACCACAATATAGCTTATACATCAGAATAACACATAGGCTACAATTTATAACAATATATTGTGTGGATTGTCCAAAATATGACGGTAGGTGTCAAAATTAACTCCACGCGTACGAAGTCGCGGGCGGCCGCTAGTAATATATAAGGACTGTTTTTTTGTAGTTTTTTTATGTGATAAGTGGCAGACGGATCACCGATGGCAAGCGATTGGCGCAGCCCATAGACACCTGCAACACCAGTAGAGTCGCAAGTGCGCCCTTACTTGAGTCTCTAAGGACTATTTTTCTGTAGTTTCTTTATGTGGTGGATAGGTGACAGATGAACAGACGGATCACCGTGGCTCTCCCCCAGTCAATGAGCTGGGGGTGTTCTGGTAGCGGTAATCGCTTCCCATCAGGTGATACGACTGCTTTTTTACCCCCTATCTCATAAAAAAGTAGTTAAGTAATTATTTATTGCTGCAAATTGGTTGAATGGTTAACATTCCTATACATAAGTAACACCTTAACAGTCGAGAATGTAAAAAAAAATATTAAAGGTAACTTTTTAAAAAAAGCAAAAAGACATCCCATAAATACCTGCCCGCATAAATAATACTCAAGGGGCTATATATTTTATCACCATCTTTTAATATTTCACGTAGGTAAGTAATTTGTTTTCCCCGAACAACTTCCCTGTAGCGAGTATTTTGCATAAAAAACTCCTATAATCCCATAACTCTTGCGAGCTGTAAATAAAGTGCAGTCAAACGTGATATTACAGTATACAAAGCAAAATTGACTTCCGATTTTTATGATATTACAAAAACTGGCTAAGTGTGAGTCATAGTTTCTTTTCACTGTACCTTCTACCACACTTCTATTATGTGAACGAAATACATACTTCCGTGAAACAATGGACATACAGCGCCATCTTTTGGTAGATACAGTATTAAATTAATAATAAGGCTTGGACTTTGTTGACCACAACCAATAAATGTTTTCCCTTTCTGTTTTATTGGACGTATCTTTTGTCATAGGTTTCTATGTACTGTGTAATATTATTTGATGATGGTTTTCCCTGGGAAAAACAAAAAAAGTAAGTAATTAATTTCTTCTGATAAAAAAGACCCCTCTTAGCACTTGACTGCTTTAAAAACAGAGAGGGTAAAACCTAGCATGAAAGCAATATTGTATACCATGATGTCTGTTGTGCCTATTTATTAAAACCTGTCATAAGTTAAACATAATATTATTAAATGCACGAAGGCACGAATCCCTAAAAACTCTTCTCCTCGTATGTAAAAACATTAAGTAGTATAGATGCTTAATCAAATTGGAGTGCATATTAAAAAAGTTGCATTGGTACGAGTATTCAATATATTAAAAGCAAACTTTATTCTAAAAATCAGCAAGATAAAATTGATACTTTACTTTAGTTTTTAAAGTTCAAAGTTCTATTCAAAGCATTTTATTGGCCTTTAGGACTCATAAAGGAATAGATATAAACAAAACAGAAATTCTCAAATCTGAAATAGCCTCTTTTAAGCTATGGGTCGTACTTACTGTCGTATTAGAGACTTAGATCGGCCCATTAGCTTTAATTGGCTTTGTGTTGAGTTAATTTATTCAAAGTGAATTACCTTAATTACGACTTTAAAGAGCAACGAGGACGAAAAAAACTTGGAGGTTAGGGGGTCGTGCAAGGACGGCCAGGGTATTGAAGAAAACATCTATATTGGTACTAAAACGAAGAAACCTAGTAGAGTAAAAACCAAATTAATTAAATACGAGTATCAAAAGAAGATCAATTTTATTCGGTAGGCGCTACTTAAAATGGAACGAGGTTGTGTAAAGTAATGTAAATACATGTCAACTTGTGTCCCTCTTTCCCGCCAATTGGGCCACCGGTACCCTCACTCACTTGACGAAACACAGCGCAGGTCTTCTGTGAGGCCGTGGTATTACTATCGTCGAGACGGCCCATTCATGCCGAACCGTGGCTCTTCCACTGAGAGAAGGGTATAGATGCAGCTCCTTTTATTTCGTCAAAACACCCGTGTTGGTGATCGGCTTTGTTATCTTTTCACTTGCCAACAATGAGCTTTTCAAGGTTATCACCCCTCGCATTATATTATTTATGTGGCCGAAATAAGAGAACATGCGGTATTCACACAATATTACTTTAATATCCTTTTGAATATACAGATAATACGGGGTGTTTCAGTGGACATTTACGTCTCTTTAACGACGGACGTGTTCCTACAACAATTCTGTTTCATTGACTTTTGAAAATTTCATCATCTTTCCATACAAAGTCGGTCACCTGACTTGTTCATTTTGTATAGGGAGTCGAATTTTTTTCGATTATTTTCGAAAAGTTGTTGATCAAATATTGTTCAGAATGGTTGATAGAACATCTTGTTAAAGGGATGTAAATGTTCACAGATATACCCTGTATTATGGATATTTAGTTTAAATTACTCTCTAGTAACCGCACACTGATTGCACCTATTAGCCATTAGAACAATACCCTCGTTTAGTCTGTGGCCGAATATACCATAGCTACTCGGGTATGCGGTGATTATCAAATCACATGAAGGTCTGGAAGCACTTCAGTAATGGAACAGTGTGGCAATCAAGAGATTGAAATCTATATCTTGTTGGTTTACAATGCTAACCAGTCGCGTGCTTGTTGTGGAAGGATACAGAGACGATTTTCTCTACATTCATTCATTTAATTTATTGTTAACAAAGATGTCAACTTTAAGTAGTCAGTTTTTTTAAGCGATAGGTCCCAGATTAGCAGACTCATCACCTGATGGTAAGCAATTGCGGCCGCCCATTATCATTATCATCAGCAACCCACAATCGTCCACTGATGGACATAGGTCTCTCCTAATGCACGCCACTGCTCCCGATTTTCAGCCACTCTCATCCAGCCCACTCCAGCCAGCCTTCAAATGTCATCATCCCATTTGTCGCAGGGCGTCCAACACTACGCTTACCGAGTCGCGGTCTCCACTAAAGGACTTTACGGCTCCAACGATTGTCAGTTGTGCGGCTAATGTGACCAGCCCACTGCCACTTCAGTTAGCTAATTCGGTGGGCTTGCGCCGCCCATAGACACCTGCAACACCAGTAGAGTCACAAATTTTGCCAATCTTCAAGCCATTTCCCCCCAATTGGGCCTACGGTACGTTCACTCACTGGATAAAATACAGCGCAGGCGTTGCTTCTCGCCGGTCTTCTGTGAAGCCGGGTTATAACTCTGGTTGAGCCAGCCCATTCATACCCATTCATTGATTCATTGTTGTATTGTTTGAACTACGAAAACACCATGATCGCGTAAGAACTGTCATAGAAATTTGACATTCTAAAGTAAAGTACCTATCTGATCTCACCACCAAACACACCCACTACTGCCTATTGCTGGCCATAAACTATCTTGTTTGTCAAGTCCTTTGGAGTAACAGCTCTATACAGATACATTAATCACCATGAATGTTCCGCAAAGCAATCAAGATATGTTAATGATCCTCTTTGATATTCAAAGTCGTGAGCAGATGCGCCTCTTTACGGTCATCGTCGTATCTTGACCACTTCAGTGTGATGAGCTTGGTAATTAGTGGTTTTGAGGCTTACGAGAGACTTCATTAATGGATAATGATATATTTCAGGGCCTCGGTGAGGGTAATGTTACATTTAGGGTATGTTTCACAATATACGAATAATCTAAGCTATATGCTACTTATTGCTACGATGAACACTGTTGTTGCGTTTCACGACTGTTAAATAAGATGTTTTTAAACTTTCGCGGCATTATACAAATACTTGATATAAACGAGACTAAAAGCGAGTATATTTAAAAATAAGTACATTATAGCACTTACTGCTTGACGTTTCGACTGCGTTACAACAGCCGTGGTCACAAGCGGACTATGACGTTAAGTATCATTTTACGTCCATGTGATACCCTTACTTACTTACTCGGCGAAACACAGTGCAGGCCCTGCTTCACGCCGGTCTTCTGTGAGGCCGTGGTATCACTTCAGTCAAGCCGACTTTATACCGAAGCGTGGTTACCCCTACGGTATTTACCATCAGGTCCATCTGATGCATGCTCGTCTGCCTATTACAGGAATAAAAAAAACATATCCTATAAGAGTGAGAAACAATTGAAGGAGTTTGATAGATTCCACTGGCAAAAATGTGACACCAAAAATGCATTTATTTCCGAATTCCAAATTCTTCTCCCATAATAAGAACCAAAGTAATTTGTCACACTGAAAATCATCCGCAGCCGTCTGAAGTCTTCGAATAATTCAGCCGAAAACGTTGGGATTACTTTCACAATGCTAGAAACTTTCCCGTAGAAGTTGGACTGCACTATTAATTGCGGCGGCAATGCACCAGACTCGTTAATAGCCCCAAGGAAGCATTGCACTTTAAATTACCTATTATTAGAACCTTAATTTTCTCAAGATTGCATTTGAACTGAAATACCTAGGTAATGTTTGCTTTTCTGCTTGCAATGTAGCTAGGAATGATTACGTTACTCTAAAAGATTGTTAAGAATAGTCATAACTACAATCGACATAAGAAAAAAAAGAGATTTCCTTTTTTTGTAGACTATTAAAACTTGAAATGTACCAAGATTGGTTCAAGTTGAATGAAAAAAAAAAAACAGGGTTATCTAGGGAAACAGTGCCTTTATTATAACATGTTTCGCGCATATTTTTTTGACATAATTTTAATTTATACCACGCAAGTTTTTGCAATTATCAAAGAAACTGATGCCCTACTAGCTACAGTATTTTGGAAATTTCCTCTGGTATAACGAGAAATACGGGTCTTTTTACTTTTAATTACCTATACAAACTAGAATTTGCGCACAGACTCCATTAACCCCGTACATTACGAATCCAAACTAAACATTGGGTAATATAATCGTTTCAAAGCATATCGTCTTACAGTAACTCACCCGAAAACGGCGAGGTTACTTTCACAATGCAGGAAGTTGCGGGAAGTTAGGCTCCTATTAATTTGTGGCGGAACTCCGGCAGACTCGATAATAGCCTTGCTTGGAGGAAACCTTGCACCGCCACTTCCATTCTGAATTATTAGTCTTTGAAATTAGAGCCCTTTTTATGAGTTCCGGAGAACACGACTTATTTTTAAGTTTCGTTAGCCAAATGGCAAAAAACCCTTATAGATTCTTCAAGTCTGTCTGTTCGTCCGTCTGTCCGTCCGTATGTCACAGTCAATTTTTTTCGATAATAGTTTTGAGTTATACTGTTAAAACTTGGTAGGTGGACGTATTCTGTGAACCGCATTAAGATTTTTATGCAAAAAAGCAAAAGTAAAATATATAAGGGTCATTACCTGACATACATGGAACTGTTTTTTTTTGTGTATACCATCACATTGCCTGCCTAACCGTTTGTCAATTCGGTGTATTATTGCTCTACCCCAAGGTTAACTGGAAGAGATCGCTATTAGCGATAAGACCACCGATATTTGTACATTACCATAATATATATATATATTAGCATTAAGTTCTGTAATATTTTGTGCAATAGATAAGTAGTTTAGAAGTTACGTGGAAACAGATGAACATACATACATAAGCCTGTCAAAATCATACTCCCTCCTTTTGCTTTGCCGTAGTCGGGTAAAAAGTATCTATGTATCTATTAACACAATGGTTGTGGGTGCAACATCACGACAATGGTTGTTGATTAAATCTAACAAGCATGTCAATTATTGCACATCATCTTGACAATTGTTGGAGACAGATGTGGTTACGGTAATTAGCATCTGAATTTGTGATATTACTGTGTAACCGAGGGAGGACGCTTCGGCATAAATGGGCCGGCTCGACCTGAGTGATACGGCCTCACAGAAGGCCGATGTGAAGCAGCGCCAACGCTGTGCTGTGTGTGTGCTCATCGAGAGAGTGAGGGTACTGTAGTCCCAAGGGAAAGGGTGTTAAAGGTTAACAGGGCACTTTTAACTCTATTGGTGTTGCAGGTGTTTATGTGCAGGGGCAATCGTTTACCATCAAGTGCCCCGTCTGCTCGTCTGTCAAAATATTTAACTCACAAATTTTTGATCACTTGATTTCTGTAATGCCTAGTGCTTTGATTGTGCATTTTGTGTAAAAATATATTTTTTTCTATATAATATTCCTCACACACAAAAAGTTATAAACAGGTATAAGGTTGTCGATGTTTTAAAAATAAACCTGTACCATGCGTCTTCACTTTGGAAACTGCAGCACGTAAAATTGAGAATAAGTTTCAAGACGACACCTGACACAAATGCGGGGTGAAATTGTGCTACACCAGTGCGATCCAGCACAAAGACGCCGCAAATTGAAAGCTGAGAATAGGAAATATCGGGATACATAGCACAATATAATCTAGTTGAGAGGTGCAACGTGACTACGAGAGAGAAATATTATGCTTTACACTGCACAAAAAAGATACTATTTTAATCAAGTGGCAATGAGCAGGGTACATCGCGAGAAGAACAGACAGCCGTTGGAGTGGAATGGTCCTTGAGTGGAGGTCGCGGGAGTCCCTTGGGAACGGGTGGAACAGGGACCGATCTGTGTGGAGAACTTTGGGGGAGGCCTATGTCTAGTAGTGGACGTCTATTGGCTGAAATAATGATGATGATTAATCTTAATATTTTTATAAGTCTCTTTCTCATCTTTACTTAGTAGTTCTTGGTTATTCACGATTGCATCCAAATAATATTTGACCGTGGAACTAAATGGCATTATTTTTTAACATAGTAAAAATACTACCACATTGCTGAAACCATAAGAGAATAAGGGAATGCGAAAAATAATTTTACAAGTCGACAACTTCGCTTTTGATAAAAAACAATGTCCAATGTCCATGCCAAATTACAGCTTTCTAGTTTTTAAAGTCTCTGAGGTAGGCTGCGGATAGCCTGACGGACGGGTGGGCGTAAGTGGCAAAACTATAAAGGTTTCTCTTGAAATAGCTCAACCCTACCAGACCAGAACCCTAACAATCTAGCGACATTCGTCTAACAGGCTGATGAAAGACAAACATTTATGAGCGAGACAGTAGTAGATTTTTTGCGAAACTCGCCATTTAATCCGAAATGAAGACACATTTTCTGCTTGCGCGGCATTTTGCCGCGTTCGCAAAAAACCTGGCATGTTTAAAAAGTAAAGAGAAGGTAGCGACTTCAAACTCGAGGTAGCCACTTTTAGCCGAACCTAACCCAAGTGATGTTTTAATTATACGGACCGCCGGTTACATATCTCACACAGAATACATTTTATTTCTCCTTGTTTTGCATTAATTACAAGGGTTCGTGTGTGATGTGCATACTTAGAGTTGGAGTGACTCGAGTCTTTGACTATTAGGGTGGTTGTTTTGCAAACTTGAATATTCTTGGCGTTGCTCATAAGATTGCCCTTTCTGAAGGTTGTCTCTGAAAACTACTAAATAAGGAACGTGTAGGTATCTACTTTTTTACACACACACAAAAAGGTTTTTTTGTCTCTTGGCCAATCGTTAAATCGTCGACCGAGGACATCTATTGCTAGTAAATAGAGACGTCAACATTGATGAATAGTTTTAACCTACTTATCAATCGATCGTGAATTGAGGTCATTGATAGATAATTAAATGAATTTTATTGATCTAAGTCGATCATTATGTATTACTTACATATTATATTCCACCAGACGAACGATTGAACATCCGTCGATCATTTATAGCTATCACATCTATCAATCTCCGTCGACCGATGGAATCAATAGATTGGCTAGTCAAACGGTATCCATCGAACAATTAACGCTACCAGGCCATTTCAACAACTTTCATCAATTGGCCTGATAACAACTTGTCTGAAGTTCATATCAACATACCTACGTCATTATCATTACCGAAATTCGTACCAAATTATAAAGTCTTTGTGACATCTTTACAATCTGCTTCCACCCGTTTTTATCTCCAATTTTTTTCAGAGCAGTCATTTTAGGGTTACCAGATTGAAAATAGTCAAAAATGGCGGGATTCAACCAACTCTTTGTATGTCCTCCCAAATTTGGACAACGTAAAAAATCTCTAGAAAAATAACTTCGATAACTTAGTCCAAATTATCGTCAGGCGGAACGTACAAATATTTTAGCGTATCCTTTACTTCTCCTGACATAAGTAGGTACTTAAATACCATAAAATTGGACATTACTTCCAACAATATGAGATTCGATCTGGCAACCCTAAGTCGATTACGTCACTGCGATTACGTAGGTAACATTTGGCAAGACCCGAAAACTCGACTCCTCACAACACTGGTACTGCCTCACATCACGCCACTCCCATTCCGTGTTCGAAAAACGAAAGTTCGCCCGCGTTTAGTTCGATTTAACAAGAACCGTTCCAAAGATATTGGAACGGGGGGAATCGGGATTCGGAATTTTGAGCTTTTTACCTGAAGGCACGTTTTATTTATGTTAATTTTGCTAGCTAGAGAGTCAAATTATTCCTATTTGTGGGTTTCCTCTGCCGATTGAGTAAGGCAGGTCGAAGCAATTTATTTAGGTACAAAGAGACAGCTAAATAAATAGGTACCTGATACATTTTGACAGCTACATTTTGTGCTAGTTAGAACTAGGACAAAATCAGGTTAGCTAAGGAGTGAAAGCATTTCCAGACAGAGCCCTTGTAAAGACAGTCATCCATCATATTATTTGACACTTCTGTGTTTTGGAAATATATCTCAATCAAAACAAATAAGTATTAAACGTAAGCACTCCTTTGTAATGACCCGTTGGTCTATTGGTTGGTTGGTTGGGTTCGATTTCCGAAGTCGATCAAATGTATCTATGTTTCGAATTTTTCAAACATAGCTCGGGTTTGTGATCACCAATCGGCATTAGTGATCTCGCCGTGTTTCTCCGTGAATGATAGAGATGAACGTGTGGGAGAGAAAGATGCGATATACAGCCATATCAATAAATAAATTCTTCAATTTTGTTCTATCCTATTGTGTAATTATGTTGTGCAACTAGTAAGGAACGCGAATTTGTCACTTTCCCCCACGCAATCACTGGAAACGCGGCGTGTCGCACACGCACGTAGTTTGAGAGAACGACGTGCGTGCGTGAGAGCGTGAGCGACTGGAGTTTTAGATAGTTAGTCAAATACCCCTCCCCGGTCAACCATCCCCAGTTGCCCCAGCTATTTAGTAGAAATGTAATACTAAGTGTAGAGGATCGACGGCTGGACCAGCCTCCTTTTATAATGTTCATGTTGATTTTATCTTAATATATTATTGTTTTATTCATACTTGACGTCTTGAGTGTTGTATGATAACGTCTCATTAAAAAATATATACCTATAAGTTTGCCAATATCAGTATTTTTATTGGCACCAATATACAGCGACCTACACAGTCCGACGCCAATACTAAGTATTTTTTGTTTCCTTAAATTGTGTTGCTTAGTCAGTCACTAGGTACGATGGGGCGAGTTTATCCAAAAGCATCCTTTTTTTACGTGACAAGTCGCAGACGAGTAGACGGATCACCTGATGGTAAGCGATGGCCGCCGACCATAGAGGTCTGCAACACCAGTAGAGTCACAAGTTCGCTATCAACCTTTTACCCCCTTGCCCCCAATTCGGCCTTCGAATCCTATTTACACTAGCTTGAAAGTGGGGTTGCAGTCTTTCTGGAAAAAAGACGCAAAAAAGATTATTATGAAAATAAAGTAATCATGTCCTGTTCAAAATATTTTTTAAATTTGTTTACACGTAAATTTTCTGCGCAATTGGTATGTAAATAACGAATTAAGAGACATTGTAAACGGAATACAAAGATACAATGTTATTATTTGGTTGTATAGATTGTTAATTCCATCAGTTTTGTATCGGAGCTCAATTTCAGCGGCCGTGTCGTAAATCAGTACAATTTCCCAGAGCGGCCCTTCTGTCACGGTTCTGTCGTGCAACAAAAGGTAAGTGTTCCATACACCGGCTATTCATTGTCGCGGGTAGGGTTGCCATCGAGAATTAATTGTTGGCGCTTTGTTTTGATTCTGTGGGCGATACACAAGCGTGCGATTAAATCGGTTTGTTTGTTTTTAGAATTACAATTGGCTTAGATCTATTTTAGGCTTACATACAATTATGGACCTGTAGGTACTTAACACAATTTCTATTTAGAGATTCTAAGAATAAACACGGTGTCCATTACAAGTACAGCCTTACAGGTACAACGTACCTTTATTCACAGAGAATAAATAAATAATTTGAGTTAACATCACGTATTCCAAACTAAGGTTTTCCCTGCTACTACGGTATACGCGGACTCGGCACAAATATATGTTTCATCAACAATATCTGTGTTGATGCGGGAATCGATTCTCAACCAACCTTCTAACCACTGCGCTAATCTTCGTCAAAACATTAAAACTGCTTACTGAATAACATTTATCACTGAGCTAACTGGAATGGGAACGGTTTAATATTTTATTTTAGGGCTTAGAAATTTTGACTTGTTGTCAATTTACATCAGTCATTTTCCTTGAATCGTGAATCTATCGTATCAATATGCGCCCTACACTACGTTTCCCTAGATTGAGACTAAGTACTTTTTATAGTATGTGTTGACTCTATTGTCTATCAATACGTAGAGACTTTAATTCTCTGGCGAATAAGTTTTATCCGCTAGACTGATTCTCTTCTTCTCCTTCTTTAGCCTTTTCAACTATTTTAGTGTAGGCCTCCTTCAGCATTTTTCATTGCTTCCGGCATTGCACTTTTTGCATACAGTTTGATTAACATTTCATCAGTAGGGGACCAGACTGATTAACTTGCCAAAAATAAAATTGGGTATGAGCCAACCCTATTGCGAGTAAATCGAGCGTAGATATTATCACGCCCCGGGCGAGGTCATTAAAATGATATTTGCTTACCATATCAGCGGCAAATTGCCGCAGCCGAGTGCTAATGTTTCTGCAAGCAATCATTGCCTTCACATTACTCCACAACTTCAAATAAGATGGATCCCATCTCTAAATTGTGCCCTTGGAAGTATAGATCTAGGAGACACAAGGTCATGTCAAACTTGGGTGTTACAAAACATTTTGATCCTCGTCTACTGAGACTGAGTACAGAAGCCTCGTAAAACGTAATTAAAATAAATAAATAAATAAATGCGCCAGACAATCACACCAATCAACCTGGTCTCAAACTAGGGCAACCCCTGTACTATGAGTACCAGATGACGATAATCTGGGGGCGTCAACCCAGAACACCCAGACCCAAGACAACTTAGAAAATGTAGTTTCCTAGAATGACTTGACCGGGAATCGAACCCGGGACCTTTCGCGCTTCGGGCGAACACCTTAGCCACTGCGCCATCGAGGCCGTCAATTATTTTAATAGAAGCTAATTTACTAGTATTGCTTATTATATTATATATTTCTGAAGAACAAAATTAATAAAATCTAAATATGTAATAGTAAAATCTAAATATGTAGTAGGATAAATTTTATGCGAAAACTTTCTGATGACCGAACTTAATAAGGCAAAAAACAAATCTCAAGAGGTCTGAAAGACTTTTCAGATATAAAGAAACCAATACTAATATTTTCTTAGTCTAGACTTTTAGGGTTCAGTACACATTGTAATGTCACAGTTGCTGTGCTTCTCCTATGCTATGTGTGTGTTCCCTTGGATGTGGGAACGAATTATCTTACACTCGACACTGAAGTCTTAAATACAGATTTCATACATTCGTCCGTACAAATCTCACATTCACCTTCATTCTCGAGGCCTGGGTTCATCAATTCAAATCAATTGGCTGAAACGATTTCGCGCTTCGGGCCAACACCTATTTCGACACGTTGCGTCGTTACTTACTGGTGGAGTGGTAGCGGGTATGACATGGTTTTGCCATAACATCTATATATCGCACTCTTAATAAGATACCGACCTAACTCAAAATTTCGGAAAAATGAGTTTTGGTGAAAAATCGACCTTATAGACCAAGGGTCACAGCATACTTCTTTAAAAATCAACTTTATTCTGTAAATAATAACGTATAAAATACATGAGTCACTATCTTTCCCGCCCCGCACACTTCGTTCGTTCATCGAATATCGACCAATTCAGTTTTGGGGCGGCGGTTGCGCGCGAGGTTTGTGTCAAACGCCGGCAGATTTGGAGATGCGTCAGTGTTTTACTAAACAAATCGGTAAGTTTGTTAAATATTTATCATTATAATATTGACTCGTTTTGGAATAGGTCTATGTTTCAGTAACTTTCTCTCAGTTGATATAGGCCCAACTTGAATTGAGTCTTTATTTTATTAAAATGTACTGTAGGATCAATGACAAATTATTAATTAGGTCTGTGTTTTATTTGAAATCGTTCACGAAATATAACTCAAATCGAATTTGGTCTCTGTATTGTTAAAAAAATACGAAAATGTTTTGTAATGTTTGAATTTAGGTCTTTTTTTCATAAAAAAAACTGAACAAATCGAAGTTACAAATAAAAATAGGTCTTTGTAGTATTAAATATAAGGTTGGAATTTTTAATTTAAGTCACTGTGTTGTTTAAGTTTATTCTTTCGTATCTCAGCTTTTCGCTGGAATTTTAAATTTACGCTAATACTATCGTACGGATTTCAACGACACGGACACGGCCTTGAAATCGCGCGGTTTCATGTCAAGATCTGAAGGCGTAGGTATACCTCGCCCGGGTCCGTTCGTATAAAGTTGGAATAATGTTAGATAATTAATATAACCATGCAAAAGTGCCCATTTACGTTGATTTGCTTACTGTGCGTATCACCGCATACGCGTGATGAGTGTGATAATTTGTGTCGACCACTCACAGTAGTTGTATGCAGGTGCGTAATTGGTGGTGTTATTAATAATATGGTGGCTAAATAAACACCCATGGCTGTATTCGTTAAATTAAATAGTCAAGTCCTATTATTTACGTTTTAAACGATCTATTACTTAAACTGACAACTCTATAATGCTAATTATAAACTTAGTAATTTAATTTAAACTAACATTTACTAATACTTAATTACATATTTTTCCTTTTTTCAGATAACAGACATAATGGAGAACCAGCAAATAAAAACAATATTCTAAAAATATTGATGATGTTGTAAAGTATTTATTGTATTATGTAAAATTATATTCTAAAATATAAAATATACATAATAAAGCTGTTACTGTAAAAGTTCGAAGTACGGTAAATCATAAGATTTACTTGTAAGTCTTAGGATTTACCGACATGAGTTGGTCAATGTAAGTACACAAATCAAAAGTGTCTAGGGATCAAGTACGTTAAAGAGTATTGCTGCTATTATGGTTAATTTTACTAACTTTTTTGTATCTCTAATAATGCTGTTTAGTGACTTTTAACATTAAAATAAGAAACATTGTTTCAAATTCGTTAATAAGAAGAAAATCGATTGTCAATGTGAATTTGTATAAAACAGTACTAGCGGTTTGACAATATCATTACAATATCTGCATCAGAACCGATTCAGTTTACATTATTATGGAAACACGACATCATTTAACCCGAGAAGAGATGATGCGAGCCGTCGGAATGTTGGAAGCTGGTTCCAGGCAACGTGCTGTGGCTTTCGCTTTTAACACTACATTGAGCGTCATAAGTCGCCTCTGGAGGCGCTATTGCATGACGGGCAGCGTGGTCGGGCGACATTAGGGGAGGTCTCGCATCACGACTCGGAGATAGGACCGGTATATCCAAAATACTGCTCAACGTTATCGTATCATAACCGCCATGATGTTGTTTACGAGGCGCCACAGCTCCTCAGGTTTGCTAATAAGCGATCAAATAATCCTAAATCGTTTATGAGAACTGGATTTGCGATTCCGAAGACCGCTGAGAGGTCCATCTATTGCACCCTGCAATCGCAGGACCCGTTTACGATACGCTCGCGAACACACAAACTGGGAGGAAGACTGGCGCTATGTGTGCTTTTCGGATGAGTCCCGCTTCGGTATGAGACCGGATAAAAGACGTTCTCGAGTTTGGAGAACATTGGACGTAAAGAACGTTTGAGATATTGTCAGGAAGTTCATCCATATAAAGTGGGGGAACAATAACGATATGGGCCGGTATTTGGCTCGGCGGAAGAACCGATCTCATTTGGATCAGGGGTAACCTCAATGCTCAAGTTTACGCAAAAGGGATTGTATCAGATGTATCAACCCTTTGCGAGGCCACTTGGGTGATTCTTTTCAACTAATGCATGACGACGCAAGTGCGGTGTGTGGAAGTCCACACACGGCTAGAGTCGTAACACGCATTCTTGCCAAAGCTCGTATCAACGTTCTGCCGTGGCCTGCACAATAACCAGACCTCAACCCAATTGGGCACGCAAGTATGCATACCGTACATACTCCACAACATCATTTTATTTTATTTTAGAGGTATATTTAAAAAAAATGTACATTTCCCCTTTTTTTACAACTGATTGGGATACTGCCATAGGTGAAAAATTACATTCCGATATGGTAATAAGAGACGCGACGCTTGGTATGACCATACTAGGAGACTCTGAGATTGTATCTAAATCTTGCCTATTTCTGGTTGAGCCTCATGCTGATCAGGTGCAGAGGTAGACAGTGATAGCGCATGGTCCGGTGAATTAAAATCTTTATACGAAGATGGAATAACAGTAACTTCAGAGCTATTGAGTATAACCGGGTAATAATAATTTATTAAAGATATTGAAGAAAATAATTACAGATAAAAAGTAGTTACCATTTAAATATTAACTTAGTTCTCCTTTTGCAGCACCTTCTTTTCTGACCCAAAGGTTGACTAGTAGAGATTGCCTCTTGGCATTAAGTTCGCCTATTGTTTACTTACTTTCTTTTTGGTACAGTTAATATCGCAAAATATCTTTATTTTATTTTGTTTGGTTTGCTACCTGTTTATTAGCTCATTATTTATAGTATAGTATCGATACCTAAAAATAATGTCCCGGTTCTTAATCGAATATGACACTTTCAATATTTTTCTGTTTTTAATCCCTAAGACTAGTACAAATATGCCTACCTTCTGGTGCAATTAAGGCGATATTAGAATAATATTAATAAGTTAGGACAATTAGCAGCGCACTTTTGTCTCAGTCTTGGTCTGAACGGCCACTACACGTGTCGTGCCTCATCAAGAAAATGGAAAATTCTCCCAAAAAAAAATATGGCCGACTAATTTTTGTCCAACTCATTTTAGGTCTACATTTCACATGAAGAGGACGTATTTTACATTAATATGATGAGGTAAGTAGATTTTTGGTGGTCTCCTAGACTATTCTGTTAGGCATTCTAATACGTGTCATGGTTGATGTAGGTGGGTCTTGCCTACAAAAGGTTTTCTTGCTAAATTATGTTAAAATCTGTCACAAGTAGTTCATATTTATAAGCCTAGAATTTTAAGCAATGGAATATATATTTTTTTAAACTGAAGTACTTATGTATCTTTTTCCACAATATTTTTTTCTGCAAATAAGATGTGGCTATCTCTAGTCAAAGTGCAGGTAGATTTTAATTATGTCACTTTGTAATAAATGTGTTGCTGTACATAACATATACGATAATCTATTAATTAAAGAAAAATATAATTAAAAAAAATATTCCCGCTTTCAATTTAACTTATTTGTTAAAAGTATTCGAAGCTAATTTCACTGTATAGATAACGCACCCTTATTCATTTGTGATTGGGTCCGCCCAATCCTGAATAGGTAGCAAAGTCTTGGTAAATCAACACTAAAGGATATCGAAAAAACGCCAAGAGGGCACGAAACGCCCGATAAGGCGACGTAAATGGATGCCTACGAAATTGCTTTCTTTCGATAATGTCTAGGAATTTTCCTTACAGTGTCTAACTGGCTCCGTGAAAGTCTACCTCACTTTTGCTTGTATATGAACCTTTTCTTGCCTACATTTATATTATTTAAGCCATCCAAAAGTTTTTCTAAAGTTAGGCAATCCTTTTAATATTATCATCAATATAAGCCTATTGCAGTCCACTTCAGAATATAGCCATCTCCACTCATATTTACTTGAATTGTATTATAAACCATAGTTTTGAACGCGGAAACCTTAATCTTTGATCATGGTTATTTATTATAGATTAGAATCTGTGATCTTTGTGTTTCATCTGTCAATTTTTATGTGATAGGTGGCTGACGCCAAAATTGACCCTGATATGAATCGATAGCTGTCGCCTATTGAAGCCACATACCTATTTACTGCCGACTCCCCTAAAGTATTATTTATATACTGTCCCACTGCAGGGCAAAGGCCTCTATCATAGACATCAAGTCACCGCTACTACGAGTATAATGAGATTGAGATTGCTTGCATGCACAAACGCAAGTTATGATCGAAAAGCTGGTAACATTCTTTTTCATTTCTGAGATAATGGCATGGTAATTAAACCACTAGACCAAACGGGGGTTGTAAGAATACATCGGGATTTGATTGCCAAGTTAATATTATAACACCTGCAACTTAAGACAGAAGGTCAGGACAGGTTGGATAACTTTTTACAATAGAATAGTTGCGAGACTTGTTTTTGTTGACAAGTATGTACTGTCTTCTTATGACAACTGATTACTAAACTAATCTCTTTTAATGATGTGGGAGTTTTCTGCCTTGTATATTTATGGAATGTTAGAAAATCTTTAGAACACAATACAAGTTCTAAGAATAACCTAAATGAAGAAAATATTATGATATGTCCAAGAAAATTTTCCGAGTAGTTCGTTGACGTAATAAAACTTGGAATATCGTATCATGATTTCGTGTCGGATTGATAGCCATATAAAAATTTCGGAACGAAATGCCGCACGCAGGTTCGTAGGTATACGTTATTATTGTATAGAAAATTGGAGGGAAAGGTGGACAGATTGTATGTGAGATTGTAGGATCATAGAGTTATGGCAGATAGAAAAGAACGTATCCCATCAAAAACATTAACATGAGATAAAAAAAAGGTAAAAAAAAACACACGACAAGTAACAATAATGTCAATTATTGCTAAAAGTGGCCGTTTTTAGCAATAATTAACATTATTGTTACTTGTCGCGTGTTAAAAATATTGTATTGCATCTTGAAAAATCCAATTTACTTGATTAGTCTGTATGTTTTATTTTCTTCAAAAATGACATATTTTCGCCACAGTCAGTGTAAATAGGTTGGCGGCGCTAGTTTCATTCGTATAGCCCCTTATTAAAATAAAATCACTGGATCGGATAAACTTTCGCATCAATGAACACAGAGACGTCGTTGATGCGTTGCTGGTCATTGAAAACTTTTATTCTGTTTATTGGGATCTTGATTTATTAATTAATTAGAGTATTTATACTGAACTCGTACCACGAATTTAACAAATCCACAGCACTTTTACGGTCTGTAGGTCGACATAATCTTATCAATAGTCCCTAGGAGCTATATTCGCTGTAATAATACGAGTAGGTACTCGCATTATTTATTTTTACTACCTCATCAATTTATTCAATGCATACAAACACTTGTATAGGTACACAGCTCAAAAATAAACATTAAAGGCAAAAGCAATGCCCTTAAGACACC
The DNA here is from genome assembly GCA_014851415.1 of Cnaphalocrocis medinalis. Classification (NCBI taxonomy): domain Eukaryota; kingdom Metazoa; phylum Arthropoda; class Insecta; order Lepidoptera; family Crambidae; genus Cnaphalocrocis; species Cnaphalocrocis medinalis. The sequence goes on from CM026283.1 coordinate 4,341,663, forward strand.
CTTCCCTAGAAGATAGAAAAGAAAAGTTATGTAAACGCCAAAGTTATTCAAGAAAATGCTCCCAGGGGCACTTAGGGACCCTCATTTTGATCGAAGAATTAGGGCCGCTTATTAGCGCTTCGGACGAATCCCTTCAGGGTGATTCTGGTTACGATTTAGATTGGAATCGCTATGGCTTGTTGGGGACTATAAAGTCAACTATAATCAACGGTGATCAGAAATATGTAGCAATTGGAATTGAACGCTTAAAATTACCAAAATTGTAACTTTAACATTCTAGGAGAATTTTTAAATGAAAGAATGGCAATTTCTAACAGATAACCCGAATCCACAGGGGGAAGGGGACAAAAGGTTGGCAGCGCACTTGTGAACTCTAATGGTGTTACAGGTGTCGACGGGCGGTGGCAATTGCTTACCATCAGGTGATCTGCCGACTCGTCTGATACCTATCACATAAAAAAAAGATAGGTACATGCAGAATTGGGCAATGGGATCTTAGGCTAGGTACATAAAAGCTAAACTAAATTTCTCGTTTCTTCATAAATATTCAATAAGCATTGAAAACAAGGATAACGCTTTTTTGGCCTCTTATAATATAAGACGCTGATACTTTAATTTACTTTAATATGATAAGTACAGGGCTTCTAATACCCTTTTCGACAATTTACAGGGATTCCTGGTAATTAATATAATATTTTCCCTGATTAATTAACCTTTCGTTTCGTAGTTCCTTAAGGAAACAATATGCCCCTTGTTGTTTTATCGTAGTGATGGGAATTTAGTAAATGTTCAGTTGAGTGATGACAAAAAAACTGTACCTAGTCATTTGTTTTTCTTTATACCAAATTACATATAGATTGGTAGATATGAAGGTGAAATTTTAATTTTTAAAAAAGTAGCCGGATGATTGAATATAGCCGGATGCATGATTATGGTTTAGGTTAGTTTAGGTAAGGTTAGGTTTTAACTGTGGGAGAGCCACGCTTCGGCATGAATGGGCCGGCTCTAACCGGAGTGATACCACTGCCTCACAGAAAACCGGCGTGAAGCAGCCCCTGTGCTGTGTTTCGCCGAGTGAGTGCGGGTACCGGAGGCCCACCCGGGGGGGAAGGGGATAAAAGGTTGGCAGCGCATTTGTAACTCCACTGGTGTTGCAAGTGTCCATGAGCCCGCCGCTCAGGTGATCGGCTTATCATCAGGTGATCCGCCTGCTCGTCTGCTATCTATCACATAAAAAAAAAGGTTAGTCTGTTGGAACTGGTAGCCCCACAGCGTGCAAGCCGAACAAGCGAAGTGAGCGACGCGACGCGGCGAAGCGCCAGAAAAAAATATTTTAAGGTGCTAATGGCAAAGGTTTTAAAACACAGTTAGGTTAGGTTAGGCCTTGTTATAGAAAACCAGGTTTCCAGTGTCGTTTTAGACATTATATAGGTACTGGTGGCCGGACAAAATCGATCGCCTATACTCTGATTCATAATCATGTAAAGTAAACTGACAGATGTCAATGTGTCATCCCCATACATTATCACTCAATTTGACACATGCAAAATGTCAAAATGCATAGAAACTTGTCATTTTCATCTGTCAGTTTACTTTACATGATTATGAATCAGAGTATAGCTATAACATCACGAGGTGTAACACATCCCTTGTGTCTGACGCTAGAACTGTCAATCCTCTGAGATAGACTCGCGCACTCTGATATTGTTAATTATTTATTGCGAGTAACATGTATATTAAAGTACCACTTAAACATGCGTTTCATTGTTATTATTCGGTCGGACAGTGGCTAAGGTGTTCGCCCGAAGCGCGAAAGGTCCCGGGTTCGATTCCCGGTCAAGTCAAACTTAGGAAACTACATTTTCTAGGTTGTCTTGGGTCTGGGTGTTCTGAGTTGACGCCCCCGGTTGAATCGTCATCTGGTACTCATAGTACAGGGGTTGCCTTAGTTTGAGACCAGGTTGAGTGGTGTGATTGTCTGGCGCATTTATTTATTATTTATTTATTTAGTGTACAGCCTAGGCATTGTATAAAATGCCGGATTATACAAGTTACCGGTAACATTTATAGATTCATAGATTACTGTGCACCCTATCGTGCACCACCTAAATGGAGAGGAGGAACACAACAGAATGAATTATATTAATTAAAATATCAGAAGTGTTTAACTGATTCGAGTGTGTGATCTCTTTAAGGAACGGGTACATAGTCAATCTAGCGTAAAATGATCGCCTCACTATTTTATCAAATTAATTAACAGCCGTCTACTCTGTTCCCTCGAAATGTTGTTAGACATATTATGTAAACATGAGTAACTTGAAATTGTATCCAAGAGCACTTTCTCCTACGAATATTTTGATTAACATTTTTCCTAACACCTTAATTACCTAGGTAGGTTTTAGTAGCTTTTGTATTTTAAAATAATTACAGATACCTACTTTCCAGTTGTCCAAACTTCTTAGACTGAATATTTTGTAGCTGTCTGTACCATTAAACCATAATAATCACCGGCGAGACCAAAGGCGCACCGTCTTCGCTGGCTTGACCATCTCGAAGATTGGACCAAGATCGTCTCGTGAAGAAAGAATACCAGAGCCGACCGATGGGTCGACGCTTTGTTGGCCGACCTAGGTATCGCTGGAAAGACTTCGAAAATGGTCTGCGAAAAGTTCAGGCGGACTGGCAACACGTATAGCAGGATCGACCAATGTGGTGTTCTCTTGGTTTGGAAGCCAAGACTCGGTCCGGGTCGCTGAGCCGGAGGAGTAAGTATTTTTAATTATTGATGCTGAACAGTGACGGCAGTACTCTTAGTACGTAATTGGTTAAGAAAGCATCTTTCAAATCTATGCGTGTATTTCTACCATTAGCTTGATTGTGAGGGAAAACGTCATCATGAGGAAACTTACTTAAACGTTTTGGATTTATTCTGAAACGTGAAAACATTATTCAGTTGATCCGGTTCCCCAGTTAGGTATAGGGTCAGCATCGTCAGACAACAGTCGCTTTATTGTAGTCACCAGACTTTCAAATCTCCTCTTCTCTCTGCTCGTCTCCTTATTACATTAAATTATCTGGATCATCATCACGCAAGCGGCTGTCATTCCATCCTCATTATCTTGATGGTTGGCGATCTAGCACTGTGCGTTTTTTGAGGAATTTTCTCCCGCGAACCTCAGTCTTGTGGAATAGTTTAGCTGAGGCAGTATTTCCTGATGGCTATGACTTAGGGACCTTCAAGAAACGAGCGTACTCCTTCTTAAAAGGCCGGCAACGCATCAGCGACCTCTCTGATCTTGCAGATGTTCATGGGCAGCGGTGATTACTTACCAGCAGGTGACCCGCTTGCTCGTTTGCCGCCTCTAGTATAAAAAAAAATCATGGTCTGCTTAGGAATTACCCCTAGATACATACTTACTTTTGTTGCTGCTACCCAAGTATTTGGAAATAAAACTGTTTATATACTTACATTTATTTATTCAATGTGTGCACAATTAACGAGTAGCTCTGGATTATTTATTTTTACAACTTACAATAAAGAATCTTATTACAGGTTACATTTCCTTACTATAGTGTTTAAGTACACATTGAATTACTGCTGAATAAAACAAGAAAATTAAATAAGTTGTCAATCAATGATTTTCACAGAAAAAAAATTTAATAGGTGTAGGTGTAAACTTTTTCAAGATTTAAATTTGAGAAGTAGAGAACCCAATTGTTGGCGAAAATAATATGTAACTTATAGTAACTGTCCTTGGAAATTTCATTAAAGCTAAAATAGACAAATCAGTGAAATCAAAATACTCGTCGTGTTATGTAAAATAACGTAATCAACATATTATTTAGATACAGATAGACAACGATACATCGTATTACTACAAATTGTACTCTGTACTTCATTGAAATATTTTTGAAATAAGTACTTCAATACATACTGATGAGAATTTTATGAAAAATTTGACAAATGGTAGTAATTTGTGTAGTTGTCCGTACAAATAATGCCTACGATAAAATAACTTAAAACTCATGTTAAATGGTTACAAGCTAATTGCTTACATAGGTATCTCTTCTATTCCAATAAATAATTAATTACCCAAAAAATATATATCTTATACATACAAGATAAAAATGCTAACCAGATAGTATTTACAAATCTAAGAAACGGTTTATCTATTAAATCAACGTTTCATTCTTACTACTACATGTAACCTGGAAGCACACAGAAATATAGATAGATACAAATTAGTTACATTCTTATAATACATTTTTTTTAATCCAACCGACTTCAGTTTAATATACAGTGCTCCCGGTTGATTTACTATTTTTTTTTTGCTTTTTTACTTCTCTGTTGAAGTCAATATGGTATAATTGGATTTTGGTCTCAAGACTGGACATATCTTGATGGACAATATCAGCCACAAAGATAATTTATTCACTGGTAACTCTTAGAGCATATAAATGTAGAAAGCTGGCTATTGACACGTATTAAATCCATACCACATGGACGTAGGTGATTACCTACCGCCGGTCGTAATATATACCTGCTTTGTGCCGAACCAGCGCCGAATTTCAAGCTCACAAGCGGAGCCTATAGAAACTCTTTGGCAACAGTCAGCTCAGTTTAAAGTACTGGGAAATCAGCGCCGGTAGCCAGCGTTCTCCTTTAGGGCGGAAACTTCGTAAGCCGGGCGCCCGCGCATACCGCTAGTTCAATTATTATGTGCGTGCTAACAACCTGCGCTAATCAACTGGGAGAATGTGTCAACGCAATGGAGGAATTACGAACAGTTCATACAGCTTAGTTTGGTAAGCCTGGGTTTCAAAAGTGCACTCTCCACCTTTTATTTTATTTACGAAGATTTGTTGATGTTGCTGTAGTGACACGAACGTTTGTCGACCATCTGCTAGCGCAGCGGATTAAAAACAGGTAGCTGTCACATTTTTCTTCTTTTGACTGTTAGGTGAGTTACTCTTACGTAAGATAGGAGTTGAAAGGACTGTCACCTAAAAAGTTTTGATGAGGATATATGCTACTAAATTTATCAGTACTTTTGAAGTTATGAAATTCTAGTGTTTGATGAAATAAGAAACGGCTAACCATGTACGAAGTTTCCGACCTTAAATATTTTATAGATTAAGAATCACAGTGCGTAATTAATTGAATGACAACGTAAATGGTAAATCAGTGTAAAATCAACTATGTGACAATACTCAACTCTAGAATACTAAGTTTTACAGTTTGCTATGAAAAATATGAAATGATATTTAATTTTTGACATTACATTCGATGTAACAACTAAGCTCCATGTTTACTGAGAAGGAAAAATAATTGTATTAGCTTAATATGACTCTATTTTGCAGCTAAAACCCGATCTCCTTTTTAAAACAGAAGAAAAACAGCAAGCAATAAATGAGGAACTGGTAATATACATACATATATTGGTAGTTTGTACTTGTAGGTACATACTCGCGTAAACTGAATTTAAAATCAAAGCGGGAATCCTTTTATAAACTCGAATAGTATTTAAACGAGTGCTGTGCTTTAAAACGAGTGAGTGCAAAAAGCGATAGATCGTATCGCAGGCACCATCACTCGAGTTAGCCAGTGCCTCATCATCATAAAATATTTCGCTCGTTTCGAAAAGAAACAATCTTTACAGCGCATCGGAGCTACATTGTTTTTTACAACTGCCGGCATAATAACTTTTCCGCGAATTAAATTTGCATTAGCCTCCTTTCGTTTACATTGTTCTGATATTTCAGTATAATTCTGTATTCTTATGATTTTGTGGATTAAATGCAATTTGGGATTGGGTCATACAAAACCATATTCTATCAGAATTTTGTATACATTCTATAATTTTTGTATGGTCTACTAACAATTGGACTTCAGTTTTAATTTCAAAACCATTATGCCATGACATAGTCACGTTGATTCAAAAATCATCATGACTATAAGCCTGGCAGGTTATACAGGGTCTATCAGTGAACATTTACATCCCTTTAACCATGTGTTCTATCAAGAATTCTGAATAATATGTATAACATTTACTAAACAACTTTTCGAAATTCATCGATATCCAATGAAGATGACTAAGTGACGTGATTGTTTTTGTACGAAAAGTTGAAATGTTTTTATGCGAATTTTCAAAAGTCATAAAACAAATATTGTTCAGAATTGTTAGAAGAAGACGTGGTTAAGGGGATGTAAATGTTCACAAATACACCCTGTACGTAATACATGAAGAATCTTTCCTATTAAGCGTCATATTGTGTACACTGTTAGGTTTCATTTTCAAAATTGCAACGTCTATGTAACAATGCCTTCATACTTTGTCTAATTTATTGTCGCAAAAATGTTTATGCCACTCGCTCCTAAAGTTCCTACTTGCCGTTAATCTGGTCCTCTCATTATTACATTGTCCGGGATATGTTTTCTCTTCTAATCAACACTATACACATATATTACAAGGTGGATTACGGTTCAGTTCACGTTATGGGCGTACAAGACCCTTCGTAACACTTGAGGCCTGGCTCGCAAGTCCCTCGGAAGCCGCCACAATCCTCTCCTAGCGTCCTTGCGCATACTTTGCAGCATCTGAAATAGAAATATTCGTTTGAAATATTTGAAAAAGCGGTACGTCATCAACTAGGAATAAGCTTATTTAGCGCCTGCTACCAATGTCATAAAAAAAAATTACCGTAACCAGAGGTTAAATTTGGTGGTAAAAAAAACACCAGTAGCAAAATATACCTACAGTATATTTTGCAACTGGTAATGCATTCCTATATAGCCTTATTCCCAGTTGTCACCCCTGGCTAAGTTCTCACTGAGATCACCAGTAGCAAAATATATAGTATATTTTGCTACTGGTGATTTTTACCGCCAAATTTAACTTTTTTTCTTCTTATTTATATTTTTTTCCTATTTATAGTAAAATTAGTAAATTCAGGAACAAAACCTGCTGTTTTTTTTCATAGGATTAAAGTAAAACTCAGTAAATAAATCATGTGTGCGAAATGTTCATTTCGCATTAAAAACCGATTTTAAAGATAAATAAAAAATACATTTAAAGGTGTAAAAAGTTATAAAATTATAAATACATATTTCCGATATTGTATGACCTGAATGCTGGCAGCGTTGCGTCTTTAAATATCATGCCCTAGGTGTGGCCGAGGATATAGTGACGTGATCGTCAGAGAACCCAACCAGTTGATTATAAAATTTCATTTACAAAGATAGTCCGATAATCTATAAATCGGAATCGTTCTCCTTTACAAAGTCGCACGTCCAATCGTTAAAAACTTATAGGGATTGGTTTTATTTTAGGAGAATTTTACGCGGATTTCTTTGTAATAAGCGAGGAGGGGTTGAAGTAATAACTTTAACTGAAACGTTTACGTTTTGTTAGTAAGTTGGACCTTTTTTCACGGACTTGATTCTAAAGAATAAATTTTACTCATGCTCTTGTGTATATTATGTAACTACCTACTCGTGATAGAAACAACGGTGATTATGATGAAGTTTAAAATTAAGTTATGTAAGTCGTGAAAAATTTTTTTTGAGAAATTAACGGGATTCCCTGGAAAATTTACAGAAGAACCACTATTGTATTGAAAAATATAGTAGGTATGTGACTTCAGTAAAAGGGGTAAGGAAGTTCAAAAAGGTACCAAATCTTCTGATTAGGTACATCTAGAAATTAGGAAGCCGAAGCAAGTTTAGATGAAAGTTCTACGTTTGCGTTAGTCGTTTGGAAGGTTTCCTTATTTTGTAGCTCACGGGTAAAGTTTGGATAGATAAGTGGATAAGTGGATCAGTCTCGGTGTGGGCGTAGAACTAATAAAGTTTGCGAGTAAAACCAATGCCAATGATCACTACGCGTAAATAACAGGTTTCTGCCACGGCCTTATTTCAAAGGTTACGAAACACAGGAAATATTTATGAGTGCGCAAGTGAGCGCGCAAACATAGATTCATTCATTCCTGCATTCCCTATTCTTTTACCTTCATATTTCTATAGGACACCAATGTGACTCACCCAGTAAAAATCCATATTATGGTGCACATTTTAGTCTTACCTGGTGTTTGCACCCAGGACCCTTAAAATAGTCGCACCTATATTCAAAAAGAGTATCAGCCTATTTATTATCTCACAACAGGGCATAGGGCTCCATTACTACGATGGTCATACAATTGTCTTATGCGAGTTGGTGCCACAAACCCGAGCTATGTTCGAAAAATTCGAAACAAATACCTATTTTTGCTCAACGCGGTTATGATATCCCAGACTCAGAAATCACGGGCCGGTAATTAAATCACTAGACCAACTGGGCGTTAAAAAATAGTTGGAAGTAATGAATAAAGTAAAGACAATATTGACTTAACATCCTGTATAAATAAGTATTCATGCCGAATGAATAAAACAAGAAATTATTTTACTGATGAAAATAGATCTACCTATCTACCGTTTCATTTAATTAAAGGTAAATTTAAAGGCAAAGTTCAGAAACGGCAGAAATAGATTTTAATTATAATGTCAGCGTCGATTTCAAATAGTAAATATTAGAAGCTTTGATACATGTTATTTGTGGGTAAAACTAATCAAATAACATGTATCAAAGCTTACAATGATTATTAGAAAGACTATGTTATCATTTATTTTAATTACTTAGATACTGAGTTATGAAATGTTATGACCAAATGGGATCATTTTAAGTAGGTACCAAGAAGTTCTGGACATAGTTTTTAGAGTACAAACGTAAAAATATACTACGAGGTAATACAGGAAAGTTCTATCACCGAAATCGGAGAGTTGTTTCTGACAAGAAGACCCGGCAAGGAACTCGCCAGTTACTCTTTTTGATCGCTACAAAATTAATACAATGTTTTTTTGTCCTCATACCACCTCCTACATTCCAATGCTAAAAAGAAAAAAAAGAAAGCTAAAAATGAGAAAAATCGTAGCAGACCAGTCCCTAAAGGTGGCACCTGTTCGCAAGTATGACGAATGTGTCAGCCATCATTTAAAAGCTCCATACGTATGTATGCTGCATAAATTCATAATTTAACGTATACTCGTATCTACCGACGAAATACCTACATTATGTCATAAAATCAATCTTTAGCGTAACATATTCTTCCTTATATCACATACATGCGGTAGATAAGTCGTAATATATGGGCTCGGTTAACCCAGAAAAGGGCAAAGGTGTGACCATTTGACCTCAATTCTGAGTTGCCGAAGCCATTATTGTGCGCCTATAATTTGCTATTCTTGGCCGCACCCTTAGTTATTGCGTAAATCTAATTAGGAAGGATTCGCAAGTAAGTAAGTACTGGTTGCGAGTAACTGAACATGTAACAGTGACAGGTGATTTATTATGTAACTTGTTTTCGGCAAACGTACAAGTTAAACGGAAATTGTTGTTGGTAGATTTTTATTCAACATAGCTGTTATCCGCGAACTCGTCCGCGTGGACTTTGGATAGCATTTTTAATTATGTAATCATTTTCACTCCCCCTTTTAGCCCCTTACAACCCCCTTTCTGTCTAGATTACCTATATACCAAACTTTATTCAAATCCGTTTAGTAAGTTTTGGTGTGAAAGAGTAACAGACAGACAGAGTTTATTAGTTATTAGGATTAGGATAGGCCGCTATGTTTCGTCTCCGACAAACTTAGTTTTTAGTATCAATCAGTGCCAATAAATGGCGCTAGGTGTCAATTACATCATGCAAGTGTTTCGCGTTTTACCTTCTCGTTGACTATACAAATTATCTTTTTACAAATAGTATAGAAAATACTGCCGGTATTACGGTAGTTCATACAATCAAACGGGCTTGTGTACATGCATCGATTGGTTGTACCTCTGACTGTGATATTTTGACTATATAACTAATAACTAAATAACACTAGACCCACGGGGCAACAGTACGCTAATAGTAGGAAAATTACCAATCTGCAAGGATCCCACACCACGATCCCAAAGCCGGGGCAGCCGCTCGGCTCCAGCACCTCGCATTCCCGGGGGTTGCACACGAAGTCCCACTCCGCACCGCCCCCGCTAGCACCACCACCGGTACTTAAACCACTAGACCAACAGGGGATAGCATGCCAGTAATAGGAAAATTACAAACCTGCAAGGATCCCACACCACGATCCCAAAGGCCGGGGACAGCCACTCGGCTCCAGCACCTCGCACTCCCGGGGGTTGCACACGCAGTCCCACCCCGCACCGCCCCCGCTAGCACCACCACCGGTACTTAAACCACTAGACAAACGAGGCAATAGCATGCCAGTAGTAGGATAATTACAAACCTGCAAGGATCCCACACCACGATCCCAAGGCCGGGACAGCCGCTCGGCTCCAGCACCTCACACTCCCGGGGGTTGCACACGCAGTCCCACCCCCGCACCGCCCCCGCTAGCACCACCACCGCCACCATGGCCAGCCAGCGCCTACTCTTGGACATAATGTCTCTCACATCACCCAAACACACGTCACTGCGTTATATTGTCCGCACCGCATTGTTGCACATTTGGAGTCTTTGTTTCAGCTTGATGAAGGCATTTCTGTAACAACAGAAAATGGGTTTAAGTTTGTAGAGAAAAAAAAAACGACGTGTACTGTGCCCTAACTCTTATAAACTACTGATTAGTTTTCATTGACCAATTAATTATTATTGCAGTACTTTCTCCCAACTCCTAACCGTTAAGGAGTTTGGTAGCTTCATAATCAGTACAGCAGCATCAGATGTTGACACCTAAAGCATATGCGTGAGTAAAACATGATTATTACACCATGACTATTAGCACCATACGAGCATAAAATGTTCGGAGGTTGCCCTCGATTTCTCCTGGATCCCACAATCGAAAAAAAATAGGACCATAATATCAGAAGTGAATTGTCCAATAAACAAAAATCCGCGGACGGAGATATTGGTGAACAAAGAACATACATAAAACATTTTACATAAATACAGACGAATTGAGAACCTTCTCCTTTTTATGAAGTTGGTCAAAACGTACTACTTAGGTAACCGCTGACAACGACAAACATCCTTGTAGGTTCTATCAGCCTATCTACTGTCCCACTGAGGGCATAGCCTCCATCATAGAAATTGTTAAACTTTAATATTTATTATTCCCAAAATACAAACCTAAGGAATAGTACAAGTAACTAGTGTATTTACTGATGAAAACGAATCAAATCTAAGTGAGTATTTTCTTTTGAAAACATAAATAGAACGTTCACAGACATTAAATTAATAACTAACAAACTTGTCGAGATCAAAGCGAATTCCGTCACAAGAATCGAATGAAGTAAACATCTGATTCTGAGGCTCGAATTTTCAACTAGCAAAGTTCTGGAGACCTACCTACAGAACAAATTTGTCTGATTAAACTGTGTCGGTCGAAGCAGTTCAGGAACTGTTCGTTGTATTGTAGTAAAATAAGTGGTAAACTATGCTGCTTCATTTGGTGAGCATGTCTTTACCAATAACAAAAGAGACGAGTAATCACTAACAGGACTCAATTTCCATGAGTATGCCTAATGCTGAGTATGCTAAATCATGAGTATAATAATGCTGTCACATCTTACAACGCAAATGACCCCACGGCATTGTATCAGTTTCCTTTATTCATCAGATCATGTGATGATGAACGAACAGGGCAGGAAGATCCCTGCCCTGTTCTCAGACTATCTGGGGTTAGCGCAGTATGTTTTCTTCTTACATTCGTCTATGTCATTCGTCATCGTAGGTATCAACCACCCCCTTTTTAGCCATGTCATTCTTCACACAGTCCATCCATCTCTTTTTCAGCTGTCCTCTGTTCCTCCACCCATTTACATCCATCATCCTATAATGTTCTACATTAATGCAAGTGTGCCTCATAATACCTACATAGATACAAAGTAACTACATATTTAGTGCTCCGCTTAAATTAGTTCGCTTCATTTCGTAGCCGGCAACAATTTCACCTACAAATTTGTTGTATTACGAGCTTACACATTGTCTAGCGATGTTTACGGCAGGTAATTCCTGGCTACTCGACGTACACTTAGGGCTTAGGTCGATATTAGTTGGAAGTTGATTTCATTCATATTTTAATAAAATCATCATCATCATTTTAGCCAATACACGTCCACTGCTGTCCATAAGTCTCCTCCTATGCTCTCCACACAGATCGGTCATCTGCTACCCGCATCAAAAGAACTTCCGCGACCCGCACTTGATCGTCAGTCCACCTTGTACCGGGGACTGCCACGGCTGCGACTCAATAAAATATGTAATTCGAATAATTTATGGTCGAAGGTCAGTTGGTCGTCCAAGGTACCGCTGGTACCGCTAGAAGTTGATAAAGATTTGCGTGGACCAGGCTGATGACTGACAGGAGGTGGCGTAGGACCATCCTAGATGGAGGCTCTTATTATCGGAGGCTAAGGCTTACTATGGGTCGCAGCGTAGCCTAGTTAGTTCATATTTATTTGAGTGTTAATTTTTCTAATAATGGTCCAGACGGTTTTCGAGGAAAAGTCCGAAGCATTTATTTAAGAGGTATTTTCTTAGATTTCAATGATAATAAATGTAGTGTGAATTTATTATTATCATTTACTAAGAATGAAGTTCACCAGGTTCATAAATTCTGAATACTTAGATTTATTATTATTACTAATTAATGGTAGGTACTACTTATAATAATGCCATGAAATTGATGAGGTCAGTAGTTGGTTATGTATGTGTTCTTGTAACAACAAGAATTGAATCAATTGAAAACAATAGCATCGAAACAAACCTTTAAAAGTGAGTTTACCAGCCATATTGATAGTTACTTTTACTATGATGTAAGTAGGTAACGAGGGAGGCCGAAATTTTAGACGATTTCAAAAAAAAAATTAAAACCAACTTGAGAATCTTATTTCACAATTAAAGTATATTTTTTAAACCCAAATAGGTAATTAGTTAATTTAGATTGAACGACAATATGCGTCATACTATTATAAATTGTTCTTTTTTTTTTTTGTGTGTATGTTTTTCTTTTTTATTGTGTGTATTTTACTGTGTGATTTTGTGCCAAATAAAGTTTTCTTTCATTCATTCATTCATACCCGGTATAGTTTTTAGGGTTATTCACCAACTTGACTCTCGAGACGGAAACCGAAAATGATTACCACTTACTATTTCGTCATCTAGACTCGCTCATTTTGGGCAGTCGCGTAAATTCTAGCCGAATCTAATTAATCAAAGAAAGCACATTATCATCAACAAGAACAAGAATAAAAAGTTGAATACCATCAAGGTTTTTATCCTCAACCATAAATATGATAATGGTCCTTGCACTTGATTTTATTGCCCGTAAAATAATAAATAGGTACTTACGTATAATAATACCCAGTTAATATTAAGAAAAAGTCAAGTGATGACACTAAAAAGCTCAAGAACGTGAGACTTTTAATTGGAGGTCGTCGTGGTCGTAGGTAAAATTTTCGTGCATATTTCACCAATTAAGTCGAAGAAAACAAGCACTTTACCGATAGTTTCTGAACTATTCTTCATTTGTTGTGTTTCTCTTCCTTAATAGTTGCAAAACTTCCCAAGGTTAGACTTTACAAAATGTAACAGGGACTATCGCGTGTGATAAATTGGCTACACGGCGTACTGCAGAATATAACCAATAACCGTGTAGATGGAGCTTCCATCTACACGGTTATTGGTTATTTTTGATGTGAGATGTTAAAATGTTACTAAACCAATGATGTTGAAGTTGGACCTCAGCCTAACAGTACGCCATCTAGTGGGTTTTTTAAACGCGATAGCCCCCCCTATCAGACTCATCAAATCCTTGATCAAGGTACAAGCGCACCCGGGGTTCCAAAGCGATAAAATTGGTCACAGCCGGGAATACAACGCTAAAATGATGACTTTACCTTCTTGTATATGCTATCGAGGCTGTTATAGAAATAGGTCATGCTATGTATGAAAATAACCTACCTATATGTAAAAGTAATAATTCCATAAAAATGTAAATCTAAGGCAATCCTATCGTATCCCATTAATATCGGAAAGATTCGCACCTGACAATCTCATTACTTCCGAATCACATTAATACAGTAACTCAAGCGAACTGATATCCAGATATTCTTTTTCCTCTAGAAAAGAAAATGGTGGGTTATTCTTTATTTCATTAAAGTTGTTCATCAGGGTTTGATTTTTATTGGAAACCGAAAGTCCAGATACGTTTCTGGTCATTATCCAAGGGCCAACCGCACTTCTGGCAGAATTGAGCCATTTGTACGTGGATGGACGGCCGATTTCGAATTTATTCCCCTTTCCCCTTTTAGGGTTGCTTCATAAAGAAAACAGCGCAGATATTGGCACACGCAATCTATAGAAGCGCAGTCCATCGTTTGAATGAATAATAGTTTTTTGGGGTGAGCCTTTTCTTTTTTTGGTACGAAAAAGGGATGTTGCAACGAGGTTTTATTTGTTGTCTGGAATTGAAAGCTACCAGACTTTTGAGCGTTTGATTTACGTTCAAAGCTTCTTTGATGAATGTCTGTGGTGTTAAAATACAGTACTGGAAAAATACAGTAAACCGTATTCATAATAAAAACGGTGTTTTAAAAATATTAACTTCCTAAGTAATTGACGTGTAACGTCCATTGAGGACTTTATTAACAATTTGAAATTAATATAATAATACATTTCAACATTTTAAACACCATATCAGGTGAAACAGCGCCTGCGCTGTGTTTCGCCGAGTGTGTGAAGGTATTTGACGATTGGTAGACGAGCAGACACTGCCAAACTTTTAACTCCCTTCCCCCGATAGGGCTTCCGGCTTCCTCAGTCACTCAGCGTGACACGGCAGGCCCTGCTTCACACTGATTTCCCGTGAGGCTGTGGTATCACTCCAGTCAAGCCAGTCCTTTCATGCCGAAGCGTGGCTCTACCACGATAATAAGTTAAATCTAATGACGACAACACGGTTTGTGCTAACTTTAATTCCACCTCACACAAGCAAACTTGGGGCAGCTAAAAATACTCAAACTAAACCAACCTAATTTGGCTCAGTTAGTGTTAACCAAAACAAACTAGTTCATTTACGAAGCTATAACACTGGCCGCTCACATGAACTTCGGAATTTTATTCCTTTTACTTACGGTTGGGGGAAAATTAGAGCAGAAAAAAGGGGAAAATTGTTCTAACAAATAAGATTTTGGTAATAATTGAATGAAATCAAAAGCAGAACTTTTTAAACGAATCGTTTTCAGTGTAGCGTTTCTTAAATTTTGTAGTACTGAGATCAGAAAAGGCTCCTTTTTAGGGTTTAGTACTCAAAGGTAGAAAATTATCAGTCTACCAATTAAGTAGTAAGTAATTGAAACAAGAACATTTACAACATTATGAGTGACTTAAAACAATAAATCATCCCCTGTTTTTCTACCCTTAAGGTTGTTTTTTTTTCTCAAATTGTAAGGGGATCGACCAAAATAATATGACATTTGGAGTCTTAGTAAAAACATTTCAGAACATGCTACATAAAAAAGGTCCTCCTTAGTTTGTTTAGGCAGTTGAAAAGGGAAGAAACATTTATTAATTCTGAGAGGGAAAAACAAAAAGAAATAGACCTTATTCAACTAGTGCTAGAGCGTTAACCGAAACAAACTAGTTCATTAATCAAGGTATAACACAACCAGTTACATAACGCTGCTTGAGCTAATCAACGTCTAGGAAGCCGGCTGCAATTGAGGCAATTTGCGCCAGATGTAATGCACCGATTGATTGACTGTTGCTTAGAACTTGGTTAATAAGTTTGTATTGGTAGCGGTATACTTTGTAAGGAGTCTTGAATTTTGCTTATAACATTTTTAATTTAACTTCAGTAATGGGAGGTGGCATTACGGTAGTCACAAAATAAAGACATATAGAGGGTTGGGTCTGAGTGATATTAGTTTAATGGATAAAAACGCGCCTCCCTGTAACCCTCACGCTCTCACGTATCTCTGAAAGCAGAGGTTCGCTTGGTCTTTGATCCAGGATTTAGAAAGTAAAGTTATTACACGTATGTAGCTACTTCCACCTGACTTTCACAACTCTATAAGAGTACAATATATCGTACCTGAGCTGTATTTTGCTAAATAAGTGGGGTACCTGAGACACTTACTACACTACTGATAAAATACAGTAGCCTTACCATGAGTTTGAAATACTCGCTATCGAAAATTATCGCTTTGTCTCTTTATTTGTGATGCATTTGAAAGAGACAGAGCAATAGTTTACGTTATGTCAGTTTTAGATGTCAACTCATGGTAGCGCTACAGGTGACCTTAGGCGGTCAGATGCTCTGTGTGTCACCAATCTCAAAGAAACAGGTCAAACAAAAGTTGTAATATGAATCATGAGGATCGTATTGTTGTGAAAGTTCACAAACCTAACTTTTACTTAAGGCGACGGTTACGGTGTACTAGCGACGCCAATTTATTTAAATTTTAAGCCACTAAGCCTTACATATTTTTAACAATTACGAAGCTTCAGCCTTTCAGCCAGGCCAAAAACTAGTGTACAAGAAGTACTTTTTGGTCTGTTATTGCACTTGAATTCTTGACAAACGCCAAAACCGTTACTTTCGACGTTACTCCAAATTGCGAGTCGAAAATCGATTCGTGGTCGATTAGAGAATTATTAAATAAAAAGTATTTAGTGTTTATCGAGAGACCAAAGCTGCATACTTGTTTATTCAGTTTAGCAGCTAACAATTTAAATCAATTAGCATCGCTAGTGTGCTTCCTATCGCCTTAAGTTGTCTGTGTCAAACCAAACACCTATGTGCTGCAAGGCAAGACAAAGTTTAGATTACACGGCACTAGGGAGTGTGAATAGTGCATAAATGCACTAAATGATGAGAAAGGGACTGCGGTGTAAGTTAGGAATGTAATCTATGGAGTTCTGTAGGTACATGATGCAGAAAAGAATATGAAAACGCCGCGGCTCAAAACGTATTGTCTTGCTTTTCGTTAGAAATTTATCAAATCAGGCTTTATTGGTGGTGATGGTGATACCACTGTATGGTAAAATCCATCTTTATCAGCCTGATAGCTGCTTGATCTTAATAACCCTTATCAACTAGAGCAACATCATGTTTACTCGATCAGAATGAACTTTACATCTTTGGATAACTATTAGACATACATATTTACACAGGTAGAGTGAGTAATGTCACTCACTGATACCTAGATTAACTTAAGTTACGTGGCATGAATTGCCGTACATACAAATTTACTCGTGATTAGCAGTTCGTATAAGAACAAAATCTATCCTCAATTATGAATAGAACACACCTACTTTGGTCTTATTGATTGCTACTATTTCAAGCTCGAAGCTACCGTCGGATCAGCAGTATCAATGATACTGGGAGCTCACACAATATTATGAACCCTTAAAAAGTGGTGACTTTGATACATAACACATCTGTGGTAGTAGATACGACTTTAAACTACACGTGAAAAAGTTTGTTTTTAAAATTGGTGAATACCTTCCAATGCAGTCATAGATTGTTTTCACGGTCTACGCAGAATGTTTTCAAAATGATAGCAATAATAATATGGCGTTTTATAGTGGATACCGTATTTGGATAGTATAAACTCTTTATACCGTGGTTTTTAAATAAAAGAGATAATAATGAGAGCTGAAAACTCTTTTGTTTGCGTAAAAGTATTCACTGCTCAATCAAATAATGTTAGTTAAAACAAGAACTATAAACATAACTCCTTTAATTTAAAGTACAATTATTGTTTAAAAGCTCATTAGATTATGTAAGAAATAAAAAATAAAACGGCCATCGCAGAGTTTGTGAAAACCGTCAATTGACATCCGAAGGTAAAATATAACAGTTTTACATTTGCATTGTATCACCAAATCGAACAACATAATTGCATAAGAATGTAGGTATGTTTTATTGATTGAGATGAGATGATTTAAGAAAAATAATTCAGTAGGTTTCTTGCACATTTTTGTATAACAATGAAGTAGCACGGAATTTCATAATATTGCGCAGCGAAACCAATATCTTCTTAGAGGTTAAAGTACTAAAAGATCCCTGATATTCTCGACGGAGCAATCTCGTGACTCCCAACGTAACGCGATTTCTCACAATCAGGGCAGCAAACACGACAAACTGCATACTGAGAGTGAATTACAATCTGCTTCAATGAATAATTCACTCCTCAGCCAACTCATTCAGTTCGGCTATTGGATTCGAAAATTTGATTATTAGAACTTAAGCCTTAATAGATGCAAGGATGATAGGTGGACTATTAAACTTACCGAACTGCAGCCAAGATAGGGACTGCGCCCTATGGACCACCTGCCCGTTGGTCTGAAGATTTGTAATGGTAGCAGGAAAACAATGGATGAGGTTGCCAGGGGACTGTAGGAAGTGGTGTCATAGAGAAGAGGCCCATACTTAGCAGCGGGTGGATGTGGGCTAATATGATGATGATGATTGGAGTGATAGACTCAGCATCGGGTGGATGTGGGCGGTTATGATGATACCTTAATAGGGTATACATAACTAAGAAAAAAGTAAAGAAAAGGCATTGTTCCACTGGAAGGCCAGGGCTTCCATCATGTAAAAAATCCAGTCATCGCTAGTCATAGGATAGTGACATTGCTCACCGGTCGAACGGAAATTGTATTTGTATCTGTATATGTAATCATGTTATTGCTTTAAATCTGTATGTTATTGCTTTATTCTCTTATTTTTCCCTGGTTTTTTACACTATACGCATTTTAATTTCACATACCTAATGACATCTAATTTACTAATTTTATTTATTATTTATTTGGTTCTTATTTAACATTATTATTGACATCATTAATTTATGACTGACTAATCTTATAAGCGTATTGGATAGTGACATCTGTTAGTTTGTAAGAAAATGTGTACTAAGCAAATTAATAAGGTTCGAGCATGATGTCATGGCACATGCACATAGTATTTCGCGCGAATGGTGAAATGTGACATTTCACAGTTAGAACAATGGCGGTTTGAATCTTGCAACTTCTATCATAACGCGATTTCTCACAATCAGCGCTGCAAACACGACAAACTATGCAGCGGCTGAATCTCAAGCTGGTTCGATGAATTATTCAATCCTCGGCCAACTCATTCAGTTATACTATCAACTTGGGGACGGCGAAGATTTGGTATAGAAGGCAGAGTTTATATTTTATTACTTAATGCCTAGCCAGCTGATTTTATAAGGCAGAAGTTTTGAGGAGATATTGTATTCTCGTGGTATTGCAGATAGCAATTACTTAGGAATTACTCTAGATGCGTCTTAGGCAAGTACGAGTAGTTATTGTAAATTATAACTCGGTTTAAGTCGACATTGAGACTAAATTAAATTTAGCACATCAATCTCTTTCAAAGTCTAAATGACTTTGGTCTAGTTTTCTAATCAAGATTTTGTCAACAATTTCTTAGTTGCTTACGGATACAGAGTAAAACTTAAATCGATAAACTTGCAAAGTCTCTCATCTCAGCATGTTTTTTCCGGTTGCGTCCAAAGCTATTGCTTTTGAGCTCGGTACGCTTATAAAATGAGAAGTTGGGGGGGCCGGTAATTTCAATGAATAGTATAGGTAATGAAGCGACTACTGTCTGATATGCGCAACCCTTTAAAAGGGGAATCATACCAACCGATTCATACGTGTTTCAGAAATTATCTGGAGCGTGCAGGTTTCCTTACGATGTTTTTGCCGCCGAGCTGATGGAAGAAATAGAATATATTAAAAAATTCAGAATAGCTTGCTTATTCACTGAGCTACCATCGCTATAATATTCGAGTTCAACTAATTTAAAATTAACGCCGATATCTTTCAAAGTACCTTGGTTCTAGTTGCCTAACCATAAATTCGTCAAAAGTTAGTACTAAGTTGCTCATAGATCCGAAAATGGAACTATCGTCAAAGTTGCCAAGTCTATTTCCAAGATATCTTAACCTGTGTAAACTGTTTCTGTTACTAAAACATACGTCAGCTACCTTAGACCCAGGTAGTTTCCGAGAGGTATTGCCTACGTCAAGCAGGTCGAGCAAATAGAGGGTTCCGTACCGTATCTGCGGATAAGAGAACGCCGTCTCCGTGTTTGACCGTTCAAATAAGCGGTCGTAGAGTTTGTCGGAGGCAAACGGCTAAGTTGTATAAACAATGTTCAGAGGTTTCATTTGAGTTAGATATACCTACCTAATACTATGTGTTTGTTTTACCTGTCAAATATCTCTCGAAATCCGTTTTTTTTTGATTTCATGGTGTTCCGGGACGTCGGTATAGTTGGTATACCTGCCTAGTGTCGCTATGAAATCTAAATAAGAGGATAGACCAGGCGATGGATAAGTCCTACCGAATACCAACTAAAAATATGGAAAAGCACCGTTTCATCGTATACCTACATCCCTTCTCCAAAATTGAACCGATTGAAATGTCTTTTGCATTGCTGTATGAACCAGAGACACAATTAACGCCTCGAATAGTTTTTTTTATCATTGGCGCAGCTCTAGGCTGAAATGTTGTCGTTTTTCATACGTATTTGCATCCAGTAAGTTGTGTTCAAGAGATCAAATATCTTGATGCGGCTTGCTTGATAAAGATCGCTTACATATTACATACATTATACATAACACTCTATACTAAGTTTGCCTAGACCCAGTCGCCACTTAGCCTTTATTAAAAGGGGTGTAAAATCAATATTTACCAATACTACCTAAAATATACTCCAAACCAATTGTTTGACAACCCTAACCTTCATAACAAAACTTCACACAAACAATTGAAACATCCCAAAATTATAAGGTTATACAAAGGGTCTATTAACTATGTAATAGCTTCGCCAAATTGCCGATAGGAAACTTAGTCTATAATAAATAGACACAATTTGTTACCATCAGATCCCTCCCGTGCAAATGGACTAGTGATGGGACTGCAGTACCGACACGAGAGAGAGAGAGAGATAGAGTTATAGCTTACGTTGGATTACTCCAATCTGAAAAAAAAATCGATATTGGACCAAATGTGGTCGACTTTAAGGTTTTAAGTCAAATGATGTCAAATTCCTAAGATTAGAAAAAATATTACTGCTACTGAAAAGGCCCAAATAAGATGTTCTGAAAAGTGTAACAAGAACGGTTTTTGAATAAAAATAAAAATGTATATTGGAATTTCTAACAATAATGGGAACTTGTTCACTTTAGTTAAAATCGATTGGTTTTACAGTCATAAATATTCTAATTCGCAACCCCTATTGATGTATTTGTTTTACTCGGTAGCTAAAATAATTCTTAAAAATTACTTTATTGGCTAGTCTTAAGTATAACTCAACCAGTCGTCGAGTTTTATACGACATGACGAATGTGAGTCGATCATACGAGTTGAGCGTGACTCAAGCTCAATAGGCCGTGACTGGATTACTCGAATGTGGACTTTGAGTAAAATTTTAACAGGAGTCAAATTGCCTTCCATTCCATTACCAAAATTTGACTCTAGCCACTTAAAACTTCTGAACTAACAATGTAATGAAATAACAATTTTAGAATTTCCAAGTTTTAATAAGTGTCGGTTTTGTGTAGAAGAAATCGTAATTGTTCTCGAGTAACGAGGTATTTATTTTGGGAATTTGTCGGTGACTTCATAATTAAATAAATTTGAGATCGATAAGTGCTAAGACTGGTTAAACGGTGTTTTTGTCCAAGTTCTAATTTGAGAAGGCTTTTGAGTGAAAATTGTTTTCTAAGCAAAATGGAATGTGATTAATTTAAAGTGGAATTGAAATTTGTTAATTACTTATAACAATAATTTCTAGTCTATATAGACTATCGATATCGATAGAGTAGTGTTTCGTAATAAACACTTTGCTTTATGTCACATGAAACCTGATCCTTAAGTACGACAAAGTTACTTTTTTTTTCGAAAAATATCTATAAGTGCACTTTTGTAAGGAATTTACAGCACTACGGTAGCAAACCGAACAGGGTAAATGCGAATCAGTCAAAATTTCATGACAAATTGCACACATAAATGTCGGACTTCAAACCTTTGTTGCTTTACAATGTTTGTTGATGAAACAAAACAAAATATTTGTGTTGATTCTGTGTCTGTGGGTCCTTCGTTGTTCCTGGTTTTCATAGCACAAGCGGAAATCGTAATTTAGAATTAACGAAGTTTAATCTATACTCCTTATAAAGAGATAACTTTTATGGACAACGACAAGCCTTATAGGTAAACCGAAAACACGAAACGCTTGCGCGATGTATTTGGACACAACGCCATCTATTGGTTAATTTCTGAATTACGGTCCCGAAGCGAAGTGAGGGCGGGCCACTAGTACAAAATAAGTACATAACACTCAAGAAACTGAACAAATACAATCATTGAACATGCTGTTTCTATCATTATATTGTAATAATAAACACTGGAAGAAATATTTTATATTCAGGCTTATAGGCATTACGTAAGAAACTCGAAGTCTAATTGCTTTGTGTCTGCTAAGCCTGACTGACAGCTGAACAACTTAAGTCTCGTATGGGCTACAGCGATTAAGGGGTATGCAATCATCTATAGGATTTTGGTAGAGCCTTTCCATCAGTGCTTTCATTTAATTGTCCAGAACTGTGCGTTTCTTGGAATTTTCTTCCACCAACCTCAGTTTTGTGGAATGGTTTAGCCACAGCAGTATTTTCTGACGGCTATGACTTAGAGACCTTCAAGAGAATAGCGTACTCCTTCTGAAAAGGCCCGCATCGCATCAGTGACCTCTCTGATCTCGCAGATATTTATGAGTGGTAGTGATTACTTACCAGCATTTAACTCGCTCCTTTGCCGTCTCAGGTAAAAAAAGTGTATTGATCATCGCATTTCTTACTATTATAATGCAGCGATGTAGTTAACAGTAAAAATCTACTGCCTAATGATCGTTGACACTCTCATCAGTTACTTATTTTCATACACGACGTAGAGTAGTATGAGAACTATTTTCCGCTCAGAAATTGAACTATTTAGCCATATTTAGGTTAAAAACAAAGTATCAAGACTGCCAAGGAAAAGTACCTATACATCCCATTTCATCCCTCTGTGAAACGCGCCAAAATTAAACGTTGTCTAGTGGTTAATACGTTCCCAAGTGTATTCTTTATGAGGGCATTAGGCAGATAAGTAAGACATAATGAGAGGACGGCTTTGTACCGAGCGAGCAATATGAGCCAGCGCTGGCGTAAACAACGGGCGGCGAAATGAACTCAGTCTTTGTGTTCAAGTATCTATAACTATGTGTAAGAGTCGGCTATTAGAAACTGCCTCAAAAACCACTCGGTTGTTAATTTAAAGTGTAGTAGTACAAATGTGAAATTGTGGAGGTAGGATTGGAACTGACATAGAGAAAAAAAAATGGGAGTTGAAGGGTACGTTATTGGTCCTCATTCATTTGTAAGAAAGAAAAATTACTGTCTACCCTTTGTCCTAAAAAATAAATAAACACAAAGTTAAAATATAAAGTACATGTTATAATAAGTGGTACAGGCAAGACCTTAAATAGCAACTATATAAGTAGATCACTGTGAGTGTAGGATACACTCTGTAGGGCGACAAAATTAGAGAGGAGGAGGATCACCATTATTCAGAAAAAATTATATTCATCATTATCATCAGTCATAATTATTCATTTTGCGATTATTGTAAGCGAGAGGCCCCACCGCGAGTTGCCACAAGTACGCTGCCAACCTTTTGATTCTCCTTCATCACAGATTGCGCCTCTTACTCGGCGAAACACAGCGCAACCTCTGCTTTACGTCAGTTTTCTGGGAGGCCGTGGTACGTACAGCCACACATCAAAGTATACAAAACTGTCAATTTTCCTCAATCTACTCTCACGTTACTGTCAAACACATTAGGTTGAATATCAATTGAAGAAATTTGACAGGTTGTAGTAACCTGATGTGTGGCTGTCTGTACCACTCCGATCGATTGCTAGCAACTCAAGTAGAATTCACTTCCAATTACCTACTATTATTATAAAATAAATTTTCAGAATTTTCCAACAATGAGATTCGCTTACAGCTTCCACAAACATGGTAATTTCCGATAATGCTCTATGCGAGTTTCTAGAAATATTGAAAGCTACTCGAAAAATGTTTAAAGCCAAACATAATCTTGAAATTTCACGTGAAATTTCCCAAATGAAATTAATTTTATCATTTTCATTGCATTTTCATATACCTTGCTGAATGAAATTTCCAGTAGTTGTCCACTTTATAATTTCAACGTTTATTTCAACATGAAAAATATTTTTATTATTTGAATTTTTCAGCGTAACTTTTTTCAACAAATTAGGTCAAAAAATATTGGGGTGCGATATGATGTACTTATATGGTTGTCTTATATTTTTTCTTGAATTTTAATTAGAACTAAGCTATTTTGCTTTACTTTGCTTTAATCTTTATTTCTCTTATTAAAGTTTCGTACTTCAAAAGTAAAAAAAAAAATATCCTTATTGTATGTACTTTTGTCTATTTGGATGTGTGGTAAAACACGTAATATTTAAAGTAAATTTTTGGACGTGACTTTATTTGATATTATAAAATTAATTTCTAAATTGCTTCAAGTCAAATTCGAACTTTTTTATTCTCGTAGGGGGACGGAGAATGGAGTTAAATATAACTAGGCTTTATTTTTATTCAAAAGTAAGGATCCAAATAATTCAAAATCGATTCCTAAAATACTATAAATTTTTTGCAACCCTAACATTTGTAAAGATAAACTAATTCCTTATAGTTTTAACCCATGACTAAGTCCATTAATCAATGCCGCATACACTGTTCTAAACGTTTTCAATTAACCGTGGATAATAGCATTCAATATTGGTCTGCGTAATTGCATCATTCCTCAGTTTGCGTATTCGGAGCAATTACCCCTAGGTTCTGTTCCATCGACCTTAACCGGTAGATGGATTTGCATATAGAACAGTTATTCTGAAGACAAATTGCCCTTGTATTAATTTAAGATCGGATTCCGTTGAAGTACAAGCACATATCAATCTTGGATTCTGTGTACTTTCTGTTTAAAAGTTATTCCTTAAAGAGGTAACATCACCAGACTTAAAATCCATTTTCCTCCGAATTTGAATTTTAATATTAGAATAGTATTTTTTTAACTAGAGGTTGTTTTATAGGTAGTTAACGATTAAAATATTGGTGTAAATATTGAGGGAAACTGGGATCTAAGAACTGCTTCATTTCTTTGGAAATTACTAAGAAGCTGTTAAGCTGATTTCTAAAAACTTGTAGCCTTAATGAAGTTGTCTTTGCACAGCCAAAAAAAAGTTAGAAAAAATACTTTTTAGGGTTCTATAGTACGAGGTACAATAAGTCTTGCCTTGTCCGTCTGCCCGTCTGTTTGCAACCAAGCTTAGAGACTCCTAATACTACAAATCTGAAATTTAGCATCAACATACACAATGGTCACTTTAAATAGGTGGAAGAGTTAAATTTTGAAAATTAAAATTGGTTGCATATGCTCGGTGTCTTTCATGTATAGTACACTTTGTGGCTTAAGGGATGTAAATGTATACCGATATACCATTTCTAGAACCTTTACCCTCAAGATAAATTGCCGCCATATTAATCTAAGGTCGGATTCTGTGTCGGTACAATACCAATCTGTTTACATTACATTTGTCTACATTAGTTATAGTTCTTGCAATTTAGAAACGCTTACGGGTACACAAACAAGCTTGTCATTGTACATAAATTACTGGCTAGAATGAGTTATTATATCTAAAACTGATTCTAATTAACCCCCGACGCAGAAACGAGAAAATGTTATATAAAGTTTGCCATATCTGCCTGTCTGTCTGCCTGTGGCAACGTAGCTAGGAAATTCAAAATTTTAATAAATTAATTCACACAAGATCTCACACAATGATCTGATCTCCGTAATAAGTAGCTTAAGCATTTGTGTTACAGATATCAGACAACAAAGAAGCACAAATAAATAATTATAATACTTGAATACATAATACAACACGCATACAGAACAAACACAAGATTTCATCACACGAACGTTGTCAACTTCAATGAAATTACTTTGATATATTTATCACAACTATAAGCTAAGTTAATTTATAATTCACTAGCAGCCGCCCGCGACTTCGTCCGCGTGGAAAAGTAACTTTTTACCCCCCTTTTAACCCCTTACAACCCCTTTTTCGCAAAAAAATACGCCTATGTTCTTTCTCAGTGTCTAGATCATCTGTATACCAAATTTCATTTAAATCCGTTCAGTAGTTTTGTCGTGAAAGAGTAACAGACAGACAGACAGAGTTACTTTCGCATTTATAATATTAGTTAGAATTTCGGTACTTGGTTAGTATTCAAAGGTAATAGTTACAAGTTTTGAATCTGTAATATTTTATTCAACATCTTATTTGTCAGAACGGTACGTACATATTTTGCTGAGAGCGGCTAGAAATAACACTATGGGCTTATGAAAAAGTGTCGCCTTTCAGTTTAAGCGGCCCACTTTATTTGACGGAATATGAAATTACTTTTTTCTTGCTAGAAAGGCCGATTTCTCTACTCGGTACTTACTACCTACCTCTTCTGAATACCTTCAACATGTGAGACTTAACTTTGGGAGAGCCACGCTTCGGCATGAATGGGCCGGCTTGACCGGAGTGATACCACTGCCTCACAGAAAACCGGCGTGAAGCAGCCCCTGTGCTGTGTTTCGCCGAGTGAGTGAGGGTACCGGTGGCCCACTCGGGGGGGAAGGGGATAAAAGGTTAGGCAGCGCACTTGTAACTCCACTGGTGTTGCAGGTGTCCATGAGCGGCGGCAATTGCTTACCATCAGGTGATCCGCCTGCTCGTCTGCTACCTATCACATAAAAAAAAGCATAGAATACGTAAAGAAAGCCTAGTGACACCAGATAACTACGTCAGCAACAAATGTCTGGCCATGCCACCACCATGTCCATATGGTATTGCGGGTGTCTCTTACCATCAGGTGATCCGTCTGCTCGTCTGCCACCTATCATATAAAAAAAGTCGAACTCAGTCTTTTAGGCCTGGTGGTGTAAATTATTCTGTAGGCGACGGTGGTGGCATGACCATACCTTTGCACACAAACATGGGCACACAAAAAAAAATGTACAAACCATTATCCATACATACTATTTATAAAGAAAAAGAGATAAACTCCATAGAAATTGACAAACCTTATTATACAAACTGAAAAGGCAAAACACTAGAACGTTGCAATCGACACCAGCGCCATCTATTGGTAGGCAGTGGAACTACTGTACCGAAACGAAGTGAGGGCGGGTCCACTAGTCTAAATATAAATTCAATCAAGAACAGTATCTACATGCTGAGTATCTAGCTGTGACTTGATCAGCCTTTTATATTGTTCAAATCAACTGGAAAATATGTCCGATATTCCGGTGCATTCGTTTGCTATTTTATTCGTATTGTCTTTTCTATTACGTACAGTAGAGGTTTGCCAGTGCTGGCTGTTGGCGCAGATCTCAAGAACGATGCATTTGAATAGCATGTCTATAAAACTCAAATACTAACCCTAATTATTGTATTATACATATGTGTGTGTGTATAACGCCCCGTTTGTCTAGTGGTTTAAGTACCGGGCCATGATCTCGGGGTCCCAGGTTCGAATCCCGGGTCGAGCAAAAGTATGTTTCGAATTTTTCAAACATAGCTCGGGTTTGTGATCACCAATCCGCATTAGGCAAGCGTGGTGATTAAGCCTAATCCCATCATAGTAACAATAACTTGATTTATATGATGGTGGCCTTTGCCCTGCAGTGGGACAGTATATAGGCTGATACTTTACTTTACTTTACATATGTGTGGCCGGCGCTGGTCAAACGATTGACCTTGAAGTCACCCTTAGTAGTGGGTGAAATGTATGACACCCTGTGTCTTTCAAGTTTGATTTACTCTATGTCAATATATAAAATTTCTACAGCTTCTGCCAACTCTGTGATTTTAATAAATTATTTTTAAGAAAAAAACAGCTTCACACGTATATTAATTTGATGGGATTTAAATCAATGTGATTTCTAGTGACGCTTACATTAAAAATAAATATATGGGAATATTTCCTAAAATTGTGTTGCATAGCACATTGCAAAATAATATTTTTATCAATAGTAATAAAACAGTTTTGATAGTTTTCATGAAATAGCTTTTCTCGTTACATTTAAAATGCCTTTGAAAAGCAAATTTTCTGTCTATTTTTTAATATTCTTCAGATGCACAAAGGTATAGTTTAGATTATCTCTTTGAATTACCTTAATTTTAAATTTTATAACGATATTATAATTTATTTATTTTAAAAAGTCTGCTAGTAGATTAAAGAAGGATAATTAAAAAAATACCGATTTTTTAATCTTTAGGTAGGTTTAAAGTCAAAAAGGCGTATGTCAATTGCCTTTGAAACTTCAGTTCAGCAAGAATATCGTAACTTAAGCGACTCTGACTTTCTTAATGTTGCAGAAAATTGTTAGTGCCGCTCTTGACAAATTGTTAAAGATCAAGTTTATGTGACGCGCCTTTTTAGCTAAGAGTTTCTATTGAAATTTTTAATTAAACAGTGACTTTTGCTAGAGAAAATGTTCGGGAGTTTTGAAAATGTTCTCAAAAGTTCTCTTTTATGGCTATGAATAAAAATAATGTGGGCGTGAGAAGACAGATTTCTTTCAATGACCTCGTAAAAATGAGATAATAAGGGAGGTCGCCTACTGGTGTCTCCAAGCGAAACGTCGCACATAGGGACAGAATTTTAATTTGTGGACATAAGATTTTTTATGATCCCAAAATGATTCCACTACTACGACCACCATAAGACTCCTGCTCAAAACTCGAGCTTATAGATTTAGTATTTTCATAACAATAACATTTCTCTAAGATACTAGTAAAACATTTAAACGGTTATGACCATTCGAGGAAATGTCAGTAGCAATCTTACAAGTTGAGAAAATGTAAACTAACTCGGACCAACTCTAAACTTGGCCTTCATAAACAATAATACTCGTAAGTTACCAAGGAAGTTATTAATTTTGTTTATTAGACTAGACTTGTGTTAAGAAGATCCATCCTCTTTGTTCGAGTTGTAATAAAATACTTAAAGTAATTTAATAGATGGATTCGTAAGCTAAGTATGTAATGCATGACCATGATAAGTAGGGTATCGCAAAAGAATTAAAATTAGCTTAAAATAAGGGTTAATTAACATTACTCTTACACGTTAAGTTTATGAGATGTTTTATCATCAAGGTACGTGTCCACTGAATAATATATATATTTTTTTTAAATTGTAAGGCCCATTAGCCTTTTAAAAGGCATAAAACAATTGATTTTCCATTGTGTCTGCTGTCTGGGCGTTACGACGATGCTTGCCGAATAACTGGTCTTTTTTGGTTTTTAATACAGTCTGGTAATTTGTTAAATATTATTATTGATCTGTAATAGGGGTTATTTTTGAAAATTGATAATTTAGGTTCTGGAAGCATCAATTTAGTACTATAACGACCACTGCTTGTGAAATAAACGGGTGATATGTGTACAATTCACTAACATTAATTACATTTACGAACAACATACATATATTGTGGTTTTGAGGCCTACATTTGTAATATTAGCATTGAAACACTGTTCCTGGAACTGTATAAACACTACAATACGAGGAACAGTGACCTGCCATAGACAGCTACAGCTGAAAGCGTCCTGCGAAGCGTGAAGCGAAATTCTCACTTAATAGTATCTACAGTTCCAATTGTTACGGCTATTTGTACTAAAGCTTAGTAGCATTACTAGCCGCCCACTCACTGCACAAAGCATGTGGTACCTAGTTGTTTCATAATACAATATTGAATATTATTATTTCACAGGCTCTATCGGTAAACTTTTATGCACCTTTATCAGTCTTTTAATATTAAGACTTTTAAAAACCACCTGTATATTATAATAATGAAGTGCAGTAAAATTACAGCCTGTATAATGCAGGAAAAACGCCTATATTATAGAAGTCAAGTCAGCGCTAATGATGAGATGAGGCTTAATCACTACGTGTGTTTAATGCCGATTGGTGATCACAAACAATAACAAAAAGTATGGTTTTAATTTGTCGAAAACACTCTTAGTTTTCGAAAAATTGTACGATCCATCGTACTTTTTGCTCGACTCCGGAATCGAACCGTGAACCCCGAGATCATTGCCCGATATTTAAACCACTAGACCAATGGAGAGTTCTGTCTTTATAAAGGCTGTATATATAGTAAATTTAATGTACAAATGAAAATACAAATAACGTTTATTGCTTATTAAAGATACATATTACATGAAATTAGGTAAAGTAACTTAAATTTATAGGTGTACAATAAGCAAATGGAGGTGGCTCAGCTTGTGCTGCCACGGAAAGATACAATCCTGGCAGCGCTGATTTTCAGCCAGTCCAGCTTCTCTGAGGGTGGAAGTAATGTAATTATAAGACTGTATGCAATATGATCTTGTTTTGAAAACTAACATTGTATTTTCAAATTGTGTTAAATAATGTACAAAAATCACTATCGCAACCTCAATAATCTTTATTGCTGTAATTTATCTTATAAATGTTGATTACTCAACTGAAATCTAATAAGATTTCACGTGAGTAACAACGCAGCTATCAACATTATTTTATAAAGGAAAATCATTGTTATAAAAAGTTTTATGAGAGGATGAAATACGTTTTATTATTATTTTGTTAAATTAATATTATTACAATTTATCTCTGTCGCTCCATTTGTACCTTGCTACCTAATTAATGAGTACAAATTTTTCGGTTTACATAAATTAGGCACTGTCAACGACGGACCATCGTTAAACTTAATGACCGTAAGAAAAATGCAAAATAGGTTTGCAAGACACAAAGGCAAGACCACTTGTTAAGAGTAATAGTCCATAAAATATTATATTAGTATTGCAGGATATATCAGCATTGTCACAACTTACCTCTGTCACAACTCGACTGCGCCTAGCATGACAAAGGTGAATTGTAACTAAGTTGATTTCTAAACAATGGCAGGAGACAGTTGCATACAAATAGGTTTAGACAAGACACAAATACGTAACAATTACAAATATAATTAATGAAAGCTTAATAGTTGCGCGTGTATTTCTCGTAAGATATCAGTATTGTAACAACTTTCTGTCACAACTCGACCACGTCTCCCTACCTAATTAATGGGTAGAAATAACGTCTTGGTTTACGTAAATTAGGCGCTGTCAGCTCCACTCGGACCATCGTTAAAGTTAATGACGGCAAGAGACACCGCGGGGACCTTGGGGGCCCGCCGTTTAAATGTTTCTTTATTACTCACTCATACTGATGTAACTTCTGCGTAGCGCTTGTGTTATGATAAAGAATCTCCGACGTCTCAGCGACTTATAAAGCAGCCTTAATATTATTGATTTTTTATGTGATAGGTGGCAGACGAGTAGACGGATCGCCGCCCACAGACCACAAGTGCCACAAGCGCGCTGCCAATATTTATTGGGGGGAAAGGTTCCCTCAATTGGGCCGCCAGTCTTCTGTGAGGCTGAGGTATCTCCGATCGAGCCGACCCATTCATGCCAAGGCGTGGCTCTCCTACAGTTAAGTTAGTAGTAGTTAAGTTAAGTAAAAATATGTTTAACTTCTTTTTAAACTGGTTTGTAGGTACTCTTTGAACACGGATCCTTAAAGATGTAGGATATTATGCAACTTTATACTCGTAAGTTTGAAAATGCCGGTTCAATATACCAACAAAATGTTTAAAATCTAATTACAAAATGTGATGAAATTAAGCAGCCTTGGAAACTTTGAAGTTTTAATTACGAGATTTGAACAAAACAAGCAAAGTGATTACAGTAATTTCTAAATTCCAAACTTGTTTGTGGTTCTTGTTTAATGGTTTTACGTAGATTTTAATACTTGGTCGTAGTTTTGTTTGCTGTATGTGATACATTTTATGTATCGTTTAACTTTAAAGCCACGTTTTCTCTATGATAGTAAATAATAAATAAATAATGTAGTTAATGCCAATATTTATCTATATCACTAGAATAATATGGTAATAAGCGCTGCCATCTTTCAATATAATTTTCAATATAATCCACTACCTAATACCATACCATATCATATTATTTTTTTTTGACACGCTGATCCAAAGCAAGTCATCGTCAACATCATCATTATATCAGCCCACAACCACCCATTGCTGAGTATAGGCCTCTTCTCTATCTCGCCACTGTCTACGGTCCCCAGTCCGCCTCATCCCATTACCATTACAATAGGGTATTTGACTAATCTCGATACAGTAAAAAATATTTATAATTTACCAAAATATAGGTAAATAAGAACCAATAGCCTAAATTTTCAGTTAAAAATATAACGTCTAGCTGGTTTTGTGAGCATTCAAAGTTTCATGGGCAAGTCCATTTTTAAAGTATAAAATTAAAAAAAAATATATATATAATTGAACTACCCGTACATTTTCAACCAACTTTTATTACAAAACCATTTACTTAAACGAAACATTTGATATAGCTACCAAACAAAATTTACTAGACGCGCACACAGAAGTTTGAGTTGTGACGTTACACTTCAATAGCCATTTGTATAGAGCGTTTTTGGGCTTGCCCAAAATATGTGCTCTTTCAACGATGTTTCTTAAATTGAGACGTCTTTTGATTAAATACATAAAATATTTTAGTCAAATACCCAATTATCGTCTGACCAACGGGCAGGTGGTCTACCCACAGAACGTCGTCCTAATCTTCACAAAGCAAGCAAATTGTTCTAAGCTTATTCCGAATAAATTATTTATTGAAATCCATCAAACCTGTGTGTACCTGAGAGGGTATTTCTCAGTGGGCGAGTCCAACTCAAACTTACTTTTTTCAATTACAGCCTACGTACACATATTTCGTGATATAAAAATCCCGTATCGTAATTTATATGAAAAATAATTCTTATTCATACATTTGCGAACAACAGTAAAGTTTCCGAAACATACTCATATTTCATTACACCGCAGTACACTTCGCAACGAATGTGTATTTTATTTTATTACTTTACGAATATTTCTTTGTTATTCCTGTTCTCTCATATCACGTTAAAGGAATTCGATTTGGCTCGTGGGTGACACGTGAGCGATATGAGTATTTTTTGTGAATATTTGGAGCAAGATGTTGTGTAATTATGTGTAGAGAGATGTTAGCTCAGTAGGTAGGTACGAGCACAAAATAATTACACACAGAAGTTAGACTTTGACCTGATTTTGAATTTAGAAGAGTTCGTTGACATATGCTAGGGTTGTTGCCCGGCATGAGTACATAAGCGTGCGGCCTCTACCATAGACCTCGACAGTTTGACAATCTTATGTCATAAGTTAGGATTAATGTGGTCGAAAAGGCGTTTTTGCCCGTTAGTGCGCATGCGATAGTATTCGATAGCGAGGATAGTATTTCTGAGTATTTCAAACTCATGGTAAGGCTACTGATAAGGTAGGAAGATAGGTAAGAGTTTACCTTCGATGCAGGGGTCGTAGAAAGAATCCAAGCATGTCAACAGAAAAAGTAGATGATCAAAAGAAAACTCTATAGGTACTCAATATTGAGCGGAGTTCGCGCCCGAACTGTATGGTAGGTATCAAATTCATACAGTTCTGACGCAAACTCCGTATAGCCTCAAAGTGATTCATACAGTTCTGCTCAATTAGTGAGTAGGTATAGTGTTTTTTATTTTGATCATCTACTTTTGCTGTTGACTGTACTTCCGGATTTTTAAAATCTATGTGCACATTTCTACCATTATTAGCTTTGCGGTGAGGAATATCATCATGGGGAAACTGGCATATTTGTGTTATTTTCTGAAACGTATTATGATTTAGTTGGTCTGGTTACCCTGTAAATGGTTTTCGAAGGTCAGACGGTAAACGCTTCATTCATGAGCGGCGGCAATCAAGGGATACTTTTACTCGACTGCCACCTACCTAACACATAAAAAAATAACAAATATTTCACTTTGTAACTTAATTTTTTTTACTTATTTTTTCAACCTAACTCGCCAAAAGAATTTCATTAACGATACCTATAAAGCGAGCTTCGTAAAAACAACTACTAAAATTTTACAGTGAATTTCTTAAAGTAGGCAAGTTACACTCAACGAGGAAATATTCGGCAAAGTTTAGTAACAAGCTGAAATCCAGACCTCAACTGCCCGTGGAAGAGGTATGGGTCTTAATTTCCCACGTGGCTTAGCGTTGAAGTTTCCAGCATAAGATAGTTACCTCCGACCCAGAATTTTATAGTAAATGTGCGAGAAAATACTTAGCGTCTGTTATATTTCGATTTTCTCAAAGCACTGTCTAAATTGTTTAAGGTATCTTTTAGGTCTTGAGAATTCCTTTGTGTAAGCTATGAACAGGATCAATCAACTAAGTTTTTGACGGATGTCTAGGAAGCCTTCGAGGAACAGGAGTTTATTATGAAAAATGTTTTCTTTTACGAACACATGTTGGGTAAGTTTGTTCTACTTGAAGCACCTAATCATGAATTGGTTGGTCTGGCTTCCCTGTGAAACAGTTGGAAAGGTCAGACGGTAGTCGTTGAATTGTAATCACCAAACTTATCAAATTCTGTTTTTTTTTATGTGATAGGTGGTAGACAAGCAGGCGGATCACCTGATGGTAAGCGATTGCCGTCGACCATAGACATCTGCAACAACATCATTAGAGTCACAAGTGAGCAGCCAACCTCTAACCCCCTTTCCCCCAATTGGGCCTCCGGCACCTTCACTCTTCCGACGAAACACAGCGAAAGCGTTGCTACACGCCGGGCTTCTGTGAGACCGTGGTATCACTCTGGTTGAGCTGGCCTATTCATGCCAAAGCGTAGCACTCCCACGGTCGAGAAATCATAGTCTTAAGAGTATCTCGAGCATCAAATCGACAGATTATGTTGCAACTGGCTATAAGTTAAGATTAGACAGATAGTAAGAGCATAATTATTAACCAGGTGATTTTTCATGTGATAAGTGGGACACAAACAGGCGTTTGCTGACCTGATGGTAAGCGATGCTGCACTAATTAACAGCCAGAACCCCAGTTTAATATATATAACCTGTGTTACAGATATCAGAACCAACAGTGGAATTACAAATATATACGTATAATACTTTTCCTTTGTAAATACATACTTATAATACATAGAAAACACCCAGACCAATACAAACGGACATGTTCATGCACACAAATGTTTGTACTGTGTGGGGATCGAACCAGCAACCCTTGGGCTCAGACGCAGCATTCACTACCACTGAGCCAAACGGGTCGTCAATCACAAGTGCTTTCCTTTTCCCGCTCCCCCAAATAGAATGTATGTATGTATGTGTATGTAATGAAGTAAGTATACTCGCATACAATCACCTTTTTCAATTTAAGCATGTATTGATACAATACGCCTAAACACCGAACGGTAATATAATATTATTATCTACCTGCCAAAAGGTAGATTAAAATTTATTACCCATTTATGAATATTGACAGCGCTTTGCCTGCTACTATAGGTGATTACAACACAAGCCGGAATATAGGGTTGTGACGCTACATCGAAAAAGCGTTATCGACACAAAATATCTATATCCAATTAGGAAAGTACGTTTTGGTAGAACACTTGTAATGGACTAAATTTAAACCATCAATTATCAATCTCACAAATTAATCAATCGATAAGAATGTAAACCAAGACAGCTGGTGACGCGATAAATTACTTTCTTTTTTCATTTAAAAATGACCTTCTTATTATAATAATATTTTTTAACTATAGCGATGACTTGATTTCTATGATGGAGGCCTTTAACCTTCAGTGGGAATTGTCCAACTGAAGGTTATACATTGGTATAGGCTGATAGTTTTGAAATTAACCTGCCTGGTCCTGCTAGTATCTACCTAAAGAAAGGCACGACATCAGAACAAAAATTCTCAGTGTTAGTCCAACAATTGAAAGTTGGTGGTCTTGTACCGTTAAGCCGTTGATCCTGCGTTAGATCTCTCTTCGATCTTGTGACACTAATATCACATTTAATTAAGTCGGTAAGGGAATAGAGAGTGCACCTGTGTTTGCGCATACACTTGAACACTATATATCCTGCATACGAGACTGACCGTTAACATTAGTTGCCGCAGCTAAATCGGTTGGAGGATATTATTAAAACTGCAAATGTAAACAATATAGTAATAGCTAGAGCGACTTTCAGTGACAACTCTGTTTTGGTATTCTCACAGTCGTCAATTATACCTACTCACTGATTAAAAACAAAACCTACCTTGTCACCTCAATTAATCTGTTTTTATCGATATTTCATCGGATTTAAATTAACTTTACATCTCTAGAGCGCCTAACACTGGCATTGTTTCCATCCCCGCGATTAACTTGGTTGATTTATTATTAACCATCCCCTTGTTTTGACCTTTATGAGTGTTTAACGCGCCAAATGTGCGCGGCGGCTTTTTAAGGGTCAACCCTTGTCTTAAATAAGAAATCGATATTCAAATACAGTACGTAATCACAATATAAAGACTGACACAGAAGGCTGACTCAGCCTTGATTTTGAATTTAGAAGAGTTCGTCGACATATGCTAGGGTTGTTGCCCGGCACGAGTACATAAGCGCGCGGCCTCTACCCTAGACGTCGACAGTTTGACAATCTTATGTCATAAGTTAGGATTAATGTGGTCGAAAAGGCGTTTTTGCCCGTTAGTGCGCATGCGTGAGTACATGACATATTTTTAGCTCTTAGTGGGGAATTATACTTCTGTCTCAGAGTCTTTATTTTGTGACGTAATGCAGTTAAGTACCGCATTAAGGTTAGAATAACCTGTATGTGATGGATATTATGTAGGATTTTTGAAATACATAAGAAGCGTTTGATTGGTACAGGTGCGCCGCTATAAGACAGACAGACAGGAACGTAATTTTAACCTAATGTTCATTATACAAATACTTCATATAAACGGGACTAAACACGACGGAATTCAATAAGTACTTAAGAAGTACTTGGATTTTGCAACGCGAAAGTTTAAAAACATAATGTTCACTATGTTTATGGTTACGTATGGATAGCCTCTGTGAGTGTTAAAATAAGGGTCAATATTTTTTTCTTATTTATGAATAGAAAATATCGCATTATCGTACCCAAAGAGGACAAGAGGCGCATCAGCGATTAATAAATTCCTTATTTATATAGACGTGTACGTTCACAGCACTTTTCATAGAGGTCAGATCGAGTCAAAAGTGTTTGAGATCTTAATACTTAACTGTGACCACCTATAATAGTAATGACCCACCGCATAACTGAATGAAAACAGTAAAACAAAAAGAAAATAATGATGTACAGCCAAGGCAAGACAACAAAACGCGGCGAGGGCTTTCGTCCTTATGTTGTTGACCTACCCCTTATCTGCACGGAGTGATTCGCTTCCACATTTTATAATGCGGACAGCTAAGAAATGGAAATCCTTACCGAGGACTGTTTTCTGATAAGTATAATCTGGACATATTTAAGGCAAGAATGAACAGGCAAACAGCCATCTTCTTCGCACTAAGCTTTAGGTAATTGTTTAATATCCTAGATCTCATCGTTCCTTTTGCGCGTTAACCTGCTACAAATGAGAAAATATTCAATTCTACCCTTTATCCATTTTGAACGACCGGCAACGCTTCAGTAACTCATCTAATATATGTAATTACTTATTATCGGATCACGTACTTGCTCAAAAGTCACTTCTAGCAATAAAAGCACTGCTAAAAGTCTGGTTTCTACAATCTATCCTTAATCTTCTTTCTCAAAAAAATAATACTTTTTTTTACTTTCACAAATGTGATAGAAATTTAGGTGACGGTTGATTAATTAAAGACATAATTTCAAACATTCCATGTGACGTCAGCACACACATGTTAAAATACGAAACAAAAGAAAATTCCTTTCTGAAAAGACCAACAGACTCGTAGCACAAATAAAATAGAAGAATAAATGTCAGGAGTTAAACTAGAATTTATTCTTGCTATGCCAGCGACCTTTCTGTTGTCACGCCGGCCGCGGGCGAAGATTCTACTGTTTGAGAAATACGAGTGTGTTGTCCCACGTTAAATTAGAATTAAAGGCTACTTTGTCCCTTTATAAAGTTATGCTTAATTGGTGATAGTCGCCGAAATATACTCGCATAAAGTGTTTGGTAAGTTGTTTAACAGGCTGACCCAAATAATGCTGGACGTAATAAACGTGAAACAGTGCCCCGTACACTTTGCCCATTTATAAAATATTCTGTGAAGTTATCCTTTTATATAAAATAATAATATAACTGATGATGTTTGTAGGTAGGTACTTACCAACGCTTAACCTTACAAAATATCAGAACTATAAACCTTTAACCCCCTTTTCCCATTGAGCCTCCAGTACCCTCACTCACTAGACCAAACAGAACTTTTCAGTATGTGAGGCCATAGTATCAGTCCGGTCGACCCGCGAAGCCACCAATTCCATAGAGAAAAGTAGCTCGCCCACGGTTAAAATATTGGATCTCTTACAGTGAAAACGCAATTGAGACAAAACTGAGAAACTTATTTTTCCCAGTTCTGATGCAGTATTACGCTAGAGCTGTTTGATTAATATCCGCTTTGTATTTTCTTTGTTTAATTTTATACTGAGTGGGAAATCGATTACTTGTTGTATTTTAACTTTGATTCCGCTTTTGAAATTAACTTTATTACGTAATTAACTAGTGCCCCGCCCTCACTTCGTTTCAGTACTTAATTTTGCTGTTAGTTCTAAGCTTACAAGCATCACCAACAGATGGCGCTGGATAATGATTACATCGCGCAAGCATTTCGCTTTTTCAGACTGTACATAAGATTTGTAAGAAAGATCTCTACAGAATTTACCTTTTTGTAAATATTATAGAAAAAAACCGGCAATTTATTAGATCAATCAGCACATTAGAAACAAAATTAAAAGTCGATAAGAAGTCAAAATGGATATGATTGCTTTGGTGTTGCGGTAGCTTGTGGACCCAGGGTTCGTTCCCCGGGTGGAGCCGACATTGTACCTACGGGCTATATCGACGAAACTAGCGCCGTCAACCTATTTACATTGATTGTGGCGACTATGCGATATTTTTTAAGAAAATAAATCTTTACAAACTATTAGTTTTTTAAGACGCAATAAAATTTTTATTAACACGCGTGTATCCTTCATTATTTTGTCCAACAATATTCCAGTACTTACTTAGACTTTTTATATTTTAGTACTTAAATCAGACTTTCAAAACAAAACCGGTGCCAAAAATCATACACAGTTCCATATCAATTTTGACTCAAACGGGAATGCAAATTTAAGAACCGACTTCATAGAGCGGTCCAATCAGGACTCGTCAGATGAAAGTTAACGAACTTGAAAAGTAACCCGATTTGTGAACTACGTTATGTTGCATAAAATCGTTTTTTTTCCTGTCCAAATGTTAATTATATATTCTGATAACTGAAATACAAGTGCTTAGGCTACTAATGAGTAGTATGGAGTAGTAGTCTGGTCAATGTATGAGATGTTGTGTGAATTTATTATTTTATTATTATCCACTGAGCTATAGTCGTTTTATTTAAATTCAAGTGTATTTAAATTTTGTGACCCAATTTATATAAGACAGGCACTCAAACCTGTAAGTACTCTGCCCGATTGAATACGTAATTACATCAGAAAACATGAGACTGGTTCAACTTACAAATCAATTATAAGTTACATAGGCCCAAAATATGACATAGAAACCCAAGTTCCCCTCGACATTTGGATGAATATTTCACAGAGCCAAATACTTAATTCGGGACACCCCGAATGTGTTCTGCTCCCAACCTACGATGTTAATATTAAAATATGTAAATCACAACATTACCATGCCCCACCTTCTTTCCGTGGAGTCTGCATATAAATGCAATGCCATATTATAACATGCTATTGAATGCGTTCTGGATCCTAACCTTTTTCGCACTGATTTCACTGAATATTTAATTTCACTTACGGGCTAAGTGATTCAATTTGGCTGGTTTTTGCTTTGCATAATTTTATCCCGAAATTTTCTTCCAGCTTTCTCACTGACACTTCACTAACCAATTTCTTCTCATTTACAATTCAATACGCATCTAGAGCAAATTTTATGTTTAGTAGGTACATTTTGACAAGTAATTTGGTTAATTTTAGGAGATTTCATTACTTTGTAGACGGGGCTGAATCTCCCCGGTGAAAGTTAATTGTATTAGGCATTTTGGACTTTTCCGTGAACCGAACACCGCGCCTAGTCTTTTTTTATTTATGAAACTTTCGTAAAATTAAAAACAGAATATTGATTGAGTCACCTTGATGTTCGAGCCGATGGGTAAAAAATAGATTAAATAAGTTAGAAATGCCTTATACCTCCCATTACCCTTCCACAATTAAAATCCAAATAAAGTAGGTATTTCCTAATTTATGTTATTTACTCATATACATCGTAATACAAGTTTTATTGATTCTATTAATCAATGAAATCATGACCAAATTAATGACTTCTAAAATTGTTTACGCTTCTCCATTATTTCGGTACTTTTCTGTAAGTATATGGAACACATTACATTAGTAAAATTGTATGAAAAAGAAAGTGAATAAACAACATATTAATTATGTTTACGTAGGAATATTCCAGGCAAGTGGATCCAATTGGGAAATGGAAAGTAATAAAGGCCAGTGAACTGGAACTTTTCAAAATGAGTGTGTTATCATGTAATTATAGAATCTTATTTCAAATAACTCTGAAAGTATCTCCCTCCCCCGCCTCGAGCGAAAACCTTTCCCTATAATGCGGAGAAATTTGGAATGTATATACGCTTGTGAGGATGTTTCTATTTTATGTGATAGGTGGCAGACGAACAGACGGGTCCCCTGATGGTTAGCGATTGCCGCCGCCCATAATAACCTGCAACTCTAGTGGAGTCACAAGTTCGCTGCCAACCTCTAGCCTCCT
Organism: Cnaphalocrocis medinalis; assembly: GCA_014851415.1. Lineage (NCBI taxonomy): Eukaryota > Metazoa > Arthropoda > Insecta > Lepidoptera > Crambidae > Cnaphalocrocis > Cnaphalocrocis medinalis. Next base: position 4,382,808 of record CM026283.1, read on the forward strand.
GTACCCACTCACTCGACGAAACACAGCGCAGGCGCTGCATCACGCCGGTTTTCTGTGTGGCCGTGGTATCACTCCGGTCGAGCCATCCCATTCATGCCGAAGCGTGGCTTAACACGGATGTACGATGTATGTTGCTTCTTCACGCAAAAACTTCTGAATGGATTAAAACTTCTCAAGTCTGTAGCTTACATAATCAGAATAATAAATAAACTACAATTCATGTATCCAAATCGTCACTTTTATGATCCCAACATAATCCCACCATAGTAGCGATGACTTGATTTCTATGATGGAGGCCTTTGCCCTGCAATGGGGCAGTATAATATAGGCTGATATTTTACTTCAATTTATATCTAATAATAAAAAATGTACCTATCTAGATCGTATTATCCAAATTCAAATGAATCATAATAAAAATTGTAGAGGCTACATTTGGTTACCAATAAAGAATATTCGTATCTCGCCGTTAATAACATCAAAGGGACCTTTTAATCTCATAAAATGCGGCAAAGAATACGCTAATTCAATATAGCGAAACCGAAACGGGTATACATTACCATCACTCTCACCATTATCCTAATTTCTCTTTGTCCGTCTCAAAATGTAAGTATTATTCCCGATTATAACGTTGAAATAACAATTTGAAGGTGTACAACTCTGAGCACCCCTCTGCTCCATATTATTTTTGATCGTTGTTTTTAAAATTTCGCGTTGTATTGTACGGTCGCGGTCAAAAAGTGTTTACCAGTTTTTAAATTTGATTCTATATCACACTTTTTGCTAGCTAGCTGTCAGCTGTCATATCATTAAAAAGACACAAACTATGAACTTTTGGCATAATTATGTAATCCAAAAACCTTCCAAAAACATACATTCGATCGGAACATTTTGCGTTTTTGATTAGTAATAATTATCCTTCCGACAAGGTTCAAAAGGTCGGCATCTTTATCTATCTTATGAATTTCATAATACTTTGTTGCAAAATATACAAATAAAAATAAAATAAAACTTTATTGTAAAATCATAAGAACAATGAAATCAAGTAAGAGTCTACTTATACTAAGGGAGCAATTTTTAGTTCGCTGCCTAAACTAGGATTATTCTGTATCTCAGGCAGAAACAAAAGTAGCAAGGACCTAATTAACAAATTAATTTTACCAATAAACAAAACACTTAACATAACAACAAAAATACAGATTCGAGTACTAACACAATATTTCAAAATTACCCAACGCTCATGTAAATAATGTAAACTAAGTACAAATAGGAGTAAAACGTGATTATTAAATGATATTAATTATAATATAACCCTTTCCACGCAATGAATCTTTAATTTTATTTCTAATTTGTCGCACCTAGTCTATTTAAGCGACAAACTAACAATATATTATAGACAATCCAAGTCGTATTTAATGTTGATTGGTTTTGTTCCGTATTCGTTAATAAATAATTCCTATAATTAAACCTTCATTGTCACATAAGTAAACATACTGGCCCTTATTTTAATAAAAATACAGACTATTCATTAATAACATAATGAGAATTTTAATTACGTCTCTAAGTGCGGCGTACAGAGACCGAAATCTTCAAACATTCATAATATTGTGACTAAAGTCCAAGGATCGTGTTTAAAAAAGAAATATTATTTTCAATGGACCGTATTCCGAAAATAATGTCTATTTCTTTCCTTTTTTTCCTGGCAGTAATTGGCTTGCGTGTCTCGACAGTTACATATCGTAGTAATAAGCAATAACTCAACATTGTTCATTTTTCGATATATTGCAAAAGATTTTTCATTGTAAAAAAGTCCATTATGATCATTATTCTTAGAAATTTCACTCAATTTTAGGAATCTGACTTTTGTGGCAGTCCCTAAATACAATATTCATCTGCCATTGACATCAAAACTAACTAAAATATACCGATCATATGTCTTTTCTCATAAATAATATAACTAGGTATTGACTATATTTTAAGATTCTCAGAACAATTTTAGATGTAATATGTATTGGATACCATGAAGGTTGGATCTCTAAAAACAACCCGGGTATCCAACAGGTAAAAGAAACATTAAAATAATTGTCAAGACGATTTAGTAAATTATGTACGTTACCTAAATAAGAAGTGATAAATTACAACGATATGACTTTTATTAAAGTATATTTTTTACTAAAGACTAACGTTTGACCAAAATTTTACCTGATGGAGAGTGGCAAAAGGTCTAGAATAAGTACATAGCGTTTCTTTAAAAGAGGCCTATTTACTTTTGCCGATGAAATGTCCAGATACCTATCCTTAGATTGAATTGTAGATATTACTTATAGCGATAAATGCCAATATTGCCTTTACGGATGTGACTGTTATGTCCTTATAATTAGCAATTTTAATAACCTGAGTGTGAATGTTTTTGTTTTCTTTTGGTTTATGCTGTTTTGAGACAATATTGTTACGCGTTAAAAAGCTTGTGGTGCCTTAATTAACGTGCTCATGAACATTATAATTTTATCAAACTAGATAGTTCTGCATCTACTTCCGTGAAATTTCTTCATGCATCACACTAAAATGTTCTGACGTAAATTCGGCTTTAGGCTGCGTCAAGCAGTCCCGCCGGTTCAGTCGTGTGTGTAATCCCGCTAATTTCCCTAAGAGTATTAACGCGTAAACTTGGGGCCACTGAGAAAACCCGGGAACGAACGCTGCATTATTTACGAGGGACCCCACGCATGTACTTAACGCTTTACTAAAGTACCTACTAATTAAATTTATTAGACGCAAACTTTCGCTTTAGAAAAGTATCCAATTTTGAGTCCTTAATGTCAGATTAAATTAGGATTAACTTAAAAATTAAAAGTTGATTAGATACCTTTCTATGCTCCAATAAATCCTTTCCTGGCAGTCGGAACAGTCACAAAACAAAATATAGCACTCAGTTATATAATGCGATCGGTCGCGTGCTAATACGACGAAGCTACCACGAGGAGGGCGACACGACCTCTCCGCTCGAGATCCAGCGGTACACTGTCTGGCACGTCAACAGACCCCAGCAAGGAATGGTGTGAAATGCGCAAGTCACGCAGTGCTTAACTTATACACCTACTTTTGAATTTCAAATTGTCATTTATTCCCTCTTATTATACAGTACACACGCAAAGCGGGGACCGTTCGTTGGGAATAAATTTCCTGTTACGGTCTACGTGTTTTCACGGTTCAGCTAAGCGTCTTCAGGTCGAATGTTTTATAGATGAATCGAGATGTATAAGTTGGCTGTGAGATTTATAAATATTGAGAAAAAATTAAGTATTCTGTCTGCACAAGTTAAAGTTAAAGATACTGTTGAATTATTGTTTCAGGCCCATCGGGGGGGAAGGGGATAAAAGATTAGCAGCGTACTTGTGACTCCACTGGTGTTGCATATATCCATGGGCGGCGGCAATTGCTTACCATCAAGTGATCCGCCTCCTCGTCTGCTACCTATCACATAAAAAAAAAGAAAAGAAGGCTCTCTGTATTGACTTCATGAATGTACATTTGTTAGGACTTTGCAAGTACAATCAATGTCAAAATTATAAGTTGCAATAGTGGTGACTGGTTATATTGTGTAAGCTAGCATACGAGTCAGCGTGCCGAGTAGTTGGACTGCAGAAACTCGCATTGTTTGGTCGTCACTTAAACTCGCACGTGCGAGCTAGAAAGTTATATCGCACGATAATCCGAGTAACTGTCAACTGGTTAGGGTGCGTTCACATCTGACGGCGCCTCAAATATGCATCTCGTGTATTCATAACATGATCACGAGCTTTTTAGGTTTCAAATGCATCTGAGATGCACGTGCGCAGTTTGCGAATGGTTTTGCTGTACATTTACTAGGTATGAATGCACCCTTAGGCAACAGCTCGTACTGTTAACCAGTATTTTGTGCAGAGTGATTTTAATGCCGGTGTCGATTCAATAAGTAAATAGGTTGAATATAAATTGTGGGAGAGCCATGCTTCGGCATGAATGGGCCGGCTCAACCGGAGATACCACTGCCTCACAGAAAACCGGCGTGAAGCAGCTCCTGTACTGTGTTTCGCCGAGTGAGTGAGGGTACCGGAGGCCCATCTGGGGGGAAGGGGATAAAAGTTTAGCAGCGCACTTGTTGCATGTGTACATAGGCGGCGGTAATTGCTTACCATCAGGTGATCCGCCTGCTCGTCTGATACCTGTCACATAAAAAAAACAAAAATCTTACACCAATACAATAAAAATGTTTGTTGCTAAGAAAGTGTTTGTGTTGGGTGCTCCAAAGATGATTTAAATCTTTGGGGTGCTCCAGCTTAAATAGTAGATTTAAAGATTTCAACAGAAAATATATATTATAAATCAGATCCAAACTACGAAATTGACTACGAAACTTCGTAGCGCCACGAAAGCACGCTCGTAGCATTCTCGTAGCGCAGTCTACGGATGCCTCAACGTGAGGAAGTTTCGTCCAAACTTCGTTTCTACTTAGGATGTTTTGCATTTCTTGCGGGACGGAACTACTTAGTTCGTGTTCTTAACTTTATATGATTAAAATTAAATAAATAAATAAACTATTTTGCTATTAGTACGAATTGCAAAATAGTGCTAGAGGAAAATTTTGTTTGAAAACATTTAGTCAAAAATGTGCTGAACAATTTTCATAACATGACAAATTCACTGTGTCAGTAGCATCAAACAAAATTTACTTGTAAAACATGATTTGCTTTGATATTTTCAAGTGAAAATGTGAAATTAAAACGTTGATGGCGGTAATTAATTACATTTTGATCATCAAAAGTAATCAACAGTTTCAGAAAAGTGAGATACTAATAGTAGGCAAATTTTCCTAAAGTTGGTCAATTTCCTGGGAAAATGATCAACTCACGATTTGGACTCTTTTACGGTGACATAAATATATTATAAATCAGATCCAAACTACGAAATCGACTACGAAACTTCGTAGCGCCACGAAAGCACGCTCGTAGCATTCTCGTAGCGCAGTCTACGGATGCCTCAACGTGAGTAAGTTTCGTCCAAACTTCGATTCTACTTAGGATGTTTTGCATTTCTTGCGGGACGGAACTACTTAGTTCGTGTTCTTAACTTTATATGATTAAAATTAAATAAATAAATTTTGCTATTCTTACGAATTGCAAAATAGTGCTATTAAATTTATAATAACATTGAATTGAAATCTAGAGGAAAATTTTGTTTGAAAACATTTAGTCAAAAATGTGCTGAACAATTTTCATAACATGACAAATTCACTGTGTCAGTAGCATCAAACAAAATTTAACTTGTAAAACATGATTTGCTTTGATATTTTCTAGTGAAAATGTGAAATTAAAACGTTGATGGCGGTAATTAATTACATTTTGATCATCAAAAGTAATCAACAGTTTCAGAAAAATGAGATACTAATAGTAGGTAAATGTTGTTATAGTCCGAAACAAGATTCGAGAAAATAATTTATTATTTTAACTTAACTGTTATTTGTTATTTAAAAAAACACCGGTTATTAATAATAATCCACTTTTAGCAATAATTAACATTATAATTGCTTGTCGCATGTTAAAAATATTGTATTGCATCTTGAAAAATCGAATTTACTTGCATCTAAGTCTGTAATGTTTTCTTTTTTTTTACTTTCCTTAAAATATCATATTGTCGCCGAAATCAGTGTAAATGGGTTGGCTTAGCACTAGTGTTACAGATATCAGAACCAACAGTGGTATTACAAATATATACGTAAATAACACCCAGGCACTGAACAATTATTATTGTTCAACACACGAATGTTTGTCCATGGTAGCGATCGAACCACCGACCTTTGGCGTATGATACAGGGTCAGTACGAAATGCGCCATCTGGCAAGTCAAAAGCTTAAGCAATAGCAGCTTAAGTAGCTTACGTACAGTAGGTAGTTAAAAAAAAATGTTACAGATATCAGTTCACAGAAGAAATAATTCAAGTATTTACACTACTTTACAGATTGTGTGTGTTCTTCTTGTACATTATAATTCTATGGCTGCAACATATACATTTCAAATAATAATTCCTCCCTTAGATAAACTTCATATCTAACCTAAGCTCTAAGCTGCAAATTATCAAGGTATCAAAACTGAACTTTCTCGCAAACAGTTAAAACACACTTGCAAAAGCTCCACTATTAACGTCACGTGTGTAAAGCCTAAGCGTTTGAACTTTGATCTCAAAAGCTCTGCAAGTTCCGCACGTAGACGTCCGTAGATATTCGTAGACGCCGTAGTAAGTGGCTACGAATCTCGTAGCACACTAAACTTGTTGAAGTTAGACGCAAAGTTTGTTTTAAATTGTATTATTTTTATACAATATTTTTTTTATGTGATAGGTAGCAGACGAGCAGGCGGATCACCTGATGGTAAGCAATTGCCGCCGCTCATGGACACTTGAAACACCAGTGGAGTTACAAGTGCGCTGCCAACCTTTTATCCCCTTCCCCCCCGGGTGGGCCTCCGGTACTCTCACTCACTCGGCGAAACACAGCACAGGGGCTGCTTCACGCCGGTTTTCTGTGAGGCAGTGGTATCACTACGGTCGAGCCGGCCCATTCATGCCGAAGCGTGGCTCTTCCACAATTGCTTAGCACTAGTGTTACAGATATCAGGCAACAGAAGAAATAAGTCAAGTATTTACACTTCTTTACAGATTGTGTGTGTTCTTCTTGTACATTTTAATTCTATGGCTGCAACATATACATTTCAAATAATAATTCCTCCCTTAGATAAACTTCATATCTAACCTAAGCTCTAAGCTGCAAATTATCAAGGTATCAAAACTGAACTTTCTCGCAAACAGTTAAAACACACTTTGCAAAAGCTCCACTATTAACGTCACGTGTGTAAAGCCTAAGCGTTTGAACTTTGATCTCAAAAGCTCTGCAAGTTCCGCACGTAGACGTCCGTAGATATTCGTAGACGCCGTAGTAAGTGGCTACGAATCTCGTAGCACACTAAACTTGTTGAAGTTAGACGCAAAGTTTGTTTTAAATTGTATTATTTTTATACAATGTTTTTTTTATGTGATAGGTAGCAGACGAGCAGGCGGATCACCTGATGGTAAGCAATTGCCGCCGCTCATGGACACTTGAAACACCAGTGGAGTTACAAGTGCGCTGCCAACCTTTTATCCCCTTCCCCCCGGGTGGGCCTCCGGTACCCTCACTCACTCGGCGAAACACAGCACAGGGGCTGCTTCACGCCGGTTTTCTGTGAGGCAGTGGTATCACTCCGGTCGAGCCGGCCCATTCATGCCGAAGCATGGCTCTCATAAAATTAATAATTATTTTTATACAATGTACAGTCAGCCACACATCAGGTTACCACAACCTGTCAAATTTCCTCAATTGATATTCAACCTAATGTGTATGACAGTAAGATGAGAGTCGATTGAAAAAAATTTACAGTTTTGTATACTTTGATGTGTGGCTGTACGTACGAAGGTATTCGTACTTGAGTAATCTTTCGATGAAAGAAAGTTTTTTTATGTCATGATACAAACTATTTTAATTTTCGTCAGATCACTTAAAGTAGTCATGTAAATAAAGTGTATGAACCTTCCTCTTCTTTTTTGTTTGCTTTTAATTAGTCGGATCAAAGAAAGATAAAATTAAGGTATGTAAGTATCTAGTACCATTTCATTCCGTTTGTCGTTCATACGAAGTGCACTTTAAACGAGCCAATTTTCTTTAAGATTACGACTTGTTATAGCTGTACTGTTCCCACATTCCATTACCTTGTTTCCTACCTTTCCCATATTCCCGGACACTCGTCACCATCTTCATAATATTGATCACGGTCAGCTCCATATCACAGCTCTCATCCCGTACTTACGAACGCACGAACCGATGTCCAATATTTTTCCCCGAGATAAGATACAAGCAATAACACCATTTTGTTTATGTTGACGTCGGGCCAACCTCACGGGAGCGGAGGGATCGCCGCAGCCTGCGTGGTTTATAAGAACTATCGGGTTGTTCGGCTCATCCAATCTTCTCAGACCTTCCCTACCCCGCTTCCCCCAAACTAAAACAGTATTTGAAGAAGAAAATCTAATATTGGGAAGAGGTCTTCCTACATTTGGTTTTAGGGCAGACGCAACGCCCATAGGGAGATCCCTACAGCTAAACAAGGTACTGGAATGATAGACTGCGTAGTCCCTTTCAAATGTAGCCTTAATTAGTATCAACTTTCAGTATAGTGTTAAGAAACATAAAACATTTTGAAGTGCGCCTTTCACCTCGCTAATGATGTCACGTTGAATAATCTTGTGGAGCTGGCAAATTGAGACTTAGTAGCATAAAATTCTAGTTAGATGCTCGTGTAGGTTTGAGATAGACATGGACTTGTTATTAGTACACTAATTGGTATATTTCTTTATTGGTGCAACATAAAGCAACAATCATAATATAAACTTACATAATCATTCTTCATGCATGTTAAATTTAAGTAAAAAACTAAATTTAATTCATCTAATTAAAATTTTAAAATGGTTATAAAAGCTTACAATTTATGTTAAACATATTAATATTAATTAATAATCATGTATTGTATTACTTCTTTATATTATAGTAAAGTAGTTACGCAGAGCGTTGCTTCTGGCACAGGCAATTCAATGCTTAAAAGGAGGCTTCAAAAACATAATTATAATTAAGTATGAAGTAATTAATAAAGAAATTTTTGATTTTTTTTATTTGAAACTTAAATACTGTTAAAAGAACAATAGAAATAGAAAAAAAATTAACAAAAGAATTGGGTAAATCGCCGAAAAAATTTTAAGATTAGGATAATTGGCATTTATTCATTGGTTAGGTACTTTAGAGAAAAGTCTTAAGCTAATTTACAAAATAATTATTACGAGTCAGCTAAACAACTTGCTATTAATTTAATTGATTAATAACAACCTTTAATTACAAATACATTAGGAATGTAACATTACATTTTAAATAATATAATTTAAAATTGGACTCTTTTCGAACACCTTCAAAAGCAATTTTAAGTTTTACTCTGGTTTTCTCCCTACTTAAACACAATAATCTAGCTACTTATCTTGCCTACATACCTTAAAACCTAAATGCAAAATTTATCCTGAAACTAAATTTCCTTTAGCCGGTTTATTTATCCGATGGCAGCATGTGATACCGTGCAGGTATTGCTTAAAACTCGAAGTAATATAAATGTAAATTCAGTAAAACAAAGCCGTATTCAGGATCAAGTAGCAACTTCTCTTGTTATTACGCCACTCTGTAAACCTACTTGGGTATATTCGCAGAGATGTAATATGCTACACGATAGTAATCGATTATATTTAAGACAATATTAATATATTTATGATTTACTTACACACGGTCATATGGGAGATTGCTGGTTTTGAAACTTGACGGCCCGTTTGGTTCAGTGGTAGTGAATGCTGCGTCTGGGCCAAGGGTTGCGGGTTCGATCCCCGCACAGTACAAACATTTATGTGCATGAACATGTTTGTTTGTATTGGTCTGGGTGTTTTCTATGTATTATATATTTGTAATCCCACTGTTGGTTCTGATATCTGTAACACAGGTGCTTGAGCTACCTATCTCAGAGTCAGACCAATGTATGTGATGTGCTTTTTTTAAAAAAAAAAACTATACGACTCAGATATTGACCGGCTTTAAGACCTTTGATAATGACTGGACTGCCTCGGTGGCCCTGCGCCTGATCCTTGTTCCTGATAGTGCCACACTGGTATCCCGTCAAAATATGTACGCTTTTCCGATTTAGTCTTAAGTAAATTTGATGCATTTAATTTATCGACGTTGCTTAAAGTGCATTGTTTACTAAGTTTGTTTTTTAAGATTTGCATTTTTGCTTTTTAATTTTGACCTCGGATTGCTTCTCCATACTAATCACAGTTGCAAATTCTTCCGACACAGGAGATCAAAGTTTTATTACCTGACCTCGCGGCACGTTAAAGCCGTAATTGATTCAACGATATCAGGAACCCAATAAAAATTCGCTCCCCTAATTTGGTACGACAGGCGTAAAGCGGCCGACAATTATTTTTTATTTTATACGCCAATAAACGGAACAAGGGGCAGTTTGACGCACCCTCCAAATCATACCTACATGCGAAGACAATAAATGTAGGTATCTTTACCATCGGGCTTTGACAAAAAAAAATCACTTTTCTTTTATTTGTAAGCCTACCTAGTTAACTACACATTTTAAGCGCCCAATGGTCATTAACCCTAATCTATTCAGGCCATTGTACAATAAATTTGGGGGTTCACTAAACTTCTGAAAGTCCAATAATTGTGACTCTACTGTTGTTGCGGGTGTTTATGGGCGAAGGCAATCGTTTACCATCAGGTGACTCGTCTGTTAATCTGCCTATGATAGAAAAATAGTCAAATCAAAAATTGTCGTACATAAATTAATAAAAGTAGGTAAGGTTAGATTAACTTGTAAGTATGATGGATGTATGTAAGGTAAAAGCAGCAAGTGACTCATCATCACTTAATGAATGCACGAGGAAGGCGGCCATCAGAGAAGAGTGGCGGCGTGTAGTAAAGCTGGAAACCAATGCCTGAAGTGATGACCACGACCGCTCTGTCAAGAGTGATACTGACTTAGAAGAAGAAGATAGATGTACCTATGTAAGATTTTTGATGCCTTCATCATATCAGCCCACATCCACTCACTGCTGATTATAGGCCTCTTCTCTATCACGCCACTGTCTACGGTCCCCAGCCAGCCTCGTCCATTGTTTCCCCACTACCATTACAATATCGTCAGACCAACGGGCAGGTGGTCTACCGACAGATGTTTAATGCCTTACACTTCTTAATTTCACAGAGTCAACAAAACACAAGGTATCTATTTACGGCAAGGGTGACGCAGTCCCTAACCTGGGCACAACAAAGTGACGTAATTATAAATGAAGAGCCCGTCGGCGCGGGCGCTACAAGTTTTATCGCGCAGACGGCGCCGCACATTACTTGCTACCAGATGGGCGTGTAATTCTCTTACAAGGACTGTTTATACGAAGCGATATAATCACGATTAACATAACGTACGAATACTTGGTAAAGAATGGGCTTCTAAAATACGGCAGCGGCTACGGATTTTTCATTGTGAACGGTGATTACACAAAGACGGCAGGATTGCTCTTTTTGTGCGATGTAGGTATATGGGTATACACAGAATCAATTGGAGCTATCTTCTTGATCTAAGACTTAAGACACAAGTTTTAATTTTGCAGCTCAGCTTACTTTATCTATTTATACCTACGTAAATATGTTTGAAATCATTAAGGTACGTAATTTTGATTAAATATCTCAATGTATCAAAGTTGTTAGGACCTTGGGAAAAGTATCTCACAAATCTTAATAATATTGCTGCCTCCCCGGAATCTTGCCGGCGACGAATTGCTTCTAGTCGAAGTACTATTGTAAGTTTCTCATCAGAAGCGAAAAATCCATTGGAGTGGCGAGCTTTGGGAGTGACTTATGTCCAGCAATGATCTGCAACATGCTGATGATTTAACTTTTTAGCTCGCTCGTGCTAGTTACTGTGACGTCCAAACAATGAGAGTTACTGCAGGGCAGATATTCGGAGTTTATTTCAAATCGTCACCTCTGCCTACGTTCTCACTGGCGACAAACGATTAAAAAATGTTGCTATAAGTATCCCATCTGTCATCACTAGCAACCAATAGTATTTTTTTCCTCGTTTGTCGCCAGTGATAAGGCCTACTCAGTAAGTATTTACATGGTATCCTACAAATAGCTCTTTGAATGTTTGCGTTGCATTATAAGCTTGTGACCACGGCTGCTGTAACGCACCCGAAACGTCAAGCAGCAAGTACATAATTATGTGCTTAAATATTAACGTCGCGTTAATTTCCGTCTATAAAATATTGGATCCTACAAGTTAACCCTTTCCAACTTTAATCGTAAAGTATGAACGCACCTCAACCCTCTAAAACGAGCGCCGTCTTCCCAAGGACCCGTGAAATTAATTAAACGAAATGCAAAGGATCATTCTGGGATGCAACGACTCGCTAATCCAGGGGTTGCGACCTGCGTTCGCTAACGAGTTGCGAATGTTCCGGAGCTGTGCACGTAACGCCTTAATAAGTGGTACAGCTTCGCGGCGACTAATTTACTTTATTTTTCTTTGGGTTTGTGAAAAGGTTGGTTATTTCTTTTCCTTTCCTTGAGGAATGGAGTTACGTATACTTACATAGCCGCAGGGGAGCACAGATTATGTTGGACTTCCTCCGCGTCGACAGACGTGGGAAACGAACTCGTGACCATTATTGTATGAGGCGGCTTACTACCAAACACGCTATAGTACATGTTAAAAAATCCCCAGTGCCTTCCGCCGTGTATTCCACAGTCCGCTTATAACCTCTGCTGCTGTAACGTATAGCTCAAACGTAAAACAGTAGATTACAAAATCATGTTTCTACTTAAAAGTTTACATTTACATAATCCCCGACTTTTATAGTTCAACAGCAAATAAACCAACTCTCCATAACGTTTTACTCGTGACTTTCAGTCAACACAAATCGATCTTGAACACATGTTACGAGCCAAACTAAAATAGTAACTACTTGCGTATACAAAAAGTTATTCAGTAGGTCGTTTCTTTTAGACGTGCTAAAATAGTCATAGATTTTATAAGTCGTCACGTTCACAGCACGTGACTATTTGAAGGCCTAATAAAGAACAGTGCATTATTTATTTTTGTGGCACACAATTTTTATTGTATAAAAAATAAATCGTAGAAACGTGACATTCATTGTGTAAATTTTATTCTCGGGGTTACTAAGCCAACGAGACAGAGTTTAAATCAATTTAGGAGCTGTTAAGATTTTTAAAATGTCAAATAATACTCAGGGCATTGTTGACTCTTTAGTTGAGTTGAGATAATAATGCCACAACTTTCGAATTAGGTACTTATTTGACATTAAAGTGTATTTGACATTATAGCGTAGCGTTGGATATCTTTAGTCCACTATGTATCGATATTAAAAGAAAAAAAATATATAGAATCCATTGCCACTTTCACAACAGTATCGATCGGTAAATTTGAGCATTACTATTGATAACTCCGCTACTATCGATACTTCCAATAAATACTATCACTTTTCTCGATAACATTGTGATTTCGAACAGAATCAAGCCTTAAAATTTAAAATTAGAATAAACTTCTCCACAACCTTTCTTTTAAGTTTTACTTACTTACTACGCTGGCTCAGCGACCCAAAGTGGATCTTGGCCTCTGCCACGACTTATCGCCACTCCACTTTTTTTTATTCTTTTAGGTTTTAATTAGGGATTAAGTTTCAATGGTTGTTAACAGCCACAAAAGTACCTACACAAAACCAAGTAGAAGGGTGCTATATAATTTGAAACTGATTGGAATCGTCCCATCCCAATCAATTTCAAATTAGTTTTGCAAGAGTTAACTCTAAAACATATCTGGTCCTCGCCTCTTCTCTGGCTCTCGTTACACCCTAATTGTTTCTAAATAGGGTCCGCCTTGTATCCTGTTTGGAATGGATTTTTGTTTGTGCACCTTGTTTTTCACGTTAACGAATTGTGAAAGCTTAAGAGGATTACTTCCGCCGAAATAAATCACCTTGGCAAGTTGCGCCCCATTGTGGGGATCACTCAATTTGTAATAGTGCTGTGTGGTTATCGATATGGAGTGTCGATGACATTCATAATTGGTGATTTATGTACGCAGACACTAAAGTAGTCAGTGACTGAATATTATAATACTCTTAAGATAGCGCCCTAATCTATACTATTTATAAAAAGGCAAATCCTAAAGATGATGACAACGTTTATAGGTAAACCGAAAAAGCAAAACGTTTGCGCCATGTATTTGGCGCCCAGCGCCATCTATTGGTACTGTTAGAAAATATTGTACTAAAACAAAGAAAAAGCGGTAAGCGATTGCCACCGCCTATAAACACCCGCAATGCCAGCATAGTCACGAGTGGGGGAAAACGGGGATAAAAGGTTTTAAACCCCTTTTCCCCCGATTGGGCTTAGGTGTTTTCACTTACTCAATGAACCACAGCGCACACAGAATGAAAAGAATATTAGGATTGGTAAGTCATCAGTAGTTAAAGTTCAGAAAAGTATTATCGATAATTCATCTCAAACAACACTTACCACACATAGTATAATGGTACCAGTTACAACCGGTCACTCGTGTAAATAGGACGCGGTTTGAGGCGAAATGAAAATCCCACTTTGTTACGCCAGTTTTCACCTAAGTATGACAAAACTGACCGGGGCTTTCATCGATATAATCTCTGGACACACAATGCCATATAGAAAGCGTTTGAAAAAGGGTTCCAAACAGTTGTCATTAGCAGTTTTACAACTATATATTTTTTTATTTCAAATATGCCGTCGATGTCGGAAACCAAATCGCACCCTTATTCAAACAAAGAAATAACTCAAAATTTCACATTTGTGGGAAAACGCATTTGAAGTTTGACACCTCTGCTTAGTGTACTTCAAAATTAAATAAAAAATAAACTAATAACAATAGCCTTGTTTTAAAAATAGGTATGAATAGTTTAAAACATATAGAAATTAATTTGTATGGACATCATAGTTATTTATAAAAGGAAGGTATTTATTTATATTGTTGAAAAAAAAGTTCGTACTTATTTCACTTTTTGGTAAAAATATTAATTTAATTCCTTCAAAATGGTACGATGCAAGTCAGAATGTTGCTGTTTTTTATTGTTATAATTTAAAAGGTTTCATCTTTTTTACTTTTATTCCAGTATAAGATAAAATTAATTGTAACACAAAGACTTAAATTTATGTAAAAAGGTGCATTTGGTGGCATGCAAAGGTGCATGTGGTGCATTTGGTGGCACAAAAGGTGTCCCCCCAATTGGGCCTCCGGTGCCCACACTTACTCGACGAAACACAGCGCAGGCGCTGCTTCACGCCGGTATTCTGTGAGACCTTGGTATCACGCCGGTCGAGCCGGCCCTTTCATGCCGAATTACGTTCTGCGCTGCGTAATTTTGCGCGTTATTTGTTATGTCGACGTCGCACTGGTGACAGTCCGAGTTTTTGAACTTCGGGGTGCTACAGTACTTGTCACTGCTGCTAGGCGCGGATCCAGACCTCAAAAATGGTTGTGGGCATCTAGGGATTATCTGACTTGGGACATAGTGGAAGGGGGGTTCTAGCGGCTCGTTCCCCCTAGCTACGCCCATAGTTGTGGATACAACCTCCCCGCCAATCCCCCTCTCCCTCTCTTAGAATCTCTTACAATGCTGATCCTAAGTTGATAGAAGAAAGTGCAAAGTCTCAAGTAAATTTAAGGCTGTGGGCATGCCCACAGTGCCCACAATGGTGGATCCACGCTTGACTGCTCTGGCAGAGGTTGTGTCAAGGGGTACACTTCACAAGTCCGAGGCAATCTGGTTTCTCAGTCCTCGGAAAAAGTCCTCCTGGATTCACCATTGTGGTGGGTGGGACTACCATCCCAGTTGGATCTACCCTTAAGTACTTGATACTCGTGGTTGACAGCAGATGGGAGTTTACCGGGCACCGACAACGGCTGGTCCCGAGATTAGTTGGCGCTGCGGGGGCTCTTAGTCGGCTGTTGCCCAACCTAAGAGGAGGCGATGAAAGCTGTCGCCGTTTAAAAATGGGGTAGTAAGATCGATTGCCCAATACGGGGCACTGATCTGGTCGGGATCATTAAAGAACCGTCATAAGGCTTGTTTCAAGTACAAAAAGGTCATGAAAGTTCAGATAATTATAGGGTACCGTACCATTTTTCACGAGGTGGCGTGCGCCATAGCAGGACCCCTTAAGGGATCTAGACGCAGAAGTCCAGGATTTTGTTTACTGGCAAAGTGCTCAAATTCGCAGTAAATGGTGCCGGGTGTTTGTGGTTCCTTCGTTGTTTCTGGTTTCCATAGTACGAGGGAAAACCTTAGTTTAGGACCAGGGCAATGTATGTGATATTGTTTCAATTTATTTATTCATTTTATTCATTTTTATTTATTCTCCGCTGGACGCAGTAGTGCGGTAGTAAAGAGCTGCTCAGGACACGGCACTAAGTGAATGGCGGCGCCGGCGCCTAAACTAGTTCGACACCGAAGGTTCTGGAATCACGACGTCGGATTCTGGAGCCGGTCTGGCCCATTTTAGACAGATGGATTCGAAGAAAGTGGGGTGGATCGATGAGCTATCTGTTGACACAGATCCTCTCATGACATGGCTAAGTTGGAAGGTATCTATGCATCGTTGCCGGTGCAAATGTGTACGACTGTGCGGAAGATACCGCACAGCACACAATGGCGGAATGCCTGCGTGGGATGAATCAAGGACAACATTAACCGCCCTTGGAGAACGGAACCTCTTGTTGCCGCCCGGCCTAGAAAAGATGGTCAGTATTGGAAAGTGCCTTGGAGTTCTGTTTCATTTCATTTAATAAAATATGCCATCATCTTACACCACGTAAAAGGATGACTAGGAATTTCGAAAAAAACGATTATCGAATATCGCAGATCTAATATTCGAATATACGGAACAGTTTTATATTAATTTTTTTCGAATATTCGATTGCAAGCCCTAGTTGAGCGGCGTACGTATATTTATTTTTATGTACAATGACAGTCATACTAGAATTAATGTACGAGCAGGCGTATAATAGACACTCATCGCAACACGAGCGGAGTCACAAATCCCCTGCTAACCTTTTAACCCCCTTTCTCCCCGATGGAGCCTTCAATACCATCGTTTATGTTCTCGTCGAAACACAGCGCAGGCGTAGCTTCTCGCACTGGCACTGCCGTGCCTCCAGATAACTTACTTTACAATCAAATTTGGTGTCATTCAATGTATGAGGGTCATACTTTTTTGAATCGTTATCAGATATTGATGTATTTTGATCAACTAAACCTATATCATCCGCGTCCTAGATAATGACGCCATGCTAAATACAGATTAAAATTGCCATTATTACGATACTTTCAGTAACGTGACATGTATGAATTTACTTTAATAGTGAATTAATTTAAAAAGTTGAAAAAGTAATATTTCTAAAGTTATTAACACAGAGACTCAACTCCAAATACCACAACGGTAATCGTGAATTAACAGTACAACATTGAAATAAGTCTTATTAAGTTCAGTATCTTATGAAACTTTTAAAATAAAACAGAATTATGTCTAAATTATACGTAGAAATTTTCAATTTTTTTTCTAATAAAGTGAACTAAGTATAAATTATTGCACTATTAGATTAAATATTAGAGAAAATAAATTTTATCTGGCAGTAAAACACCGCAATGTTTGGTTTTATTTCACTCAAACACGGAAGAGCAGCGGTCAAACCTTGAACAAAGCTGGCACATCACTGAATCTTTCGCTTTACCGGAATCAACTTGTTCGCGCGTGTTAGTAAAAGAGAGGCGGACCATGCGCTGTCTCTCTCAGTTTGCTCATATTTGATTGGCTGTTCGAGTGAAACGATAGTCCTTGTTAAGTTATTACAGTTTTTGATGAAATCTCGAAAAACGCGAATTTTGAGTTATTTCTTTGTTTGAATAAAGGTGCGAAATGTACAATTTTATTTTCGATCCTAATCCGTAGTAATAGGTACGTTTTAAATTTTTACCGTGGGAGAGCCACGCTTCGGCATGAATAAGCCGACTCGACTGGAGTGATACCAAGGCCTCACAGAGGACCGGCGTGAAGCAGCGCCTGCGTTGTGTTTCGTCGAGTGAGTGAGGGTACCGGAGGCCCATAATTATGCGGGGGAAGGGGAACTTGGCAGCGCACTTGTGACTCTACTGGTGTTGCAGGTGTCTATAGGCGGCGGCTATCGCATACCATCAGGTGAACCATTGGCTCGTCTGCTACCTATCACATAAAAACCTCAAATGCCGAATAGCGCTCTTTTGCGAATAGAGCCTTTTACTTCTACTTCTAAAGTGTAGCCGCTAGCTACACTTTTAATACGTTCGCGCTGTATATAGAGTTTTAAGATCGAAAGTGGCTTTAATCTAAAAAAGGCATAATTACCAGGATATTTCGACGGCCGAAGTTGGAGGTTTTTGTAGCCACACCAAACATCACTTTTACAAAAAGGACAAACGCTGAATGGGATGACACACGTCACACGTACAACTGAAACTCAATATTAACAATATTCGTTTTCAAGAACCCCCAAGGCTCCTGAAAACCAATATTATTTTCTGTAGCGCTACCATGAGTTTGAAATACTATCCTCGCTATCGAAAACTATCGCATTGTCTCTTTCATTGTGCTGCATTTGAAAGAGACAGAGCAATAATTTACGTTATGTCAGTTTTAGATGTCAACTCATGGTAGCGCACTGATGATGATGGAGTCCGACCGCTTCAACTGAAGTTTAAACAGTATACTTACTTAGTTTCGGAAAAAAAATGCCTGTGTTATACGAACGGACATACAGAGAGACAGACATGACGAATCTATAAAAATATGGCTGATCATTCATTATTTCAACCAATAGATGTCCACTGCTGGACCTAGGCGTATCCCGATATTCTCCAAACAGATTAAAGCCATATGGCTACGGAACCCTAAAATGGAATGTTTATGATGTTGACTCGAAAATATTGAAAGACAGTTTAAGAAAAAAACAAGCAAAGGAAGCTTGTTTATACAGCCGTCTTATTACCGGAAGCGTATTTATCTTCAATTCAAAAGAAAAAAGCGGCTGAGCTCTGTACCTACGTATCCGACATAACTATATAAAGAGTCTTATTGCCGCACTCAGAGAAGCCACTTAACCTTGATGCTCATTTTCTTAATTATAGCTTTTATGGCTATTAAAATAAGTGACAATTAAGGTTTAATTAACGACTCTAAGGGCCTCGTTCACCACCTCTGAGTAAAGTTCCTCTGGTGTTGCGGGTGTCCATGGGCGGCGGTAATCACTTACCATCAGGTGATCCGTCTGTTCGTCTGCCCCCTATCTCATAAAAAAAAAAGTTCCGGGGCCAATTTTCTTCTTTACTCGAGGTGGTGAACGAGGCCCTAACTGCGGCTATAAGACTCGAAGCACGCAATTTTGATTATATTTACGTTTTAAATAATAGAAATAATTCGCCATCAAAAGAAATGATACGCATTTTGTTTACTTTACGATGTACACAAAGAAGCGTGAAGCAGCGCTTACCATCAGGTGATCCGTCTCGTCTGCCACCTATAAAATAAAACACAACAATACCCGATTAGTAGCGACACACAAACGAACGACAAAGTCTCACCAAAAAAAAAAAGAAAACCTTTCAAGGGTTTTGGTTTTCTTTTGAGGTTTGGAACCCTAAAAGATACTTTTTTTTTCTTAATCTGGAACATCCTACGGTTGGGCCAAAATCCCTTGCTGCATTTTTGCCTCAGTGTCCCAAGACTATTGATCCAAATCGTCACGGCACGTTGTTTCAGGCCTGCCCCCCAGAATAGTAAAATGGAATATCGGCAAAAGACAGGTAAAGCTGGGGAGGGTAGCTAGCATCGAACAGAAAATGATCGATATATCTTAATTAATTGAAGAACCCTGTTTGTAAATATTATATACAATCTCTTCACCACCTCTTCTAACAACCATTTTAAATAAATTTTGTTCTACGACTTTTGTAAGTTTGTAAGTTACGACTCCCCATAAAAATGAACAAGTCTCGTGTACGTCTTTGTATGAAAAGTTGTATGTAATTTCAAGTCCATAAGTAGGTACCCATTGGTATCAAATCCATGTCCTTTAACGTATGAAGCAGGGTCACAACCAAATACAGCATGATGACGCAATTTAACTTAGCTTTAATTGAAAATGATGAAACCAAATCCTGAATTAATTAATCTAGGCTCCAAAAATTTATTGCATAGTGATTTTAGATTCCAAAACTAGCAATATTCGTTTAATTTTCAGATTATCGAGTTACATTTGCAAATTTTCTGTGCACACCAATTTGAATTTAAACATAAAATATTTACAGCGAAAATTTATAGCTAGCAGATAAGCGTTTTTGCGTTAAATTATGTAAAGATTTACTCGACGCGGTCTCTCGTGCCCTGTGTGTTTTATTCCTGGCGCTCTTTAATTCTACATCAAGCGGATCTCACTCACTCATATGCTGGTTTGTACAGGAGAGAGCAGATCAGATAGTTCAAAAGAATTTCCAGAATTAAGACCAAAACCGCTCTGCTTGCGCCAATTTACATTTTTATCATCTAGCCCCAAAGGCTTCGGTTTTACCGTTGCAGCGTTTTGCCTAAGCTGTAACTCTTTGACTCCAATTAAAATGGGAATCCTCTTTTCTGTTCTTGTTTTAAAGGAATTTGACTAGCGGTCAATTGCAGAAAGTGTCGTTGAAATAAATCCTTCATTAGACTGTTTCTACCTTATCCCTTGTCAATGAGAATAAACAAGGACAGTACCATCTTGTTTAAGATTTTTTTCAATATTATAGGTGTTAGGTAAGCAGACGGATCACCTAGGAATACCTGCAGCACCAGTGAAGTCCGAAATGCGCTACCAACCTTCATGCTTCAATGATTGGCCAATTGGGCATCCGTTACTCCAATACCAAACACAACGCAAGCGCTGATATATAACAGTTTTCTGCGAGTATCTCTGAAAATGAAACTCCGGTCGAGCCTTCTCATTCATATCAAAACGTGTTAAATTTGAACCCACACAATTGTTTTCATCGACTAAGCTAACATCATTCTAACTTGCTCTTGGGCTAGTCTCACTTTTATTTTTAAATTCCATTCTCTCATACTACAGCTGATTATCCTGAAAAAAAAGATAAAAGCAATCAACCTTTGATACTCAGTTTCTTCTTATCGTTGTAAGTTTCTATGATTTTTTGTTGCAAGTTTTTGCGATGGCTTCAAACTAACTCCGATTGAGACGTGTTGACGTACTTCGTTAGACGAAGGAGTATCTACCAGCGTATAGACAGCTTGTAAATGTATCCAAGACGATGCGACGCATACAGATTGCAATATCCGGCATCGTCGCTCCTTTGACGTCTGCCCTGTTGCATGCAAAGACACCGATATGGGTAGTAAAGACGTGCATATCTGTGTTTCCAATTGTACGTGTCTCCGTAAAATAGTTCAAATTGTACAGAAGTTCATCAACTTATGGAAAATAACAAGCGGTGCTAAATTTTACATTGAGGACAAGTTATATTAGTGTAGAATCCCCAGAACGCGCAAACCTATTTGAGGTCACCAGTTCTAAACTAACCGGACCTATTTTTAAAAATAGCCCTGACACCGTTTATACAATTAATTTTAACTGCAGTTTGCTGTTTTCCAAAAGTCATCAACTTTCTACTGGTGTTGCGGGACTCTAATGGCGGCGGCAATCGCTTACCATCAGGTGAATCCGTCTGCTCGTCTGCCAACTATCGCTTTAAAAAAACCCCTATGTAAATACATAAAATAAAAAAAATATATTTTATAAAACATAAAAATGTAAACAGTTAAAATATTAAGCAAAAAAAAGCATAGGAACATTGTTTATTTATAATTAGTTCTACGGCTCGATAAGAGATGGCGCTGTAGTAAGTTACATAGCGCAAGCATTTTGATTTTTTAAATGTATAAGGGTCTCAGTACAAAATAAAATTTGTCTGTCATTGTCAATGGATGTTGGTGTTTTATTAATGCCTGTCATAGTTTCGACTAAGCGTATGCGGCCTCTATTCGAAGATGATTTTGCCCAATCCTCCGTCTGTTCTCTTTGCAATGTACCCTGTACATTGAGGCTTCAAAAGTCCAAAGTGTAGACTAAGCACATACTTCTTTTATTTTTTCAAATTGCACCCGTTATGTGAAGCATAATTTAACTGCAATATAAACAAGGATCTGAGCTAAATTTCCCCCAAGGAAATCTCTTAAATAGAGCCAAATATTAAATTCTCCCCTCGGTTTTAAGCCGACGCTGCACTTCCTTCCTTAATAGCTCTCTGCTCTTATAAGATGATAGCATAATAACTCATACTGCATTTTATCGTTCTAGAAATACTATGAGCTCACTGGGGCTTAGCTTGATTTAGTATGTTACATAACTGCATAAGTGAAATATCACGGTTTATATAAGATGTGTGAGGTTAGCCTTAAATAATTAATTATGTTTTTTTTTAAACAACTAGACTTAAATCTTCATCGCGTAGACTTTATTTTGCAAAATATGTACGATTCACAAAAAAAGAAGCACCGTGTTCGAATTTTTAAAGTTCACTCTTTTGTTTTAATTTTTTTTTAAAACCACACTGAAAAACAAAAAAATTGATCATGTTAGTGGACCGGGTATTCATCATACTTACCTACATTACATAATTTAAAAAAAATTCATGCTCGTCTGCTATCTACCTATTAAACACAAAAAAAAATGTTGGTGTGCAGGAATCGAACCCGCGACCCTTGCGTCTAACCACTCAAATCACTGCGCTAAATGTTATCAAATTGAGAATTTATTACAATAAAAGAAAAAGCAAAAGCTGTGGGTTTTAGTTTCAATATCGTTTGAGTAAATGTAATTATTTTCCGCAGACCTTTATTTTTTCAGATCAAAAGAATGAAACGAAGTCGTGTCCTTCCTCCTTTTGATCCAAGGATCGCGAGTAAACTGCTGATGTTCAAAATGGCTGGCTCGTTTTAAAGTCTAACATAATTCTGACCGACTCGAATCAACTTCACAGAGCAAATAACACTGGCAGTATTTTCTTTGATTCTACCTACGAATTCCTCTCCATAGATTAATGAGCTCACGCTCAGTGTTACGCCGAGGCTACGTGACTTCGCGTTTTTTTTTTTAATTTTAGACCCATTTGCTTTTTTTTTGTGATAGGTAGCAGACGAGCAGGCGGATCACCTGATGGTAAGCAATAGCCGCCGGTCATGGCCACCCGCAACACCAGTGGAGCCACAAGCGCGCTGCCAACCCTTTATCCTTTTCCCTCCCCGGGTGGGCCTCCGGTACCCTCACTCACTCGGCGAAACAAAGCACAGTGGCTGCTTCACGCCGGTTTTCTGTGAGGCAGTGGTATCACTCCGGTCGAGCCGGCCCATTCATGCCGAAACGTGGATCTCCCACAGTTGTTGCGTCCAGTAGCAGAGCAATTTTTTTTATGTGACAGGTTTATATACTAGCATCATCTTATTGATAAATAATAGCCATTACTTATATCAGATAGGGTTAAACCCACGATCTTTGATGTATGAGGTTGAGCCTATATCAAATGCGTCATCGGGCCAGTCTATCATACAAAGGTGAACATACTATCATTATTGAGGGTGTATCTGTAAACGTTTACATCCTAAGATACTACGATAAATATATAGTGCGAATGTTGTTCAGAATGGTTGCGTAGTACCTACACAGCCATGCGGGTAAGAGAGATGTGAATGCTTACACTGGTACACCCTGTTTTTTGTTACCGATAACATCTGACCAAAAATGAATTTGAAAAACAAAAGAACAGTATGAATGATGAATCGTAAGAATTTGTTTCGCAAAGTGAAAAGTTATTCACTCCCGAAAATGGTTCAAACAAAATTTGTTGAAAGCTTTCAAAGAAACGATTTCAACACCATGCCGAGACCCTCAAATCAATCAAAGATACGCCGATTTCTCGAACCAATCCTACGTAAATCTCTATCGAAATGATAATGCGATAGTGATGGGACTTGAATCAAATAAAAGTTGGCAGTCCAACCGACAGCATTCACCCGCATCTTGTTCTGGAAACCATTTTGGTAACACGTCACGGAAACTGTCATTTGTTTTTTAGCTTATTGTATTTTTTTTTTTTGGCATTCTGTTAACCGAATATTTTTTATTTCTATTCAATGGCGCTTGTGCCATTTTTTTTGGACTGTAAACCAGTATTATGGATACTGTTCTATGGTATCTATCTAACACGGTTTCTTGAAGAAAAAATATATTTTATAACAACTGGAACAAAAATGGCTAATCTTAATTTATTTACTTTTCCCAGTTCGATTTCCGGGTAATCTTTTCACGTTTCTAGGTAGTCGAACTGATAAAATCTCATGTAAAGAGAATGGCTTAATGTTTATTTCTATCTTTTCTGTTCGGGATACATTGAAGGTTCGTTTTGTTCGAAACTGGTAAAAATATAAAAAGATTCCCTTTGAACTCTTACGTTAGAGATAAAACATTGATATAGATGAAGTAGCGTATAAGACTGCACCTATATACATAGACTAACTTGCCATTGAAACACTCGCGCATGCTTATTGCAAAAAAAAAGTTTCTTGCCAAGGTTAATATTATTTTAATCTCCCACTATTTTTAACCGACATCAAAAAAGGAAGAAGTTTTCAATTCGTTGAGATCTTATTTTATTAACCCTTATTCTGCGACAAATATAGAATATACTAATGATAAACGTCGCGTTAATCATCGTCCCGTTTTGATTGATTACAGTGATTTAACAATAGGCGTGACGACTGGTGAGAATTACATTATGATAGAGTTTAGATCGAAAATAATTACATGCTAATTACTCGTCAAATTCAAAAGTATATCGTGTACCTATTCAAAAATATGTCTTTCGGTATGATATCGCACTTTTAAAATAAGTTAAGTATATGAAATACCTATTATGCAAAAATATTAAAAAAATGTTCCTCCATTTTTGAAGATTTAGCTCATGTATGCAATTTTTGGCAACTGTGCCCTTATTATTCTCCCTTATATTTCGGTGTGATCATCCAAAATTTTATTAGTCAAGTCCCATCTTGTGTTAAATTATGAAACAATGTATTTCAGATTCTCATTCAAACAGTGGCAACATCAATTTGAAAAGTGTGACTATGATCAATTTTATTAGATCTGGTTCTCTTGTCTTCATAAGGTTACGAAGGTTAGATTGCAGTCGCGTCATTTTAATTACCACTGTATGCCTCTGGACGGTTTCTGGTTAGCAGAGACCCAACCCAGAGGAGAGCCCCACACTGTCCGGGTCGCCTCCCAGCTGTCGGGTTGCATTAGGCGGATCGGCGCCGACGTCGGTTCCTTCTGAGCCGGCGGCATTTTCCCATCGTCACCAAAAAAAAAAAATTGTAATTACCACTACCTAATTAATTGAGGATCATGTTTTAAGTAGGTACCCGGGCCTCTGAATCTATATCTTTAGATGCTCACACACACACAACATCAAATACATTGCCCTGACTCCATGCTAAGTAGCTTAAGCACTTGTGATGCAATCATCATCATCATCATCATTTCAGCCAATAGACCTCCTCCCCCAAAGTTCTCCACACAGATCGGTCCTGTGCCACCCGCATCCAAGGGACTCCCGCGACCTTTACCAGATCGTCGGTCCATCTGGTGGGAGTCCTGCCACGGCTGCGGCCTCCTGCACGTGGCCTCCACTCAAGGACCTTTCCACCCCAACGGCCGTCTGTTCTCCTCGCAATGTGCCCTGCCCATTGCCACTTCAGCCACGCAATTCTTTGGGCTATGCCCGTGACCTTAGATCTCCTGCGGATCTCATCATTTCTGACACGATCACGCAAGGAGATTCCGAGCATAGCCCTCTCCATTGCAGTGATGCAATAGGTAGGCTAAAAAGGAACTTGCCGATCTACCATTGCTTTTAAATTTTTCTCATCACTAATACGAGTATTCGAAGACAAAGTAGCATCAATAAATGCGTACTATTGATGTTGGTGTTACTTTTACGAGAACATGAGATTCCCATTATTGGTAACAAAGTTTTTGTTTGACAAATAGTCTTTGTAACTTTGTGAGCGTAGATTTGGACATAGATAAGCTAAAATGTATGTGTTCGGACTAAAAGTCTTTACTGACAGTAGGAAAATGCTTTGCATTGTTTGTAAAAGTGGAACTAGAACTTGAAAAATTAATATCGTATTATTGTGTTCGTACCTATAATTATTTACCTAATGGAAAATGTGTAAATCTGTTCCAATTACAGATTAAGAACACTTAAATCTTCTTTGTGTAAACTAATTTCGAGTTAGTTACACCACTTTATAAATCACAATAATGTCTTAGCCTGGAAGAGGAGAAGTAAACTATCTTATAATACTATTTATAAAGAGGTAAATTCAGAAAACATCGAAACCGAAAAGGCAAAACACTAGCGCGATGAAATCGATGCCCAGCGCCATCTGTTGTAGACAGTGGAACTACTGTCCCGAAACGTAGTGAGAGCGGGCCACTATCTCTTATATAAAACACGTTGTTTATTTAAGTCCTTACCACTGCTAGTGCACGCAGAAATATAGTTAAATAAACTCGTTTAAAGCTCTAAATTTCCTTCACCACTAACAAGTTGCGCAAGCGCCATTTTGCAAATTCGTTGCAAATCTCTCGCATTAAATGCTCTCAGCGCCAAAAGGTTGAAAAGTTTCGCCCGACAACCTATTAGGATTAAAAGATTAATCTATTGCACAGCTAAAAGTTGTAGCCGCTACGTACACGATCCATCTCGGTCTAGAACGAGGACAGATAAATAAATTGAGCTAGTCTAGATTAGAGGTGTGAAAAAATCTACTGATACCTATTAAAATCGGCAATAGTTGGTCGCGATTACGAGAACTTTTGTGACTAAACAATAACTATCTGAAACTTTCTAAAACAGAGTGTGAGCTTCATTCAATCGCGTATCTAGTAAAAACTCTGTCCCATGCCCCATTGGAGGTGTTGGTAAACAATTTTTGTTAATGTTAACAGTAATCAATATTTACAGTTTGTAAACCTGTGGTATAGTGGTTTTTTATTTTCAAACATGACGTAGTACCTTTCTTTCTTTGTACATAAATCTTTCTTTTTGACCCGCCGCTCCTAAGGGCTAGTCTAAAAACCAGCGTTGGGCATTCACGCTTAGCTATAATACTGTAACTAGTACGCATTGTTAAATAAAATAAATACGAGGAAGCTATCAAATAATTAATATTTTTTCACTAGCTTAAATTAAGCGTGTAATTGGTAACATTTGTAATTAATTAACGTTACTATTTATTATCTGTAATTTGACAATAAAGCTTTATTTATTTATTATAATGATTGAAGCTCAAATAAAGTTAATAATCGATTATAATTAATCGATTTTAATTTAATCGATTTTTCACCTCGGACGTCTCTAGCTTAGATCAACTAATTACTCCTGCTGAGACTCCGATTAACTAGGGAGCCGATTGGCGTTTCTTTATTGTGCAACTTGCAGTTCTTTTTACTTGGGAATGGCTGATTGAAGAAGTTCACAGGAAAAGTTGATGAAAACAAACTGTTTAATTAAGGTGAAAATTTACAAACTCTTGCTTGAACCATTTTTCGTTAGCTCTCATTGTTTCGGAGATATACGCAAAAAGCAAATTTGTGACGTTTAAAAAACACAAGGGGGATCGATGGGGACTTTTGATAAGGTCTTATTTTGTAATTCAAGGCGTACACAAAAATCCAGCTTGTTGGTAATGAATGCAAACTGAAATCATAATTTAGTCTATCTTGACCGGATACTAGTTTTGAACGCGGAATGATAGAACTTTTTTTATTTCTACAAAACAAACAACACGCCCCGATGGTCTAACGCTTTAAGTACCGGGCTTTGATTTTGGGGTTCAATTCCCGGGTCGAGCAAAAGTACGTTTCGAATTTTTCGAACATAGCTCGGGTTGATCACCAATCCGCATTAGGCAAGCGTTGTGATTAAACCTAATTCTATCATAGTAGCGATGACTTCGTTTCTATGACGGGGATCATTGTTGATGCATCATTTGCCAGCACTAAGAACATTTTCTACTGTGTTTAGACCACCCAAAATTGCCCTGCAATGGGCATATAAGCTGATATTTTTTTTGTTTTTACTTTAGGTACCTACCTATGCCAAGACTCAAGCAGCTTTTTCTTCAGAATGTTTGCGTGGTCCGACTTTAATTAACCCAATGTAGTCCACTCACATTAACCGATACAATGAGGCATTTTTTAATAATTTGCTTTATTTGTGTTCGTTTTAATTTCATGCAACGTCGCACATCAATTTGCAGGTGCCAGGAAAATATTTGGTTCATTTTAATATTCATATACTTTCAGAGTAATTGCTAAATGACGTTTTTTAATTAATTAAATTGCACATGCATTATTATGTTCGGGTTTTAATATTTTAAAGAAACAAATTGTGATAAAGTAGATTGCTTTTTTTATGACATTATGTTAAAACCTAACTTACTTTAAGATCGTATCTAAACCGTTTTCAATTCACTATTCGAATAACTTATTGGGTGTGTTGGGGCAATGCCTTATGCAAGCTGCTTACTGTTAGATAGCATTTATCGAAAATTAGAACAAACAAAACTAACTTCTTGTTAAGCATTCTGTGAATTTTCCAATCAAATCGACCACGAAAATATTAGTCTAATAAAACATTCAAAGAACTTAGATACAAGATATTTTGTAGTTTCGGTGCCTACGCCATTCTTGTAACTTAAGTACTTAACTAAAATACGAGTATCATAGTTTATAAACAACTATATTTTATTTCGAAAGTAAACTTTCCGACCATACTGTAATAAAACAAAGCTTGAGAGCCTTTGAAACTTAAACTGCAACTTTTATTAAAATCATAAAATTCTCAAAAGCCCAAAAAATATCGACTCTCATCTTACAAAGAGAACACGGTATCAGAAAATTAAAAAAAAAACCAATACAGCTTTTATTTACGGGTAAAATATGAGTAGAGGGCTCAATAACAGCAAATAACCTGTCCGGCCTCAAGCAATATCTACTTAGAGCCTGTAGGGCGGTAAGGGCCTGCCAGACACACCCGCTCTGAAAAATATTCAAGAACCCGCTAGGGAGTGACCTGCGTTTGTTTTAGTTACGATAAATTTTAGAACGGTTTAAAGTACTCCGATTTTTTTTTTATAGTATAGGAAGCCAAACGAGCAAGCGGGTCACCTGATGGTAAGTGAACACCGCCGCCCATAGACATCAGCTACATCAGAAGGAGTGCGGATGCGTTGCCGGCCCTTTAGGAAGGTATAGGCTCGTTTCTTGAAAGATTTGGATGTAAATTTCCGTCGTGTACTTATAAATGAGTAAATAATAAATCGTCCTACCGATATTCGGCTACGGCGGCCAATCTTAACGATCAGCCACGTACGCAGGATATATTATAGTGCTCAAGTGTGTGCGCAAACACAGGTGCACTCCCTTAATTCGATGGGACATCAGTGTGACACGACCGAAGACGGATCTGGCGCAGGACCAATGGCTTATCGTGCTTTAAGAGGCACGGGGTACAATATCACCAACTTCCAGACTTCGGACTGACACTGAGAATTTCTGAAGAGAAAAACTCAGTTACAAATTTTGACTCGACCTGGGGATCAAACCCGGAACCTCTAACGCAACCATCGCTTTAAAGTGCGACCCACTACCCACTGCGCCACCGAGGCAGTCACTACAGACAATTAATGAGTATGCTTTACACAAATCGTCTATAGTAAACACGATTTAAATCTTTGGTAAAAACTAGCCACCTCACTTTGACTCCCCGAATCCCTGGATAATGGTCTAAGCTTACCCTGGTAGGTATCCGAAGCGGCAGCGAAGCGGCAGCGGCAGCTTTTTCGTCACAGCGTTCACGCTTATTATATAAATTACAAGTAAGTATGTAGTCAAGGCGCATTATTCATTATAGAACTTCGCTTCTAATCTAGTACTCGTACTATGACAGTCAACTCTCTACCACAATCTCTACCGTACATTGTAAATTCGTTGAATAAATCCGTGTCCAACATGAATGACAACTCGTCTTCCGCCATTTTGTTTCCGCAAATACAATATCGTGCTCAACAGTGATCGACTTTATCCACTGCACTGATCCACTGAATTAATTAATTTCAATAGCATTTTCCGTAATATTGGGTTAACATTTTGGAGAATCGTTTGTATTTCTGAGTTGTCCTGATATCGGGATTGTTTTTGTCAATTGTCTTTACCTTGAGTTGAGATTATTATCCTTAAAAAAATCCCTTTTTTGTATGGGAATACAGATGCAATTTATATGATAATATTTTTTGACATTAGACACTATGTTGCTTGGGAAAAAAATATTGGTTACATCAGTATAATTTTGATATAATTTAAATTGTGTATTATATTAATTGTACTCCTATAAAGCTGATTGCAGTGATACATATCCTACATATTGTTATAAAATCCAGTGGTGTAAACTAACTGCAAAACACGAATAAATAAATTCACACTCACTCATTGTGCTCGACAGAAACGTAAGACGTTACGGGTTAAAACACGATGAATAGATGTATAGACTTAGTTACCAAATTTATCGATAAAATTTGAAGAGTTGAAGTAGCACATCACTAGTATCAACCCTATTTAGGAGGACACGTGTGGGATAGTGGCAGGGCACGAGGCACACGTTGTTTACTTATAGTCTTACTTGTTGTTCCGATCGAGTCCTCTAGGAATTTACGTAATTGCATTGATATACCAGATTGAATGCAAAAATACCCGCCCACGCTAAGAAGTTGCTAGAGAAAGTACGCTTCTATTTCGTAGGTCCAAGGAGTGGAATTCTCTACCGGCTGAAGTGTTGAAAGAGCGCTATGATTTGGGAGTTATAAAGAGAAGTGTGAATAGGCTGTTACTAGACAGACATGCTTCACCCTCAGCCACAACGTCACTTACCATGAGGTGAGATTCTCATCGTTGCAGGACGATATAATATTTAGTTTAAGATCAAGCTACTTCAATCGTTGAATAACCTTCTTATCAAAATCTTAACTAACAAACTGATATATTTCTTGCTCAAATATGTCCGCTGCCTAACAACTAGGTACAGATTAATCTTCCAATACTAAGTCATTCAGTACAAATCTCTCACGCCATACCATCTAGGACTATTATTCATAGTTTAGACTCTCTAACTCTCAGATTATACGAAACACAATCTCGTTACGGAGTGCTTAAGGAGTTCCAGTGTTCAAGAGTTATTGCTTCCTCAGGCCGTTTAAACAAATAAATTGAGCAACATCACATAGCTACATTATCCAGGTCTTAGGTACATAGGTTTTCTTTTGTCCATAGAAAATAATAAAGACAATACAAACACCCGAAATATTGTATTGACGCGGGAATCAAACCCGCAACTCTTGCGTGATTTGCGTCTTACCCCAAATAATCTAAGTGTGCAATAAAGCCGGGTAGCACTGACTCTTAATTATTGATCTGGTGCGGGACAACTTGTGCCTATCAGGGGTAAGTTTGAGATCAGGTTATTTGTACTCCATTTGTATTTAGTCAAGTAATCAGCCTATTATCACCAAGTCATATCTTAGTCGTAAAACAATAAGTTTCACACAACACAACATCTCATACATTGACCTGACTCCGTACTTAGTAGC
The DNA here is from genome assembly GCA_014851415.1 of Cnaphalocrocis medinalis. Classification (NCBI taxonomy): domain Eukaryota; kingdom Metazoa; phylum Arthropoda; class Insecta; order Lepidoptera; family Crambidae; genus Cnaphalocrocis; species Cnaphalocrocis medinalis. The sequence continues at coordinate 4,414,315 of CM026283.1, forward strand.
TTAAGTACTTGTGTTACAGATATCAGACAACAGAGGATCACAAATATAATACTTAAATACATATATAACACCCAGACACTGAACAAAAACAAGTGCAGTAGAGGTACTTCTGGTTGAACGTTATCTGTTTAACAAAAACTTGCAACGTCTGGTACCTATTTGCAGAGCTAATATAAATCACCTAATGCTAAGTCACTCAGCACAGCTAAGTAGTTCTTATACATCTTGGTCTAGATACTAAGTAAGTCCTGGAACTTGTTGGTTAGATTCTCTAGCTCTCAGATTACACGAAATACAATCTCGTTACGGAGTGTTTAAGGAGTTCCAGTGTTCTAAAGTTATTGCTTCCCCAGGCCGTTTAAATAATCTCAGCGTGCAATAAAAGCCGGGCGATATATTGCAAGCACTGACGCCATTAGGGCGCAGCGCAAACATCCTCTCGATTAATGGTCTGGCGCGGGGCAACTTGCGCCTGGCCGGGGTAAGTTTGTGTTTAGATTATCCGCGTTTACACGAAGGAGATAAACGCGTCTTGAGATAATGTGATGGATGGACTGCAGATTTGTTAGCAGATTTTCGAGTGGACGGCTAGTTAATTGGGTTAAGGACACAGTTGAGTCACGTATTTTGGAAACGGGAAGAGGCATGATTTAGCGTTATTCATTTTTGTTTTTGAATTAAAAATATAAAGTTTATGAGAGAAAAGTTTTGACATTTGCAAATTACATGTTCAAGTTAATTTCAGGGAATATCTGTGAACATTTCTTTAACAACGTCTTCATCCAAACATTCTGAACAGCATTTTTTCCACGACTGTGATATGCGAAAAAAGTTATAGAAAAAAAAATGTTCAGAATGATAGACGTGGCTAAAGAGCTGTAAATGTTCACCGATACACCTTGTATAGGACCCAAAGTACTTTTCTGACCTTCTATACGTCTTACTCTTTTTTATGCTATAGGTGACAAACGAGCAAGAGAGTCACCTGATGATAGATAATCACCCGCCCATGATAGAGATCTAGAAAGTCGCTGATGCGTGATACTCGCAAAAGATTTTCCTCATAAGTAAATGTCGTTCTTACCATCAAAATCTTCTACAAAGAAAATAAACACTATTAAGCCGATATATCAATTCAAACAATTTTAACCCTCAAAGTCAAATAGCTCAACATAAAAGCTGCACAATGGTTTCTTTTAAAATACGTGGAGAATTTAAACGAGATCGCACCGCGGGGTACGTAGATTGTAAAAATACTTCGTGTTAACAGGAACTTCAGTATTGAACACGAGCGAGTTGCGAACTTCCACCATTATCAGACCTTCGTGTTAGGGGCCTGTTTTATTGGGACGCTAGAAAGGAAAAAAATATGAGGTAAAAAGTAAAAGCTAGGTTTATCACTTCAGCCAATAGACGTCCACTTCTGGACATAGACCTCCCTCAATGGACGAACATAAGGGATCCTCGTGGAAATAACCATGTTATGTAACATTATAACATGACCCTTGACTGACACATTATTTATCCTTAGATTGAATTCTATTGAACTGAAACCACATTGTAAAAAGTTGTAGTTTTTTTATTACAACTGCCATCAGGTGCGATTGTTGTCAAACGTTGTTCTATCTACTAAAATATATTAAGAGCTAGTACTCATATCGACAGCCACAAGGCTTATAAGACCACCTGCCCGTTGGTCCGACGATATTGTAAGGGTGGTGGGGAAACAGTGGACGAGGCTGGCTGGTGACCGTAGGGAGTGTCGTAATAAAGAAGAGGCCTATACTCAGCAGTGGGTGGATGTGGGCTGACATGATGATGATGATGACAAGGCTTATATGTAACTCGAAAAGATACTCGAAGAAACACTTGCGCGATGTAATCGACACCCAGCGCCATCTGTCAGCAAAAGAACTAATTGCAAAATGAAGTCCCGAAACGAAGTGAGGGCGGGCCAATATAGTTTTAAAAAAATATTCGAACCGTGGAGGTTGAAAATACCAAAACAAATAGATACATGTATGTATCTTAGTGGACCAGGGCCCTGGCGCTCTCTGCTATGCTAGGATTTTTCAACGCCAGGCTTGTTGGAGAACATTGACCTGCTAAACTAAAAAAATGTATTTTATCTTTTCCTGGAAGTCATACACTAGCTTTTTATTTATTTTGGTACAGTCACCGCCATATATATATGTATATTGGAGAAGACACAGTGACCTAATACTTCTGATAAGCTTAAAAAAGTTTCGGGTATATAAGATATTAACAAGCATCTGCTCAGATATTAATGACGCAATGCTTGTCCAGATATTTATGAAAACATGTAGGGTTCAGAACATATTGAAGTTTTAAACTGTTAGAAGTATTTGACGATTTTGTCTACTCCAAAATATCTAACGGTGACTGTACTTAAATATGTACGAATCAATCCGAACATTGCCTGTACCTATTTGTATTTGAGTCGTACGTACGCTTGACTATTTTATTACTATATTTGTTTTAATCGATTAGTCAAAATCAGTGCAATAAATACATGAAGGCGTCCCACTGGGCGCTCTTCAGTTGTTTGACTTGGAGTTGTCCTTGTGTTTTCAATATGTGTTAAAAGCTATGTTCCAAATATATTCTTACAGATTTTTTTACTATATTCGTGTTCTTAAAGCCTCTCAATATCTTACTAACTGGTTACAATCGTACATACAAAGCTAGGAAACAGCTAATGCCGCCTTGTACAAGTAATCGCCACATTATTGTGAAGACGGCGAGGTCTCGGATTACCGGAACTATTGTCGGCAACGACCCTTTCCTCAGGGCTGTCAACTCTCAAATAAACAAATAATTATACCCCGTAGGTGCCGATCCGAGCATGCATGTTTGAATTTTTCTAATGCACTTACATTGTCCTGGTCCCAAACTAAGGTTTTCCCTTGTACTGTGGAAACCAGAAACAATGAAGGAACCACAAACACCCAGACCCAACACAAATATCTGTTTCATCAACAAACATAAAAGATAAGGATAAGGTCGTGAAGAAACAAATGCATGTTGCACATTTCTAAAATGAGTTACGAGTATGTAGTTGCAAAAGGCAGACGGCAGAAGGTGACGCTTCAATGTAATTACTAGACAATCCAAATCGTGGGTCATGATTTAGGCGTACTCCGAGCACCGAAGCTACAACTTTGGACGCAACTGGGAATGAACATGCTGAAATGTGATGAAGATGACATAAAACATCTTTTCCGTTGCTTTTGTATAATCCTGTAGCAGGAGCGTATTAGTCATCAATGGTTAAATTGTATTGTATTTTTTTAAGTGCTAGTTATAGGTAGTAGCTATTATAGCACTTAGCAGTAGGTACGTATTGGACGCACTTATCGTTCTGCGCGACAACAATTCAATCTTCATCATTTAGATGGCTGGCAATCCATAACAGTGCGATTCTTAAGAAACTTTCTGTCTCGCACGACAAATACTGTGGAATGAACTTTTGCCCGTGACATTTTTAGATCGATATGACCTTCAAAGTAAAAAAGAGGCCATTCTTATAAGAGGCTACTAGCGCACTTACGAGTCTGATGATCCATCTATTTGTTTACTATTAGTGTTTTGGTTTACTATCAAGCGAGAGGTGGGGACCTTATTAGCTGAAAAGTTACGTAAATATAAATTTTTGATTGTTTAATAAAATCATCGTTGCCAGCCCTAATCAAATCTGTATAGACAAACCAATTCTCTATGGATGTAATCATTTAAGTCTTTGAGGTACGTTTGTATTCCACTTTATGTATCAGATCAATTTTAACATAATGAGGCTTTTAATTTTTTGCACAGGAGTAATCGGTCAAGTTTATGGCGTGGTACCACTCTGGTTCTTTCATGCTGAAGCGTGGCTCTCCCATGGTGTAAATTTTATGTGTTTCAAAATAGCTGGAATAGTTCACAAAACTCGTTAAGTTTTATACACCAAGAGCATCAGCACTCGTCAGACTAGAAAAGCATTAAAAAAAATTTTGTTTGCCAAATTCACATCATCTGGCGAATTGTTTGAAACATCGTTGCATCGCACAACGTTTGTTTTCAACTGAATGCGAGGTTTAACTGCATATGCGCGCACAAATGGGGCAACTTCACTCCAGTGTAGTTGGAACTACGCAAGTTTATTCAATGAACATAGTTTCTTCCATGCTCAGGATTCTGTGGAACAGAATGCGGCCACCATAGCTATTGTGCAAGGAATAGTAGTAAAAGTATTTGCTTGCCCTGTATAAGTTTGTAATGAGCGGCGCAGTTGCTTGCGTTTGAAGGTCCCGGGTTCAATACTTAAAAAGATCAGAGACCAGTTTGTCCGGATTTTTTCTGTAAAGAAATTCGACTAGAACGAAATTATTTTTTTATGAATCAGATTACATTATGTTACATAAGAATAAACACAGGATTACATAAATGTAACAGGGTGCGTGTACAGCAAAATTATTTAGCCGTTACATTCACTGATAGTCTCTAACTATCCAATCCTTTCAGTAAAATGCCATTTAATGGCCTTACACAGTGGTGTAAGGCACAGAATTAGTGAATCCCTGACATTAAAAGGCCTTTTTTATCTTTCTACCTTTCTCTAACATAACTATGCTGAACTCGATTTACTATGATTCGATCGATCAAACGAAATTGTGTCCACGCAAAGGGAACAACACTTATCTGCAAGACGGGATGCATGCGATGTAAGCCTCTATTTTTCATGACGGGCTCTTTCTTACCTTTGCTATCCATTAGCGTGAAACTTGGGTTGTATTCTGTAAATTTTGAATCTACGTAAACCACTATTAACGTCGTAAGGCCCAGACAGCAGACACAATGAAAAGTCGATTGATTTATGCCTATTAAAAGGCTTGTGGGTCTTACGATATTAATAGATACAATGGGTAGATATTTTGGACAACGCAAAAGTATAATAATCACTAAGAGACCTAGACTACCAACAACAATAGCTATCATTGGTTGGATCGAAGGGAAAGGAAAATAGTCTCAAGATTGTTTTGTTGTTGCTAAAGTCTGACTGATAAAACGTTTATTTTGAAGAAAGCAATACCTAATGTAGTACTTTCAGAAGTACGAGTACCTACGTAAACTAATTTAGATTTACTTGAAATAAATCATTAACTAGATCTACATCGATATGTTTATGGTATTTTAGACTTTTTTGTGGCACATGTAGTTTCTATTTTTTGTTAGCTGTATTTTTTCCTCAATAAAGAAAATAAAATAAATAAATTACCTACTGCGCATTAACCTAATTCTCCTTGAATTTTCACCCCACGATCTATTTTTCAACTCTAAAGATCATGTTCATATCCATTAAATCTAAATGTCAAAACAATTACACCATTGAAATCTGAATATGAAAAGGATACTGTTAGTAGGTACAGTCTAAAGGCTAAAGTACAACAACAGTGTTAAAATGTCGCAGTTGGATCGTATAATCCGCCGTATTACATTACAGCTAGCTGTTATTGAAATAAGGCTGTTTTGAAATACAGCGGATCAACGATTTATTGCACGGACTTATTATATTGATCAGCAAAATATTTCTACTAAATATGTTTACTAATTTCGTTGTGCTATTGTAGAGCAAAAGCCTCCATCTAAAGTCATCGCTACTATGATGTTAGCACGTTTGGATTAACAATATATTATATTTTGCTCAGCATTATTAACTATCTGAAAACGCTAATTATGTAAATACATAATATATATTTTCTGGGCCGACCCGGGAATTAAATCTGGGATCCCATACGCATGTGCAGCGGTCGCTTTAAAGTTCCACTAGCTTTACCTACTGCAGCACCGAGTCAAGCTTCAAGGCAACATTAAGTCTAATGTCAGATTGGAATCAGATTTTTAAGTCCACTTACAAAAATAATTTATTTAAAAATTAAAGATACAAATATTTATTCTTGGACCGTATTCGAATGTTATTTCTGGACGCAATGACGTCATCTGGATGTGATTTGACGTCACAGCAGTTTTTGCAACAGTTCATCTCAGCTGCATCTTCCCTGTAAAAAATACATAAAAGGAAAATTAGTTAAGTATTTACCATATTACATTAACTATCATAAATCTATATCAATTTATAAATACCACTTCTATACGCCACCACAAGGCTTATATGCAATCCAAAAAGACGAAACGCTTGCGTGATGTAATTGACACTCAGTGCCATCTATTGGCTAAGATTGGAACTAATAGCATAACTGAATCCTGAAACAAAGTGAGGGCGGGCCACTAGTCCATACTAATATGGGAAAGTGTGTCTGTCTGTCTGTCGGTATGTTTGTCTTGAACGAATGTTATGTTTGTCTTGACGAATTAACGTGATTTTTAGTGGAGATAGTTGAAGGGGTGGAGAGTAACGTAACGAGTACTTTTTGCCCCTTTCTAACCCCCAATTTTAGAGAAGCGGGGGCTTGAGCGAAGCCGCGGGCGAAAGTTAGTTGTTAATAAAAGGAACTATACACGACTTTACTGATGATAGAGAAGCAGTAACCCATTTATTGACCCATTGTAAAGCACAGGCCTCCATAATAGAGATCAGGATCAATCAAAATCAAGACATCGCTACTATATTGAGATTTTTGTTGAGCTTAATGACCAACAATAAAAGTAACAAATGATGTGTCACTTGTTACTCATAACAGGATGGCTACATATTGCAATGAAGATAAATAAAAACGAAATGTTGACCGGCAAAAATTGTCAACGCTTTTTGTAACATAAACATTACTTTTTATTAGATTATGGTGTCCTCTTCAAGCCATTTCCCCTGGGTTTGTATGCGGAAATAACACAAACACAATTTTGTTTTGTATTGTTTTTACCAAACGTCACTTTTTGTAAAGGAAACCTAATTTAAGCCCGGAGATTGCAGTTCATTTCAGCTGATAATAGGTAATCTTATTTTGTAGCCGCTTCAATCGGAAATACGGTTTTATCTTAAACATTTTTATGTTTACTTCTTCTTCTTTATGTGCCATCTTCTAACGAAGGTTGGCGATCATAATTGCGACTTGAACTCTTGATACAGCTGCTCTAAACAGAGAACGGGTGCTTTTATTGTACAACTGGCGCAGATTTTTAAGCCAAGAAGGTCTTCTGAAATCTATGTTTAAATTCTTTACCAATACGTAATTAAGTAAGCATGAAAACTTATTTCTTCGCGAAAAAAGATATTTCTCCCAAATTACTTTTTTCGAAAATAATATTTCTTTAAGCTGGCAAAAAGTGTTTTTGTAATCGTCAGTCATTTAGAGAGTTTATTATTTATAGCAAAAATACTTTATAAAATATAAATGGAAATAATATAAAAATGTACATTAGTGATTCCGATATCGAATGTTATAGGTGGTAGAGGATGACGTTTCATTTGGCTAAGAAACCCTAAAAACGTTAGGTATAAATATGCAAAAAGCGTAAAAAAATTGTTCAATAACCTATATTCCGTTCAAAGCCCCGTTGATTTTACGCCGTGTATTTTTACATTTACATCTCAATTCCGCCAGCCGTAAAACAGAACGGGTAAAAAGCAGTAGGTGTAGCGAAGCAGAACTGTCAGTACATGGAGACGCGAACAAAACATGTAATTGACGGCGTCACTGCGATAAGCTAGGGGGCTATCTGTGGAACCCGCGCTATTTTGTCACTGCGTTTTAGTTTGTAGTAATACATAGTGCGAGCTTAGCGTACGGAGCCAGAAGGCCTAAATTTTAAGCAGGCGATTACGACGCGACGGAATCGGAGTTCTCTTGCCTTTCACACGCTCTGTGCGCGCTTTTTTTGTTTGAATAGGTACCTACGAAGGGTATATTCTCATTCATTAGGGGACGTCTTCATTATAAGCTAACAAGATGCCGAGTAGCTGTACTGCAGTAACTCGCACTGGTTGCACGTCAGTTACGACGAGTAACTCACACGAGTATAAATCGGAGTTACTTGTTTTTTTTTGTTTTGTATCTATCTATTGTCTCGTCTTCGAAGATACTTGGAGGTTATAACCCAATAAGATGATCATATTATCTTCTTTGTCGTTATTTTCTTCACAGAGTGGTTGTGGTCGTCAGATCAGCGGTTATGACCTATTTATCCTTTATCCATTTCTCCTGTAATGACGCTTTTCTAGTGCATTCGAAGAGACCATAGTGGGCAGTTTTTAGTTGGGCAGTCCATTGGTAACTCTTTTGCCCTCATGCTCTTTTGCCTTCAATTTTACCTGGCACTATAAGTCTTTCCACAGATGATCGTACCAAAAAAACATTTTAGCATTGAACACCAATCTGAATGGTTACATAATAATCTTATGGATATAAAGACATGAAACATACGTATGTATGTCTCATGTCATTGTGTCTTTTATGTAGATGGGTGGATAATTGAGATTCCGTTGGCCAGTCCCGTGAGAAATCACTACTCACAGTAAAGGAACGCTACCGCAACTTTACTTGTTTCCAATAGTTTAAAACAACTGTTTCTTTTTTATTTGATATGTGGCAGACGAGACGGATCACTTGATCGTAAGTGATTGCCACTGCCCATAGACACCCGCAACACCAGTGGAATCACAAGTGCGCTACCAACCTTTAACTCCCTTTCAAATCACCCACTTGCAATTAAGTATCATTTATTTCAATCGCCAAATTTTATTTAAAGTTTATTCATAACTCACTAGTTATAAATAAACTTTAAATAAAATTTGGCGAATGGGCCACTGCCCATCCTCACTTCGTTTCGGGACAGTAGTTCCACTGTCTACCAATAGATGGCGCTGGGCGTTGATTGTATCGCGCAAGTGTTTCGTGTTTTCGGCTTACCTATAAGCCCTGGCGTGGAATATGAGATTAAAATCTTTATAAATAGAAAAGATGAAAAGCAAATCTCAGTATATCCTTCTCAAATATCTTTTTACCTACTTCATTTAGGTCAAGAATAGACAGAAATTGATACAAACGGCGCACCTGCATCAGTTTCGGGCTTCAAACCTCTCAAAGTCCCAAAAGGGTTCGGTAAATATGGAGGAATCCGACGCCACGACCCGGGGTTTGCGGTCAGTTCGATGGGATTCGATATAATAGATCATAGCCATTTGCTAATTGAAAGATAATTGATATTAACGCTCAATTGGATTCCCATTTAAAGTGATTTAAAGGATTAGACCTGACTGATGTAAATGCAGGATGAAATGGTCATTGTATAGGTAACCAAAACATACGCAAAAATCTTAAGATTTAAAAGAAGTTCATGAAGAATTTATGGAACCATATTTTTGGTTAGTCTAAAAATCACTCAAAAACCTATACATTTGTTGAATAGCTCAAGACCTATCTAACTAGACCTAACATATGATATATAAGTAAAAATCCAAAGCTATCCTTTTGGATCCCAGGTTCGCTTCTACCCTGATTCTGGATTCGGGTGGTCTGGTAATTACAATGAAGCGACTGCCGTCTGACCTTCGCAACCCTTTAACAGGGGAACCAGACCAACTAAAACGTCGTTACACGTTTTGAAGCTATGCGAAACGTGCTGCATCTTCGTCCATAGATTTTTCTCCTTGATTGATTTGTTCTTCCAGTAGCACTAACTAACATTCATAGCAATCACTCATTTTGTATGGAAAACTTTAAACTAATTCAACAGACGTTCAGAATATGGGCCTATCCCATCGACGTTAGTCAGAGCAGGCGATGCGAGTCATCCTCTCACGTCAGGAGGAAATCCAGACTTCACCCCTAACTAGCCTGTCGGCCTGCACTGCCTCGCACAAAAACTTCACAAATTGGGACTCGCCTCGTTCCAGGATATTTCCCTGTAATCTTACTCCCTCAGTGTCTATACAGACAGACTTTTATATTGGAGGCCAAGTTTGAACATGTTACAAAATAATTACACAGAAAGTAGGCTCTAGTCGATATTGGCTTCGAAGAGTTCGTTGATCTATGTATTAGCAGTATATTGTAACGTATCTCACCTTCGCATCTGTCTCGGTCATTTACTCCGAAACATGTTCAAAACATCAGTGAGCTCAGGCTCTGGTGTTGCGGGTGTCCATGGGCGGCGGTAATCCCTTACAATCAGGTGATCCGTCTGTTCGTCTGCCCTGTACACCATAAAAAAAACATACCTAAGCCCAAAGTGTTCTTCAGGTTTACGAGACGGCTGATATTGTCGACGTATCATCGCGGAAATCAAGACTCAATCTGAAGTAAGAATCAATGAAAATATCCTCTCTGCAATTCACCGTATTCGCTTTAGAAGATTTGTTCAACATTATGTATACTCACGGCAAATTGTCGGATATCCAGGTACAGTAGCAGCTCATTTTCATCCCCACCGCGACCTGGTCTCCGTCGGCGTGTGCGCCCCCCACCGTCACGGCTACCAGATGTCCGTGACGCACTGCCGGTGCGCCTGCGTCCTCCTGTATGACAGATACGAAGAGAAACACTGAAGAGAGACCTCTATACACCGTGTTTTTTTTAACCATCTTACAAACTTAGGGCATTATACTGATTATACTCTTCAATCATAAAAATCGTAGTAAATACAACGTATCGCCACCAATAATGAAGTATCGCCGCCATAAAATATTACATATGCACATTTTATTTTTCACTTCGACGGTATGTTCGAAGTTCAAAATATCCAAGTATAAAAGTCTACTCAGTCGGTCCATTAGTACAGTCCCACGTGGCGATGTGTGTACGAGTAGGTAACTACTATTCCAATATAATAAAAATCTATAAATAAACATAGAAATCGTGTTATTCCCTCTCATAAAAAATCCAAAATTGAGTATCGTCACGGTTGACCGGTGAACCGTTCAAATCCCTCATTTCAGTGCAATATTCGATTCCATTATCAGAGCGCTATCTGATCTGTCAATTTGACAGCTCACTCATTCGTTCTTTCCGCGGCCATTTTATCAAGAGCTGCCATCAGGTCGAAAGGGTGCCATGGAGTAGTGAAGCGCTTGGAGTAAAACATTCCATTTAAGTTATTAACTAATTTTATAATTTCTTGGTTATATGGACGATGTAGCGTGATGTGGCGTAGAGCTTGGAACGGTGGTTGGCAGAAGAAAAGTATACTTAATTATGCTTTTTTATGTGATAGGTGGCGGACGAGCAGACACGGATTAACATGACGGTAAGCGATTGCTGCTATCCATAGACACCAGCAACATGGGTGGAGTCACAATTGCGCTACCAACCACAACCCCAACCCTCTCCAGTAAGTTTCAATGTCAGTTTCAAGCCTCCGGTGGGTTTCAATCACACCACATAGCAAAGCTGAAGAGGTAGTGAGCTGGTCATAGCCAGAAAACAGGACTCTTGGTGCAAACGCTCCTGGAATGGACATAATCGGGTCAAAAGAGACCCGTCGAAGGCTAGTTGGCATATACTGGATCCAGATCAATATCGATTAGAAGAGGATCCAGAGCTCAAATTAACATTTGTGCCAAAGACACTCAAGTGATTTCATTCTGAGTGACTTGAGTAAAATTTGCCTCAAGTAGCATCACTAAACCCATTCAGTTGAGTCGACGAGTTAAGTGAAGTCTATAACTACTGACCCAGATACGGAGAGTCGGTGAAATGGATTACGATTTACGCGAGCTTTTTTTAGTTGTTCTAAACCTGAGGTCGAGTAGATATGTACCTTATAATGTGTGATAGAATCAGTGTGAGTATTATTTGATATAAACGAGTACTTTGGCATAGTTTAAAGAAGTTGCCTTCTTAGGGTTTTCCATTCCCAAAATGAACTCTACCTCAATGGCGCAGATGTTTGAATGTTGCATCTAACCGCCAAAGGATTTGAGTTACTCGTATATTTCGATCGAGTCAGTTTAGAAAATGAACTTATTCTGAATATCTTGGGTCTGGGTGAGCGGATATGTCTAATTTCCAGCTATCTTTATCTTGACCTTATACGAGGCTACTGTTTGGGATCATACATCTTACTAAAGAAATTGATTTTTGATTCCAATGTCATATAAAGAAAATTGAAATAGATTTTTAACTTTATGTTTTTCGTTTACTTTTTTTTTTACAAAAAAGTGTACATGTTTCACCTGACGTGTTTTTATTGGCTCTCATAAAATAAGCTTTAACAGAATAATAGCAACAGAATTACACCAAATCCATTAAAGTATAAACTATAAACTTCAAAGAAAAGGCACAGTATTGTTCCAAGCAAATATTGAATCAAAAATAATGAACAACCCTTTCCACCTAACATAACAGTTACTAATAGCCACAAGCTCTGGCACTGAACAAAGATTGTCTTATATAAAAGTTTGTTCATAGCACAGAGCAGGAAATTAAACAGTGAACAATTTCAGATTGTGATTATTATTAAGTATGATTTTTTAATTTATTGGTTAGTTTATTTTAATTAACAAGGAAAAGATACACAACACATGTGAAAGAGAAGATCTGTTGTTAATTTGTATTAAGAGTACCTTAGAGACCATTATCCATATTGGATCTCTGAGCCAGCAAGCAAAGTCAATAGTAATTTCGAGAATATGATTACCTTTATAAATCTTCTATACCATTTATAAATAGAAAATTTCTATAGACCAAGACAAGACTTATATTATATAAATCGGAAAGACGAAACCAAGACGAAACACATGTGTGAAATTGACACCTAGCGCCATCTATTGGCAAATATTGGAATAGAACTACCTACCTATAGTAAAATTAAATCCAGAAACGAAGTAAGAGGAGGCTACTAGTTGGTTTAACTTTGGAAAGGCGATCTTTTGTCGTGTACTTCACTGATATTTCTTACATTATATTCTCGTACTCATTACTTACATCTGTTAAATAATGTTCTTCGCTAGAGTAACAAGCGACCTCGCCGTTCTCTAAAACAAAACAGAAAAAACCATTTTATACACAGCGCTATTGCTTGCTTCTGGTAAAAAAATTACCAATTTCTTTTTAACATTTTCAGTTTTAAGTACTAATTAAGGAAGTAGTATAAATGTATAGGTACAGTAACAAACTACGATTCTAAAGAACCAAACACCTTCTTAAAAGGCCAGCAAAGCATCCGCACTCCTGGAGTACTGATGAATATGAGCTGTGATCACTTACCATCAGGTTACCCGCTTAGTCTTTTGCATACCTGTTTCATAAAAAAACCTACTACTAAAATTAAAGGTTTTTATAGGATGTATGTATATTGACATGAATTCTTTACTCACTAATTTCGTAACGAGGTATGCCGTTTTCTACAACTTTTTTACATGCTGCTAGGTTCACGAAGCCGAATATTTCTACTGTCAATTTGTTTTGCTGTAAAAAGAAAAAATCATTAAAATCTATAATCAAAGCAACTTAATACTAATCAAAAAGTTTTTAACACTCTTACTTCTTTACATAAATAAATCGTTTAATTTTGTTTTTTGGCTACAAATATCCTGCAGTTGACCGTGAGAGAGTCATACTTCGCCACGAATGGGCCGGCTCGACCGGACAATACCACAGCCTTAGCCTGAAGTAGCGCCTGTTCTGTGTTTTGCAGAGTGAGGGGCCCAATAAGGGGGAAAGAGGATGAAAAGCATTTGTGACTCCGCTGGTGTTGCAAGTGTATATGGGTGGCGGAAGACTACAACCTAATACTACCCACTGTATAACAAAGCATTTGGTCTAGACTTGAATAAATTGAACGATTATAAATAGGTACCTCCTAATTACCTGTGCTCCCATACTTCGTCTCCAGTTCTTGTACAAACTTTGGACAGTTCTCATGGGTTCTATACCTCTATGTGATTCTGTAGAGTCAGGTCCCTGGTAGAAACCCTGTAACAAAGTAATTTTATTAACCCCATAATTTATTTATTTATTTACTCAAAAAACTTATTTATCGTAGCCCATAATCCGTTAATCTCATCTCGTAATATCTAGTGGCGTAAAATCCTATCGCTTTAGAGCCAGTGGTAGCCTAGACCAGGATTCAGAATTTGGAGAAAGTAATAATTACAATGAAGCGACTGCCGTCTGACCTTTGCCACCCTTTTAACAGGGGATCTAGGCCAATTTTATTATGGCTACACGTTTCAGAAACTAACCGTAACGTGCCGATTTCCTCACAATGTTTTCCCTCACCGCTAATAGTATACACAAACCATGTGTATGATTTGGCTTGCCAATCATACACATGATTTGTGTTCTTCTTCTTTACTTACGGTGGTCTTTAATTACTGTATTCAGAAAGTATCTATTGTGGTGCTAACAATAATGTCTTGATTGCAGAATCATAAACAGCAACACATATTTTAATTGGAATCTCGAAAATGAGAACAATATGTGTTATTCTCGAATAGTGATGCGATGTGGATTCAATTAAACCCTAGTGACTCTATCGATACTACGCAAAAAAGCGCACTTGTGATTCTACTGGTGTTGCACGTGTATAGATGGCGGCAATCGCTTACCATCGTGAGGTGATCCGCCTGCTCGTCTTCCACCAAAAAAAAAACAATAACGCGTGACTTAGCCAACATGATATGCAGCGTTGTCAAAAGTCGTAAAAATAAAGTTCAATAAAAAGTAAGTAAATTGTATAACGGGAAGTTATTGATATTCTTTAGTTCACTAACTTACCTATTATTAAGTTTTAGTACTTAGCTAAGTCGTTCTTTGAATGACTCGTTTTCTCAATTTTTGTTCCAAAACTAGAGTTACTCCGGTGATGCAATTAATCGAGTAAAACGTTAAGTGAATCGAATAATTTTAATCGCAATGTTTGGCTCGACTCGTGAATGATGAAAACTACTAAAAGTAAACGAAAATGGAACAAAGTATCATCGACTCCGCATCGTTTCTATGACAATAAATCCCGATCCAATTAATACGTGTTTTTGTTTCGTACTTTTAATTACATTTGGTGTCGTTAGCAAAGTCGATTAAAATTGCGATCCTGACAAATTGGTGCAGCTGCAATTATTTTTTTCGACAGGAATGGTTACACAAGCCTTTTGCTATTACGATAAAAAGTAAACTAAAGTATCAGCAGGTATCAGCCCATATTATTATACTATACCACAGTATGGGAAAGGCCTCCATCATAAAAATTAAGTCATCGTCAGCTGCTGCCTGTGATGGGGGATCAGGATTTGTGATTACAAATCCGAATTTTATTCGAAAAATTCGAAACATATAATCGAACCCGGGACTCTAAGATTATGACCTGGTACTTAAACTAATAGACCAACGGGGTGTTTTTAGATAATTTTGCCTCAAATACGTGGCATAAAGTAACAGATCGAAGAAATAACTGTCAAACTATCCAGGGACTGCAGACATGCACAAACCAACCTAAATATGAACGCCGAGGTGAGAAGTGAAAACAACAGGGACATAAACAAAGTAGTGAAACTATGAAATTCGTACCAACTCTTGGAGAAGCCAATAGCAATGGGTTTTTTACATGCCCATCGACAGAAAAAACAAAATTGTTTTTCTTCGTCTGACCAATTTACGTTTATATTTAACACATGTTGAGTTATGGTGACATAATTCAAGAGCCTAAAAAATTCAACTTACCATGACTGTATGATGAGGACTAGGAGTATAGTTGTATCTGGACTTGTGATCATCACGTTCGACTCTCTGAAAAAAAAACTGCAGTTGGTACTGATAGAAAAAAAAACGTTTCTAACTCAAACTCGATCCTTCAATATCGATAAAATAAATGAGACGCCCCATTATTGCTCTAGTGGTTTAAAACACTCCGTTGGTCTAGGTGAATTACCGGATTGTGATCTTGGGACTCGGGACGTTCTATTCTTGGGTCGAAAAGTATGATTCGAATTTTTCGAACTTAATATTTATGAACATTTTCGGTGTGTTCGATTGGTGATTTACCAATCTGCATTAAGGAAGCGTGGTGATTAAGCCTAATCTCATTAAAGTAGCGATGACTTGATTTCTGTGAATGGAATCCGTTGCCCTGCAGTGAGACAGTATTTATAGGCTGATACTTTACTTTGCCTAGTTAACACCCGCTAACACCATAAAAACTGAAGTTTATAACTATTTAATAAGTACACTTCTCTCTATTTCGTCCTCTTTAGAGGGCAAGTACCGGCTTTTTCGTTTGGCAGTACCAGGCTTTCTTTTTTGTGAATTTTCTTCTGATTCTTCTCTCTCCCTCTTTATCTTCTGTGACATTACAGGATACTGGTAGAATAGCTCATTTTTGTGCTCTCTTTCCTCCGTTTGAAAACGATGTTTTTGCAATTTGCCGTATCCATATCGCTCCCTTGAATCAATTTTTGGTTGAGATGGCTGAAAAGTCGTAAAAATAAAGTTCAATTTTATTTTTACGATATCCTTTTAATAAATAAATGGTATAACGGGAAGTTATTGATATTTTTTAGACAT
This sequence comes from Cnaphalocrocis medinalis, assembly GCA_014851415.1. NCBI lineage: Eukaryota > Metazoa > Arthropoda > Insecta > Lepidoptera > Crambidae > Cnaphalocrocis > Cnaphalocrocis medinalis. The sequence continues at coordinate 4,430,772 of CM026283.1, forward strand.
TCTTTATTACACAGAAGTAGAATACATGAGTGTAACAACAGCAATAGACAGTACAATGAGTCGGTCTTCTCGCCTATAGCGATTTCTGCCCGACTTACTTTAGGTGGAGGAAAGAAAACAGCGCGTTGGTAATGGGGTAAGGTTATATCCACTTACACGCTGGCCCCACGACTGTGATCGAATCACCTGTGCTGTATAGGCTAAGGAAAGCTTCAGCGAGTGACCGTGGGACATCAAATTTAACTGTGGGAGAGCCACGCTTCGGCATGAATGGACCGGCTCGACCGGAGTGATAACACTGCCTCACAGAAAACCGGCGTGAAGCAGCCCCTGTGCTGTGTTTCGCCGAGTGAGTGAGGGTACTGGAGGCCCACTCGGGGGGGAAGGGGATAAAAGGTTGGCAGCGCACTTGTAACTCCACTGGTGTTGCAAGTGTCCATGGGCGGCGGCAATTGCTTACCATCAGGCGATCCGCCTGCTCGCCTGCTACCTATCACATAAAAAAAAAACAAAAGGGGGCGTGCAGCGCTTTAGTGGATATGCTAAATGAAATTAAAATGAAAGCAAATGAAGTTATGGTTATAAAGCTGAGTCCAGTGAGTCTAAAGTAATGTAACGAGTAAGGTACAGTGAATTTTGTGCCTCGCTTCAAGCGCTCCCATTCATCCATCGGCTGTCAATTATTTTCGCGAGCACAAAGGTGTTCACATCGCTCGTTTGGTCGGCGTCCGTGAAGTTTTTATCATGTGGAAATATTAAACTAGCACCAAATACAGCTACCCTCCTATTCGGTATGTTCAATACGTTTCTTGTTTATCAAAAGCAACTACCTACTTTGATTTGCTCTTGAACAATTTTCCTACATGTTTTGCATAGAGTTTGTGCGCCGTCCAAACACAGTTGACGGAAAAAATTACGTAATAATCCATTATGTCTGATACTTTTCTAGACTTGACTTAAGACACCGCCCGCTTCCTACTAGCCCGCTAATTAGAATTTAAGATAAAGAAATAACCTAACTATCGAGTAGGCAGGAACATAAGAATAGTTGCATATCTTGGTCAAATCTTAAGGAACCCACAGTAAAACCTTCTCCAGTCTATCATGAGGGGGGAGATTGATGAAAACGCAAAATTGGAAGACAAAAAGTGTCGTGAAATAGAAATAGCAAAATATTTATTCCAGTTAGGTCCATGGAGAACACTTATGAACGTCCAAGTATCACAATCTACCGTTGGTTCTAATGAAAGACATAAATGGTTCAGACTACATACGAAATTCGACCGGCATGACATCCGCCAAACAACTTTTTAGGAATTAGGAAATTAACGCGACGTTATTTCCTATATAATATATCAAAATAACAATAAATCTAAAGAACTATTCACCATGGATAATCCAAGATCCAAAGAGCTGATGACCAATCTTCAGTAATGAAACGGCACCTCATAAAGAATAATCAGGCTCAGTTTGAGTCCAAGCGTGGTGATTAATCTTAATCCCATCATAGTAGCGAAGACTTGATTTATATGTTCGAGGCCTTTGCCCTGCAGTGGGACAGTATATAGGCTGATACTTTTGTCGTTGAGCCATCGGAGTTGTAAGAAGTAATGAGTTAAACAATCAAAATCTTTACTCACATGTTGATGTGGTTGATCTCTTGAACGTTTCGATTTCATGCCAGCTGTAGCACGCCCCTTAGGCACTTCATCCTGGGCACAAAGACAAATTAAGTAGTACCTAAGTAATCAGTCTTTCAAAAACGAATATTGAAAAAGATCACAGCAAATGAATGGAACGTGATGAAAATTTTGATGACAAAATATAAATAAATGAATTCACACAACATTCCATACATTGACCTGACTATGTACTAAGCTTAAGGACTTGTGCTACAGATATAATACTTAAATAACATAATTGCACCCAGACACTGAATTAACACATATCAAGTATAAAAGCTACTTACGGATTCCTCTGAACATGCAACACATGGAGTGGTTTTTCTCTTTTTATATTTAGGAACCTAAAAACATCAATGTATGAAGAAGAAAATAATTAATATGTAATTCTTATTTACAAAAAAAGATGACTTTAAAAAAAAGTTTGCAGGTTGAGAAGTTGTTTCTAAAATTAGTTGTTTTTTTATAAATTTAAGTTATTAATTAGAAGTAGTAATTGTAGTAGAAGTTGAAACGATTGGCTCTTAAATTCACATTTCAACCTACTATAATTTTAAATAAAAGAAAAATATTTATCTTACGTCATCATTACAATGTCCCCAGCTAAAAACTGTCACGTTAGAATCTACCGGATTCGACATCCTTTCCCCAGCAAGGGGTATGATCTTCCCCGGTTTGTCTGACGTCATACCAGCGAACGTGTACACGAGGCTTAAGTCTGCTGTCCAACCTCTAAAGTTAGGATGCGTCAGGATCCTTTCAATAGGTAGGTACTGCTCGTAGCCAGAGTCAAACATTTTTTTGGATCCTATAACTACAAATGACGCAGTGAGTTCTGGTTTTATAGATTCATCGAAGGCATGCAGGCTGTAATGAGAAACAAAAACTGCAAACGTCAAATGTACAGACCACATATCAGGTTACTACATTGCATTGTAAAATTGCTCATATCATTTATTTTAATATTATGTACAGAAATTAGGATATTTTGCAGTGCCCCCACGGGGCTCCTGTTGTGAACCTGTTTATTGTTTAAGATCTTATGTAACTACAATATGATGCAATAAATAATATGACTATGACTATGACTACTACATAGCCGAAATTAATATTAAACAAATCGTGTCACAGACTACGATGGCTAGACGAAGCTGGATCTCAAAGTGTCAAGAAAACCTATCTAAACCGCAGACCGATCGGCGGCCGGACAAATGCCCTAGAAGGCCTTCTCGTAGGTACAACAAAGCAGAATTCACGACCAAATATTTATCCACGTCCCTTTCACACGCTGTGCGTCTTTCTCGTTTGGATGCCACAGATATATTCTCGTTCGTTACAGACGGTTTTGTTGCAGATCCAGAGAGATCGTAAGTACGACGCTCATGTAGACAGATACGCGCAAACTACAAATCAGTGTCTAGCCCTACTACTATTATAAAGGCGAAAGTTTGTTTGGATGTATGGATGTTTGTTACTCTTTCCCGTAAAAACTACTGAATGGATTTGAATGAAACTTTACCACAATATAGCTTATACATCAGAATAACACATAGACTACAATTTATAAAAATATATTGTGTGGATTGTCCAAAATATGACGGTAAGTGTCAATAATTAACTCCACGCGTACGAAGTCGCAGGCGGCCGCTAGTCTAACAAAAAATCGTAAGTGATTGGGACCATTGCAGAAGTCTTATAGCCAAAACACTCTTTTTGTCAAAAGAATCTAATGTATGTTTGACTTACAAACAGTGAGCGGCAGTGATCACCACATGATCATGTATGATTGAGCCTGTGCATGTTCTTTTAGATCCATCAGCAAATACTATGCTGTAAAACAAAGTAAAACTTTTATCTATTCACATGCTATGTCACATTAATTCAAATAATATGTTAACCACAAACACATTTCAGTCCAACAACAGTTTCCGAATTATAGAGGTTTTATTAGAAATTGACTCATAAAATAAAACGAGGTGGTAATGAATGTCAACAGAACCAAGGGTAATCCCTTAATATATGTCCAAAGTTAGACTAGACTGGAAGGGCGTACATATGGCAATACGTGGAGTTACCCTTTTTGGACCAAGGACCGCTCTATTGTCTGAGGCACAAGTGCTATTTTGCACATGACGAGTCACTGACTGTACAATGTACATTCATACAGCAGAAACAGAATTTTTAGAAGGCATGATGCTTATGAAAATTGCTTAACATCAAGTGATCCGTCTATCATCCGTCATATAATAACAGCTAGGGTCTGATCTGAACAAAAGTGCTCAGCTGATTAGTTTAATTTAATGTAATTGTGAGCTTTTTTGAAACTCTATGTTCTACCCTACCCACATTTTACCACTACCTCATCTACCAACTATTCTATAAAACAGTACTTAGTCCTCCCACTTTCGGAAATTCTTTGAAATTATTTTCGTCTTCCTATGCAAAATGGCCAACTCACGTAAGTAGTTGATTCTGCATAAGCTTTTCTATACGAATTTTAAACAGTTATAGCAAAACGTTGATCAGATATCAGAATGGTTGGTAGATGAGATGATTAAAAGGATGCGAATGGAAATGGAACAATTCATATAAAATTACTTATTCAGCTTACTCTATCAGCGCAACGAAAAGATGACTATCAAATGGAGGTGCTGGTACGTCTTCAGGGTCTTGATTTTCATTACCTTTTAAAATATGAAAGACAATTTAGTAGTTCTATAAGAGCGATGGTAGTTCAATTGATAAGAACGCTTGTGAAAAAGAATGAGTTTTTATTTCTTTATCTGTCTATGTTAAAATAACTAAACGGATTTGAATGATACTTTTTTCATTGTAGAGCTGTGAGCTCCAGGCAACATGGTATAAAATATTTAAAAGAAGAGGCAAACCAAACTCCACGTGAGCAGAGCTACTGGTTTCCACTATTTTAAATAGTTTTTCAAATCGATGTTGCGTAAAATTTCTTAAACGTATAAGACGTTAAAAGTCGTTCTTAAAGTTGAAAGGTGTAATTTTTTAATAACTTGGTTGTAATAATTTCAATTACAAAATGATTGATTAAAGTCCTCTAGCAGACAATAAAGTAGGGAAGTGTAATAAAGTTATTTTCTTTAAAATTCTTATTTAGCTTTTTAAAATTTTGCTAATACGAAAGTTCATTTGTTTCAAATAAATAACTTACTTTTCCCATCCTCATCAAACAAACCGGTTTGAAATAAAACGCAACAAACGAGAACGAATACAATATGGTTAAAACTCATTGTGATAGTAATTTCATTTCAGTTTTCTGATTGAGTCAGTAAGTAATTTTCCGATTAATTTGACAAGCAAACTGTTTGTTTGCAAGATTAAAGTCAACGATCTGCATGAATTGGTGTTTTAACTTCCCTCCATTTTATTTATTCTCTGAAATCTATATTGAATCGTGATCAAATATTGGTACAGGCTCGGCAATTGCAAATACAGAATGTGAAATTGTTTACAGTCAGTGGTAAATAAATTTTGTTGTATACCAGCGGTTAAGGATGTTTTTATGTTGTAAAGTGTCAAACCACAGTGTGGCTCAGATGTAGAAGTAGGTAAATAAAGCTTTATATCGTAAAGTATCAACCTATATACTGTCCCACTGCAGGGCACTAAGAAGTCAAGTCATCACTATGATGGGGTTAGGCTTATTCATCACGCTTGCCCTAATTCTGCAAATATGTCGACTAGAAATAGGAATTCTTGTTTACCTAATGACCTTTTTCTCATAGTTACTAGAGATACTAAACATTACAATTGTTGTTTCACAAACTTTTGTTATACATACAATTGTAACAAAATACCATTCATATTTGTCAAAACTCTTAGACAGCAAGAACTATTTAGAGAATCTCCTCTCGCTCTTCTTGTCTCTGTGTTCGTTGTCACTCAAAAATGAATTCATACTCTTGTGCCAAAATATTCCTACGTTTTAAAACGTTACTGCTAACTATCCACTCACAGCCGTTGCTGTGAAGTCGTATCTAAAAGTAACAAGAGTATTTCCCAGATATTACGTTGGAACGTTCTGTACCCTTCCGCGTTCTGTTACATTCAGATTAGCGTTTCTTTCTGCGTGAGTATTTTGAAGAGCAACAGTATTTTTATTCCAAGCAGCCCCCGCGGCAGACATGGCAGCCAGTCGAGGCGACATGTTTATGTACGTAAAATGTATGTAAAAGCGTCGATTTTCAAAAAAAACTGGTCTACCGTAGCCCAGTACCGGAGTAGATAGAAAAAAAGTAGGGAGGCCTTTTCCCTGCAGTACAGCATTACGAGCTCTTACCTTGTTGTCAGACCAAGTACGCTCAATGCTAGAAACCAAGCTGCATGATGGCCTCCAAGTTGCAAAAGATAGAAGGAGTGAGACCATCATAAAGAAAAACTTTTGTCCAACCCGAGGGCTCACGTCCCTTAGTGATGAGGAATAGGACTAGAGGAGGAGACTTAATAATCGGGATCGGCTAGAGTAGAAAGAGAGAAAAAGTATCAATATAGAAACGCTAGTCTGAAAATGCTCTTAACGGCTGTGCCATGGCCCATTCGCCGCTCGAGCGTAATAGTTGGACAAACGGCCATTGCCGACCACGCTGAACATATTTTTTTTCTCTTTTCATTTGGAAACATTGCAGTGAATGGAACTCCGGATGAATGCCCTGTTATTTATATTAAGAGGCGACCCTTTTACTGCGGTCAGTGTCATATGGCCTAATGTTATTAAGGCTATATTTTTATCGCTTTTTCGTTAAAAATATCGTCCATTTGCACGTACGCGAAGCCTTTGTAGGATGATAACCTGTTTTTTAATGAAAAATATTTCGATATGTTGTTTCTTTTTAGAATTTACCGAACACCTTTTCAATGTATGTACCTAAACAGAGAAAACTTATTTAAATCTTATTAGTACGAATAAAACGATGATATTTATATGATTTACAATTTAACTATTATTATTGATAAAGCTAAGACTATTTCCACAATACTAAAACCACCCAGCTGAATTCATGCCAGACAGCGTAGCAGCAAACACTACAGAAACTATCAAAGGTATTTTCATTCCTATTTACAATCAAAACGGTCTTTGTCTGGATTCTAGAGGATGATAGCTATCGGGTTTATTCGCAGTGCTACTCATGCGATAAGGGAACCAATATGTATTAGGGTTTTGTACTTTAAAAAGTAAAACGGAACCTTCATGACCTTATATGGTCGATGCTTTGGGCCTGGACTGTATGTTAAATGACCGGGCCGAGCCTCATTTGCCAACGGTCGTGGGTTCGGTCCCCACCCTGGACAAACATTAAAATAGTAAAATCATATAAAACATAAACAAAATAGAAGGAGCCTCTTTTCTGAAAGGTCCGTCGATCGTCAACAGATGCCTTATAAAATCACTAAACTTAGTGGTCTGCTATGAATCAAGATCCTTTATTTCGGGATCGCGTGAAGGTATCCAGTTGAAATGTAAACCGTGTACGACCCGTTACCATAGTAACCGTAAGTTAACGGTTTCCTGAATTTGTAAAATATAAACCTCTAAGTTGACGGAACACTTCCGAGGGTACCAAATCAATAGGACCGTACTTCCTATTGACCTAGAATTATAAAGTTTATGGAACAATTTTGTAATATAATATAGGGAATAAATTTTGAACTATAGATTTGATTGTGAAAAGTATTATTTGTATATATTTGTAATCCCACTGTTCGACACCTCCTACGTAAAATATCGTAAACCAACAAATATGCGAAAATGACATTTCTATATTTTTACATACTTTATATCGAATATATTATTTAGCTGATCAAAATTTTTTAAACATATTAGAAACCGAAGATATTGAGGCTGCTAATAATCGTAAGTTCATCTACGTCGAAGTAAAATATAGTATAGCGCAGATTCCACACTATACGCGGGGGCGAGAGGACGGCGAGTGGATCGCATCTAGCAGTAACGATTACTTACATTGCCGTTGAGAGTTATAGTCGAGATGAGGGCAAGTAATATTTTAAACTCATATAATGTGATAAATAAATGCAGAATCAGTTATACATTCAACTATCGTACTGTACCCATAGTAAACTATCGTAAGTATTACTTACTATAATGTACTTGTTTTCAGTCATATACAGAATGTCGTAAGTATTAGTTACGATATTTTACAATGGATTTTTTTTATAAATGAGGTCCGTATGTTTTACTTACGACATTTTACTTTGGAATATATTTTTGTTTTTTTTATCTTAAATTAAACTTACAATAGTTTACTTCGGCACTCAAAATATTTTACTACAGTATACTTTTAGAAAAACATTAGTTATAAAATATTTCTTCTCTTTTTATACAGAATCCCTACTACCATTCGATGCTGATATAGATAGATAAATTAAATTATGTGTTTACTGTCTGATTCTGAGATATTACTTGAAATAATATTTCACCCACGGTATAAAATAAGTTAAGTCTAGGTAATATAAGTAAAACAATGATTTATATCTATTTATGCTAGGGCATCACAGTATATTTTTGATTGTACAATGTATGTATACAAAAATCTAAACTTATTCCGAAGAAATCTTATAAACATAGCCTAAACACCAAAAATAAACACCAATTTTCTGTTCCAAATCTCATACTTCGGTAAAATTGGTAATTAATTTGTCGTGATGAGCATTAAAGTTTTTATCAAATTACCACAAACTCTTGTTGATTTACCCATACATTAATTTAAATCTCAAGTGAAACTTATTTGATGGCAAATGCCTTTTATACAGTTGAAGAGAACCTAAATGACAAGAATTTGTGGAAATGATAAACTGTTCACCCTACACTATGTATGATACACTTTTTTAAATTTTTGGGAGAGTTCATTTTGGATTGCATTTATTACAAAATACATAAATTTATTTTTTTTCTCTCGGAAGAAGCCGCCTGACGAAGCTGACTACAGCAAGTGGAGAAATGGTTGCCTCTAAAGCGGGCAGTTAGCCATGCATCTCACCTGGTCCTGAAAATAAGGACTCTCAAGACAAATTACACGTCACTTCACCGAAAACCTGCCGGAAGTCAGTGTTGGCCAAATCGGGATTGCTCTTGGGTAGCTCAAAAACGGAATAAACCCCTGGAGAAGATGGCGTAACAACAAACCTGATCAAAGCTGGAGGCAAACCCGTACTGAAGGAGCTCCAAAAGCTTTTTAATGATGTCTTATTTAAAAGGAGAACTCCGGCGGCGTGGAGTAGAAGTAGTGTGGTCGTTATGTTCTTCAAAAAGGGTGACAAAAGCCTGCTGAAGAACTATCAACCCATTTCGCTTCTAAGTCACGCTTATAGCTATTCTCAAGAGTGATCACGAACCGACTTGCGCAAAGACTCGACGAATTCCAACCACCGGAACAGGCTGGATTTTGGAGCGGATATGGCACCATAGACCACATTCCCACAGTGCGGCTGATTATACAGAAGCCCGAGGAGTATAAATCTTTTGTGGACTATGAGAAGGCCTTTGACTTGGTTGAAATCTGGTCTGGTCTGGAGTCCCTGCAGCGTTGCCAAATAGATTGGTGAAGTGATGAGATGTCCTCGAAGCTGCCATTATGTCCGTCTAAGTACAAAACCTATAACCATTGCATCGAGAAGTGAAACAAGGGGATGTCATCTCCCCGAAATTGTTCACAAATGCAATGGAGGATGTGTTCAAGACGCTGAATTGGAAAGGATGTGTTTTGCGATTCGCAGGATGGACATCGTCATATTGGCAGAAAACGATGCAGATACAGATGTGTACCTCGGGCAGACATTGCGGGTCGAAACAACTTTGAAGATGAGTGAAAAAGAAGAATCCAGCTGGTTGGGCAGCATTGGGAAAACTACGTCGAGTCTACTACTACGTTCTCATCATCGATTCCACAGTGCCTAAAGACGTCCTAGTCAATAATCAGTGCGTCCTACCCGTCATGACATACAGGGCCGAAACGTGGACACTAACAGCACGGTTAGTCTACAAGTTTAAAGTCGCTCAGTGTGCTATGGAAAGAGCTATGCTCGCATTTCTCGGCGTGATCAAATCCGAAACGAGCCGATCCGGCAGAGAACCAAAATTATCGACATAGCTCACCCGATTAGTAAGCTGAAGTGGCGGGGGGCTGGCCATATCTGACGCAGAACTGACAACCGTTGGGGTAAAGGGTTCTGGAGTGGATACCACGTCTTGGTAAACGTAGTGTAGAACGCCGCTCGAGCGTAATAGTTGGACAAACGGCCATTGCCGACCACGCTGAACATATTTTTTTTCTCTTTCATTTGGAAACATTGCAGTGAATGGAACTCCGGATGAATGCCCTGTTATTTATATTAAGAGGCGACCCTTTTACTGCGGTCAGTGTCATATGCCTAATGTTATTAAGGCTATATTTTTATCGCTTTTTCGTTAAAATATCGTCCATTTGCACGTACGCGAAGCCTTTGTAGGATGATAACCTTTTAATAAAAATATTTCAATATGTTGTTTCTTTTTAGAATTTACCGAACACCTTTTCAATGTACCTAAACAGAGAAAATTAATTTAAATCTTATTAGTACGAATAAAACGATGATATTTATATGATTTACAATTTAACTATTATTATTGATAAGAGCTAAGACTATTTCCACAATACTAAAACCACCCAGCTGAATTCATGCCAGACAGCGTAGCAGCAAACACTACAGAAACTATCAAAGGTATTTTCATTCCTATTTACAATCAAAACGGTCTTTGTCTGGATTCTAGAGGATGATAGCTATCGGGTTCATTCGCAGTGCTACTCATGCGATAAGGGAACCAATATGTATTAGGGTTTTGTACTTTAAAAAGTAAAAACGGAACCTTCATGACCTTTATGGTCGATGCTTTAGGCCTGGACTGTATGTTAAATGACTGGCCGGACTGCACATTCGGTGACCCTGCCTCATTCACCAAAGGTCAACCAACCCTTGACAAACATTAAAACAGTAAAAGCATATAAAACATAAGTAAAAAGAGCCTCCTTTCTGAAAGGTCCTCAACAGATGCCTTATAAGATCACAAAATTTTGTGGTCTGCTATGAATCAAGATCCTTTATTTCGGGATCGCGTGAAGGTATCCAGTTGAAATGTAAACCGTGTACGACCCGTTACCATAGTAACCGTAAGTTAACGGTTTCCTGAATTTGTAAAATATAAACCTCTAAGTTGATGGAACTTCCTGTTGACCTAGATTTATAAAGTTTATGGAACAATTTTGTAACATAATATAGGGAATAAATTTTGAACTATACATTTGATTGTGTAATTCAATCTTCTTCTTCTATCTATACTATTTATAAAGAGGTAAATTCTATAGAAAACGATAAGGCTTATAGGTAAACCGAAAAAGTGAAACACTTGTGCGATGCATTCGACACCCGACGCCATCTATAGGTTTAGTTTGTCCCGAAACAAATAGAGGACGGGTCATTGGTAAATTAATAAAGAAAGAGGTTTTTATTTACTTTTAACTTCACATGCTGCTATTATTTATCCTCCGTCGGTAGAAGTACTCTACTACTAAGCGTAACTGGCGCTATCTAACTAGTATTAGTTTTGAAAAGTCAATTAATTACTTTTTGATTGGAATCCTTTTCCAGTAAGGCCACTTCCTTACTGACTTACACTATTATCAAAAACATTCTCACAAACAGGCATCAACTTCTACCTTGCAAACTAATTTCTATTTTTAGCGCTCTTGTATCGTAAACCTAGGAAACGCGGCTCTTAACAGAAATAATTTGTAGAAAATAAGCGCAAAATTTACTACTCCCGAGGCTCTTTGGAGTTAAATTTATTGTACGTAGCGCAATCCTGGAATTTTAAGCAGTCGGTCCCGCACTGCAGAGTGGAAGTTTCGGTAACGAAGAACGTACAGGTTTAAACCTGCAGCAATCTTTGTTTAGGCTCTTCTGGGAGAGGATTCACGTGAAATTTGGAACGATATCGCTCGCCGTCTGAATTTTTGGACCGTATCTCTTTCTAGGAAATACCGTACGTCAGTTTGTTAACGATGTCAATATTTGCTTTGCCAGCCGTTGTGCATACATTGAGAGTTAATTGCGAATGTAGTTTTCTGTGGGGTCTATAACAATACTTAGATACTATTTAATGCTAACTTTCATAGTTCTAAGTCAACAGGAATCCCTTTGTTCCCTTAGTAGAATCGATAATATATTATAATATGCGTTTTTCGGTTAATAGGTCTATCTCTTTCTTTATGTCCTAATAGGTTAATTTTGTTTAAAAAAAAACAGTGTTTCAGTTACCCCACATTAGCATCGGGCAGTGTGTTAATGAGCGTAGCTGCTATGTCACCTCCGTGATGCTACTTTCATCATTTGTAACCATCATCATCATTTGGTGTTTGTATAGATGTACCTGTGTGACCTAAGTACTTTCATGCGTTACCGAAATAAAAAGATATTGCCACAGATAGACAAACGGAGAATAAAGTGATGGTATAAGGGTTTCGTTTTTTAGAGGTACGGAACCTGAAAATTATGCTAATCGTGCTATGGCGCCTTAATTCACTTATTACAAATACAAACCCAATGCTTATAACCCTGTTAATTGTATGACATATTATAAAGCGTCTTAAATCCTCAGCATTACCAACTATTCTCAACTAAATCCTACAAGAGAGCAAATAACCCCGAGCAACAATTGCGTGACGCCCGCTACAATAAACCGTTGCGGCGTGTCGCCAAATATTACTACGACTAGTGCTGTCTCTCGATATATCGATAGTGGAGTACATAATCGAAAATATCTTTTGCGGTAAGTCTGTGCTATGGTTTGTGTTACTAAATAAACATCCATACTAATATTATAAATGCGAAAGTAACTCTGTCTGTCTGCTACTCTTTCACGCCAAAACTACTCAACAGATTTAAATGAAATTTGGTATACAGATAATCTAGACCCTGAGAAAGGACATAGGCTACTTTTTATTGCGAAAAGGGGGTTGTAAGGGGTTGAAAGGGGGGTAAAGAGTTACTTTTCCACGGGGACGGAGTCGCGGGCGGCCGCTATTTGTTTATAATACTAAAACTGCTGCTAATAAACTGCTACTTACTACTGATGGGAAAAGTAGACGGTAAAAGACCAGGAATTAGAAGCCCAATACGTTGGTCAGGCCGAATTAGCACCACGTTAATCACTTCAGTCTGCAATGCCCTTGCCTTAAAAAAATATCCAGGAGAATGTTATTCGTCTGGGCTACGACTTTTGAGGTCAATCGACACAAGGAGGAAGAAGGGCTCTCTCATATTTAGTGCCCTTACTCGATATCCGTAACACGTGTTTCAGCTACTTAGTACGAAATCGGTTCCAAGTGTAATGAGATGCTGAATTTACTTGCCCGGTTTTTCGCTGGAATAACCACAGCAACACTACAAAAACACTATAATGACGTACGTGAGTAGGTACATTGTTTAAAATTCCACCGCAAGGTTGTTTCAACAATAAATTATTTTCATGAAATGTTTGTCAATTTCATCGATAAAATAACTATCGATAGCTTACCTTCCGTAGCAACTACCGCTGTTTGCTTCGGAATGTGGGTAACACCGGAATTACGCAAGCGGCCACGGGAATAAACCTAAATTTTACGCCCGCCATAACCGAGGGCACCATGAGTGCGTGGGCTGGTCTTCCATTAATTGTTAGATTCGTTACCTCACTAATATATTGTAGACGGCTCCGGTAGTAAAGTAACTAGTAAGTAGTACTTTAGTAGCTAGTAAACAACGGCTGCACTTTCGAAGGGTTCGATTACCAGCAGTCGGTTCACAATTTGTACATCATTATTTTAGGCAATAGCCGTCCACTGCTGAACATAGGCCTCCCCCAATGTTCTCCACACAGGTCGGTCCTGTGCCGCCCGTATCCAAGGAATTCCCGCGATCTTCACTAAATCGTCGGTCAAATTTGTACCTGCAGAGATACCTAGTAAGGAATTCTCGTTGCGAGCCCGAGGTATAAGATCGCGCCATGCAAACCACGTAAGTGGGTTAACAAACAGGCTATTCACCCTAAATTTGTGCATGCTGCCAACCAGAGCGTTCACCGGTTATAACATCTTCATCATCACTATCAATGGTGATCCATTTCAGCTAATAGACGCCTTTTGCTGGATATGGAACTATCGCCTGCGGTATTCCCGGACCGATCTTTCCTGCAAATATTCATAGAGAAAGTTTTCCTTTTTAAAAGGTCAGTGGCGCACTTGTGACTCCTCTGGTGTTGCGGGTGTCACGGGCAGCGGTAATTGCTTATCATCAGGTGATCCATCTATCAGTTTTCTGCCCAATATACCATAAAAATATATCTATGTATAGGCACAGGCCTCTTTCCCTCCACAGATAATCTAACACGTCTAAAATAATGGAAAAAGTATCATAATATCGTATAGTATCTATCATTCAAAATTGGAATACTACAGTTTGAATACGCGTATAATACTAGTGAAATAACGTCTCTGAGTGCTGCAGTCAAAGCAAACAATAAAATCAGTGACTAAAACGCGCAAGCCGATAGAAATGGATACCTAACCGATAGTCAAAATTGAAAAAGACAGTGTTATAACCACACACGATTCTAAAAATAGCAACTGAAAATCTTGTGTAAATCAAACGCGTTGTAATTTCCCTCCTCCATGGAATAAGAATAGGAGGAGTTGGCTCGTGCCGCGAGTGGCACTAAGTGCCTCCTGCTCGGTACTACGGCACTTGGAACTTTTTAAAAGCCGGCGGCATCCGACGAATCTCGCTAATCCAACGAGCGTTTCGGTAGTGATGTGACATTCTATATTATATGAAAATTTATTAATTTTCTATCGATTTTCAAGCAATAAAAAGTATATTGACCGCTTTTAAGAAATAGTGTTAATGATATATTGTGCCTTATTTGTTTAAAATAAATAATTTGACTCGAGCTTAGACGCAAGTATAGAAAAATGTTGATATATTTCAACATTATGACGATTTTCGTCTAACCTTCGCTACCCTTTCGATAAGGAAATCAAACCAAATGCATCATGGTTACTTGTCCAAAATCTTTATGTACCTCGACAATTTTAAGGTATAAATACAAAACGTGATCCTTTGCAATTTTTTTTTCACTACAGAACTGAATACATTTTTACCCGACTACGGCAAAGCAAAAGGAGGGTTATGATTTTGACAGGCTATGTATGTATGTGTATGTTCATCTGTTTCCACGTAACTTCTAAACTACTTATCAAAACTTGACAAATGACATATCATTATAAGCGTCTTAATTGTCCGCTGGTTATTATTTATTGCCGCTCTCAATTCTGATTACGCTATTCCGTTTCTAAAGGTTGTCTGAAACAAGTCATTATAATCGAAAATACTGCCTTATAGTACTGTATGTTGCTATTAAATCATAAATACATGTATTTATTTCTATGCACTATAGAATATCTTTTTCTATCAAGATTCAACCATCAATCTTCCATCAAATGGTCCATCTACTCAACTGACATCAGAGAAAAAAAAACGAAATCGAAGAAAAATGTTTTCCCGATGAAATTAAATTAGTTAAATCCTCTACTCGATTTTCTCAATAAAATATTTATTTGTCACATCTCTACGATCGGTTGGAGCACGGTTCGACATTTGCATTGTTACAATCTGACTTTTACAGGAATGTTTGCTTTGTTCCGATTGGCTTTTTTCTTCGGTTACGGTCTGAGTGCTGAAGCGTGATTGGTCTCTCTAAATCGGGTTTGGCAAAACATTTACACACTTGTTTCGTTAATCCTTCAATGTGTTTGAGTTGTCACTGTTTTTTTGTGGCGTAAAATACAAGTCAAATAACATATATTTTGTCCAGCCACATTTCAAAGAACAACAAAAGACGGGCAAGCGGACAAGTGTACATTTTTCGAAGACTTTTGAGCGACTTTTGACCCCCTCATAACTCAAACGATTTTCTTGACGCATTAGAAATTCAAACCAATATTCTAGAGGTTGAAAAGGAGGTGGGTAGACAGGAAACTTAAAAGGACTACTTGTATTGCCTTTATGGATCAAAGTAAAATAAAAATCTATACCCCAATTCCAAGCAAGGAATAGGTACTCGTATGAGGAGTAGGGTTGAGTAACATAAGAAGGAAATATGTACGGTTCATTTATTAATTGGATATAATCATCTTCAAGACTTATTTTTATATTTTCAGGTAGTTAAGATGACGCAAGGACTGTTTTATAACGGTGTACTTATTTCCGTGGGTAAATACGATCTGATAGTGGTTATGATAATTACCAAACATAATAATACCACAAAGTAAATTGCGTAATTGTGAAAATAGGGATGTGTAAAAATCTTGTCTTCATTTCAGTAAAAATCCAAGTACCTATTTAGTACTTATACGTCTAGGTAAGTAAATCACAGTTTTATCTTACTCATTCTTCCTTTTGGTTAATACTGTTAAGAAAATAGTCATGGTTATTGAGAAAGCTTTACTCATTGCAAATTCTCTTGTCAGTTCATGTCATTAATGAAATACTCTGTCGCCGGCCATGTTAGCTATTCTTAAATAATGTTTAGACAGCACCCGCAAGTTGGGATGGACTAATAATATTATTGTAGAATTCAATTTGGTCGAAACAAATGAAGAGTGGTCTACTTCGTGCTCAGTTAAGCAAGTAATCAACTGTTCTTTCAAACGCGTTTCAAAGATTGCTCTGCTTCTCCAAACACTTGATCCTCTTGCAAACAGTGCAATGCGGTGGCTTCGAGAAAACACGGATTCTTTGAGAGTTATTTTTTAAATTAAATTTTTCGCGAATATAACTCTCGGTGTACGCGTTGCGCCGCAATCCCAAGTGGAGTGCTCTAGGGTTGGTAAACTGAGCGGTAGTTTTTGAGGGTTTTACTAAATTACTATTAAGTGAACTACTTTTTAAGCAATATTTTCACACTATTTGGGTAATTCTCATCGATATGGTATCTTTTTTTCCTCCTTTGAAAAGAATAGCCTGTATATTAGATTTGTCTATGCTAAGAATCACGCTTCTAAATTTAAGGTGAAAAATTCTCTTGAATTTCAAACTTGTCTATGTTGTCACTTTAAAATCTACGCCCAAACTGTAAATAGTTGCGGGCAGTTATGAAAGCCCTAAGTAAATTTACATTTTAACAGGGTATTACTCCAATCTATCGTCTTTGGTAGCGATATTATTAGAAAATAGTAACTCCCACTAAGTATAAAACTAAAATAAAGCTTTAAGTAAGTACACAATCGAAAATGTATATAGCCCCGGTATTTTGACATAATGTTTGCGTTTTACTACTCAAGCTCTTTCATTTAATATCTTTATAACGGGAATCAAGTAAAAATATTATGAAATTCATCATTTAATTCAAAATTTAATTTAATCTAGCTAAGAACACTCCCGCATGTTATAACTTAAAAAAAAATCAAAATCTAAGTCGGTTTATATAATTTACGATGCCACAGACAGACACTCACAAAGACCGACTCACACACAGTCAGACACGTCTAACTTATAATACCCCGACGTTTTTGTGTCGGGGTTAAAAATACTATACGCCAAATGATCAACCCTAGACAGGAGCGCCGACACGATTCCGGAATTTCATTTAATGCTGCTTTTATAACCGCAGCAAGATGGTCCTTAATAAGAATGATCTTTCTCGAGACATTTGAATAGGGCAGGAGGATCAGGCCTCGGTAATATCAGTCGTGCCTCTATGAATGTTTTGTTATTATTTTTATTCTCTCGTTTGTGCCTTTTGAGATATTAAATCTTCTTTGATTTATCTTTTAGTAACAGCTTTTATAATCAGAATTTTGCCGTGCCTATTTTGACTACAGCGACCAAATTAAACCTAGGCACCACAAGGTTGACTTGAAAAATATCGATGAGGCCGTCTACTTGTATTAGCATACGACTATAGTATTAAGATTTCTTTCCTATTTATAAAGAGCTAAATTCTATAGACATCGCCATCGACTGGTATACAATCCGAAAAGGCTACTACGAAAGACTAGCGCAACGTAATCGACGCCCTACGCCATCTATTGGTACGAAATGGAAATAATGTCCAAAAGTAAGGGAGGGCAAACCATTAGTACCTACTAGTAGGTGCCTACGTAGTACCTTATAAATTAGATTGGTCTTCCAATTAGCTGAAGATATACTGGTAAGAAAATTGCGTGCAACTTTTTGTTGGAGAAAAGACGATTGTTATGAGATTCCATGAAATTAAATTACCAAGTTAGTTAAGTTCCAGTGAATTCTTAGAAACTCACTACGTACAATCCTGCTTAAGTAAGCCAAATAGACCATGTACTTATGTGCTTCAATTGAAGAATCTTCTTTAAACCTCTTAGAAGCGACTTATTACTCTAACTAGCGGCCGCCCGCGACTTCGTCCCGCGTGGAAAAGTAACTTTTTACCCCCCTTTTTAAACCCCTTACAACCCCTTTAATATATTATGTTGATACAACTTAAACAAATTATTTCGACCAAATTTGGTACCATAAAAACGGTCATTGTGACTAAACCTTAAAAAGATAGACATATGCCGTCGCGGGACTTTTTTTAGATCATGTATAGAGGAATAATTCTTTTCAGTACATATTTTTTTGTGTATCTTGAAACCGTGTTTCGCAGCGCACGCAAAGAAACCTTCAAAAATGGAATAATTTTCACCCGGTTTTTTACACATTTAACCGCTCTGTCTTTGCTCCTATTAGTCATAGCGTAAGTTATTTAGCCTATAGCCCTTCCTCGATAAATGGACTATCCAACAAAAAAAGAATTATTCAAATCGCACCAGTAGTTTCGGAGATTAGCGCGTTCAAACAAACAAACAAACAAACAAACAAATAATTACTCTAATAAAAAGTTATAATGAGATACGATTAATTTACAATAAAAACCATCAAATATGGCACAAAACCGATTTTTTATGAATAATTAAATTGCTACTTTTAGGAATCATGGGTCATGAATAATTATGACGTACAAAGGAATTTAAATCGATCTATATTATACAAATAGGTGCAATTTATAGCCTAGAACAAGTTTGTAGGTAAAGCGAAAAGACTAATCACTACCGCGATGTAATCGTCACCCAACACCATCTGTCGGAACAACTTTAAGATAGTTGCAAAATTAAGTCCCGAAACAAAGTTAGGGCGGATCACTAGTTTATAATAAACGATTTTTGACTTTGACTTTACTTCTCATAGTCCTAGCGCTAGTTAAACAGATGTGTCGTAATCGTAATGAAAGAATACAGGCACGTCAGGGCATTGTCGAGAGCGGATATACTTTCCCATTTATTTTGTCCAGATTTCGTGAAGCATTAAATTGGGTGCGTCGACGGCCACAGATGTCTTAGCGGCAATATCTGAGAACTCCGGAACCATATGTTGGGCCCGTGGGATTTGAATAGGCCCTTAGAAACGGGCCTTGTTTGAGGTACAGCTCAGCGGGTATTTTCATACGAAACTTGGGTAATGTTGATGGAATTTTTTGCGGTAATATTGGTGGAGTGGTTTCGGCAAACAGAACTAATTGAACATTTTAGTGTAGGTAGGTAGGTATGGATAAAAATAGATGAGAAAATTCCTTTTGTCATTGTATATTTGAAATGCAAACAATCAGGACAGCTTAGTTACCTAGATGGACAAGTGGTCAGACCTCACAGAAAAGCGGCGTGAAGCAGCTCCTGTGCTGTGTTTCGCCGAGTGAGTGAGGGTACCGGAGGCCCATCGGGGGGGAAGGGGATGAAAGGTTAGCAGCGCACTTGTGACCCCACTGGTGTTGCATGTGTCCATGGGCGGCGGCAATTGCTTACCATCAGGTGATCCGCCTGCTCGTCTGCTACCTATCAAATAATAAAAAAGAAAGACAGACACACACAAAGACCGACTCACACGCAGTCGTACGTCGTACGCAGACACGTCTAACTTATAATACCCCGACTTTTTTGCGTCGGAGGTTAAAAATACAATACGCCAAACAACCAACCCTAGACAGGAGCGCCGACACGATTCCGGAATTTCATTTAATGCTGCTTTTATAACCGCAGCAAGATGGTCCTTAATAAGAATGATCTTTCTCGAGACATTTGAATAGGGCAGGAGGATCAGGCCTCGGTAATATCAGTCGTGCCTCTATGAATGTTTTGTTATTATTTTTATTCCCTCGTTTGTGGCTTTTGAGATATTAAATCTTCTTTGATTTATCTTTTAGTAACAGCTTTTATAATCAGAATTTTGCCGTGCCTATTTCGACTACAGCGACTAAATTAAACCTAGGCACCCCAAGGTTGACTTGAAAAAATATCGATGAGGCCGTCTACTTGTATTAGCATACGACTATAGTATTAAGATTTCTTTCCTATTTATAAAAAGCTAAATTCTATAGACTTCGACATATCTTACATCGACTGGAATACAAACCGAAAAGGCTACTACGAAAGACTAGCGCAACGTAATTGTCGCCCTACGCCATCTATTGGTACGAAATGGAACTAATGTCCCAAAAGTAAGGGAGAGCAAACCAGTAGTACCTACCTACTAGTAGGTACCTACCTACTACCTTATAAAATAGATTGGTCGTCCAATTAGCTGAAGATACTCGTAAGCTAGTAAGAATTGCGTGCAACTTTTTGTTGGAGAAAAGACGATTATTATGAGATTCCATGAATTAAATAACCAAGTTACTTAAGTTCCAGTGAATTCTTAGAAACTCACTACATAGAATCCTGCTTAGGTAGGTAAGCCAAATAGACCATGTACTTATGTGCTTCAATTGAAGAATCTTCTTTAAACCTCTTAGAAGCGACTTATTACTCTATTAAAAAGTTATAATGAGATACGATTAATTTACAATAAAAACCATCAAATATGGCACAAAACCGACTTTTTATGAATAATTAAATTGCTACTTTTTTGAATCATCAATGGTCATGAATAATTATGACGTACCTCTCGATCTATATAAATAGGTGCAATTTATAGCCTAGAACAAGTTTGTAGGTAAAGCGAAAAGACTAATCACTACCACGATTTAATCGTCACCCAACACCATCTGTCGGAACAACTTTAATATAGTTGCAAAATTAAGTCCTAAGACAAAGTTAGGACGGATCACTAGTTTTAAATAAACGATTTTTGACTTTGACTTTACTTCTCATAGTCCTAGCGCTAGTTATGACAGCAAAGATGATCAGCCAATAATATGAGGAAATGCTGCATGTAAGCAAAAGTCAACCAAAACCGTAGTATAGTGCTCAGAGCTTCTTCTTCGTCTCCTTTTTACTTTCTAACTTAACAAGTGAAAATTCTATTAGAAACAATGAAATTGTTAACATAAAAACATACTCGCCCTTTACAAAAACTCTGCATAACCTTTATTTTCTAAGCCTAAAAACTCCACAAAATAAACAAATCACATTATTTCCCTCATCCTTCCCGGAATGTTAAACAGATGTGTCGTAATCGTAATGAAAGAATACAGGCACGTCAGGGCATTGTCGAGAGCGGATATACTTTCCCATTTATTTTGTCCAGATTTCGTGAAGCATTAAATTGGGTGCGTCGACGGCCACAGATGTCTTAGCGGCAATATCTGAGAACTCCGGAACCATATGTTGGGCCCGTGGGATTTGAATAGGCCCTTAGAAACGGGCCTTGTTTGAGGTACAGCTCAGCGGGTATTTTCATACGAAACTTGGGTAATGTTGATGGAATTTTTTGCGGTAATATTGGTGGAGTGGTTTCGGCAAACAGAACTAATTGAACATTTTAGTGTAGGTAGGTAGGTATGGATAAAAATAGATGAGAAAATTCCTTTGTCATTGTATATTTGAAATGCAAACAATCAGGACAGCTTAGTTACCTAGATGGACAAGTGGTCAGACCTCACAGAAAAGCGGCGTGAAGCAGCGCCTGCGGTGTGTTTGGTCGAGTGATTAAGGGTACTGAAAGCTAATTTGGGGAAAGGAGAAAAGGTTTGCAGGACACTTTTGTCTCTTCTGGAGTTGTGGGTGTCCTTGGGCAACGGCAATTCCTTAACGCCAGGAGATCCGTCTGCTCGTCTGCCATCTATCACATAAATAGCACTCCAGGAAAACCGCGATTACTTACCTACCTACTGAATTGTCAAACTATTGATTGTTGACGATCGAAAATTTTCACGTGAAAATAGCATTGTATCGAACTTATTTCTCCACAGTAAAGGAGTGAGTGCAAGAAAAAATCATCAGTTATGTTTTCAGCACATTAAACTTAAGAACGCAAAGCTCTAGCTAGATCAATAGTAATAGCCTTTCCCGTACGTACACTCGACATTGCATTCTAATATTAGGAGCTCTCTTAATCAAAATATGAGCGAAATTCCGATGATTTTGCGTCATTTGATTTAATTGTGGGAGAGCCATGCTTCGGCATGAATGGGCCGGCTCGACCGGAGTGATACCACTGCCTCACAGAAAACCGGCGTGAAGCAGCTTCTGTGCTGTGTTTCGCCGAGTGAGTGAGGGTACCGGAGGCCCATCGGGGGAAAGGGGATAAAAGGTTAGCAGCGCACTTGTGACTCCACTGGTGTTGCATGTGGTCATGGGCGGCGGCAATTGCTTACCATCAGGTGAAGAGCCTGCTCGTCTGCTACCTATCACATAAATAAATGAAATAAATATTACAAAGTTCCTTTTGTTACCTTTCAGCCCCTTAGCCCATTATATAATCAGCATGTCATAATATTTTTAGAAACAGTTTTCTAATGTAGCAAATAATATGAGAGTGTTGGTGAAACTGTCAAACTTCACCGCACCAAATCACTAAACACCTTTAGATAATCTTACTCGACAATCCTATGATGTACGCCTGGGCATCAACAAAGGAGGAAATAAAGATATTCAGTGACCTCAGGAAGGGTTGATCGAATTCCGACCTATATTCCATTATTACGTGTGTATTTACACGGCCTGACTTAATTCGGCAATCCGAATAACGGAATAAGCGGTACAGTGTTGTGTTTCTTTTATAGGAAAATATAAGCCATATTTTTCTGAGTTTTTACACACATAGAGTACCAGTGTGCTACCACGGTATATAGAAATAGCGCCTAAGTAGGAAAATTGTGTATGTCTTTTTGTAAAATTAACCTCGATTAGGGTTGGAGTTTTGTAAAATTAACCTCGATTAGCAAACTGAAGTGGCAGTGGGCTGGTCACATTAGCCACAGAACTGACAACCGTTGGAGCCATAAAGTCCTTGAGTGGAGACCGCGACTCGGTAAACGTAAGAGTGTGGCCGAAAATCGGGAGCGGTGGCGTATTGGACGACGGCAATCGCTTACGATCAGGTGAACCGTCAGCTCATCTTTTGTCAAAAAACTGCATACACATGTAATTTTCCTAGTGTGTGTGTAAACGTACACAACAACCAATGCCTACGCACACATTAAAACCGCGAGATATTCTCTGCGTTGGGGGAGGCATAATCAGCAGTTCACTAATTTGATGTCTTGCTACTTGGATCTGCATACTGCGCAAATAAGAATACAAAACAATCTCACAAATGAAGAAATATTTTCCAGACAACCTTCAAACAGAAGGCCAGCCTTGCTCTACAGATAAATTCAAACGATTTGTATTTAAGTATTTTCTAGTTTTTAAACTGTTAAGTAAGTTTTATTTACGCTATTTTGATAACATTTTATTCGCGTATCTGAATTTCACATTTACTTTTAGAATATCTAAAGATGACGAAGTTTTAGATTAGTTTTATTTGGTGCCCTGATGACTGGACTATTTTCTGTTCCATTTCATAGATCACTTAATGTCTTGTCTTCATAGGGGCGATGTCCCAGGTTTATATGGTCTGATATATAGATACTCTATATCTCTAACATAATAACTGTCTGTCCAACATTACTTTGTTTTTTTTTGATGACCCAGGTGAAATGCCGCCGGCTCGTAGTGCAATGAGCCGACGTCGCCACCTTTCGGCGGCGCCTTATGCACACCCTCGGCTGGGAGACCGACGGGTAGTGTTGGGCTCTCCCATGAATGGGGCCTCAGCTGTTCTGAGGCCGGTCAATAGGCATACCAACTAAAACACCTGGGGCTGTTCCCGGCTTATCCAGGGCTACGGGGTGGGATAAGGGCTAAACAAACCTTGACGCCGCGTCCCACCCATGGACAGCGAGGCACGCCAGCACGGCCTCTTTCCAACGCCCGGGGCTTAAAGCCCCCAGAGCAGCTCCCACTGCCCTCCGACAAAGCCCTAACCGGGCGGCGCCCGCATCGCTGGATTGCGATACGGGCGTCGCGGGCATGGGCTCCTGCAGAACTCTCCACAAACCCACACCCTGCTGGCTGCAGGGCAAGGTGGGGGAGAGTGCCTGCAGGCTTCCAAAAAACTGCCCCACAAGACAGCCCCACGGCGGGCTACGCTGGATTGCGCAGTCGGTCGCTGGGCGGAGAGGTGGGGTTTGCCGGCCTTTGTCGCATCCCACTGGCTGTGGGACGCAGCGCAAACCAGCAACTAAAGACCCCCACAAAATATGTGGGGGGTGGCGCCCGAAGGCGCCCCACTCGATGGGGCCCACGTCAAGGTGCGCCCAAAGTGGAGGAGATCCTCACAGGGCGCCGGACAGGGTCCCGGCCCAGACAGAGCTGGGCCTCAAAGTGCAGCTGTCAGCCGTCGGGTAGCAATATGGCGATAAGCCAATTGCTACCCGCCGTTGCCCAGGGACACCAGGACCCCTCCGGTAGCAGTTCCAAACAGAAAGAAAATACTACCGGGGAGGCCACACGAGGAGGTCGCCGCACCGTAGTCCCCTGTCCAACATTACTGATGTATGGAAGTTAACCTATGAAATAAGGCACAAATACAATTTCATTGACCAGTGTTACTTAGTGATCTTCTCGAAGGTCAGAAACTTTTCAGACCTGTAGGCTGTGTACGTGTGAATGCAGCGTAAGTCGAGTTACCACCTGCAAAAAAAGCACTTTGGTCTCAGACACACGTTCCATAATAAAAAAAAATCCACACTCATGTACCTACCTACATAATTATGGTGTATACTTGCAGAAGCTATACTGCCCTCCTAAGCCAAAAAGCGTTAACTCAACAGAAGTAACTTTCGAGAAAATCGATGTTTTGTCTTTTTCATCGCTTAACTGGATAAATTAGTTCGAGAATTAGTGCAATACCTACGCGGAAGTTTACCAAGTTAGCTTAAGCGCAAGTTAGGTATAAATATAAAACTCCAAACAGGTTGACCTCAGCAAAGTTTAAAGGATCCTTGTGCTTATTCGCAATGAACAAAAATTAAATTAAAAGCAGTTAAGAATTAAAAACCGCTTCGCAAGCTAACTCTTTTGCGGTTCGGTAATTATTTGGGTTGTTTTGCAGTTTCTCAAACGTTTATAAATGTATTAAAATACAGTATTGGGGTCATTGGAAATATACATTTTAAATAGTACGATAGTACTAAACAAATATGAAAATGTAGGTCAAAACGACGTACAAAAAGAGGCGATTTCTTACAGACATCTGTTCGATGCAAGAGGCAACCAGCGGAATTTAATATGTGATGGCAGACGAGTAGACGAATCACCTCATAGTGATTGCCTCCGTCCATACACACCTGCACCTGAGTCACAAGTGCTTGCCAACCTTTAACCCCTTTTCCTACGTATTGGGCCTTTTTTTTTCCAAGGGGAAACCATCATGGTCTTCACCTTGCCACATGTGGGGACAAGGTGGTGTGTGGGACTCTAACCCTAACCAAAACCCCTGGGGTGTCCATCTCAGCGCAATCGCGGTCGGATACCCCACAGCCGGGACTGGACCGTGCCGCAAATCGCGCTCGCCACTTTGAGCCAAATGTTTGGCGCAATGCAGCCCTTCCCAAATGCGCGACCTACAAGGACACCCAGTAGGATTTTTTCCCTCGCCGCGGAGTCGTACGTATTGGGCCTCCGTTAACCCTCACTCACTCAACGAAATACAGCGCAGGCGCTGCTTCACGCCGATCTTTTGTGAGGCCTTAGTATCACTATGATCCAGCAGGTCCATTCATATCGAAGTGTAACTCTCTAACGGTTAAATATACACCTTTATTTTTTATACCGTTTTAATAAAAATTAAACTTTCGAAGTCGAGAAGTTTGCAGGCTAATAAAGTAAGACCTATTGACATTAAAGGTCGAACAGTTGGAATACTCGTATTGCCCCAAACTAAATTTCAGGTCGTTTGTGGCGAGAGCCCCGACAGAAGTTCCGGTGACCTTGGTGGAGGGCTTATGCCCTCGGGGAGTTGTCTTACGGGAATTTTGAGGATAGCTATATGTTGCTAAACTTTGTTGGTTTATTAAAATTACGTTTTAGAAATAATGTGTATGTTTCAGTGCTAGCTATCGCAATAATATTAAGGCGAAAGTTTGTATGTTCGTTACTTCATTTAATACAATACCTATAACTTCATGCGCTAACGGTAGTAACTCTTATGCAGTTTAAAACCGTAGACAACATCGGGCATACCGCGGGGCGTATTTAGATTACTTACAGTCAGTGATCGGATCTGTATTCGCAAAATTGTACGTACACCTATCTCTATATTGTTTTTTTCCCTTTGTGTGTGTTTTTAAATGGTTGGTATTTTTGACCTGCAATTGGATACAAGTCGCAAATATTTCAGTGTCATTAGATAATGGTTTGCTGGAATGTTAATTTTAACTATTATCATTAGATAATGGTTTGCTGGAATGTTAATTTATTTTTACTTTAGTAGTGCAAATTTTGGGCATTTAATTAACAAATCAAAACACGGACATGCAACGGCGCTTGTTTTAATTTCTCCCTTTTTCTTCACTTCAAAATAAAGAAGGATGTTCTTAATTCAACTGTTTTTTTGGACTATAAGCACTAAAGTTGTCTGCCGTGAAGATTTTACCAGTTTTAGGTACTCTTGGACGCGAAAACAAAACACAGTCATACTACATCGCGAAATTTGAAAAAGGAACGTGTTCCGTTACTGATTTACCCGTTTAAGTTAAAAAGAATGAACCTGGCCACGGTTGGCTTCACTTGTCGAATTCTTTGGGGTGCTGATTAAATTAGGTTGACAAATACTGGTTAAAAGGGTAGATAAATTACGAAACAACTTCCTGCCGTGTGTACGCGAATTGTTCCGTGTTTTAAACCGACGCTTACAACGCAGCTGGTGTGAATCGGGTTCGGCAAAAAGCTGACATGTCATGTTACGTGGCTTCAGGCTTGTGTTTTTGCCCGTAAAGCAAAAACGTGCGATGGCTCTGTTTGTGGTCTAGGGTCGAAACAGATAGGATAATCTTTTAAATGCGGTTCGTACTTATAACACAGTGACTTCTTGGTCAAAATTGCTAAGTGCCATGATATTGCTACTTGAACAAATCAAATGAAGGTGAAAAGTCTGTATTTAGCTCCATCTCTAGTATGTTATAGATTGGTGAAAATCGGTGATACTCGAAAAATAATTCATTTTATAGACAGTATTTTCAAAAGGCCTAACCTTTTTATAGGTTAGGAAATTACTCTGGAAATGCACAAAATCATTTTAACATAATTTTGCATTGTAGTGAGTCTGAAAATGTATAATGTTTTAATAAAGATCCTTTTATTTTCATTTACCTATGTAATTGGTTTTTCCAAACAAAATTAATAGGAATGTCAACTTCAAATTTGATCAGCATTAATTTTGTAAAATTATGTATTCTTATACAGTGTGGACGATAAATACCTATGCAAAAAAAAACTTTAGTATGTGTGACAAAAATCTTGTTAGCCAGCATCGCATTGAAATGCAAGCGGCCTATCACTGACCACGTACAACGCAGCTTGTAAACTGACGAGCGTAAACCTTAAGTTTTATTGCGGCTGGCCGGTTTATGTGGCCGTAAAGACCGCCAAGTCGCTTGGCAAATAAACACAAACTCTGCGCCGCGACCGAATGATCGGACGCTCCCGTTGGCCGACGGTTGGCAAGCATTTAAACACGGATAGTTATCTCAAACGGTCCTGCCATTAACTAGCTGGTGTGAGGGAATACATACTTTAGGGTTCCGTAGTCTACTAGGAACCCTTATAGTTTCGTCATGTCTGTCTGTCCTGCTTCACGCTGGTCTTCTGTGAGGCCGTAGTATCACTCCGGTCGAGCCAACCATTCATGACAAAACGTGGCTCTCCCAAAGCCAACATCGTGATAATTTGGCATAACGATCATCAATAGCCACAACATCTGGAAAGATGATAGTTGCAGCACAAAGCAGTTTGATTGGATTCTATATCGATTCAGATGTTTGTAAAGCCCTATTGCTTGCTGGGCAAAATCCGCAGTAAACGCACATTCATATTGTATCCGTTGGACGAGATAAGACATGAATAGGAGCAAAACTATAGTATTTCGAAGTCAGACAACAAAATAAAAAAAAATGCGGTCCGGTCATCACACATACACATTATAACAACCCGATACAATCCAGACACTGAACGAATAGAATAGTTTATCATACGAATGGACTGTCATTTAGACAAGTAGACAAAATCCATCTATTGATTTCATCAAATTAACCATCAGGAACATTTGTAGGCATCGAAGTTTGTAGACACAGTACAGTCAAGTAAACAGTATGCCTCACTGTAATTTGCCGGAAGAATAAGTTCCATGTTCTAACGAAGGCTGGCGATCATAATGGCGACTTGACACAGCCTCTCAAAACAGATAACGGGTGCTTTATTGTACCACTGGCGCAGATTTTTAAGCCTAGTAGATGTACTTCTTCCTGGACTTCTCATTCCTTAGATTTTGCCCTAAAATATAAGTTGCAAAACAGTTGCTACAGAAATCATATCTTTATAAATAGTATAGATAGTGGAGATTTCTCACGGCTGTTTGTTTGTCTAGTACATTGCGGCGAGTAGCATAAGAATCCTTAAGTTTTATCGCAGCTGGCTAGTTTATTCAGGCCATAAAGAGCTAGAGCAAGTCACTCGGCCAATAAACAGGCGCTTGAATGGTCACTTGGGGCAATGAGCTCGGTGCGTGGAGCACTAACAATTTGGCAAACTTATGAACACTGCTGGAGGAATTATAATATGAAACGGACAAGTTAAGTAAATTAAGTTAGGTGAATTACCCAACCCTGCTAAATAAAAACTTATTTCGGACGTTTGCAACCTTATGTCCACGCGATAAGGCTTGCTTTATCGTATGGAAATAAGGATGGAAAACTATTGAGGGACGTAAGCTAGTGTGCCTAAGGGACTTTTTAGCACTTTCCTCCAATAAAATCCAATACTTATTACCTAGTAAGAAACCATGTGGACTGGTAATCTTTCCTAGATGCAGGCTTCGGCAAAGCGGCTATCATGAAACGCTTTCTTATTGGAAACTAAGTACACTTCTATACCCATAATAATTGTTAATAAACTTTAATTTTTATTTAAAATCATTAATATTTGCTATATTTATAAACTAGATTACAAAATCAATCGAACAGCTTTTGTTGTATTTTAAGAGCAATGTCAGTTTGTACATTTTTTTCATCCAGCCCATACGTATTAGGTATTTATGGATAGGTCTTCAAAAATAATATTAAGATTTTTTTTTCCTCAAACGGAATAGTTTGCGTGAAAAAGGCTTTCGAAGTGGAATAATGTTTGTTGTGAGTCCGACTCTCACTTAGCCAGTATTTTTACGTTTTGCAAAGGTTTAAGCTACGTTAGCTAAACATTGCAAACAAATTGCCAGCACTATAATTTTAATTGACACTTGATACTGTTAATTGAAGTTTGTGTTGTCGATGGTCACACTAGTTTAGTCGGCTCATTGTCTGTCTAGCCACGTTAGCACAGATTCAATTTGCTGTGGCTAAATACAATCTACGTACCCTGAGTTTCTGACTTACCTGAGCGTAATGTTGAGATGCTGTGTGACCGTTGAAACCTAAATAAAATGAAGAGATCTAGCTAAAAGTATATTTCGAATTTTTAGAACATACTTAGCTCGAGTTTGTGATCACCAATCCACATTAGGCAAGCGTGGTGATTAAGCCTACTCCTATCATAGTGGCGATGACTTGACTCCTATGATGGAGGCCTTTGCTTTGCAGTGGGACAGTATATACGATGATAATTTACTTTTTATTTACTTGGGGATTCATTTGATTAAATATTGATCAATCTGGATTCTAGATAATAGGTATTAGACAGAGTATATTTATAAACTTTTTCAGGTCATTGTAATGTAACTATCGATATTCCATAGTAAACAGTCTACTAATAATACTATTTGTATACAACCAGCTTCTATTTTCCACATAATCCCTTCTTCAAAAGTAAATTGTGTGCGTTATCGAGCCTTTTACTAAGCATTTCAGCGATGCATAGAGAATTTTAATCTCTCCCCGGAGGGTTAGCGGCTCGGTTACAGCGCTGACAAGGGTCCGCCGGTTCGACAGGCTATTTTGTAGGCGCTTCGAATATCGTCTGATTAAAGTATATGCAAACTAAAATAGGAGAACTATTTTTTCTCTTTTTTTATGTGATAGGTAGCAGACGAGCAGGCGGATCACCTGATGGTAAACAATTGCCGCCGCCCATGGACACTTGCAACACCAGTGGAGTTACAAGTGCGCTGCCAACCTTTCTCTTGATAAAATAATAAAATATGAAGATAATCACGAATAGCTAAAGCGTCACTTGCATCAGAGGGAAACGCAGAAATAGTCTCATTTTCCATAAGTTCCCCAGGTTATTTCAGTTATTTTTGGGATCTGGGAAAAATGGTCTGCAGAATTCTAAGTTGTAAGGTTTTTCAGAGTATTTTATGCTTACTTTGTCTTGGTGTAAAAAGATATAATATACTGAATAAAATATAAATGTTTTTACCAGATTACAGTCCTCAACTGTGAGATTCTCGAGAAAGTTATTGCCTCGCACGGCAAAACTAACAAATAAACTATTTGGAATATTCTGTATCCTGTAGTATTTCCGTACTAATACGACCTTCGCATGTTGTAGGCGCTCCTTCACAACTCAACGCGCGATTCTGCGTTTTAATGTACTAATTCCTATTTTCCCTTGTGTACTATGGTCTGGCGTTGTCAGACGTGTCCTCTCAAACGCCGGATGTCACCTCATGTATCATACTCGATGTCGGACTATTATGGACATAAGCGGTTATTGGGGTGACGAGCAAGAAACCCTCGCGGTGAGAACGCTCGAAGGCTCAGGACGAGCATTCTAATTTTGTGAATAGGCATTGTAAAGCAATCTTCTGGGGTCACACAATTTTTTGGGCTAGTGGTAATAAATAATTTAATTAAAACAACAATCACATACTGCCCCAAATTAATGGTTTTCCCTTGTACTATTTAAACTAAGAACAACGAAGGAACCACAAAAACAAAGGTATAAAACGCCTCTTTAGTACAATTTACACTAATATTTTGTAGCTAAAACACTAATTGGCATTTAATATTCCAGTCACTGGGCGTGTATAAATTGTGATTAACTTAATTATTATTCTTGGCAATGTTAACCCTTATAATACCAATCGTATACAACGGCATAAACTGTACTTTGCTAACGCCCGATTTAACCAAACTTTATCCTAGAATAACCAATGGTATAATGCTACAAGTCGTATGGTATGACAGCGATATACCATAGTTTATTTCTCGAATAAAGATTCGAAATCGTCTTACAAACGGTATAAGTGAAAACTAGCAAGCGGCAGTGTAATAAGCCTGTATCAAACTTGGTTTATTTTAAATTCCAGTCGATGTACTTATCTCAAAATTTTGAATTATTACTAAGTCTTTATGAGAAACATGCCGTAAGCTTTTTGTGACGGTTTCGCTTAGATCATAGGATTTGGAGATTCCGTCTGACCTTCGCAATCCTTTGAAAGGGGGATCAGACCAACTTAAAGAAATAAAATTGCAGATCACAAATTCAAACTTCCACTTAGCAAATTGTTCAGCGGTTACGATAGAACTTGGGCATTTATTCGCATTAGTTAAGGATTGAATTATCTGCAATTCACTTGAAACTATAATGCAGCAAAGTCTATTGTTGAGAGATGGATTTATCGTGGAGCTTGACTTGAGCTTGAATATTCCATTTTGTCTATTAAAGTCGACTGAACTACTATTCATCGAAATATCTCACGATTATTTTTATTTTTCTCTCTTAAGTATTCTTTCAAAAATATCTGAATGGATTTTCGAACACTAAACTTTTGATTATTGTGCGATTCTGTAATTATTGAACGAAAAAACATTGTATTTTCGTAAAACATTAAACCAGAAATAGAAATATTCTTTACTAGCTTTTACTCGCGACTTTAGCTCGCGCCCCCCACTTCCCTAAAATGGGGGGTTAGAAAGGGGCAAAAAATAGCCTATGTTACTCTCCATCCCTTCAACTATCTTTACTTAACAAATCACGTCAATTGGTCGCTCCGTTTTGCGGTGAAAGAAAAACAAACATACAGACAGACACACTTTCTCGTTTATAAAATTAGTATGGATTCTATTTAAGTCCATACAGATCATTTATGAACGTCAAATATTATGTACGCTACGGCTGATTCGGAAAGTTGATTTCTACTGAGAAGAATCAGCAAGAAACTCAGTAGTTACCTACTCTTTTAAAAATATGATCATTACAATTTTAATTCTGTTGATAATAAAAATAACATTAATAAGATCACAGTAACATTTAAACTGTAAAGTAAATTTAAAATACTGCTATAAATTAAACTTTTAGGTGAATCGAACTGCACATTTCCAAACGTCAACACGGCCCCAAAAGATTTGTGTAAACATTTTTAACGGTGTATTTGCAAAACAAATATTGGCTCTATCTTTTGAAATACAATTGACAGTGGGTGATATTTTTCTGTATTGCTTTGGATCCCCATTTAATATACCTATTAACTATACCATATTTTTAACTTGCGTTATGCATGCACACGTGTCATATCACATGTAGTTATTCTTTTTGTCTGAGACATAAGTGCTATATTTGCACTGCGAAGGTTAACTCGACCTGACGCAGTCTGTATATGTATGGTAATTTGGCGGATCACTGTATTT
Organism: Cnaphalocrocis medinalis; assembly: GCA_014851415.1. Taxonomy (NCBI): domain Eukaryota; kingdom Metazoa; phylum Arthropoda; class Insecta; order Lepidoptera; family Crambidae; genus Cnaphalocrocis; species Cnaphalocrocis medinalis. The sequence continues at coordinate 4,463,688 of CM026283.1, forward strand.
ACACAGCAGCCTCTTTCAAATTTCAGTATTAAGGTACTCTTATAGTAAAATTTGTTTATGAACATCAGTTTGCCGTGGTAGAGCCACGTTTTAGCACAAATGGACTGGCTCGACCGGCGTGATACCACGGCAACACAGAAGACTGGCGTGAAGCAGAGTACCTGCGCTTGTGTTTCGTCCAATCAGTGATGGTAACAGAGGCCCCAATGGGGGAAAAAGGGGGTTAAAGGTTGGCAGCGCACTTTTGACTCTATTGCGTTGAAGGTGTCTACGAGCGGCGGCAATCGCTTACCACTAGGTAATCCGTCAGCTCGTCTGCCACTTATCGCTTTAAAAAAGTCACATTGCAAAAGTGAAAATCAACAGTCGTATTTTATAGTAGATAATAAAATTGTATAACGGTACTAGAATCTAGACTATATTCCCGTTGTCTGAACCATTAACTACGTAATGGCGACCAATATCATTATGTAAATATCTAAATCCAATAAAATTTACATCGCTATCTGTCTGTTGAGTGCTTTCAAACACACTTGGGATTTCAAGAAAATATTTATTACGTTATCATTTTGATGTTGATCCTGATTAATACAGAATCAAAAATAGTAATTTCTTGATTTTTTATAATAACTATTGGTCCAGTAAACTGTACCTATATCTTGCACTAGTCATATTTATCTAAAATTGATACATTATATGGCAAAACTTTTTATGTTTTTCATATCAAAACCACAAGAATCCGGAACCTGGTCTAAGACAGGTCCCGAAACAAAAAGATAACGGGCCCCTAGTCTACAATAAAAAATACTTCTTAGTGTCTAGTTTTCAATAAAATATCACCTTACTTTAATACTCTTTACCATTTAAGCTTCTAAACGTACCTGCTAAAATTCTAATTCACGAAAATTGTAGCTATGATGAACAACCGCAATAAAGACTAATCTATTAGGTCCAAATATGGTCTAAATTGCAACGGCTTTATTTTCTAGCTCTGGAACTATAGTCACTAAGGCTGGGGGCTTAGTGCTAAATTGACTTGGCTGTGGGGAAGTGACACAGTCCATGCAACTCTGTGTCATGCTTAGCTCCTACACGTTGCAGTCTCTGTGGGGAGGTAATGTTCGCTGTAGGGATTTGCATAAATCTTGTGTTACAGACCTTTAGGTATTTAGGATGATGCTAAACCAATTAAGTAATTCGTTAATGGTAAAGGGGAACACGTATAAATGTATATATAATGCACTTATTTGACCAAAATTGTACGGACATTAAAACATTATGATATTAAGTAAAATTTCCTCAGTTAACTTTAAGCCGAATGTGATAAAAACGTATGAAATGTATATGCCCTCTGAATTCAGCATTTGTCAAATAAAGTTAGTTAACAATCGATAATGTGTTATGCATACTTGTTTGAATTTGAACGAATGTAAGTTCCATACGAATAAGTAAAAAAAATATTTTTGTACAAAAATAATTCCACCTAATTCCGACCCGTGCTGATCCGTTACTCAAGTGCTTGAGCTTTAGCTACTTAGCACGAAATCACGTCAATGCATACATTGACGTGATTTCGTTTCGTCATCTCATAAGATGTACGAATTTATTTATTTAAAAACAAACCTTGCAAAGCAGTCCTAAAAATAACCAAAGACAATTACGAATAAGGTGTCCATTTGTTGTGGTGGAGACACACAGGCCTTTGAAATGGTTATAAAATGTTTAATTATTATTTGACATTTAATTAAGAGCATCATGACTTATTTACTCACGTGTCGGTCCCTATTAATATTGCAGAGTTAGGGGCTCACAAAGCGCGTCTTTGAAACTGAACAAAGGGCTCTATGCGATCTAATTTCATTTATTAATTATTATTTACCGAAATTTAATGGCTGAGAAGAGTTAATTTATGTCTTAAAAATTAGACTATATTAGAAAATTTATAATTGTTACGCAAATAAAATGGTAGAATATAAAAATTCATTGTTTTCCCATGTACGTACAGGGTGTATTTGCGAACATTTATACCTTTGATTACATAATGTCGACATTATATAATCAAAGATTTACACCTTGTGGTCTTAAAATTCTTAGTGCAAGTTTAAGTTACAGTTTTAGATAAGTAAATCTGATAGTAGCATATTTTAATGAATTTAATTTTAAAGGAAAACTATCACGACTGGGAAGCTTACAAGGAAGGCATTTCTTTTGAGTGAAAGGTGGCAGACAAGCAGACGGATCACCTAATGGTAAGCTATTGCCGCCGCCCATAAACATCCGTGACACCAGTGGAGTCACGTCGTAGGTGACGACAGACTCCTTGGGCGGCGCTATATTTTGTTTTCTTTTTGTTTATGGGCCTGTATTGTGTTCAGGACACAGTTAATTTTGCCAATGTCAAGTGAATAAAGAAACACCATGGGCGGCGCTGTATGTTTTTTAATTTAGTACTTTATTTTTCTTGACGCATCAATGTCTATCACTTTTCGGTCTGTTTCTCTTGTTAGTATAATTTTTCTTGTTTTTGTATTTAATTTTATGTAAATATTTTTATTTTTTACCTAATCTTTTGCCTTTTCCTTTCGTCTGTCACATTCGATATACATCATCATACCAATGATGTAATACTTGTCCCTTCCACTTACAGTTCCGACTATAAAGCGCTCCAGAATAAACACGCTCTCTACTTAATACTGACAAGAGGTTTAAAAGAGTGGCCATTTTAGCGTTCTCTCTCCGTTGTTCATTAGCTGCATTTGTTCCGCTGTGCAAACTGTTTGCACTACTTCGCTGTTATTTATCATGAAAGCTAAACTAAATGAAAATATAGCAATTGTTATAATGGAATGTTATACAATACAAGTCTGACTAAAACAAAACTGCACATAAACAAAATACAAATGTGTGTTTCGTATTTTTCGGTGTAGCTCGGGTTTGGAATTACCAATCAGCATTAGGCAGGCGTGATCTTATTAGCGTTCTATGATGGAGGCTTTTGCCCTACAGTGGGACAGTATATAGGCTAATACTATAATTAGTATTGTATAGGTCATAGTAAAAACTACATACTTGTAGTATTTTCTACGAGTAACTTGTATCCACGGTAAGTTTGGACTCGTACTTATCTACTAGTATATCTCTCGAAGCAGAGAGTCCATAAGGAAACACTCTCGTAACCAACTAGAATATACCTGTCGCATTCGAACAAAAGAGACACACATGGTGTTTGAAAGTGATGGAGATAATGATTCGGTCGTGTATTCCGTTTCATTGTAGGCCTTTAGGTAACACGGCAGAAGTTTGCGAAGTCGTTGCTACATCTCCATGAGATAATGGAATGGTGAAAGTTATCTTAGCGTTGTCAGAGTGCAGTTTTTGTGAGTATAATACACAATTTGATGGGGAAACGTTGAGACTCTATCTCAGAGATAGTCTTAAGTTTATATCCCGTTATATGAAGTGAAAATTACTTACCAGCCATCAAGCTGGTGATGTCATAGACCACTTTTGGACATGCCTCTTCAAATGTTCGCAACTTTGATAGTTCCGCAGATACTTGTATCCAGCTATAATGTCAGCTAGAAGTCTGGAAGTTAGTCTTGTACTACGTTAGTCGGAAAGTACAAAGTCAAATTATTTATTGCGTCAACATGTGGTTATAAAGTTGGTACAATAATCCGGTTCTATTGGTTGGCCCTGCGCCTGATCCCTTTTCACACTGGTATACAAACAAACATGTGGATTATAATCTTTGATCGAATAGGGACCTATTGCAATATAGGGTCAACAGCATAAATAAGTATGGATACGCCTGCGGGATTGCGAAATTTTGGAAAAATTTTATACCTACATGTAAAATACTTTTCCTCTGAAAGGAATTCAAAAAGAAAACAAGTGCTTTTAAGCAAGTAAGTAAAACATTACGCGTCGGCAAGTTCATGTTAAAATTTCGCCATGCAGACCTAACCGTTCCGTTCAATAAATAAGTCCTGCGTTGATGACTTATCATTGATATTGATCGCCATATCGAAAATAAGAAGAGGTTTACTATTATCTAATACTCTAAATCCATAAAACCACAAGCCTACCGCTGCGCTGCTTTATAAAGAAAGTATATCTAGAAAATAGAGATGATTCTGTTCATGAACAACAATGAAGCCGCTTGAGACGCTGAGAATTTCGTCGTGCATTGTTTTCACAAGCCCGAGATTACTTGAGGCTACACTGGCTGGAGTTAATATCACTGCAAGCTGGATCTAAAAAGAAAAAAGTGGCAGGCTATTCGCTAACGTGCTTTTTCCAACCTTACTAGCCAGATTTATTTGGCAGTAGCTGAAAAAGAAGTTCCGTGTTCCGAAAGTATGGATACGTACATAATTACAATCTCGGTGTATTTCGTACTTAATAATTAACAAACCGTGAGAAAAACAGACTGTCAAATAATAGAGATATTAACACCATGACCGCGATTTTAGAAGACGCGCCTTAGTGTGCAGTATTATTTACTACTTTAACTACACTTTTGGTTTAATCTTCAAAGTATCAAATCGTATCAAATCTTGGCCGTAGCAGGCCTCCCACCAGGTGGACCGACGATCTGGTGAAGTTCGCGGGAGTCCCTTGGATGCGTGTAGCACAGGACCAATCTGTGTAGAGAACTTTGGGGAAGGCCTATGTTCAGCAGTGGACGTCTATTGGCTGAAATTATGATGATGATGATCAAATCAAAGGGAATCTTCACTTTAAACTGTTTTGGCAGTAAAGTGAAGTTAAGTTATATTATTCTGTCGGCAGTATTGTTAATTTTATACTAAACTTAGTATCTTTTATTTTATGCAAATTAAAAAAATTTGCAACAGGCCCGCCGTGACTTTTTGGCGGAGCTTTAGACCGGTACCTAGATAAATGGCGCTGAGAGTCGATTACATCGCGCAACTGTTTCACCTATGTGGTTTACCTAAAGACATGTGTCTGGATTTTCTAAAATGGAACGCATTGCTCTGTAATTAATAAAAAAGATTGATAAATGTAGTAAATTTCCAGCCAGTGAGGAAAATCCACTGAGGATTATGTCTTAATAATGACAATCGTCAATATTTTTTACTCCTTTCTTGCTCTTTAATTTTATCGGGTTTCAATGAAACCAAGTTCTAGATTAAGTTTTTAAATAAAAACCTTGTTTTGTTACTTACGAGAAATGTCTCTCTACACAGATTTTATTATACCTACGTCAATTAATTTATCATAAAGAAGAAAGACAATAAGTTTGATTTAATTCTAATTGAAACACCTAATTGAAAGAACAATCGCTCTGTCAAGGTTTTATTTAATTTACAGATTTTATCCACTGCTTTGTCTCATGTCTCGTTTAAGTTTGCTTTGTTCAGCTTTTATTTCATTCAATATGAGATAGGAGATCTTATTCTTCGTCTCGTCAACTTGATTTAAACAGCCAGAATAATTTGAAATGACGCAAGCAGTCTAACAAAGAAAGTCTTTTAATCCAATCTTTAATTTAATAAAACCTAAGTGCAACATAAAACACAGTACGAGTAAGTATAACAGGTGACTACGAGTATGTAAAGGAAAACGTTAGGTTATCCTTACGTTTTCCTTATTGTTTTGTAATGGAGTTTACGTTATCATCAACTCCATTAAAAACAATAGTTCGCAATATACCTTTGTGCAATGGGTTATTTTTTTCTTTTTGCCCTTTTCTGAGAGAAAAATGAATATTTGTATTTGAAAATCACAACGTATAATGTGTTTTTACGTGAAAGGTGATGCGCATTAAAAATATGTTAATAAATAAGTTTTCTCTTAACAAAAATAAATTCTTTTTGTTTGAAGTTTAAGTTACAAGTGACATACTTAATCAAAGTTAAAAGGCATCAGTTAGTATATTGTGGCAATGTTACGATCTGTGACCAAACTAGTTCAAATTATGCTATAACGGTAATAAAATTCTTAGGTTAGATATTTTGGGTAATGCAACGCAGTGACCGCAAATGAACCCAGCTACATCTTAATGAAAATATATGACCAAAGTTATCCTGTTTGTGAGACCGAAGTGAAGCTGAACTGGTCATCGCATTTGGGTAAGCTTTTTTAAATATGTATGAGAAAGAAATGTGGGGAAAGATATGTGCGAAGGTTGATTATATTTTTTGTCTGCTATTTACCTAACTATAGACTGCGACATCTAACTATAATAGCGGTGACGGTTATTTTGCGTTTTAGTAGAAAATAGAAAACTTTCTATTAAAATTATCTCTCTCTCTTCTCTCAAGGTCAACGTTAAACTTACATGCCGCGGACTATAATTGTTAGTAGGTATATGCATTGATTGTTAAGAATAAATAAATATATTATTTTGTTTTGAGATTTAGTCAGCTGCTTAAAAAATATCCATTATCTCCGGCAATTACGTCGCGGACTTTTGGAAGGCATACGTGGGTCCGAAACCAACACGTAGACGCTCGGTTAGTAAACAAGTTAGCGAAAATTCGATGTAACATCAGTTGATGACTATAATAAATAATATTAATAAATAGAAACAGCATCACATACATTGTCCTGGTCCCAAACTTAGATTTTCCCTATGCGCTATGGAAACTAGAAACAACGAAAAACCCACAAACACCCAGACCCAAAACAAATATCTGTTTCATCAACAAACATTTGTGTTGGTGTGGGAATCGAACCCAACTCAACCGGCGCTCAAACCATTGTGCTAAACGGGTCGTCATGCCTATTCGTCAGCACTATCCCTGTATACACTATGGAGTGTGTTATTATTCTCGCATTATCATTTGGCACCTGTCACCGTCATAAAATGAACATTAAGCTGAGTGAAATAAATTTAAATTGCACATTTCACCAATAATAATTTATTAATTATGTGCTATGCAAAACACCTAACGTTTTCGGTTCTTAACTGGTTCTCACTCCAGTATCAACCATTAAGGTAGGAGGTGATGACTTGGATTTTGTGGACAATTATGTTTACCTTGGACATATTCTTTCCTTCGATAAGGAACATCAAAACCAGGAGGTCAATAGGAGAATACAGCTCGGTTGGGCGGCATTTGGTAGGTTTGAGGACGCTTTGATGTCGAAAAAGATTCCACAATGCCTGAAGACCCGCCTCTACGACCAGTGTGTCCTGCCAACAATCTCTTACGGTGCCGAAACATGGACTCTTACTAAGGAGACTGTGCAAAAAATTTGAGTTGCACAAAGAGCCATGGAGAGAAAAATGCTCGGAATCAAACTCCAAGATCGAGTCCGGAACTCTCAAATTCGACGCAGGACAAAAGTCTACGATGTTGGATTAAGAATGATGGAACTCAAGTGGAATTGGGCAGGACACCTAGCCAGGCGAGGTGATGGCAGGTGGAGTAAGCTCCCAACCGAATGGTGCCCTAGAATGGGCAAACGAAATCCTGGTGGAAAAACATAACAGATTACCTGACCCTATTTATAGAAACACCCGGAAGCCAAAAAAGAACAAATGTGTCAGGCTTATGCCTAAAAGGGCCTTCCCCTTTTAAATAGTATGTTTGCAAAAATAAATCTCCAAACTGCGGTGTATCGTAAATAATGAAAAAGGAAAAAAAGCCCTTTGCCTTACCGAGGATTGTGCATATTTGACTAGGTATATAATAGGCCTAGGGTACCCATAATATATTATACTAATATATAATATACATATTATATAATATATATTTGTTGCTAATAGTTAATTACTAGAAATTGCGTAGCTGATTAAGTGGCAATGGGCAGGGCACATTGCGAGGAGAACAGACGGCCGTTGGGGTGAAAAGGTCCTTGAGTGGAGGCACGCGCAGGAGGCCGTAGCCGTGGCAGGCCTCCCACCAGGTGGACCGACGATCTGGTGAAGGTCGCGGGAGTCCATTGGATGCGGGTGGCACAGGACCGATCTGTGTGGAGAACTTTGGGGGAGGCCTATGTCCAGCAGTGGACGTCTATTGGCTGAAATGATGATGATGATGAGTTAATTACTAGATAAAACACACTGACTGCCTATTGGGTAGTGAGTCTTGATTTTATGCGACGGCTGCTATTGGAGTCCCGGGTCGGGCAAAAATTTGTACCTTAGTTTTCTGTTTAGAAATTCTCGGTGTCTGCCTGAGGTCTCAAAGATGGCGGTCTTGTACCCCCGTGCCTCGAAAAGCACGTAAAGCTGTTTAGGTTAGTTCAGTAGTAGTAAATCATCGAAATATGAGGGTAACAGAATAGTCTGCGCACACTATTATGCCCTGTGTCGATTCTTATTAACACAGAATACAAGAACGCCCTCAGGAAGATTTGCGCAAGAGCCCAAGATTTTTTTGGCAGGATCTGGATAAGAGTAGCCATAGATCGAGTGGCAAACATTTAAAGATACCTATGTCCATCCACCAATGGACTACAACTTTTCTAACGGATTATTTATTTATTAACATCTTAAACTACCATTACAGGTGCCTTAACCTAATGCGATAGTCTAGCAATCCTAACTTCTTTATAAATAAAATATGCAGATGTGATCATGATTGGCGTTTCTTGTTTGCCTCAGAGGGGCACAAATATAAAATATACTTAGCACCGATACAATTTTAATGGCATTTTCTTTATAAAACAAAATCCACAGCACTGCTGCTTAGACCATTTTAGTGAAGCCAAATTCTTTCTTTATTTCCTCTCTTAAAATTTTAGGGTAACATAAACGCGACATGATTCTCGTAAAATTACATTCGCACAACGTACCGGGTAATATCATACCGTCTTATTCAGCGTGAAAATAATAATATCTTGATGATTTTATCGGGGCCAAATTACTTGTTGGCTTTTGTACTCCTGTAGGCTCTCGCCGACGTCGCCCAGGGAACAAAGGCGCGGCAATCCGCGGCATCTTATCATTTTCTCTGTTATTTGTCACGTCTTATTTTATAGCGATTGCGTATTGTGCGTGGAGTATTGTCTGAGGTCTCTGTGGAAACTGGGACTCCTTGTGATGCTGGATACAGTTCAAGTGTGCTTTTGGTAGGGGTAACCAAATCCCCTGATACAGGTTTTATTTATTTATTTTATTATGGAGGCCAAAGACAGACCTCAACAAAGATCGTGGGTACAGATTACACGCGCTTTAAAAAACCAGACGCGCGTATACGATCGTATTTCGGCTTGTTCACGTGAATCGAGGAGTACTTTACCATAACGTTTCCATAGCAACGATTTTCTGTTTACAATATGCGCTTATAAGCTTGACAACGCTCCTACGACTGCCATAATGCGCTTCAAAAAGAGCTTCTACGCGTTTATAAAACGCTAGTCTGCAACCGCACTTAGAATATCGTAGTTAGAGTAAAAACATCGTGACAATTCAATATTGCTCATTAATTTGCGTAAATCGGTTTCGTATCATCATGTCATTTACCAAAGTACAGAGAGATTTTAAAAACAGTCCTCGCCAATTTTCACAATGTGGAAAACATCGCGAAAATTTCCGTAGCCAGTTAACTTTTATAGGAAAATGTGTGCACGAAAATCCACAAAGGTGTTCTCACATCCCATCGGGGTTTATTTAAACGCGCGGCGGTACTATCATTGCCAAACGCGGTAACAAACGCTGATAATGTTGTCTGGGGAAGGTGGAATTGGCCATTTACGCGACACTGTGCGGGAATGCGGCCAATAATAGCCACTTCAGCTCTCTTATATTGATTCTCTTAACGGTTCGCTTTATGATGCTATTATTATCTATGTACTATTAGGTAGGGAGTCGGAGTAAACACCAGTGAGTAGGTTTTTTTGCTCAGCGAAAGCGTTGACCATCCATACTAATATTATAAATGCGAAAGTAACTCTGTCTGTCTGTTACTGTTTCACGCCAAAACTACTAAACGGATTTAAATGAAATTTGGTATACAGATAATCTAGACCCTGAGAAAGAACATAGGCTACTTTTTATTGCAAAAAGGGGGTTAGTAAGGGGTTGAAAGGGGGGTAAAAAGTTACTTTTCCACGCGGACGAAGTTGCGGGCGGCCGCTAGTATTATATAATCACTAGGTATGGTATAAAATACCGTCATAGTCCCTTAATCTATCACGGCTGCTGTTTTCATTATTATTTGTAAAATTTTGAGTTGAAATGTTTCTTTTCGTTTGTTATTTCTTAGATGCGGATGGCACAGGACCAATCTTACACAGATTGGTCCTGTGGCATCATCAGAACATTGGGGGTTTTCTATTCCACCAATGGACGCCTATGTGCTAAAATGATAATGTTGATCATGATAAACACATACCGTGACCTACAATCAATCCAATTTATACACCAAATGACACAATAAAGATTTATGATTATGATTACAATAATTGCGATAGTGGTATCTGCGTAATAATACTAGGTGGCGAGAATTTAATAAATGCTATCTTCTAAACACCGAGTACTCAGTAACCAAAGCAGAACTAATTAATTACCCCACCCTTGTAACAGTGACATAGAGAAATGAAACTAACACAAACGTCACACGTCGTATCACCAACCATTTCTCTGCCCGCACCCAAACGAATTTACAGCGTTTTGAGAACAATAGCGAAAATGTTTTAATTACCGAGTAAATGTCGCGACCGCATCCTCGCAAATATACCTGTGGTACCACGTTAAATCATGACCGCAAGTGTCAGGTTCAAAAAGCTTTCCGCGCCCCAAATAGAAATTAACTCGAGCAAAGTACACGTACGACCGAGTCCGGAATCGATACGACAGATAACTGAGCATTCTTAAAATAAGATTGTTTTACCACATAATAGACTTAACATTGCTAATACTAAAGAAAAAGTATGTTCAAAAAATTGGAAACATACTTTTTGCTTGACCCGCGAATCGAAACCGGGACTGTCGAGATCACTCCGGGATCACTCCGGTACTCAAAACCACTAGACCAAACGGGGCGTTTACGGGGCTAACACTAAATTTATCATTAATTGGACCGTAGGAGACCCAACCAAGCTTCGGCATGAATGGGCAGGCTCGACAGGCCGGAGTGATATTTCGGCCTCACAGAAAACCGACGTGAGCTGTGTTTCGTGAGGGAGAAGGTTATTGAAGGTTGGCAGCGGACTTGTGACCCTACTTGTGTTGCAGGTATCTATGGGCGGCGGCAATCGCTTACCATCAGGTGATCCGTTTGCTTGTCTGCCACCTATCACATAAAAAAAATCTCTTAAGTGTTATATCCGCCATATTGTGGTGCATATTAAATTTTAGCTGCACGACTTATACCTACCTACGACATATAATTATACGATCGAAGACTCTACGCCTCGATTTAAACTCAGTTTGATTTGAGCAGCATTTTGTTGTCTGCCCATTTTACAACTCTCATATTATACGACATCAAGAACTATATTTCAAAATGCTCTAAGTTCTATAACTCCCAAAACTGTTTCAAAATTCACCGCTAGTTTCTAAATACTCCTTTGCACCACCTTTAGAAGAGCTATGTAAACTAGGCTAAAACTGAGTATAATGATAAATGTGCTTATCTCGTCTGCAGTCTAACAGTTAACGTCCACGCTGCAAAGTAAAATCAAAGCAAACACGACTCCCCAGGTACTGAAGCTCGCCGGACATGTGTGAAGTAGATCCCAACTAGACTTTGTTACATATGAGTGAGTTGTTAGTTCAATGTGAACTAGTTCTCGTCATTTTTCTAGACACTTTAGTTCAATAGTTCAAAACGTTCAAAACTGTATCCAGGTTCAGATGAACCAGACGTGAAGTTACCGTGGGAGAGCCATGATTCAGCATGCATTCATGCTCCAGCCGGCTCGTCCGGAATGATACCACGATCTCACAGATCACCGGCGTGAAGCAGAGCCTTTTATCACATTATAGCGGATAACCGAGCAGACGGCTCACCTGATGGTAGTTAAGTGATTGCCGCCCACGGAAATCTGCAACACCCGTGGCATCACATATGCGTTGCCGGCTCTTAAGCAAGGATTTGAAGATTATTATGTCCCCTTCATTGGCAGCTGGTTCCAGTTTTACTGTGCGTTGTGCTTCTGAATAAGTGAGTTAGATTAAAAAATGTATTGTTATTAGTTTTTTGAGTGAGTGTTCTAGAGCATAAAGCGCTCGCATAACGTTTTTGGAGTTAGGTTCAAGACAGCCCGTGCAACGCTGTGTCACTAGAAAGATTTTATGTATAACACTTTTCACTCGAGTGAACTATTTTGCGAGAGTCCCTTCTAACAAGTATTTCGCGCTTGCACGGAACGTTTTCGTAGTTACGTGCCTGTACTCCCGGCGTAACTATGAGCTGCCACTGCGAAGTTACTCGTATGTCTGACGGTAAATCAGCATTTATTTGGTCGTAGGTTAATAAAATTGTGTTAGTTAGGCGAAATGAAGCTAAACCGTGATGTACAGCCGCAATTTTAACAGGCATCTGAATTTATGGCTTCAGTAATGATCAGGGGTAAGATAGCTGTGGTTTCTCAGTTGATGAGAACTCCGGGTAAGGTGCCTTAATAAATTTGTCTTTATTGCCTCTGTAGTGTATTCGTATACACGACACTGAAGAATCGAGTTTTGCTACTCGCATCCAGCTCTGGCCAGCCATCTTGCGCAGATTGTAGTCACACCATCTTGCTTGAGAGCATCCCAAATTAAGTTTACCGCAACGTGCTTTCCCCTCCAGAATTCGTGTACCCCAGCGTTTGTTCGTTCGTCGGCTGATATGACCAGCCTACTACCACTTCAGCTTGCTGTGCATCCTGTGAGCTATGTCGATTAACTTTGGCCATCGCTATCAAGTCAGTCATAATAATATAAAGTAGTTATTACGAATAACTTGACTACTTTCACGCTTTCACCAAATCCTGACTCTGTGTCAAGTAGCCCAAAATAAATAGGCAAGAGATTTGAGTAAAATTTTTTGGACACATCAAAAAGATACAGATCTGATGTCCAGCAATGGACAGCCTATTGGCTGATGATGATGATTTTTAATTACTATTTGGCTATCACAATTATACACAACTTCTAACCGAGTTGAGCGGCGTGCTAAATGAGATGCTTAAGTCCAGCAATGATACGTCCACTACTGGACTTAAGCACATTTATAATACCTAGATAGGCAGATGATGATAAGTGATAATTGAGCAATGTAAGGTTAATTACACCTTACCGTAACCGACACGGTAATAGAATTGGTTTGAGCACCTAATCCGGTGCTCAAACTACTTCTATAACATATTATGACTTTGGGTATTCACTTTTTTGTTTATGTCTTTCCAACTACAAGGAAAAGCCTTAATTTGCGAGCAGAACAATACGTATGCGACATTCCTTGTGTCATTTTCTCTACCACAATGCGGTTTCCTTCACAATCTCATTAATCTTTCACAACAATATCGCTATTATAATTTTCCTTATCGTAACTTTGAATGTCGGAAGACAACTAACGATATATTTCGTTGCTAGTCAGACAGACTTGCAATAAGCAATACCATAAATTGTACACATACATTATCATAAATGTTTCTTGGAATTGAAATTAGGGCAAATATAGTATAGGACGCCCTGTCACACGCACTACTGAACATTGCATAGAAGGAATGCTGGCAGTGGCTGGATGAGGCATCATAATCATTACTGAGGGTGCGGCGGCTGGGCCTTTGAGGATGACCGTGGAGAAGACAGAGGGAATCCTACTTCCTTTCCTATTTTAACGGTTTTCTGAGTCAATAGTCAACGGAAAATTGGACTGACATTGGGCACAATTTCCAAAAAGCATTATTTTGTGCCATAAATTGCATTGTAACTCGTTCGGTATTCGCGCAGTAAGGTGAGTATGCTGGGCGTAAAGCCTTCACCCAGCATACTAACTGAAAGAGGTCTATAGCTCCGGAGTTATTAGGTCACCGTTTGGCTGTATTTGGCACTATTTAGGCACTATTTTTTGAAGTAAATTATGCTAAAAGCGTACACAGATTTCCCAAATGGAGTACGCTGGGCGAAACCTTCGTCCAGCATAACGAACTACGGCTTTAATTTCGAAAGTATAAGAGCACTATTTTATTCTTTCGGGCATTATTTAGCACTATTTCAGCACTTATTTTTTTGGCATTCAGGAAATATCAAGATTCCATTGTGAGTATGATGGAAGAAGGGACACAAAATTTTATAGTCACAAACATTAAATTAGTTTCATACTTACAAGATTGCTACCATGTTGAAGTTGAATTTGAGATTCAAAATATTCACACGTTCAACTTTTAAACTAGTATTTAAATCTTTTCAAAGATTCTCGTACGTTGTTGGAGAAAGTATAGTCAAAGTGACATCCTATCCCGAAGCTTCGTGCATCGTTTGAAGTAGCACGCGGGATGCTCTAAAATGTGACATACATTCAGTGGAATGCATTTTCACCGGTTACTTTAACTCGCAGGATTCGTCGGGACGTCTGACTGGGAAACTAAACACTTGCACTTTAGGTAGCTGTTCGTTTTACACATTTTATAATCTATCGAGAGTGAGGTAATTATTTCTATAAATGAATGGGCGGTACATCACTTTGTGCTGCTGTCAGATATACATACCTAGACGTTTAAGATGTAAATTATTATTGTGTTCATCAATTTTATGATTAATTAATTGGACATGGTTTGCCATCAGTCACTTCATTAGATATACTGATGCTTAAGCTCTCTTTGGTCGTACGTACGTGGCTAATCGTTAAGATTTGCCGCGTATAAATCAATGTTATTAGGTATAACACCTCAGATCATCATCTTTTCCATAGTAGCATCTATGTTACTAATTACAAATTACTCTCGTTAAACCAAAAAAAAACACTTTTCCATACCTACATATTGCATCAACCAGCTTGTCACTTCTGCGTGGTAAGGTTATTTTTATTTCTGACATTAAACCCTACGCTTCTTGAGAGAAAACGTTAATCTAGAGTATACTTAAGCCATGGAAAAGTTTCTAAGACGATTAAAAAGCGCGGTGACACACAAGCTACATGATTAATGATGCTGCCTGGTAAACATTACATTTTCCCAACTGTACTAAACGATAAGGAAGGGCCATCGCAGTGTAAAACAATAAGAGTAAACTCATAAAAAACAAATGTGCACATCCAAAGAAATTGAAATTCATTGAAAAGATCCGGACAAAGATTTTAACACAATTCCCCAGGGTCGGATTTAGAGAAATACTTAAAGTGGCTTACGTTTGCGATTGCGTGCGATACGCAAATCCTGCGTTGCCTCTGAAGAGATATAAAATGGCCGAGATTTGGCTACGGCTGAGTCTCAGCGGTTGTACTGAGATAAACTGGACATCTGTTACTACGTATAAAAAGTTTAGGTTTTAGGTTCTGTACTTTTTTTGTAACCTACAAAGAAAACTTGAGTAGTCATGCTCACTCAAATATCTCTGACAGATGCTATTTTTGGGGGCGAGTTTCTTGCTGGATATTCTCGTCAGAATTACTTTCATGATTCTGATAATAGAACCTAATTAAGTATTCTATTTTTTTTAGTCCTATTTTATGGAATTATGGATCAAATTATATAACATAATTTTTATCGCATGAAGAAAGATAGATAAGTGGTTTTTATTTTAATTTGTATCTGTATACTTACGTGTATGTACCTAATACAAATAAATAATACTTTGACTTTGACTGCGAATCAGATAAGTATGTGTGGTGGGACTTCGGGTGTTTGTGATACCCACTTTAATTCTTTAGTCCAAAGAAAATCCCAAGTTTGTGATCATATTGTTTATTTTTATTGTTATCACTTTTTTTGTATTATCATGTTATTTTTTGTGCTGTGATGATCAATAAATGTCTTTTGTGGAAAACAACAGGCTGATGACGATGATGACATATATTTTTGATTGACTAACTTATTATTGACACAAATGTGAAGAAATAAATGTGATCCGAACACAAAAAGTTTCTCTCCAAAATACCAGTTACCGACCCAGAAAAACGACCTTCAACAAAATCCTAGTCGGATGATGTTGAATCAATAAATTTAATATTAATAGTACTCGTAAGTATGCTCTGGTAAATTATTTAACTTCAAAGGGCCTTTGTGTGGCACACGGGTAGGGTGACCAGACCACATTTGATGAAAGGGTCGGGTACCAGCATCGAAAATAAGGAATTTAGGTTTTAACGTGATAGCAGACTGACAGACGTGTGCCTTTCCTTTTAGGGGTTGATAAAATTTATTTTAGCCAGGAAAAAATATATTTCACACATAAATCAAATTCAGTTTATTGTTAGATTCTCAATCAAACTGGTACGTATAATGTCACAACTTTGTAATCACATTTGTTGATGTAAATGGTATTTGTGATATCACACGGACAGTATTAAGGATGCATTTAATTTATATTTTTGTTTGGTAGCTATATCAAACGTTTCGTTCATATAAACGGCTAAATTACAATATTATTGTTAGTACAAATAGTATAGGGTTATTCAATAGTACTTGTAACTTGTACTTTTCAAATAGCCATTGAACTTTGAATGGATATAACACCAGCAATTCGGTATATTTTAAGCTAAAAATGCTATCAGTACTTATTTACTCATATCTTGTTTTAATTTTTTTTTATCAATCTCGGTGTAGCAATATAACCTATTAAAAGACTCACCAAATTCTAGATCACTATGTGCTGTCTTTTGACCATTTGAGTTGTTAGTTTGGACGCAATCTCAGCGATAAGTGTGAGCGGTAATGCAGTAGATCAGTAGCACTACCATGAGTTTGAAATACTATCCTCGCTATCGAAAACTATCGCTTTGTCTCTTTCATTGTGATGCATTTGAAAGAGACAGAGCAAATAGTGTACGTTATGTCAGTTTTAGATATTAACTCATGGTAGCGCTACTGGTTACCCTACTGACTAGTTTCACAGACACTGCGACAGACAATGGTAACTGTTTTAGTACAGTTGGTTGGTTTTGAAAGGCAGATCACTTTAGGGATGAACTTTAATTTACTCATAATAGCGGAAAAGGGATTTCTAGTAACTAGAACGTAAGTAGTGATGTGGAAACTATATAGTGAATCGAGGCTGAAAATACTAAATTAAAATATAATGAAGCACGGTTAAAAACACTAATATTCAAAACAAATTGCTAAGGCACTTGTTATATGAAATATACTTTTTATAATAACTCTTAACTAAGTATAAATACTTTTCTAGAATAAAATACAAAACCTTCTCAACCTAATCGCATTGTTACGTGTTTTTTTATTATTTTTTTTTTTACTTAAGCCGATAACATCAAAATCATAGTCAAAAATTCTTCATTAAGTTTAAGTCCATACAGAATGTTTATATTATGTTAAATTAAAACGTAATGTACCGCTGATTCGGAATATCAATTTCTGGAAAGAAAACGAGTAAACGGGTCACTTGATGGTAAGTAATTACCGCCGCCCATGTACATCTGAATAATCAGAGGGGTGGCTGATGCGTTGCCGGCCTTCTGTGAGGAATACGCTCCTT
Organism: Cnaphalocrocis medinalis; assembly: GCA_014851415.1. Lineage (NCBI taxonomy): Eukaryota > Metazoa > Arthropoda > Insecta > Lepidoptera > Crambidae > Cnaphalocrocis > Cnaphalocrocis medinalis. The sequence continues at coordinate 4,481,248 of CM026283.1, forward strand.
CTAGAAGGTCCCTTACTCGTAGCCGATGGGAAATTATTCCTTACTTGTTACACTGGCTCCAAGGTGGGTATTGGATTCTGACGTCAAAGTTCGACATTTTGTTCGGTTCTGTGCCAATTCCGCGCAATTATTCACGTTTAGTGCATTAAGATCCTGAGCGACTTTGTCCCTCCAGCAATATCTCGGACACCGCACAAGAAGGCGTCCCGTTGGTTATCCCAGATAAGCTCTCCCCCATTCTCTCCACGTCGGGAAATACTGCAGCAGCCAAACTGTTCCACAAGACTACATCTAAAAACAATTCAAAGTCATGCATTTTTCGGGTTTCCCCAATATGTTTGCGTTTGAATGCAAGCACGCCTGCTCTTATTTACACTGTTCGACCGAACAATTGGTGTCACGTCTCCACTTTATAGTGCAGATGCAGTCTCGATCGATGCGGACATACGCCCCCAGGCGGTATTTGATGTCGCTGGTCTCCCTGCGGACTACCGTCAGTGTAGCCACACGTTAATAATTTTGTTTCCCTGTATCGTTTTTTGTTTTAAAATGGATATATACCTTGCAATATTCTTATTCAGAGTTTTTATTATTGGTCTTAAACTCTTAAATCAAATAAAGGTTGAAGACAGTCAATTCCAATGTCAAAAGAGAGAAAGCTAAAGTGTTTTAGTCTCCTGGTTCATCTGTTGGGAACATCTGTACAATTTCTTCATTTTTTACTGTACCATAATGTGTTTGATTAATCAAGTTGAGAGTTATAGAGGAATAACACTCAACTTGATTAATTGTCCGTCTATTTTAGTTTGTTAACATCTATAGATATATGTAGGTATCTTATTAATCATAATCATAAGTCTTTATTTTTCCAAACAGTGATATACAGAAGATTAGGTCTTAGAAATAATATTCAGGTCCTCACAGCTTATTGGAATCGGATTGTTGATGGTTTTGGCACCCATCATAAGGTTTCGGACGATCGATTGATTATCTCGTCGTCTAAAGGCGTATGGGCATGAGATTTGTCTAGTGATGCAATCTGTCATGTGTCTGTCAAAATTTGCAGAGGCGTCTGTCAACATGTAGAGACTTTTGATGATAATCATCAGTGTTTAGCTCATTTTGAGCACTTAAGCATTTTATTCCTAGCATGCTAGGGTTGGCAACACATCAACGTGTTCACATTCCGAAGAGACATTGTGCAATGTTTTTCCACGGGGATATTCTATTTCACCTAAACGCTCGCGTTGTTCAATTTGGACACTGTATTTATGTTGCTAGTGGGAAAACGTACTGTAAATGCGAGTGTGTTAGGATGTGCTAAATTGTATTCTGGCTGGGGAGTTTAAGGTAGACAGTAGGTTGTTTGTGAAGTTTTATATGGAATTCTAATTTTATTTTTATGTGATAGGTGGAAGGACTGATCACCTGAAGTTAGAGGATTGCCGCAGCCAATAGACACTCAACACCAGTGGAGTTACAAGTGGTGCTAATCGCCACCGTCGCTCATGTCATAGAATAATGTTATAATGTTATAGTTTTATGTTGTGTGTTCATTATTTGCTGTTTATCCCTTATTAATTTTTTATTATTATTTTATTTAATTTTTTTTTTCTAAGTGTCTTTGTTGTTGCTTGTTATTTTATTTGGTTTGTCAGTTGTAAGTCTGTTGTTCTGTTTCATGTGCGTGTCATTCATTCATTCTTTTTCATTTAAAACGTCACTCAAGGTCCAAACTGAAAACCAGCGCTGCAGTGGCTTCAATGAAGCAGCTGCAGCATATGCTGAGTTTGGACCTTATTGACCACCTATGTATCTGTCTATGTATGTAAGCACTTAATGTTCCTTTCCGTTTATCTTCCTACCTCTTATTATGTATTCTGTGTCTTACTACTGTTGTGTTGTATCTGTTTTTTGTTGGTCAATAAATGTTTACTTACTTACTTACTTAATCAAATCTCCTTTCCTCCGATTCGGACTTCTGGAACTCACTCCGTGAAACCCAGCACAAACACTGCTTGGTTCTCCCATGGGAATGACGCAATATTAAATCGAAAATAATCATATTTTTCTCTAAAGTTGTTTATCTCAAGTTTGATGGATCATGATTTGCAAATAGCACAAGATTTTCTTGGCAGTTTAGGACGGAACCGCGAACTCTTGCCTTTTTAATTTCACACATAGTGGGCAACAAATAATTCGGCAAGTTGCCCAAAACATTTTAGTTGTCTTTAACAACAACAATTATGTAATAGTTTCGAATATAAGCCCTAATGGCTTTGAAATGACAGTGGGCGGGACTTAGTCCTAAAAATTAAGGTGTAGTGTAGGGAAATGCTGCAATCGAAGTGTTGAGAAAATACTGATAGAAAACCAAATATGAAATGCCCAACAACTACCCAATGGATTTCGATTTTAATAAAACTTACATATCAGATAATATAACTTACAACATTTCAGAAAAACACATATGCTACAATTTACTTATATAAAGATGTATTGTAAACTGCGGGGCGTAATTAGTATGAATAAACGTAATCCTACTCACCTATTATTTAAGTTATGAAAATAAGTAAGTATAGGTTATTCCTGTTATGAAAAACCTACAAAAAATGCCAATTATTTTTTCAGCCAACTTTCTTGAGGATTGTTTTTCTTATCGCATCGAAACAGCCTTTTAATTAAGGCCGCTTGCTTTATGACCAGAATATTTATTAAGCTTAATATTTTTCTTAAAATTTGTAATCATGAAACTTTATAATCAAATCATAAATCTCATCTTAACTTATAGATATAAATATCCTTATACATATAGAAATAAAATGGCAAACGAGTAGATGGATCACTTGATGTTAAGTGATGTCGTAACCCATAGGGTGTTAACACCAGCAGAGCCACAAGTGCGCGGCCAACCTTTTTCCTCTCGATTTGGCCACTGGTTGAGATGCAAGGGTCGCTTCGATTCCCGAACCAACACAAATGTTTGTTGAGGAAACAGATATTTGTGTTTATCGTTCCTTCGTTTTTTTGGTTTGGAGAAAACCTTAGTTTGGGACCAGGGCAATGTATGTGATGTTGTCTCTAATTTATTTATTTATTCACTCGACAAAACAGCGCCATTTGCTTCACGCCGGTCTTCTGTGAGGCCGTAGTATACTCCGGTTCATCATCATCATCAGCAACCCACGCTCGTCCACTGCTGGACATAGGTCTCCTCCAATGCACGCCACCGCTCCCGATTTTCGGCCACTCTCATCCAGCTCACTCCAGCCAGCCTTCGAATGTCGTCATCCCATCTTGTAGCAGGGCGTCCAACACTACGTTTACCGAGTCGCGGTCTCCACTCAAGGACTTTTTAGCTCCAACGGTTGTCAGTTCTGCGGCTAATGTGACCAGCCCACTGCCACTTCAGTTTGCTGATTCGGTGGTGGTGGTGATACTCCGGTTGAACCAACGCATTCATGCTGGAACGTTTCATAATTTCTGTTTTCTGTTCCTTCCGTTTCATACCGATGACATCCCCGAACAATGTCCCAAAGAGCCTGCTCTCATAAGCTTACCTGCGGTTTGACATGAATATTAATCACTTCTAGGAACATTTGCATTGTTCATACTCAAACACAAGGTACCCTTCCATAAGTCGCGCACCTCGATCCATTCAAGGAATTATGTAAAACAATTAAACGAGTTATGACTGCCATTAATTTTATCCTGAATGGGCGACTTGCAAACAATTTCTGTAAACGAAAACCACAGTACACAGAATTCCAGTGGAAAACCAGAAAGTTATTACAATTGCCGTTTCCGTTAGGTACCTTAGAACTATGAACCTATGTATCTTATAGATATTAGGTACATATTTTGCACCGAAACAAAACACAACGTACGTTAATTAAAAAATGATGGTATGGCCACGTATGGTTGTTGTACAACAACAGAACGCACTATAAGGCAGTCCTGTCGCTTGTAGTGTAATCGTAAACTCAAAATTCCCAAAACTGTGCGTCAAATATACTAGGTATGTTCGCATTTATGTCTAAAGTAATTTCATACAACAGTGAACCAGTTTGGAGTATCGGGGTGATTGTTCGTAATATCAACAGAGTAAACGCTTACAAGAAAAGTATAATAAATAAATATTCACAAAATTCGTAAGTGTCATCAAAAGTGGAAAATTTCATATAAGGCTAGTTTTTGTTGAAATAATGAGCCTCCAACAGAACACAAGCATTTGTGACATAACAGTATTTCTACTCGGCTTACTACCCTTTAACATTCCATCCATATATACGTGAGGAGATTTTTTATATCAAAACAAAATACTAATAGGAAGGAATATTTCAGGAAACGGATATTTTGGGAAACCCACATTTCGGGGAAGGGATATTTCGGGCAAAGCACATTTCGGGATAGGGACTTTTTGGAACAAGAGATATTTCGGGAAAGGGCCATTTTGAAACGAGAGACATTATGAACCTGAACGAGTTGTAGGTAAGGTACATACTCGAGCTGCTAGCAATCTTTACTCTATGCCAAGTCATTCTGAAATGAAACCTATTCGTTGACAATAAAGATAAATTTAAGACTATTATTAAAGCTGAGATTATACAATACTAAGATATTATATTTCGTAACATAATTCGATATCTTACAGAAGTTGTAATTACGTAAAGTTCTGCCTACTGGAAAACTCAAGGGCATTTATATTGCTGAAAGTATTAGTCCCATTTTCGTAACCTTTGACTCTTTTAAAGTGACATCACTTTGAAGTATTAATTAAAAGAACTCCTTCGAGAGCGCTGATTAATTTAAATAAATCACGAGTGAAAATAGTCTTAAAATCTTAAATAAAAATCTAAATACAAATCTAACTACGTACTAGAAACATGATCTAAGCTAGATTATAAGACCAGCGTGAAAAATGATAAAATAGTCTACTTACTTTTCTATATTTTAAGTTTCTAAAATAGTGATAATGTCGCTATTTTTATTGAAAATTAAGAATCTTTAGATAGATAGATAGTTTGCTGTACAAACAAATAAATGTAGGTGTATTATGACAGCAAACATGATAGCACAATATGGCTTGCTAATATCTGAACATGTTTTGACTAAGCTAATTAAATTTTTGATAAGAAATAATTATAGCCATTTTCCAAAAGGTTTTTAAGTACAGTAAGAGGATTCAACGACCTAGATTCGTGACATTGTACTCGTAGTTGTCATGTTAATTACAACATGATATAAAATAAAACTCTTTATCTTACTCTGTTGGTACACTCGACAATTATAACGTCAACCTACTTTTCAACAATGTTTCCTTGCAAAGGTACGTTTTATGTACTCGCAATTGCCCTTAATCTCGACGAACAATAGGTACTAACGCCGAAACAAGGATCTTACTGCGGCCGCGGCTTGGTCACGTAATGGTGTTAGAGATGTGAAAAAATATTTATTTTATATTTAATTTTGAACCCAAATATCGAACTCTTGTAGTAAGTATTTAGATCTTTTGGTGCTAAAAATAACCTATGCGACGAAGAAAAGAAGATAAGAAGATTGTATATAGTAGATGTCGCCACAAACCCTATTGTTAAAAATAAGAAGTAACTTAGTATTTGGCCGTTTGTTAAAGCCATTTCAATTTTTATTGCTTCTGATTTTGTGTGTTTCAATGGCCTAGTTTTGGTTTTACCGATAAAAAAGTAGACGCAAATGTCTTTTTTTTCTTAATTTTTATTACAATTCATTTATTGGGAAATTCGTTAATGTCAACTTGTTGTCCACTTTGCTATCAAACGACATTCACTTTTATGATTGTAAGTTCTCTACGTCGTCGGAAGATATTGCAAATAAATGAACCCACCCAGATGCAGTACCATCAAAAAAATATTAAATGGGTACCATTTTATACAATCGAGTAAAATAGTGTCACTGGCAGACAATCGCCAAATCGATAAAATTAATGATATTGACTCGCCTTCACGGATTAGACACCAGGTCACCGAATTCACTGTGTAAATGTAGCTTTTCATTAGAATGTCACATCCCTAGTCGCTTTACAAAGCACCTGTTACACTGTACAACCATTGTTGTAGCTCTTACCGATATTAAATTTTTCTAATTCTTTGTATTCCTACATTTCGCCGAGATTGTGTCCCGCAAATGTTGTGTGACCTCCTGAACGCGCAATCTGGTAAGTATTTTATTATTAGATTATGACTCAAACTACGGAACCACTATTCTTCGTGATTTTATAGTGCAGGGGGTAACAAGTATCTGTCGTGAGTTAACTCCTACACTCATCTTTATGGCATCTATAGGTTAGATATGTAGAATTAGCTTTTAGGTAGAATAAAATAGAATCATTTATTTGTAGACTCATAATCAAAAACTCTATAATCACTAGTTTGCGTCAGTACTGTATGGTGTCAAATTCATACAGTTCTGACGCAAATTTCGTATAGCCTCAAAGTGATACATACAGTTCTGACTCCGCTCAAGAGTGAGTATAAAGTTTTGATTTTGATTATCTACTTACTTTGCTGTTGACAGTATAAGTTGACAAATTGCATTGATCCCATGTTGGCCCATTGCAGCTTGGCGCTGTGGTAGTCAAAACATTTGGTAGTTGTAGTTTTCTTTATACTTTTCCAGCATTTTTACGATGTCAATGGCCTATGGAATGAAACTTGACTACGCAAAACAGTTCTTGCTTAATTAGTTTTGCTGACTTATACAATATTAGAGTTTAATACTAAACCAACATTTAACATCTAAAAACAAATTAACATTATAAGTTTCGCTGGAATTTCGAAATTGCAAGCAATTCTCATCTTAGCAGTGCTCAGTCAAACCGCAAACAAATATCTGTCAAAATTTGACCGAAAACCGAAACAATCATCTTTAATTTATTTAATTTTGCAATAGGTATTAGGTATGTTTCACTTTGGTTCAACCTCCAGACGGTTTTATTCTATAAAGTTTCTACGCTTATTTTTACGAGATTGAAAACAAATGAATATGTTTTACTTACCTGCCTTAGATACGATTGAAGTTGTAAATTATAAAGAAAACTCAATACCAAACGTGACTTAGTTATGGAGTTGGAGGCGAAAATTCTGCGAATAATTCACTCATTTTTAGCTTATTAACCTAATAAGGCTCTTTAGAATGTCTAAGAGATCTCTAGCAGGTTTAGACGAGATTGAAATTACGTCTAAGTAACTTTTATTAGAGAGTTCAAAATAAAGAAGAATCTCAGTCGTTTGCATATGGACAGTAATCTGATTTGAACATTGCGAAATTATCACTAAGTGTTTACTCGCAGATACACAGTTTCTCCTTAGTGGGTATTGGTATACAAGCATTGGGTGGGGATCGAACCTACGACCTTTTACGTATGGGACAGGGTCATTACCAAAGGTAACATCATGCCAAATAAAGATAGATTAGCACATACTAACATTAAAAAACAATTTCGGCAGTTTTATCACTGGGAGCAGTCTGTACCCGACAACCTTCAAGTATAGAGTCTAGGGACTAGGGAACGTATTTTTTAGGCTTGTTAAAATCCAGACTGTAAGAGTCCTATTTTATAGGTAAGCGTACTTACTACGTACATACACGGGATAATAATAAAAAAGATAAAAGTTAAGCGAAAGGACACAATACTAAAATATTTTTTATAGTATCGTCATTACATAGAAAACTTAGTGTTAACCAATGGTTCTCAAACTGAATCCTGAATCCTTTGCCGCCAATGGTCCGGAGGCGTCAAAACGTGGTCTGACTTCAAATATGTACATAAGAAACGTTGACTTGTAGTATCGTCTCTACTACCGCCGTCCGCCATTGTGACTCGAGTGAATTTTCAGGTGAACAACTTGCCTGGACCTAGTAGCCGCAAAACCAGTGATGATGGTCGGCATTTCACCAAAAATGCGAAAGTCCGTGCGTATTGGAGAAGATGAAGTAGGAAAGCGGACCCCGGGCTCTGAGGCGCAAACTTGGGACATAACGCGTAAAGATGATGCTCGACTTGGCGGAGGCACTACCGTGCCCCCAGATAAAAATAAGTGGTTGCTGTTCACAACAAAGAAATAGAAAAGGATCTAGAAAAGTTTGAGAATCCATGATGTAGTCTCTAGCAAGCTATACCTAAGTAGAAGTCACCACAAAATTTCCCTGCATATCGGATACACTCCAAAACTTAAGAAATAATAATAAAATACTCAGTGCAACAGCCTCGCCGCATACAACAGATTTCTTTTAGTAAATTTACATTTATATTACCTGAGTTTACTCAGCAACGTGCTGCATATGAAACTAAAGCCAGACGCAGAAATTTTCCGCTTCTTGCTCTCTAATCGAAATGTGTACTAGTAGCAAAACAGTCTGGTTTGAAACGGTTTAGATTTTTGTGCGGTGTACGAGTGTGGCCAGAAGGTGCATCGCAATATTTTCTCGGGTGAATTTTAAAAAGTTGTTTTTTTGTCTTAACCTCTTGCAGACCTCGACTGTAGTAGACCGGGAAATGACTGTATGGTATGCAGCCTGAGCTAAGTGTCTCAGAACTTATTTATATTTCTTTTTTCATTTGGAGTTTTTTTTTATCATGTCAGAAATGATGAGATCTATGGAGATTTAAGGTCACAGACAGTCCAAGGAATTGCATGCCTCAAATGGCAACAGGCAGTGCACACTGTGGGCAGAACGCCGTTGAGGTGGAATGATCCTGATTCTATGGTAGTTACAGTATATAGCACAGTATAACTAGTGGTTTGAAGCTCATGTTATGCTTTGATATAAAGCCTGTGAAAATGTATACCTTTGAATTCGTAATTGGAAGATTATGTACTCGAGTGTCGGAAAAAAACACTTGGTATATTACAGATACACACCTACTGAAATAACTGACGAAAACGATAAAAATAAAACATTCAGTCCAACCAAGATATTATGTTAATTCTAGTCTAGAAATCTTGGGTGGGATAGACAATTTTAATGCAGGTACTAAACTCTCCCGTGAATACTGAATAAAACTGTATCCTCAGTGACAAAGGGTCCGTTCTATCTGCATTATTCATGGTCCTTCATATCTTTCGAGAAAGGAACCATCAGTAAAAAAACTAAAATACAACTAGTCTATGTGAAATAAAACAATATTTTTGTATAAATAGTATCTTATCGATTCTATGCATTTGGGCCCTTCTTTGAGTAAAGAATTACCGATTGTTTTTTCGAAGATCCACGCACCCTGTCCGACTGCAGTATCGTACCCTTCCACAAAACTGAGTGGCAGGATGTTGGTATAAAAAGAAGGTGACCTAACAATCCATCTCGTCAACCCGTTCAATTCCTCACCAAGTGTTTGACTAGCCCCCGAAGATCATTGTTAGCAGTAACATCGCAACCTTTTCAAGAGTTCTTGACTCGACCTTTCCTTTATTGGGTTGTTTTACGATTATAATGAAAGCCTGCTTAAAAGAAAAGTATTGCTTCATTTGAATAATTCAAAAGAAATATTCCATCTCTTTTCCAAAGGATCGTCAGACAGATTAAAAATAAGTTGCGTCACATTTTTCCGATGAGTTTTTCAAATTCAATACCGTATTCACGCCGGTTTAAGCAGCATTTTAAATTTATTTTTACATTTCAGTAATAAATTCTCGAGACTAACTTGTATCTATTGAAATGAGTAAAATTTATAATAAAAATAAACCGCATTTCTTTACAACATCGGTGGCAAGCAGCATCTTGCCTGGTAGGCAACAACTGCAGCCTAGCCTGCAACCAAAGGACTTGCTTATATGCTGGTAACCCTTTAAAAATCTTAACACTCGTTTTATGGAGATGATTTATTTGCAGGAGAAAATTAGGTAGCTTCTTTTACCTCCCACTTAAATTAATTTAAAACTTATACACATAAATAATCTAGATAAATTATGGTTACGACATGATAAAAACTATAAAACAGAGATGCACATTACCGTTTTTATGGTAATGTGCATCTTGTTTTATAGTTTTTACCAACAAAAATTGGGTTGAACGAGCTCTAGTAAGTAAATTCTTTAATACGTCATAAAGCGTAAACCTGTATTAACCTTCAAAACTCCATTCAATAAACTCAAATACATATTTAAAAAAAATTGCTGCTACGGAGCCCTTCATGGTTAAGTCCGTCTCACAATTGACTGCTTTTTCTCCTAAGCCCTACACTAATACTCATTCATATCATAGAGTTTCATTTTATTAAAATGAAATGTAATAATAAGATTTATCGAAAAGCATATCAATCCTCTAAAACTCCAAGAAACCACGCAGCTAATCTAAAGATCCCCGCAAATACCAGATCACATAAAAATTTAATGACCAAGTTGCTAAAGCTCTTAAGCTCGTTTAATTCATAAAAGAACGGCCATTTAACGCCAAGAAGTTTAGCCAAAATTATGTGGCAAGGCTCACTGGTGCTCACGGTGCTCACAGAGGCTCACACATTATCCGTGAGCTAAAACGCTTTCGCGAGAAACACTTAAACCCTTTCAGGCTGATCCGAGCCCAGTGATGCTCACAACTTCACAATTTTGTTCATTTATATTTCAACGCTTTGTAGAGGCCTGTAATAAATTACCTACGTTTTGGCGGACCGAAAGTTTTGAGCTGTGTTGCCAGATACGTCTTGTGAAAAGCGACCTAAAACAAAAAGTTAATAATTTACGTATGTATGTACAACCCATGTAAGTACCAATAACCCGAAGTCACAAATATAGTTTTCCACGTATAAGGAAACATTTATCAGCGACTTCCTTATAACTAACTAATTTGTAAAAGAACAACAATTTCGCATTAAACTAATTTGTAAAAAACGACAAGATTTTTCTATAAATATTTCAAAAAATCAGAAAAGTATAACAATAATTATGTACTACATCGGTTATAATATTTGGTGCCACAAAAACACTGTATGTACCTACACTCGAAACATACCATTTGTACATTTAAGTATAACATTAGGTGCACACTTCTATTGGTGTTACAGTGTTATGTATTGGTGGCGGCAATCGCTTACCATCAGGTGAACCGTCTACTCGTCTGCCAGTCATCATAGAAACAAAAACACTTTCCTCAGGATTTTCGTGTGCAATTACTATTAGTAATTTTGTTCGGTTACGTTAGAATAGTTCAGTTGAATAGGTACTAGCTCTTATAGATTGTTAAACCATCTTAAATGTAAAAAAAACATCTACTGGCAACATCAATTTTGAGTTTTAATGCGAAATCAGAGGGTATTGTACCTACAGTTGGAAATTGTAAAGACCGAAACGTTGCAGGGTGATAATTTGTTTAGCAATTTTGGGAAGTTTATTCAATTATACTTGTTAAGCGGTTAGTGATGAACTAATCAGCGCTCTATTTAGCGATGAACAACAGTTTAACGTCAAAATTACTGCGCAGGAGGATAATTTAAAGTTAAATTGTCTTTTGGATATTTTACCTTGATTTATATTTAATCCGTAGCTTTTAAGACTGAACCTCTCGCGTTTCATTGTAAGAGAAAGTGGAAGTTACTGAAAAGCAATGCTGATTGTGCTATAGCCTAGGGCGTATATACTGAGATACTTGCCAATTTCTAGAATACTGATTATACCTACAATTTCTAGCGATAAACTTTTGTCGTACGCGCGATTTTGCAGTATGCAATGGACGGGATACGACTGTTGACTATTTCGACACCACGCTTGGCCTGACACGCATTTGGTTAGGCCCTTTTTTTATAGAGTTAACTTACTTATTTACTTGTTAATTAAACTAGTTTTTGGAATTTGTATCATTATTATTTTATTTTCATTCTGTAGCTATTATAATTTATATTCTGTAAGTTATTTGGTGTTGAGATAACCATATTATTTTTTAAATTGACCCTATGTTCTCAAAATATGTACCTACAAATTATTCAGCATAATCATAACAAAGAAATCCGACTAAAAGTTGGAATTCCTTAAACTTTTTTTAATCAACCAAGTTTTATATTGAGGGCACCTTTAATCGCCTCTCTACAAAGACAGGTGTAAACGAATTACTCGGTCCCAAATAAAGTTTCGGCTATAAATTGTAGGGTCATCAATTTGTATGCTAATACAGCCTGGCAGCCTGTCGTGGACAGTGAGTGACAGGCAGCCCTACCGCCGCCACGCCCAAATGATCGTAGAAGACGGCTTAGATTTGATTAGACGTTTTGTTGTTAGATTCATGTCTCTTGTAATTAGTGAAAATAATAAGACACAGAATATACACAAGAAGTGTTGGAAATCTTTTATTTTAATCATCAAAATCAGCAGAAGGGGGCCTCACCATAAGAGTGAGGCGTTGATTTTCATACAATGGGGAATCATATTTGGGGTGGTTTTAGATTAGCGTATTTTTCTGCGCGTAACGGTCGTTTCAGCATACGAAAACGCGCTTGTAAGAATAAGCGTGTTAACACTATACTTTGACAAGCTTGGCGAGTGCCTAAGCGAGTGATTTCAAAAATAGGGAAAATTATGACTCACTCACGAGACGACGTGACTTGAAAAACGAGTAGTTTTGGTTGGACGAAGCGAAAATTCAAAAATAGGTCTCCTGCATGTTCACGTGGACCGATATTCCTAATTTCCATGACGTTTCCATACTAACGTTTTTCACGCTTAAATACGTGTTCAGAAGAACGTCAAATCGCTTAAACGCGTCTACACGCGTTTATACGCACGTATAAAACACTAGCCTGACTAAGAAACCGCTCTTGCGTCCATCATTTGACCAACGTCATTTATAACTATTACGCATATTTTTTGCGATTTCCTTGAGATTAATACAGATAAAACGAAAAATTCTTTATGATGAATTTTCAGTCGCTTTATTTCAAGCGCGAATGTCGGAGTAAATTAATCATCATTTCGTTAAGTTTATTCGTTAGAGTCTGTAATTGCTTCTAGAATAATTAGAGTTTCGAATATTAATTGCAGGCTGCGAGCGGTGCTAATGCATGCTAATGTGGCTTTTGCTGCTTAGGTATTAAAAGTTCAAGAAATTTTAACATTAGACGAGTACTTAATGTGACTGGCGTGGTGGTTTTAGGCTCATAGGTAATACTTTAATGTTTACGCGCTCTAATTCTCCCAGATAAAAATCAAGTACCTGAAACATGCAAAAAAAAAGCCTTCTTGATAATATCGATCGACAGATCTGTGTCTAGTGAGTGAGGTTAGTCTTTAAGTCAAGTTTTTGGTAACATTTTGTAAGGAATTGGTGATGTTGTCATATTTTTAAACGGTTTTAGGTTTATTCTTGAATTTAACACATTTACCTACGTGTGAAAATGATACTGTGATACTTCCTTGTCCGACCACTTTTTATCAAAACCATTTTTTACTTCACCAGATTTTTTTTATACTTAAGAGAACAAAATATGGTCAGGCAAGGGGGTACACACAAAGTTTCATGAAGAGATAGTTATTTATTACTTTTGTTTGTGCCTACGTTATACCTACATATGTTAAAAAACATAATATAAAAAATATGTTCGTTTTGGCCACAAACCGAAACATTTGACATACTAAATAACAATTATTGCATTGCAATTTCAGTTGTTTAATTTGCTGTTGTAAAATGTGTACTAATTGGATCAGCTAATGTTCAAAAATGTATTAGTCTGTAGGCTATACAAGCAAACATCAAATAATTACAGTTGGCTAATTTGTAATTGGTGTTTACTTAAAATGACTAATGATAATGTTACAAGTTGAAACAAACTACCTACCTGAAAATAACTAGGGTAACCTATTTGGTAGGCCATTAAACTAGTCTTTGAAAATTTTATTATAGTTATTCATTACACTACTGACCATGCACAATGCATTAATGTAACAGGTACCTAAATGAGATTTATTGTAACGTCACATCATGACTCATGACATTTAACGCGTTATACTCGTAATAATGCTTGCCTGATCAACTCTTGTTTTATTCATGTCGTTAAACACTAATATGACAAATGCTAATGTGCAATGACGCAGAAAGCGTTTATCATGAAAATCCATCCATTGAGAGCCACGCTTCGCCATGAATGTGCCGATTCTATCTGGAGTGATAACACGGCCTCTCAGAAAACCGATGTATTTCGCTAAGCGAGTGAGTGTACCGGAGGACCAATAAGACCTTAAGAGGGAATTGAGAATTCTGTATTTTGTGTTTGTACGGGAAGATGGAGTCTTTGAAGGTTAGCAATGTACTTATGACTAAGATACAAAGGTCGCTGCAGATTGCACAAACACGGCTTCAGAACCGCACTGACCATGGAGTCTAACTGCAGTTTCTGTAAATCAGAGGACGAGACCACATCTTCTGTGATTGCGATGCCTTCGGGCGCCCAAGAATCCGCGCCCTGGGCAGCCACCACATCAGCCCAGAGGATGTTAAGGCTATCGCTCCAAAGGCTGTACGGTTCATAACGTCCGTGGGCCTGGGAGACGATCTCTAGAGAGAGCGAGGCCACAATAGACCAATTTGGTCGCAGTATCCACAAGTTCCCAAACCTACAAATAATAACGACCCGTTTGGCGCAATGGTTTGAACGCCGGTTGAGACGCAAGGATCGCGGGTTCGATTCCCGCAGCAAGACAAATGTTTGTTGATGAAACAGATATTTGTGTTGGGTCTGGGTGTTTGTAGTTCCTTCGTTGTTTCTGGTTTCCATAGTACAAGGGAAAATCTTAGTTTGGGACCAGGACAATGTATGTGATGTTGTCTCAATTTATTTATTTATTAATTATAAAATACAAAGGAGTATGCTAAGAAAAACTCAGCCCCGACGTAAATGAAATATACCAATTACCAAAACTTTAACATTTTAATCTCACTATTAAAATAAACTTCATTCAAAACCATGGTATGAAATATATATGTAACCAGTTTAGGCGCAGTGGCAGTTGCATTAGCATGTTAATGAAAGTCATAATCCTATGCAGCTTTCACGGTAAATACTGCAGCCAACCAAAAGTGAGCGGGCGAGGGCTGCAAAGGATTTTTTGCTCTAGGATCATACGGTGCACAAATTATGTAGATTATTCATAGAATTATGTGAGAATGTGCGGTATGGGGTGATAATAAGAGTAAATTGGCCTTTTACTAAGGACTTGCATACTCTGACGATGTAGGAAAAATTCTGTAGGCAGGTAGGTACAAACATCGGTCGATATTTATCTTCTCCTAAGGATATAAAGTTTTATACAGAGTTTTAAATCATTATATTTTTTTTTATCAAGCAGCATCATGCGTGGGGTGACAATAGCTGCGCTGATGACTGTACTTAGATATAGCGTTATGCGGGAATTAATTTTGTATACAGGATGTAGGTATCTGTGAACATCTCTTTAAGCACGTCTTCTGCCAACCATGCTGGACAACTTTTCTGCCGCACGCGTAAAGAGCAGTAAGTCGGCTTATACGTACTTCATCACCATCCTCATCATCATTTGAGCCAATAGACGTCCACTGCTGGATAAAGGCCTCCGCCAATGTTCTCCACACGGTTCAGTCTTGTGTCACCCTCATCTAAGGAATTCCCGCGACCCTCACTAGATCGTCGGTCCATCTTGTAGATTTTTTTTCATTTGCAAAAACCGTCATTGTCTTCGTCACATGCAATCTTGTTAAATAGGAACATAAAATTATCCCTTCAAATTCCTTACCCTCGCGTCGATTACTTGTCTAAACAGCTATTCCGCGACATTGTCGTTGGCGGCGGATATTGTGTGTACCGACGCCGACGCACCCGCTGTACGCGCAGGAAATTGACGATGTCACCTCCATGAAGCGTTTACACGACACGACAGCCATAAACCTTGACTAGTTGTCATAATGTACGCATTCTACTACTCGAACCCTATCATTTGATACATATTACGGGAATCAAGTGAAAATATGTAACATCTTGTGGTCCATCCGTTCGGGAGCTACGATGCCACAGACAGACTAACAGATACACTGTCAAAATTATAACACCCTGTCGTTTTTGCGTCGGGGGTTAAAAATGATGCGATCAAAAGGTCACTTATAAGTACTTTTTAGGGTTCCTTAGCCAAATGGCAAAAAACGGAAACCAGATTCGTCAAGTCTGTCTCTGTCTGTCCGTCCGTATGTCACATCCATTTTTTCTACTTGATATTGTCGAAACTATAAAGTAGTAAACTTTTGCGATTGATAATGCGGACTTCAACCTAACGGGCGTCGCGTGCGAAATATCCGCTAGATGGAGTACTGTAAGCCTGTGGTCCAACTTCAAAGTCATTGGTTGTATAAGTAATAGTGACATCTCTCACATAAAAAATGACCAATCACCGTGTAAATAGACCTCAGTTCTACAGCACGCCATCTATCAGACTAATAAAGAAAATTAAATATGTAGGTATAAGTATTCAAGCAAATGACGGACGGTGAAAACGTTCAGAAATATATCTTTATAATATAAAAAAACAAGCTCCGTTTGGCCGTTTGAGGAAATGACTCCAATCTGCGGTGTCGCGAATTAGTTATTTACTTGGCGCCGTTCTTCTTATTATCTGTGGATATTTTTATATGGTTAGGTCACCAATCCTGCAATATTTAAGATCGGGGTCTCAACCGTTAACGGTCCCAACAGAACCGAAACCAGGACACCCACTAATCCCATCATGATAGCTTTAACTTGATTTCTATAATGGAGAGTTTTGCCCTGTAGTGGGACAGTTATACTTTGCTTAATTTGTTAGATTGTGGATGGTTTTTACTTATAATTTACTAGCTGTTACCCACGACTTTGTCTGCGTAAAATAGTAACTTTTCACCCCCCTCCCCCCTTTTAACCCCTTACAACCCCTTTTTTGCAATAAAAAGTAGCCTATATTCTTTCTCAAGGTCTAGACCATCTGTATACCAAATTTTATTAAATCCGTTTAGAATTTCTGGCGTGAAATATCCTTACTAGCATTTTTAATGTTAGTAAGGATATTTTTTTATATTTCAACACCAATAATAATTAGCCGTTGGTAGCCCACGCTCCTACAATTGAATAGTAACTTCTTTTCCCTTACAGAGTACAACATACATATATTTTGTGTAATATTATATCTAATCCTAATCTGTATTAAAAACAAAACCTAATAAATGCGTGAATATAATCCAGCCTTTTAGAATGTTTACAGTATTTAGTTTCAAAACTTCGAGGGTTCAAACCCATGGTCGTTTGTCGCTCAACATTAATCTAGGAATTAAACCTTCTGTTACGTTTCACACGACATATGCAAATTTATTGATGAAAACTTTGTTTGAATTTGAAATTTAACACGAAATATAGATGTTCAAATTCTCTTTGAGAGAAATACTTGTATTTTCATGAAAACATAAAATTGGTTTTATGAGATTTCATTAGGTATTCAGTTTAGGTATGCGTGATGATTTTAACAAGTTCAAAATAAAAAAAATCTTGTATATTAAAGCAAGGTTCTGTATTTTTACAAAATGCATTTTTTTTTTCATTTGTTAGCAAACGAGTTGACGGATCACCTGATGGTAAGCGATTGCCGCCGCCCAAAGACACCTGCAACATGGGTAGAGTCACAAGTGCGCTGGAAACCTTTAACCCCCTTTCCCCACTATTGGGCCTCCGGCACCCTCACTCACTCTGGTATCACTCCGGCAGAGCCAGCCCATTCATGCCAAAGCGTGGCTTTCCCACGGCACCTTTTTTTTATAGAATAGGAAGGCAAACGAGCAAGCGGGTCACCTGATGGTAAGTGAACACCGCCGCCCATGGACATCAGCTACACCAGAAGGAGTGCGGATGCGCTGCCGGTCCTATGAAGTAATTTCACCAGGAACCATTAAAAGCCTTTGTTTAAATTTAATTGAATGTCTCTCCAAGTAGAACAAGGACATAATTAATTGAAAACGTGCAGTTGCAGACTTCCCGCTCAATTGTGATATATTGTTAATTTCCGAGGCGCCAAAGTATCGAGAAAGCCACTGGAAAACAGAATTTCTTTCTCAAACTTAATTCATTTTGTTCGAAAACGCTGTAAAACACAGGATTTCCTCTATGTCCAGAATAAAGAGCCAGGGTACGTGACGTGACTGAACAACATTTACATTATGTTTAAAAGTAGGTAGTAGGCCAAATTTAATAGACCGCGCAGCTTATTATACCTAAGTAAACACATTAACGGCAATCAACAAAGCATTGCTCTAAATTCTATGGTATTTTCGGCGCAATATGAAAAAGAAAACATAGATTATTATATTATACGTGATCCGATTAGGTAGTGCCATTTTGGGTCAGTGTCCCCAAACATTACATTAGTATGGATACGCTTGCAGTATTTCAAAATTCTGAAAGTATTTTATATGTAGTAAATTATGAAGTTTTCTCTTACTGGAAATTAAACGAGTATTAATAAGCCAGCAGTAAGTATTAAGTAAACAAGCACTTATAATAAGTATGAACCATTTTTATCGAAATTCGTAAAAGCGCTTTTGGCATGTCCTTGTTAAGATTCTCATAATCAGTAGCCTGTTTCAGTCTACTATTGGACGCAGGTCTCTCCCAATGTTCACCATTTTATCCTTATCTTCGGCTCGTTCTTACTAGCAGATTTACGCAAATTGTCACTCCATTTAGCTGAAGAACACTCTACACTACACTTTCTGGTAGTTTATTATTATTAAAAAGATTATTTATTAGCTGATACTGAAGAATACCCAGAAACTTAAAGGCCGTTGGTAATTTTATAAACGAAACTTTCGGATCACAAAAAACAGTGCTTCGAACATTTCATGCTTGCTGATGTCAGTAATGAACAAAATTGCTTCAAATAAATAATTATCACGCTAAAGCAGAACTATTTTGGCCATTGTCTTCTGAAGAACCGGCAATTGTTAGTAAAAAAACGTTTCTATCGCGCTGAGAAACGCCAAGCATATCTCTTAATACGGTGATGAAATTAGCTGGGGTAAAACATCATTATCTCCCCATAAAAGAGACGTTACGTTCAGTCGTTGATAGACTCAGACCGTGGATTATATAAAGTTAAATCAACACTTTCGAAATCATCTCAAACAAGCCGTACAATGTAAGAATCACAAGCAGAATCATTAAACAGCCCTCACTCGAGGACTCGTCCGGTCTTATTCTGAATGCGTAATTCGAGGTTGAGGCGAACATCAAACGATTGTGTATAAAGAGAACCTAAAATGCGTTGGTAATTCCACCTGCGGGCCTCGACTTTATTGCAGACCGTATAACAAGCGGATTTCACAGGTTCCGTGGGTTGATGAAAAACCTTTCTAAAGAAAGAAAGAAAATACATTGATTACTCTAGACACCACAACACTTATATACTACAGACAATTGACACAAACACAATCAAATACAGAACACTAAATAAAAAGAAAAAGTAAAATAAACTAAAAAAAATAAGTAACAAAAAAAAACAACTCTCCGTCTCCATTGACAAGCAGTGCCGTGTGTTATACTGTGTTGTGTTGAGGCATCCAGCATAAATGGCCCTCACTCAGCCAACTTCTTCTAGAGAAGTAACGGTAACAAACACATATCATTATTACACTATCTATACGGAAAATCAAAGTGATTTAACGATCGTGTAGGACATTTCTTGCAGGCACTATTACTAGGTATTAGACAATGACAACCAGGGACATCCCAACGCACTTAAATACGGGATAGTATTAAGAAAAAGTACGTTTTCCAATGTGATAAAAAACTAGAATTTGATTGAACCCGGAATCTTTCCGACTTGAGCACAAACAACGGCTTAGCCACTGCGTCCAAAATAATTCCTAATTACTAATAGGAATAGTTTCCTAATAGGAAAAAATCCTAATAGGAATAGTTTAAGTGACTATCACATATAAAGTTTGTTAAAACACTAGCAATATTTTCGAAATCGAGGCTATATCTACGAATTTTTTTATAGCATTCGAGAACGTTTTAAAACCAAGTTATGGCCAACATTCATGTTTTAATCTTCAAAGTAAGAAATCAGAGGAAAACACGAACTGTTTGGTCAGTAGCATTTCATAAAAGTCAGATTCAAATTATTTATTGTGTAAACATGTGGTTATAAAGTTGATATAAGTTTATAAACTTATATCCTTACGTATCGTCATCGTTATCGTTATCGTAAACTTAGAGGTATATCTCGAAGTTTTCAATTTGAAGATAAGGGCATGAGATAACAAACAAACAAACAAAATACTTTACGCAAAATCTCTTTACGGCACCTCGCTAGGCGTACCTCGTCTCACCCTTGGCCAGTTTTATTTTATTGGTAGTAACTACGCCAACCGAAATAGCTTGATCGTGCTACGCCGCCCACATACAGTCCGAACTATAAACGTCAATTTTCTTGAGGCGGTAACTCAATATAATGTATATCTTTCTAAAATATCAATAAAGATACTTTCACTAGGCCACTGTTGACTATAAATGACCATGTTTTCACGTTCTGCTTTTAATGTTACACAATAAATATACAATCACCGATATAACAAGGACCTGATCCTTAATTAAAAAACAACCATAGGGAAGACCACGCATGACGCGCACTCATCGGCATGAATGGGCCGGCTCCACCGGAGTGATACCACGGCCTCACAGAAGACCAGCGTGAAGCAGCGACTGCGCTGCGTTTGGTCGAGTGAGGTTACCGGAGGCCCAATGGCGGGAAAGGGGTTTAAAGGTTGGCAGCTCACTTGTGATTAACTGTAATCGTTTACCCGTGCGATCTGTCTGCTCAATTCATCTGCCATTATTAAGATTAAATAACAGAGTTAACAATAACAACTTGCAGAAACTAAGTAAATAACATTTCTGAACTATAAGTATGCCTCCGAGAGTCAATAGGCTCTTTGACAATGCGAAAAATAAAGTGTCAATTAAGTTAAAAAACTATTATTTATTAACGTAAGTTAAAAATAATGATATTTATTTCAAAATCTGTAAATAAAAACAGCAATTTCAAAACGTTTATCACGTGACACAAAACGCTCCTGAGTTTATCATGACGTCACCTGCTTGTAAACTTCGTAGTTTCGTTTTTGTTTACAACAAACAAATAGGCCAGCTGTCACAGATAATACCAAAGATCACTACGTTTACAGGCAAGTGACGTCTCCGACCGCCATATTGTCAAAGTAGCGTTTTGGCACACTAGGTAAATATTGAATATTTAATTCGATATTTTTCAGCTAATATATACTAGAATTAAAAAATACAACTTTTACTGGGTCCATTAGACTCTACTACTTAATATAAAATGGATTTTAAAAACCTATCAAATAGCCTGTTGGGTACCTATCGCATTTTCTAATATTGTTAGGTGCCATCATCTGTAAAAATATCAAAATATCATGAGTTAAAAATAGCATGGAGATTGCTAACAAAATTTGTGATATCACACTTATGACTCCAACTTTTGGATGTTGTCAGTTCAAGAAGGTATCCAATTATTTCTTGGAAGAGTTTTGCGTTTCCCTAATTTCAATTATAGCATAAATTTAACTCACGTAAATTATGTTTATTTATACAGATATTAATACGCGTATGAAGTTATTTTTGTAGCTTTCATTTAGATACTTGTAACGAATAAAATCAAACAACTGACGGATTTTTTCCAATTACAGGCTGAGAGGTTTTAAGACTCGTTTCAAAAACAAATGGACACAGAAAGTTGGATAATGCTGACATTGATATCAAAGAGTTCATTGACCTACGCATAAGCTGTAGTATATCGTTCCCTATTGGTGCCAAACCATACTGAGATCGTTGTAAACACGCATGTATTTGTTTAGCTCGCGATGTAGGCAGCCGACCTTCTGTGTGTTTCATTTAATTTAATTTATTTCTAGTGGCTCGCCCTCACTTCTTTTCGGGACCTAATTTTATTGTTAATTCCAGCTCAAATTATTATACAGTTCCAGTCTTAGCCTATAGATAGCGCTGGGTGTAGATTACATCGCATAACTGTTTTGTCATTTCGGGTCACATACTTATAAGCCATTTTTTAAACTTAAGTATGGTGTCTCTTGAAGTTAACTCTTAATAAATGGCAAGTAGGTATGTATTTTTATTGGTGCATAGCTATAGGTACAAGGCTATGACACATTCCCATAACTACCTATCACCCGTTATCTACAGGCCAAGGACATTTATAGGTCGCTGAGCACTAAAAATAAATAAGTTCATTACTGCAAATGAGAAGAAATTAAAACTTACTATTTTATTCAAAAGCACTTATCGGTCCAAACTGATCAGCATTAATAACCAACAAATTACAGAATGGTTTCCATCTGATCGGATATTCATTACCCCGCAGTAATATTCGTTCAACTTTATTGATGGGAGTTTCGTTTTTCATAATGAATAATCAAATTATAAAGGCACTTTGTAAATTTGTTGCCGACGGAAAGAATTCATCGGTAGCCAAACGTAAAGTCCTTAAGAAGTTTGAAATATATTTTTTTGTATTTGATTAAAATTTGATTATCTCTTTTTTTCTTAACCTCCACAACAAAAGCAACAAACACGCTGCTTTTTTTCTCTACCCAAAGTTTGGAAAAACGCTACAAGCGATAAGACCGCCTTATTTTACGGTTTACTGCTGTTGTTTCACTCATGTAGGTATTCTATTTCTGTGCAATAAAGAATATCTATCTATCTACCTATAAAAAGACAGCATTTTTTATGCCTCAGGGAGTAGACGAGTAGACTAATTGATCACTGTTGGCGAGCGACTGCCTCCATCCAATAGCCACGCGCTAATGGAGTCGCCAATTTGTGACCCCTTTCCCCCCGAATTGGGCAACGGTTACCCTCACTCAGTCGATGAAACACTGCGGAGGCAAAGTTAACCTCCGGTTTTCTGAGGACATGGTATCATTCCGGTCGAACCAGCTCGTTCGTGCTGGAGTTTGGCTGTCCAATGGGAAAAATATACATATTAAGATATAAAAAATGTGTTTAAAGCGAGTATATATCTGTCAAAAATATTTGAAGCGTTTAGCGTGAAATCCAAATCCTATTAATTACTACGTTAGATCAAATCCAAAATCTAATAATAACTTAGTAGGTTAGATCAAATCCAAAACCTATTATGCAATAGCTAGATTAAAGCAAATGCAAAACTTATTAACCCTAGAGTGGGCGCGCTATGAGCATTTTGCCGCCCTTGCTGAAAAAACTGTTAATATTTTCAAAAATAACTGTCTATTTGGCCTGCGCTTTTTAGTAGCCGCCTCCACCCTCGTTAGCAACACTTGCCGAAAGGCGGGATGCTGTCAGTGCTCTGGGTTCCTTTTGAGGAGCAGATTATTACCATCAGGTGTCGCCGGGCGGCTAAATGCTCACCGCGCGCCCACTTACGTAAGTGATATTGTGTAATATATTTTTTTCTAAACTTGAAATATTGACTGTTTTTGTGTTGCGAACTAAGAAAACATTTTTGTTTAGAGTTTTTTTATGATTTAGGTGGCAGACGAGCCGACGGATCACCTGATGGTAAGCGATTACCGCCGCCTTTGGATACTTGCAACACCAGTGGTGTCACAAGCGCGCTGTTTACCTTTTTGGTACCCTCGCAGCGAAACACAGCGCATGCACTGCTTCACACCTATTTTCTCTCCATTCATGCCGAAGCGTGGCTCTCCCATTGTTAAATAGTATAAATGGTTACTAATAAATATAAGCAACAAAAAGGAGGCTCAATTTGTCCTGGCAAATGCAGCTTATGTCCCTCAAAGTAAAACAGGCGCATGAAAACGGGTGTTCCAGATGCCCAAAGTTGCTGTGCAATGAACATTGCACATACCTATGTGATGGCTGTTCCAATAGAGCATATCCTGTAGATGCAGAAAACTTAATTTTGTTTGATTTTTTAATTTTTTTTTAAGTGATAGTAAGTATTAATGTAAGTTAAGGGAAAAAAAGGCAATAAAAATATTAAGTTTAGTAACATCTGTTTTAAACCAAAGATTCTTTAGCTTAGTTTAATAAATATGTTGATTAATCACTACTTATAAGTGTATTAATTTAAATCTAAGAAAAAAAAGTTGAATAATTTATGTATTACTAATAAAAATGTCAAAGAAAAGAGGCGGCGAAATGCTCCCCACGCGCCCACTGACGTTCCGCAAAAAGACGCGCCCACTCTAGGGTTAATAACTAGGTCAGGTCAAATCCAAAACTTAATAAAAATTGTCACTGAGTGAGCGTTCACGTTTATCTCTAACATTTTTATCAGCAGTTTCCCGCGAGTTCACTCTAAACCGGAATATTTCAGTTACGAAACAAATAAATAAAAAAAATTGAAAACGCCCCATTCCACGTAGCAAGCACGAGTATAAATCAAAGCCATCGACCGGTATCCAATGTCCCACGTCTATTTATCGGCACGTTGCCGACAGTTCAGATCTACCGGGATCGCCGTTTCTGAGTTATGTCCAGTAATGAACATCTAATGAGGGCGTTCATCCTCGGTTGTTTTATTTTATTTCTTTCATGGCGTGGGAAATGTTGCTATAGCGCGTGAAATAAAGCGGCCTAAACCGCGCACAAAATCAAACGAACCAACAATTCAATAACACTAAGTGAAGATCTCTCATCTCGGAGTTTAATTCCCGTTGCGTAGAAAGCTGTCGCTTCGGGGCCATGGGTAGGCTTGATGATTAGATGCCCAGGTACTTCGCAAGGGTACTTTAA
The DNA here is from genome assembly GCA_014851415.1 of Cnaphalocrocis medinalis. Taxonomy (NCBI): domain Eukaryota; kingdom Metazoa; phylum Arthropoda; class Insecta; order Lepidoptera; family Crambidae; genus Cnaphalocrocis; species Cnaphalocrocis medinalis. The sequence goes on from CM026283.1 coordinate 4,506,038, forward strand.
TACAAAATAATTATCACAAGTGTAACACAAAACCTAAAAAGAATCTTCTATATCCATCTATTTATGCATGCATAATAATAAAAATGTAAAAAAGCTGTGTCTCTAATATTGTATTTAATTTTATCTCAAAATAACTTGGGGTGACTAAAAACTTTAACAGAACAATTTTTTTTTTCTGTTTGTTTGTTCGCGCTAATCTCAAAAATATAGCAGTGAGGTCTAGGCAACATATTGGGTACAACTTATTTAAAAAAAATATTTTAGTGGCAAACCGAACTACACGCGAGCGGCGTGCGACCACTAACTATTACAATACGATGAGTCTATCCTCTCTTCTTTAGTTTATGTTATCTGTAGCAAGCGATGCTTTTGAAGTTATACCTCTATATGTTTTGAGTTATGCCCAGTAATGAACATCTAATGACGACGCGTTTGTCCCTGGAGTTTTATTTCCCCGTAGGAAAGTGCTGTAATAAAATACATAAGAAAAAGCCTCCCTCTTGTATGATATATTTGGCGGTCTTTTCTCGTTTTTAGTTTTGGTACTGTATCACTGTCGAATGTACACAAAGGGGGACAATTTCGGTGAATTAATTTAAGACCAATATTGTGTGGCACGCTGCGTGATTTTTTCCCGCTCGCGTTAACCAACCACGACTCGTCTGTCATATCCCTAATTGCCATGGCGTTCCCATAGCAACGCTTTCAAATTTGTAAGAACATTGGCGACAAGCGAGGCTACTTAGAATGGCAAAAGTTGAAACACAATTGTTAAATTACCATGCAACGCCAGGGGGCGTTCTTGTTGTCAATATTGTCTGCTACTGATTTTAAAGCTAATTGGCCACACGGTAGAACGTCGCTTGACACTGATTATTTTCGAAGTATAATGTATGCTACACACTGATTTAAGTAGCGTAAGAGTCCTCGATAGTGCAATGCTAAATAACGTGAGAGTTACGTATACGTTTTGATACTTCTCAGTAGGAATCATGAATGAAGTCCTTCTAATAATTTAGATCAACAAAAAACGAGAAATCTACTTTGCTACCCGCCGCTATGTACGGTCGAGGTCAAAAGTGTGTACCAGTTTTGAAATTTGATTCTATATCACACTTTTTGCACTAAAGTCCAAAATGCTATATCAATTTACATATTAACCTTTTAAAGTAAATATAAAAAAAGACATAAAGAGGATTCAACACAGAAGCAGCCATAAAAAAAATCCATAAATCTCCCGGACATGACGGACTGAGTATAGAGCATCTGCAGCATGCGGATTTTCACTTGCCCAGGGTCCTCTCTATGTTTTTTTACATTCTGCATGCGACATTCCTATTTGCCGAATGAGTGCATGAAGACGGTGGTTGTACCAATAGTGAAGAATAAGACGGGAGACCCCTGTGATAAGACAAACTATAGGCCCATATCGCTGGCCACTATTGTAGCTAAAGTACTGGACGGATTACTTGATCGTATTTTTAAACAGCCATCTGCAGTTGCACGATGCACAGTTCGGATTCAGGTCTGGACTGTCCCACGGAGACTGCAATACTAAGTTTGAAGCATACCGTCCGGTACTATACTGATAGGAAAACGCCCGTATACGCGTGTTTCTTAGACCTATCAAAGGCCTTCGATCTGGTGTCCTATGACTTGTTATGGGACAAAATGAGGACTGACACAAGTCTCCCCAGTGAAGTCATTACATATTTTTGACTATTGGTACAAACATCAAACAAATGTTGTACGATGGGCCGGGCATGTGTCCGATGAGTACTGGTTGAAATGCGGGGTGAGGCAGGGGGGGCTGACCTCGCCGCGACTGTTCAATCTGTACATGAATGGACTTATCGAGGAACTCAGCAGAACGAGGGTAGGATGCTCCATAGATGGTATGCAAATAAATAACCTAAGTTATGCGGACGATATGGTGCTGCTGGCTCCCTCGATAAGCGCCATTCGTAAATTATTGAAAATATGTGAGGAATATGCCAGTGCTCATGGGCTCAGATACAATGCGAAAAAAAGTGTATTACTGATGTTCAAGTCTCGAGGTCATAAAATCTCAGTAGTGCCTCCGGTTTATCTAAATGGGTCTGCACTTGAACAGGTAAAGCGATTTAAGTATCTGGGTCACTGGGTGACGGAGGACCTCTCAGATAATGAGGACATAGAGAGGGAGCGCAGGGCGTTGGCGGTAAGATGCAATATGCTTGCTCGCAGGTTTGCACGTTGTACAGAACCCGTTAAGGTGATACTTTTTAAAGCTTTTTGCCAGTCTTTTTACACGTGCACCCTGTGGGCCAGCTACACGCAGAAGGCCATCAACGCCTTGCGCGTGCAGTACAACAACGCGTTCAGGGTGCTGCTGGGGCTGCCACGGTACTGCAGTGCGTCGGGTATGTTCGCCGAGGCTCATACTGATGGCTTCCACGCTATCCTACGGAAGCGAGCAGCCTCGATGCTAGGCCGGGTCCGTGCCAGTTCCAATAGCATCCTGCGCGTTGTAGCAGGGCGTTTGGACTGTCCATACATGAAACAGTGCATTCGGCTTCATGTATGGATTTAAAAATACAAATAAAATTATATTAATAAGTATGTAATTGAATGTAATAAGTATTGATAAGCTGACTAATTTCTGATTTCTAATTTTGATAATTTAAAATGTATGGATGATTTTAATGTCTGAAATAAATGATTTGAATTGAATTGAATTGATAAAAAAACCTTATTTCTTGGAAATTACATGACATTTGTCCTTGACTGAGGCAAAGATTTTAAATCTTTGGACTGAGGGCGCTGGCTGTCAGCTGCCATATCATTAAAAAAGACACCATATCTAAGATCAATATTATGTAATAGACAATTAGAACTTATCACCTACATGTCTACGTATGACCCTTAAGGTAGTAAACACTTTTATATCTATGATCAATATTATGTAATAGACAATTAGAACTTATCACCTACATGTCTACGTATGACCCTTAAGGTAGTAAACACTTTTTATATCTATGATCAATATTATGTAATAGACAATTAGAACTTATCACCTACATGTCTACGTATGACCCTTAAGGTAGTAAACACTTTTATATCTATGATCAATATTATGTAATAGACAATTAGAACTTATCACCTACAGGTCTACGTATGACCCTTAAGGTAGTAAACACTTTTTGACCACGACCCTACGTCTCAGCTAGGAGTTGGCATGACGCAGCAGACGCCATTAGAGGCTACTATTAACAAGTATCTAGTAGTAGCCATTACTTAGTTAGGTACTAGATTATAGTGCAAGGTACAGTAAAGTGAGCGAAGCTAATACTACTACGCATAGAGCAGAGCAAGCGATGTTGCGGTTGACTGGAGAGTCTACGTTAGCTTTCCGTATCTAATAATTATATTTTTTTCCTGCAATTCGATACAGATATACATATATGTACATTACTGCCTGCACTAATGTGAGTGAGGGTCACTTACGTTGGACGTCACAGCATACGGAATATTAGGCACTGCCCGACTAATTAATACCCTAAATATAATATATTTATGAAGATATTTTAAGGTATTTTTTATAGTGCTTAATGTAAATATATGTAACATAATGTTTGTATCGTGTTGTGATGACCAAAATAATAAATATTTATATTCTATTCTATTCTATAATACTTTACTGCACAAATAACTAGACTAAAGTACTATGCATTACAGAAATTGCTTGTACAATTTCGGCGGTCTATCACTAAAAGCGATCTTACACATAAAAGCGTAAATGTTATGCATTCGATTGAACCTGTGAGTGTTATCTCCAATCTCTTATTGTAGCAATATTTGCATATGGGCCTCGTTAAACGCCAGCGAGGATCGCACACGGGATTAAACAATTGGACCGGCTAACTTATTCAATTACCCCAAACAAACTCCTATGTTTGTTATAACAGTAATCAAGCGAAAATTAAGTGACACGGCTCTAAACAATTTAACTGGACACCAAAACAACGGCCTACATTCGTTGTTAAAATTCAATTTAAAAATGAAACATAAGAAAAATATTCAGTGTTTAAAAAAAGAACCCGACCCAGCAACCTTCTAATGAAAATGTTAAGAGTTGAACACATTATCGACGCCAATGATTTTAAATTGTCAAACTGCTAAACTGGATTTATTGACAATCGATTCGAGATCGATTGCACAATTATTAAATAAAAACTGTGTTTGCCGAAAGAAAGCTTTGAAATCGTTAAAATAGATCCGGAATTGGCTTCGCTAGTGTGTACTTTGTATGTTGCCCATTATTTGGTTCCCATGAAACTAATGCTGTTTCCCTTACAAGTGTCAGAATTTTAGACATTTACCCATAGAAAAATGTTGTACAATGCACCCATATCAGTGTCACTGAGAGGCTTTCTGCTCGTGGTCCTACCTACTATATCACGGGAAACAAACATTTCTGTCAGAAAGAAGAAAAATTTTAAATATCAACCCGTCTATGGAGGCTATTGACGGTTTCCACCATAGAATTAGAATGTCATCTTAAGTGTACGGACGCGTTATTTATGGTGTTCAGTGATAATGTAGCTAACTAACGAATATGCGAAACGTAGGTACGGTGGCCTGCACATCAAGTTACTACAATCTGTCAATTTCTTCAATCGAACCTCACTTTTATGTCAAACGTGTTTGGTTCAATATCAACTGAGAAAAGAAGACCGGCGAGAGCTGTCTTCATGTTTTCCGAAACCGTACATATTTGGAAAATACTAATTAAACTAAGCAACAAAATGTTTATTTTATCTTATTATAAGTATATTTTTTAAAGCATGGAATAAAAAGTTAAATTATTTTCAATTTGCAAACAATTCAGTGAACAAAACACACATCACAGAGGAAAAACGAAACGTTGAGTCAATCACAATGTCACTTTGATAGATAGGATATTTGACATCTTTTTAAATTGTTTTAAATGTGTGATCTATTCATTTACGTTTTCGCGTATTTTCTGGACTTTTTGAGTATATTGATTCAACCTAGACAACAGCATTTCCCTGGATTTGATTTCCAAGTGATTTGGTTTATTTAGTAGGTATAATGCCGCTTCGATGTCCATTGTTCTTTGCATCTTGCTTGATCGAATAAGGCGACACCGGTTATCCGAGGAAAGTGCAGAGACGATGGAAAGAAGAAGCCAATAGTGAAATACTCTCTGCATTTAATAGTATTGAGTAGATATATAGTAGTATGTTTTAAGGGCCAGAATAAAATCTCGATATTCGGGCAGCAGGTCATACTATACATACATAGTAGTGGATAGAGCAATTCAAGGACGACAAGCTATTTTAGGGTATTATTGTTATTGTGCTGCAGGTAAGCGAACAGTTGGTTGCTGTTCGCATACCATGAGCATATTATGGTATATGGGGTTTGCAAGTCGACGGGGTAATATAGTACCTCCTGCAGCCTTTTTAGACAATTTGTTATGTACTTAATTGATTAAATGACGTCATACCTACACATCCGAAGTTTGTTTTACCATACCTTTATTACGCTGATGTAAACATGCAACATTATGTACTTATAAATAATCGTTGAGTACACATGTAAGGTAGGCGCGCCTGACAGACTATGAATTTGTAAGCACGAGTTCATACTCGTGCTTACAAATTCATAGTCATCATTCATAGGATCATTCATCGATTATCGATGTGCCATTTATAGTACGTTAAGCATCAGTAGCACTACCATGTTTTTTTTTATTTTTATGCGATTGGTAGCAGACGAGCAGACAGCTCACCTGATGGTAAGCGATTGCCGTCACCCATAGACACCTGCAACACCAGTTGAGTCACAAGTGCGCTAGTAGCACAAAATCTAGTAGTGCGAGTGCAAGTTTAAAATACTCAGAAATACCTACTCTCCTCGCTACCGAAAACTATCGCTTTGTCTCATTCATTGTGATGCATTTGAAAGAGACAGGGCAATAGTTTATGTTATGTCAGTTTTCGATATCAACTGGTAGCGCTACTGAAGGCCACTCAACATTGACAGGGGGGGCGTTGTACGATATTTCTTCTATGGGAAAATAACACAAACACTGAGTCACTGACACTTGTGAGGAAAATACAATTTTCCGACATTTGCCGAAAACCTTATGTATGACCCTTGAACGACTATACTTTGTCGGTCCTATACCTTTATAATCCCATCTTTAAAAAAGTGGCAACAATTTCCTTTTTTCTTAGTTGAGTGTTCTTCTTTAAGTATCATTAATTTTTTTCTAAGCACGGGACCTCTAAGTCGAAGACTGAAAATACATAGAACTTCGCCGGACTCCTTTGACAGATTGTAGTAACTTGATGTGCTGGCCACTGTACTTATTTTCTGATAATGATAATTTATTTTTCCTTAGGTAATAGCATTAATAGTAGGTAGCAGACGAGCAGATGGATCTACTGATGCTAAACAATTGCCGCCACCCACCTGCAACACAAATAGAGTCACAAGTGCGCTGCCAACCTTTAAACCCCTTTCCCCCCAATTGGGCCCTTGGTATCTCCGGTCCGTTACGGTTCACTAGATATCCTTTCGTAACTACCTGAACAGAATAGAATTACTAATTAAACCATATTCAGGAGGGTTAGTTAACTATCCCTTGTACGTGATATTTATTTTTATCATTCCCTCTTGATTTTTAGTTTCATATCCAATCTTAACATGTACCTCAAATATTTGCTGTGAGCGTAACAAAATTCCAAACATCGTATTTGGATGTTAGTACAATAAACATCAGTCTTTTTGCAGTGCATGCATATGTTTGATTGAAGGTTTATTTTTTGTGTATACTATTGGCTAAATGGCAGACTAAATTGGCAATAGAAAGCAAAAACCTTTTTTATGTGTATGTGGTAAACGAGCAGACGTATCACTTTATCGTCTATTCCCAGTTGCCCCCGCATGTATTGCCACCGGTGGCAAATGGGAAAGAAAAATCCCATTTGCCACCTGTGGCTACTGGGACTTATTTCACCTAACTTACACAACACCCGTAGAGTCACAAGTGCGCTGTCAACCTTTAACCCCCTTTCCCCCCCAATTGGGCCTCCAGTACCTCGACGAAACACAGCGCAGGCGCTGCTTTACGCTAGTCTTCAGTGATCCGGGGTATCACTCCAGTCGAACCTGCCCATTCATCATGATGCGTGGTTCTCCCGCGGTTAAAAAACAAGCTGGGCATTTGGGAGCTGGGGTCCATTCAACATTATTTATGTTACAATGAAATATTTGAAGTTTTCTGTTTCAATTTCAATTGGCTACAACCAACATTTTAATGAAAGCTGTTAAACCCAGATTGTTCCTGTAAAATAATGACGCAATATATCACGTTTCGGTCATCATTAGCGATGCAATAGATATAAATTCTGTTCTATTAACGATGGTCCGTGTTTGGTTGCATCATAAATCATAATCAAATCAATCACTTAGTAAAGTGAATTTTTACGTCATCTGCCCCATTGTTTTCTAATATTTTAATCAATTAAAATAATATTTATTTGCATAGACACTTTTGCACATCATTTACAAAAAAAATATTAACAATAATTTTTAGATAATGTAGGTATAATTTACATGTAGGTAATTACTTATTTAATATGTCGATACATACCACAAAAAAATAGACATAAGTAATGCGATACCGCCACCGGAATCGGCAAGTTGATTCTGAGGTGAAAATCTGGCAAGGAACTCGTTAGTTATAAACTTTAAAAAAGAAATACAATCTTATTTTGTCCTCACTAATACCTCCTACGGTCCAATAAACAAAATGAAGAAAATAGAAAGCTAACAATGGAATAAATCAGAGCTGGCTAGTCCCCAAAGATCAATCGATCAATTGATTTATTAGATGTACAAAACATCATCATTACCAGCCTATTAATGTCCTCACAGCTGGGACACAGACCTACCCTCATGCGGAGGGCAAATGACCGTCACTTATGCCACACCAGCTTACTGTACTTTGAAAGGCTTTACATACAAACCGATACTTTCATAAAAACGCTGATGCACCTTGTACTCCTGATGTAGAAGCGGACGAGCGCCGAAGCGACAGATTTGGACGCAACCGGGAAACAAGTAGAGATGATAATCTGAAGAGTTTGGATGGTGAGTGTTTGAACGAGTAAACTTATAAAGGAATACAGTTAGAACTTAAATATTCAAACCGATAAGATTTAAGGAAATCTGTAGGTAAGTACAAATAGTTATTTTATAGGTATTTTATGATATTAGCGATGTCTCGAATATATGAAAAAGAATATAAGCATTGGTTCCCACTCTGATATGCTCCTCAAGCAATATAAAATCCAACCAGCTTAGATTCCAAACACGTTTGAACGTTCTCACGTAATATTGCAAATCTACGTTCGACAAGGAATAAATATGACTTGATGCATGTAGGTGAGTGAGTAAACGTCATAAATGCAGAATATGAGCTGCGTTAGTGTAATCCGATTCGATCAGCGCTTATTTCCCTCGGGGGCTCGATGACTGGATGCACTTTGAATCCGGCCTTTCAAATCTCTTTTGATCCGGCTGAGGTTCGGAGCGGCATTCATTTCTGTGTTATAAATATGGTAAAGTATGTACGATGTATCTAAATCGAGGGCAAAGACGAGAGATGGATGAATGAGAACGTTGCAAACGTGATTATTATTGCATAGTCTCGAGGGCGCAGTAAGTAAGTAATGGCAGTTAAGTAGGTCGAGATAACGACGAAGTATAAAAATCATTTATTGCTCGGAAATAAATAAATAAAATTTTATTGCAATAGGTAACATTTCAGCTACAAAAGACGTATAATAATCTATTTAAACCAACAGAATCATTTGAAGGGTGCTGTCTAAATAAAATAAAATAAAAAGGCAAAAAAAATCATTTTAACTATACAGAAGATTGATTTTTAATGTAAGTGCTTAAATGTTTCGGCTACAATATATTTTACACTCATTGTATAAACGTAATCTCACATCAAATTTGATTTTCCTTCTTTGAGTCAACAAAACATTCTCCATCAAAATATCCCAATTACTCCATGTCCATGTTAATCTACTTGTGACAAAGTGCCTAACAATATTTCACGGCACAATTACCAACTCCAAAATAGTCGGCCAAGTTAGATGAAAGGCGGTCTAATCCACAAACACTGGATTACTACTAGACCCAACGTTTCCTAGCTTAGTAGTAAAACAAAACATGGTTATATACGGCCAAATTTTAATGTAGGAAAACCTAATCAGAGTTAGATAGGTACATCAAAAATACTGATGTTAAATCCTGTAACCAGGCACGTTAAAACATATTTTTTTTCATTGGATTTCAATCCTTATCATAACGTGACAGTAAAGTTCAAAAATCTGGTGGTCTCATATGGTATGTACTAACCCTAGTTTAAAGGTTAAAGATTTCGATTTTGGTCACACGCTTCGAGGAAAAAACACCTTTTCAGAAAATTGGAAACAAAGTGGAAACTGAAAAAGTGTAACGGCAGCAAGAAGCAATAATTAATATGAAATACATATTAACCCTTTTTTCCCGCCCTAAATCTAAAAAGAGCCGTCCCACCTACACCAATGCAGAGATGTAAACGTATTGATGTGGTCCTTTTTTCTTCCACGACTCCTCGATTCTCTCTCTCCCAAGAAGAAGCAGGAGATTTTGTCGTCCCCTTAAAAGTTCCGCCGGGGCGGAGCCGCACCCGCTACGCTACGCTACTGATAAGAACTCATTATTTAAAAATATCATTCAGTACAGCATCCTTTACTAGTACCCAATGCCAATGTTGCCGAACAATGGTTCAGCAACCATTTTGTTAATTCTCTTAGAGTATTTAGATACAGTCAACATGTTGCAATTACAATTAAATTCTATAGCCTCTAATACCTACCTAATATTATACATGAGTTATGAATCTAATTTCGATTGCGCTAAAGGAGTAGCGCTCTCCATAGCTAAGTGGTCTGGTTATTGCAATTATACGGGTAAGCAACCGGCTCATTGTTATGTAGATTCAGTGCAGTTGAATTCGCAATTGCTTGGGGTTAACACCTAGACTACACGGAACAATAGAACAGGGTTCCCAACTTAGGGGTTATTCCCCAAATCTAGGTACATTAAGTAGGGTGGGATTAGGGGTATTTATAAAGTTTTTTTTTATATTTTCAACAAACGCATTTTATATAAAACCAGCGGTATAAAACCGCCCTCACTTCTTTTCGGGGCTTAACCTAGACTATTACCAATAGATGGCGCTGGGAATCGATTACATCACGCGTTTCGTGATTTCGGTTTATCTATAAGCCTTGACGTATCTGTTATAGTGATTAATCATGAGCAAAATAATGTCCTTTCTGATTTTAATGCTGATAGATATTAAAATGTAAGTACATATCGGTATTATCCACGTTTATACTGCATCCTCCAAAGATCTTGAGTTAAATTCAGATGCCACTGACCAGAGTCTCAATAATAAATAAAAAAATCTAATATTACATCGCCAAAACGGTCTTTAATTTTTGTAGGGGGATGTCTAATAATATAGACAAAATTTGGGGTTTTTTTTTTATGATATGTGGTAGACGAGTAGACGGATCACCTGATGGTAAGCGATTGCTTATTTTGATTGATTGCTATGCGATTTTCTCTATTTTAAAGGTTTTTATTCTGTAGTTTCAATTTGGGGTAAATATGTCTACGAGTTGGCAATCCTAAAATCGAAAACGCGCCAACAGAACAGCCGAACCAATTGACTTGGTAATAACTTAAATAAACGAATTTTGGTCTACTGACAGTTCTGAGGTTCTAGAACGAACCGGACATTTCGACTAGACAGAATCGGAGTTTCCTTCTATCATAACCTTTGCTTGGAAAAGACAGGTAGGTATACATTTTCATTTGTTACGGGACGCTTTCAGTATAAGCCACCTGAATATCGACACGAAAGAATCATACACGTTTCGGGCTAACCTTTACATCTAAGAGTTCGGCTATAATTATTACTATTAGCTATAGTAGTAGTACCTATATCGTTTTGTGTTGCTCCTGCGCGTTTATCTCTATCATTCACGCCTAAACACGCCCAGGAGGCCAATTCTCGGTTTTCGCCTTCTATGTCGAGTCGACTTCATGGAACGCATAAACCAATAGGATAATCTGTTTTCTCCTATTGGTTGTACGTTCCATGAAGTCTCGACTTGACATAGAAGGCGGAAACCGAGAATGGCCTCCACATTACGCATCTCGCAATGTAAGGAGTTATCCTTCTGTGTAGGTACATAGTATTATTTGGTAATATTGATTTAAATTAATTACAGAATTTAGAAAAAGAATATAAGCATTGGTTCCCACTCTGATATGCTCCTCAAGCAATATAAAATCCAACCAGCTTAGATTCCAAACACGTTTGAACGTTCTCACGTAATATTGCAAATCTACGTTCGACAAGGAATAAATATGACTTGATGCATGTAGGTGAGTGAGTAAACGTCATAAATGCAGAATATGAGCTGCGTTAGTGTAATCCGATTCGATCAGCGCTTATTTCCCTCGGGGGCTCGATGACTGGATGCACTTTGAATCCGGCCTTTCAAATCTCTTTTGATCCGGCTGAGGTTCGGAGCGGCATTCATTTCTGTGTTATAAATATGGTAAAGTATGTACGATGTATCTAAATCGAGGGCAAAGACGAGAGATGGATGAATGAGAACGTTGCAAACGTGATTATTATTGCATAGTCTCGAGGGCGCAGTAAGTAATGGCAGTTAAGCCGTAGGTCGAGATACAACGAAGTATAAAAATCATTTATTGCTCGGAAATAAATAAATAAAATTTTATTGCAATAACATTTCAGCTACAAAAGACGTATAATAATATCATTTGAAAGGTGCTGTCTAAATAAAATAAAATAAAAAGGCATAGTTAAAAAAAAAAAACATTTTTAACAATACAAAGATGATTGTTAATGCTAATGTGCTAAATGTTTCGGCTATAATATATTTCCTTACCACTCATTGTATAAACGTAATCTCACATCAAAATGATTTTCCTGCTTTGATGTCAACAAAACATTCTCCATTCAATAATATCCCAATTACCTCCATGTCCATGTTAATCTACTTGTGAAAAGTGCCTAACAATATTTCACGGCACCAATTACCAAACTCCAAATAGTCGGCCAAGTTAGATGAAAGGCGGGCCTAATCCACAAACACTGGATTACTAAGGACCCAACGTTTCCTAGCTTAGTAGTAAAACAAAACATGGTTTATACGGCCAAATTTTAATATAGGAAAACCTAATCAGTGTTAGATAGGTACATCAAAAATACTGATGTTTAAAGATTTCGATTTGGTCAAAAGCTTCGAGAAAAACACCTTTCAGAAAATTGGAAAAACAAATGGAACTGAAAAAGTGTAACGGCAGCAAGAAGCAATAATTAATATGAAATACATATTAACCCTTTTTTCCCGCCCTAAATCTAAAAAGAGCCGTCCCACCTACACCAGTGCAGAAATGTAAACGTATTGATGTGGTCCTTTTTTCTTCCACGACTCCTCGATTCTCTCTCTCCCAAGAAGAAGCAGGAGATTTTGTCGTCCCCTTAAAAGTTCCGCCCGGGGCGGGCCGCACCCGCTACGCTACGCTACTGATAAGAACTCATTATTTAAAAATATCATTCAGTACAGCATCCTTTACTAGTACCCAATGCCAATTGTTGCCGAACAATGGTTCAGCAACCATTTTGTTAATTCTCTTAGAGTATTTAGATACACTCAACAATCAACATGTTGCAATTTCAATTAAATTCTATAGCCTCTAATACCTACCTAATATTATACATGAGTTATGAATCTAATTTCGATTGCGCTAAAGGAGTAGCGCTCTCCATAGCTAAGTGGTCTGGTTATTGCAATTATACGGGTAAGCAACCGGCTCATTGTTATGTAGATTCAGTGCAGTTGAATTCGCAATTGCTTGGGGTTAACACCTAGACTACACGGAACAATAGAACAGGGTTCCCAACTTAGGGGGTTTTCCCCAAATCTAGGTAAGTAGGTACATTAAGTAGGGTGGGATTAGGGGTATTTATAAAGTTTTTTTTTATATTTTCAACAAACGCATTTTATATAAAACCAGCGGTATAAAACCGCCCTCACTTCTTTTCGGGGCTTAACCTAGACTATTACCAATAGATGGCGCTGGGAATCGATTACATCACGCGTTTCGTGATTTCGGTTTATCTATAAGCCTTGACGTATCTGCTTATAGTGATAAATCATGAGCAAAATAATGTCCTTTCTGATTTTAATGCTGATATATATTAAAATGTAAGTACATATCGGTATTATCCACGTTTATACTGCATTCCTCCAAAGATCTTGAGTTAAATTCAGATGCCACTGACCAGAGTCTCAATAATAAATAAAAAAATCTAATATTACATCGCCAAAAACGGTTTTAAATTTTTGTAGGGGGATGTCTAATAATATAGACAAAATTTGGGTGTTTTTTTTTTATGATATGTGGTAGACGAGTAGACGGATCACCTGATGTTAGCGATTGCTTATTTTGATTGATTACAATTGCGATTGGTTGTTCGACTTTCTCTATTTTAAAGGTTTTTATTTCTGTAGTTTCAATTTGGGGTAAATATGTCTACGAGTTGGCAATCCTCAAATCGAAAACGCGCCAACAGAACAGCCGAACCAATTGACTTGGTAATAACTGGTTCTAAAGCGATGGCCTCACTGAAGATTCGTTCCTGCTTCGCTATGATATTTATGAGTATTGTTAGTTATTCTACTCTAGCTTTCCATGCAGAATTGTTTGAGAATTGATGTTGTTGATAGGAAACTGAGAAGATAACAGAAAAGATAATTAAAAAATAATCACTCATAGGTCCATACAGTATACATAAGCATAATCAATTAAGTACAACGAATTTTGGTCTACTTACAGTTCTGAGGGTCTAGAACGAACCGGACATTTCGACCGAGTCGGAGTTTCCTTCTATCATAAGCGCTGCCTGTCACCTTTGCTTGGAAAAGACAGGTAGGTATACATTTTCATTTGTTACGGGACGCTTTCAGTATAAGCCACCTGAATATCGACACGAAAGAATCATACACGTTTCGGGCTAACCTTTACACTCTAAGAGTTCGGCTATAATTATTACTATTAGCTATACCTAGTAGGTAGTACCTACTTATATCGTTTGGTGTTGCTCCTGCGCGTTTATCTCTATCATTTACGCCTAAACACGCCCAGGAGGCCAATTCTCGGTTTTTGCCTTCTATGTCGAGTCGACTTCATGGAACGCATAAACCAATAGGATAATCTGTTTTCTCCTATTGGTTGTACGTTCCATGAAGTCTCGACTGGACATAGAAGGCGGAAACCGAGAATTGGCCTCCACATTACGCATCTCGCAATGTAAGGAGTTATCCTTCTGTGTAGGTACATAGTATTATTTGGTAATATTGATTTAAATTAATTACAAAATTTGGGTATTTTATATGATAGGTGGCAGACGAGCAGACGGATCACCTGATGGTAAGCGATTGCTTATTTTGATTGATTGCGATTGATTATTCATTTTCTCTATTTTAAAGGTTTTTATTTCTGTAGTTTCAATTTGGGGTAAATATGTCTAATAATAGACAAAATTTGGGTATTTTATATGATAGGTGGCAGACGAGCAGACGGATCACCTGATGGTAAGCGATTGCTTATTTTGATTGATTGCGATTGATTATTCATTTTCTCTATTTTAAAGGTTTTTATTTCTGTAGTTTCAATTTGGGGTAAATATGTCTAATAATAGAAAAAATTGGGTATTTTTATATGATAGGTGGCAGACGAGCAGACGGATCACCTGATGATAAGCGATTGCTTATTTTGATTGATTGCGATTGATTATTCATTTTCTCTATTTTAAAGGTTTTTATTTCTGTAGTTTCAATTTGGGGTAAATATGTCTAATAATAGACAAAATTTGGGTATTTTTTATATGATAGGTGGCAGACGAGCAGACGGATCACCTGATGGTAAGCGATGGCTTATTTTGATTGATTGCGATTGATTATTCATTTTCTCTATTTTAAAGGTTTTTATTTCTGTAGTTTCAATTTGGGGTAAATATGTCTAATAATAGACAAAATTTGGGTATTTTATATGATAGGTGGCAGACGAGCAGACGGATCACCTGATGGTAAGCGATTGCTTATTTTGATTGATTGCGATTGATTATTCATTTTCTCTATTTTAAAGGTTTTTATTTCTGTAGTTTCAATTTGGGGTAAATATGTCTAATAATAGACAAAATTTGGGTATTTTATATGATAGGTGGCAGACGAGCAGACGGATCACCTGATGGTAAGCGATTGCTTATTTTGATTGATTGCGATTGATTATTCATTTTCTCTATTTTAAAGGTTTTTATTTCTGTAGTTTCAATTTGGGGTAAATATGTCTAATAATAGACAAAATTTGGGTATTTTATATGATAGGTGGCAGACGAGCAGACGGATCACCTGATGGTAAGCGATTGCTTATTTTGATTGATTGCGATTGATTATTCATTTTCTCTATTTTAAAGGTTTTTATTTCTGTAGTTTCAATTTGGGGTAAATATGTCTAATAATAGACAAAATTTGGGTATTTTATATGATAGGTGGCAGACGAGCAGACGGATCACCTGATGGTAAGCGATTGCTTATTTTGATTGATTGCGATTGATTATTCATTTTCTCTATTTTAAAGGTTTTTATTTCTGTAGTTTCAATTTGGGGTAAATATGTCTAATAATAGACAAAATTTGGGTATTTTATATGATAGGTGGCAGACGAGCAGACGGATCACCTGATGGTAAGCGATTGCTTATTTTGATTGATTGCGATTGATTATTCATTTTCTCTATTTTAAAGGTTTTTATTTCTGTAGTTTCAATTTGGGGTAAATATGTCTAATAATAGGCAAAATTTGGGTATTTTTTATATGATAGGTGGCAGACGAGCAGACGGTTCACCTGATGGTAAGCGATTGCTTATTTTGATTGATTGCGATTGATTGTTCATTTTCTCTATTTTAAAGGTTTTTATTTCTGTAGTTTCAATTTGGGGTAAATATGTCTACGAGTTGGCAATCCTAAAATCGAAAACGCGCCAACAGAACAGCCGAACCAATTGACTTGGTAATAACTGGTTCTAAAGCGATGGCCTCACTGAAGATTCGTTCCTGCTTCGCTATGATATTTATGAGTATTGTTAGTTATTCTACTCTAGCTTTCCATACAGAATTGTTTGAGAATCGATGTTATTGATAGGAAACTGAGAAGATAACAGAAAAGATAATAAAAAAAACATACAGTATACATAAGCATAATCAATTAAGTACAAACCAATTTTGGTCTACTGACAGTTCTGAGGTTCTAGAACGAACCGGACATTTCGACCGAATCGGAGTTTCCCTCTATCATAAGCGCTGCCTGTCACCTTTGCTTGGAAAAGACAGGTAGGTATACATTTTCATTTGTTACGGGACGCTTTCAGTATAAGCCACCTGAATATCGACACGAAAGAATCATACACGTTTCGGGCTAACCTTTACATCTAAGAGTTCGGCTATAATTATTACTATTAGCTATAGTAGTACCTATATCGTTTTGTGTTGCTCCTGCGCGTTTATCTATCATTCACGCCTAAAAACACGCCCAGGAGGCCAATTTTTGGTTTATAACCAATAGGAGAACACAAATTACAGTCGACATTCCATGAAGTCGACTCGACATAGAAGGCGAAAACCGAAAATTGGCCTCCAGATCGTTGTAAGCGCGCTTGGATGGGTGCGTAGCATGTTTATCTTGCAATGTAGGGAGCTATTCTTATGTGTAGGTACATAGTATTATTTGGTAATATTGATTTAAATTTACTACAGAATTTAGACCAAGTACTTACTTAAGTAAATAGGTACTCCGCTGGCTCAGCGACCGAACAGAGTCTCGGCCTCCGAAACTAAAGTTCGCCACTTTGTCGATCCTGCACACTTCTTGTCAGTTATTGGACCAAATGCTAGATGTTCTACTAAGAAGCTTTCTATGCAAATTTGTTCGTACAGAAAGTATCAAAGTATCAAACCGCGAGCATACTAAGTTCAATTAGGTACGTCATGTAGGTACATACAACCCACATAAGTTTTTTTATTTGATATCTCAAATAAACAACTAAAATGGTATACCATCGAAAGAAGAATTTCTCGCTTAGGTACAGAAATTTGGAAACAAATCAGCACTGACGTAGTAAATCGTAGGTATAACTTTTGAATGATTATTTGATGATGTTGATAACGACACCCTATTCAAGAAACTAACATTCATCTTTCACAAAATTGGTAGATCATCAACTCGCTTGTTAAAACGGTCCCTAAACAATACGGAATTTACGACCGAATTTTTATCTCCGCCCCTTTCACTCGCACCTTTTGCTTCAATGTGACAGGTAATGTCTATAAAGTCATGAAGTTAAATTAACGACGCCAACGCTTATAGCATAGGGCATGGTAACTCTATTGGTTATAAAACAAAGGAACCCCATTAGTTCTCCAAAAATCCGTATTTAAGACTTTGTTGACACATTTTAAATTCACATTCGTTACGGTGTGGTTTCGTTTTAAGCCACCAAGTTCTGAATTTCAAGAGAGAATGCCTCTTTAAATACCGACAAAAAGTGATAATGAGTAGTGGCCTCGTGACATATTTTATGCAGACAGTCGTTTAAAAAGGCACCAAACAAAAATGTGATTTACCTCCGTGAATGCAGTGGAACTCTTTGCTGTACTAATGACGCTCACCACAGCCAAATGAGGGCGGGAATTTCAAACTCCATCGCCTCGCTAAAACTACGAATGGAACCGCTGTTTTTAATTAATTCACAAAATGGCTGGCCCCGGACAGCGCTCATTAAAATAGGACGTTGATTTTAGTTCAATTCGGAAACTCTGTCCCACGCAAATGGAAACTGTATAGTGCGGCAAAAATGTTATCGGGATAGTTCGAAACTCCGTCAGATTCACTCGAGCTAGCTTATACTTCAGCTTAGCGGCTTTTTAGATTAGCGATTTTTTTGTGCATCGGTCACCGTGAAACGATCCGAATCTTAAGTTGATCAATTTACCAGGAAGTTGATCAATTTACCAAAAAGTTGATCAATTTACCAGATGGTTGATCAGTTTACCAGAAAGTTGAACAATTTATCAGGAAGTTGATCATAATTAAATACTTAAGCCACAACCAATTGCTAAACATGCCTCATATGTATTTTGTTTTATTTTATTGTTAAGTCGATTACCAAGTTTTGTTTCGGAATCAAGCACCAACTCTTTGTAAGTTTCAAAAATATTATTTAATCAATTAATTATAATGTAATCAATATTGCTGTGCCTTCCCAAGGCCCATATGTTGACTTATACTATCATTAAGACCTTTAATTATGTACATATGTGATGCAATAAATAAATGAATATGAATATGAATAAGTTAAAAGTTGCCGCCGACTAAGGGCACCTACAGCAAATACCAGTGGCAAGGGCTCTGGCATTTTAAGAATAAAATACTGTCTTTTCTTAAGATTCGACGCTTTTATATAAAATATTTAATGTACCTATTGTAGTTGTACGTAGCTGTGGATGTGATACCCCTGACTAGCATAAGCGCGCAGAATAAACGCAAATCTAGAATCGCATCAAGGTCGCACTGACTGTTGGTTATAATAATAGAACATTAATTATATCAAGCTAACTTGGACTAAGGCCTGACGCTGCAGGGTAAAGGTACCTATTATTAAGTAACCTTTTAAGTAAAAGTTATAATAATTGCTGATAATATCAGGAGTCTACTTTAGGTAGGTTTAGTACGTGTCAGTGTACCTAGTTGGCGGAGACCTACATAATGCCTGTTGCACACATCGCATCCGCGGCGAAGTCATGACAGCAGAAAACTTAAGGATTTCGCTGTCTTCCGCAGTTGGAGAAGCAGAACACTAGCTTTACAGTCCTCATTAAGTATGTCCAGCAGTGGGCGTTAATAGGGCGAAATGGTGATTATTCAAAACACACATGCGTAGTAGGTATATCGTAACAAAACAGGCTGTGTGAATATTCCCCAGGAACTGTTATTTTGTTCATTACCCGAAGACGTCCTCATTCTCGTCTTGTTGATTTATCCCGTGCGTATGTAATTATTAATGTTGTAATTACGCTCTGCAGTGCAGTTCACGACTAATGTGAAATAGAGATGTGGCGCTTCTAAATGAAAAATCGATATTGAATCGATTTTTTTTTTTCAACACTTGAAGACCTACTACTCGACTTACTGGTAAAACTAGGGAGCTCTGCCCAACCTAGGAAAAGAAACATCATAAAAGTAGGTAATTACTTTTGACTATCAATTAAAAGGTAACTTTTAATGTAAATAATGTAAGGCAATTAAAAGCAACGTACAAAATGTTGTAGTAGGTACACTGACGCCGTCTAAGACCTCACTTTAAGCATTGTATTTTAAGACCTAGCCTATGTTTAAGCTTGAAAAGGGCAATAAAGATTATGATTATGAAAAATCGATTTGTGTCTGAAATCGATTTAGGATTTGCCACATCTCTAAAACGAATACTTGGGCAGACGCGGCAATTAATATCGCCTTCTGACATCAGGGCATTAATTCAACTTAACAATACAAAGATGGCGTTTCGCGTAAGGAATGTTACCTACTCAAATGGTGTGGCATAAAACAGTAACTTGAGTTTTCATTTATTGAATTTTGGTGTTATCACACTTTCTTTACAATAGAAATTACAAGTTACAAGTACAACCAACTTAAAACATAATTATGTAAGTATCATGATACCTATATAATAAAAGGCCGTTATCTGCATAATATGGTAGATTTTGTGTCTCCAACCTTGTAGCTAAATATTATTTACCTACTTATAAGATGGATGGAACCACTGTATTTTTAATAAGAAAGGCTCTTAGAATCACATACCTACCATTTTTTCCTAGGGCATGGACAAAGATAGGGTTGAGAATACTCAAGCACAATGACTTATTGCTACCAGCCTACGCTGTGGAGCGAAGATTCAAAGCCACTGGGAGCAGTACAGTAACAAGAAGTGATTAATTATATCTTATTTAACGTGGGAATTCGGGCCATAAAGGGAGTGGGTTCTACGACAAAATACCGTCCTACAAACGTAGGTATCTGCGAGTCATTACACGAATACGAATACTTGGAAATGGCACTTACTTCTTGTTAACAGACGTCAGTATTCATAAAGGCAATAAGAGCTAATTTAGTGTCTCAGTCATGATGCTAATACCTACATCAAAGGAGGTTCCTACAGTAAAAAATCGAAAAGATGTTCACTGCATTAAGTTACTTAGTCTAATGCTTTATTCTGTGATTGATCTTGCCTATTATGCTCATTTGCTTATAGGCAACACCGTTCTAAAAAAAGGTTAAATGTAAGCCTATCGACTTATTCTTTGGGTGCCTCTTCAATCTTCGCACTTGTGACTCTACTGATGTTGCAGTTGACTATGGGCGGCGGCAATCGCTAACCATCAGGTGATCAATCTGCTCGTCTGCCACTTATCACATAAAAAACATAATTTATTAACTAACTAGGTATATTTACTAGTGTCACTTTATTTTTAGTTATGAAGATATAGTTCGAGTTTTGGGAATAAAAGAATTTGTTCTACAACTATACAATTTCAATATTTTGCAAAATCCACTCAAACCACTACAATACCCCAAATGAATTTCCATCACGCTCATACCTGCGCGGTCATTTCATTAGGCGTTTTACCAACCGCCATCTCCTAATAGAAAATAAGAGCCCAATCAAAGGTAGCATTGGATTTAATTAGGCAATCATTAGCGTAAGAAAGAACCTCCAATTGTGGCGTTTGGTAGGGGAATCACGTCGCCACAAATTGATATAAGGTACGTGACCCACTCGGGGAGATCGCGCTCATTTGGGCTGTATACGTGGGGCGGTGACCTTATTAGCGGGGTTGTCTAGTAGCTGATTTGCATCGACCGCTCAAGGGTGTAATGCTACACTATGTATTTACCTACACGTATATAGAAAACGTATGTAGGATACACATACAATAGGGCGCGTGCATGTTAAACTAAGCGCTACCTTTTTTTTCTGTGATAGGTGGCAGGCGAGCAGACGGATCACCTGATAGTAAGCGATTACCGCCTACCGTCTGTCGCAAATCTTTGCGTATTAGTAAAATTGTGGGTAAAATGCATACATCGCTACATAGAATAAACTCGCACAAAACTTTTTTTTTACCTCAATCTTACCCTGAGTGTCATATAGTTCAATAAGGATCGTGTTACCATAATCCATTAGGTCTATCTACTACGAATTTCGAAGATTAGATGGTACCTACTCACTTTAATGTACATAAATCATATGTAAGCACATGAGAATTCTATGAACTCAACATATAGTACTCTGTACCTACTTTTACTAACACAAAAGCAATATTCCAGTTTAATAAAGTTTTATATCTCCTAGACGCATTTAAACAAATAAAGTCCCAAATGTTTTCAGACGTTTTTCTAATAAATCTACTCAATTAGAATTTTATAACGCAGCAAAATTCAATTACGAACTTTAGTCAAGCGTTTTAATAACACTCCCATGACATGTTATTTAAATTACTACACTAAAAACCTTCATATAATTTAGCTTAGGTATTTGCAAGTAGAGTGATGTGCGTTGAGTGACTGAAGCGAGTGGCATCCGAAAATGTTTGACACTAAACTGTAAAGAAATGCTGAGTGGAATTCATTTTAATGCCTCTTAATGTGTTCATGAGTCACCACAGAGAACAGACACAATTGGAAAAATATTTGAATGCAGTTTTATTTCAATTAAAAATTAAAAAAATGTTTCCTTAAAGTAAAAAGTTCATTTTTTATGTGATAGGTGGCAGACGAGCAGACGGAGCACTTGATGGTAAGCGATAGCCGCCGCCCGTAGACCCTGCATCGCCAGTAGAGGTCACAAGTGCGCTGTCAACTTTCCCCCAATTGGGCCTGCGAGGGTACCGCAGGCTGCGGTACCCTCTCGAATCGCACAAATACAGCACAGGCGCTGCTTTAATTAATGTTTGTCTAATCAAAAAATCGAAAATAGTTCGAGTGACTCATATTGACAATTGAGTCGATTCGCATCACTATCGCGAGTTGGAAATTTAATTCACAGCCGATGTAAGTTGCCTACGTACGCCGAAGTTATTCACATAAATATGAACCGGAGCAAAATAATGAGCGAAATTAAGTAACAAAGTTTAAAAGTTGTTTAATAAGTTGTTACTCACTTCTAACGAATAAAAATGCTCTTTCTCGGTAGTAATTTCGGTTTATTTATATTTTATTGCTGTAACAAATCTTGCTGAGGGGAAATGTATGTCGTCTGGGCGTAGACGACAGCATTCGAATCTTTATAACCTAACTACACTAAAGGAGGGGAGCGGTTGTAACTCAGTAAATGAGAACGTACGTGTACTGAACTGGAGGTCGTCCTCGTGAGTTCAAGTCGTTATAGCATTCATGCGTAGGTATTTACATATACCACTGACTCGATGGTGAGAGAATCGGCTTGCCTCGGCTGCAACCTTCGCTCGGGGGACTGCTTGTCCCCAACGGCTAACTCTTTGCAATGTGCCCTGCAAATTGATACTAGCTATTGCTTTGGGCAATGTCTTTGACCATAGTTCTCTTGCGGATCTATGTTATAATTTCTGATACGATCACGGAAGGAGATTCCGAGTATGTCCCTCTTCATAGCCCTTCAGGTGAGTTTGAGGCTTGTTAAGCGGCCCATTGTAAGCGGCCACGTTTCGATTCCGTGTGTCCATCACACATGCATTGAAGACTTTCGTCCTGAGACAGATGGGCCAAAAATATACTGCGTAGATGCTGGTCATCTAGCAGTATATTTTTGTTTTTTTCATCCTACAGATTATATCTCCATATTATATACTAGGTATATTGTGAAAGTATTAACATTGCTCTATGGAGGGAATATTATATTCGCGGATTTTTTATGAAATACAAAAATTTGGTAACTAAAGACTTACTTAAATTAAATTGCAAAAATACCAATCGTACTATATTGGAAGACATGAGAGGTTTCTTGTTTGACTACGGAATTAGAAAATGTGAATGATCTCATTTGTCGTGAAGCAAACGGAATTGCCTATCAGAAAGAGGTCGCGATTTCTGATAGACTCAATTTGAGAAAACAACCTTTTTAGATTGCTTTGGATTTAGATATACTCGTCACAAACCAAAAGTAAATTTCTCACTTACTTTGGTTGATACTTTATTCGAACATTAATAAAAACAACTAACAAAAGTTAATGTTTCCCTGTCCACATCGTAGCATCATCTTTATACATAGGTACATATATTATGTAGGTACGTGTGTACGGTAAGCGGCGATTTTTACCCTAATAAAATGGTGGCCATTTTTTGCTACGAAATCTTGAGCGAGAGAGCTATATAAAATTGTAGGCCATGATGGTGCCCCAATTTTTAAGGCAATGCCAATGACTCGTTTTTCTAAGCTGTTCATTCAAAAAGAGATTGCTCATTTAATTGTGTGCCATGACCGAAAAATTGGGTCACTCATCAGCTTGGACCTAATGCTGCAAAGCCTACTCGTGCGCAACCCATCTAAAATCTGGTTTGAGGAGCACCAAATGTCAAATAAGAATAAGAGCTAGTTAAGGATGAAAAAGTAAATTGTGAAGCTATTCGAGCGAGTGACGCGGTCAAGTTTTACTCGGCGTTGTAGGGCTACGCTACGGATGTGCTATGTTTGCCACAACTGTTTATCGATATCAATATATTTAGCCTCTCATTGAATATACAAAGATCACCTTCTAGATGGCAGTATAACCTACTAGTTAGACATAGAAAGCTTTCTCATTAGGTTGTCAGCACCACGGCAAAAGGGGATACCTCTCATTAAGACTATATACTAGACACACTTATTACTTACTTAGTCTGTATACTAGAGAACGCTAATACATTTTCATTCATTGCGGTTTATTTAACACATTGAATGCCGACTACGCAATATTGCGTAGGTGCTAGACGCAATATTGCGTAGTCGGCATTCAATGTGTTAATATTTTAACAATAAACCTCTCTGGAATGCACTTGACTAAGATATTTACAAGTTTTGAGAGTTGAGCACCTATTAATTTAACCAAAAATGTAATTTAATTTTAATTTAATTAAATTTGTGAATTAGTCTATCAGAGTTTCTGTACCCCTAGCCTTACATTACAATGAATCAATGGATAACATTTTTACGTAGGTATCAAGTAAAAAATA
Organism: Cnaphalocrocis medinalis; assembly: GCA_014851415.1. NCBI lineage: Eukaryota > Metazoa > Arthropoda > Insecta > Lepidoptera > Crambidae > Cnaphalocrocis > Cnaphalocrocis medinalis. Next base: position 4,530,516 of record CM026283.1, read on the forward strand.
CTTAATTACGTAGAAATCCCACCGATTGTCGTCAAAGTAATAGAAGCTGGACGTTTGCATAACGCCATCAATTTGATTTTTCTTTCTTCCTAAAATATTAATTTATCTATATCCCGTCACTAAAAACGACACAACTCTATAAAATCCACCAAACGGGACAGCGTTAAACGACGTCTGAGGGCAATTGACGCGCGGGACAATGCCTCCTCAGAGCCTGCGTCGATTTTAAATCTATTTACCGGTTTACGACACGACGTTAATGTATAATTCTCACAACATCTCATACATCGACCTGACTCCGTACTAAGTAGAAGCACTTATGTTACAGATATCAGACAACAGAGGAAACACAAATATAATACTTAAGTAGGTACATATATTACACACTGAACAAAAACAAAAGGTTCATCACATGAATGTTTGTCCAGGGTGAGGATCGAAACCACGATCTTTGGCGTATGATGCAGAGTCACTACCGAATGTGCCATCGGGCCAGTCGTCTATTTATAAACAGCGTAAATGTTTTGTCGTTTTAATCCCGAAGCCCTCATTATAGTTAACACGAATAAAGTATCTTTAGCATGTTAGATTATCAAAATAACTTACTTACTCCACTGGCTCAGCGACCAGAAACGTGTCTTGACCTCCGAAAAAAGAGAACACATCTTTGGCCGATCCTGCACCACTTACTTGTTGTCAGTCAATGGTCTGAATATCACGCAGATCATTTTCGACGACGTTTTTCAGCGATACCTAGGTCGGCCTTTTTTATAATATAGGTGGTAGACAAGCCGACAAATCTGTCGGCTTGTAATCACCTGATGGAAGGCGACTACCGTCGCCCATGGACACCTGCAACACCACCTACCGGCCGGCCTATTAAAATAACAAAATAAAAATCCCCCGATACAATGAGATCACAGCCCAGTGCTTAAACCACTAGACCAAGCGTTTATAAGTATAGAAGTAGATATAAAACTGTTTCGTACTGCTTTGACTCACACGGCTTTACAAGTTTTCTCTTTATTGAATGTAAAAGTTCACCCTTTGTAAACGGTCCCTTTCTGATTCCATTTCCTTTTTAACTTTTATTGCTGGTTATTTTGTCGCGCTCTTGGCCGTAGTTTACTGTGTTATAATACCCATGTGGATTTTAAATCATACAAGTAAGAACGTAGGTGCACTTTCTGAGTTTCAGATATTTATATACGACAAAGAATTGATATTTTACTTAGTAGTTGCAGTTAGCACTAGCAATAATTATTTACAAGAGAGTCTTTTGTATCTCTAGAGGATATTTATTTAGACAGATATAAAGATACTCTTTATTACACAAAACAAAAATATAAATACACGGATCAGAATTGATCACATCACACATAGTGGAATAAGACGGTCTTATCTTTTAAAGGATGCTAACGAGCAGACGGATCACCTGATGGTAAACGGATTATCGCCCTTGGACACCCAAGAAAAGACAACAGAAGTGTCCTTTTAAGAAGGAATACTTACCCTCTCTTCTTAAAGTTCGCAGTTCGTATCGGTCCGGAAATATCGCAGGCGATTAGAGTCGTTCATTTCATAGTTTTGTAGTACGAGGTAAAAAGTTTCTAAGAAACACTTTGAAGAAGTTTTAATAGCGTTGATTGCTACAGGTTGGTCGACATGCATATTGAAGTGAGAAAAATAACTTTTTTCTTTTCTTACATCACAATTCCTAATTGAGTTACTGCAAATCAGATCAACCTAATTGTCCCTTTTCCGGCACAAATGCGACGACCTGTTGAAACAAAGCTCACATATCAGTCTGTACTAGGTAATTTAATAAATCCCTTAGCCGCCTTCAATAACGAAACCATTAGGGCCGCATTAGAAGTGACTGGCCCAATTTTCTTGAGAGTGCCCAATTTCACGGATCTTCCATCGGCACAGATCCAGTATGTAGGTCACGTATTATTCAATAAACCCAAAATTAATACTATGAACGTGAGATGCGTCCCTGAATGGTACTTTTCCGTTATTTTGCCCTAATAAAGACAGCCGAGAGCCGAAACTATTTACTCGGGTCATACAAACTTATGTAGTCGCTCTTTCATCGTGATGCCCCCCAGCAATTATAACTCAAAAGAAACTTCGGAAGGTTCTGTAATATTGAAATAATTATTTTGCTCCGCTAATTAATAAAGCACAATAAATTTTGAAACAGCGGGTGAAAAGGTTCCCGGTCGTCATGCTGCGGCTTGGCAGGCGACTCACGTCCCTTATTAATTTCAAGCAAAATAGATTTAAATACGAGAAGTTAACAAGGAACCGAGTGCGAATTTTAGATGAGTTTTTGCGGATAGGTGTTTTGTAATTTTGGCGGAAAGGCTGTTGAGACTGTAGCAGATGTTGAACATTCAATCTGGGAATGCTGTAACTGTTATCGGCTCGGGAATTCAAAAGGTCTGTTGCCAACCCTGTTATTGAAAGTCTTAACAAACCTACAAATAACAAGATTAAAAGAGAAAATAATGGGACTAAAACCATATTATCAAACGATAACAACCGTATTATTTTCGAAAACTGTGTTTTGTTTTTATGTATTTGCCACCGCCCATAGATACCTACAAAACCAATAGAGTCACAAGTGTGCTACCACCCTTTAGCCCCCTTTCTCCCCAATTGGGCCTCTGGTACCCTCACTTACTCGTCAAAACACAGCACAGGCACTGCTTCACGCTGTTATAACGTGAGGAACGTGGTAACTCCGGTCGAGCCGCCCCATTCATGCCAAAGCATGGCTCTCCCATGGTCAAACTTTGTACTTAATTACAATCGGGCCATCTCTTTTTTGTTGGTTAATATGCTAATGTTTATTAAAAAATAAAGTGCCGTTTAAGATCAATTAGGCACTGACTGACCTAACACACCAATCTGTTGTGATGCCGCACCAATGTTGGTTGAACTTTACCAGAATAAATAGTTATCTGTACTTACAACAGCAAATATGTACCAATCCCTCACTCTAATTCATTCACAAGCAAAATATTGTGCCAGCAAAATAATTTCGAATTTATCTGGAAAATTTCGCACGCCCCGGAGCGCCAGGCGAATATGAAAAATCGGAATTTAAAAAAAGCTTGTACGTAATGAATCCGATAAGATAATATTGTGAGTGCTCCACCGCAGCTGGGTAATCCTGTCGGGGGATTCCACGTGCACGTCCGAGCCGATTTGTTTTCGTTTCAATAACAGCTTTTAGGGGAACCCCGGGCTTAAAGGGGAAATCTTTGATAGAACCGTATTTGGAGAGAGGTTCTATACAGCCTATCTACATATATAGGTCTAGGCTAGAGATCAAAACCACGACCTTTGGCGTATGAGGCAGACTCAAATGTACCATTCACCATGCACTCTGGGCAAACATTTTGTTTTATCACACAAATGTTTGTCCAGGGTGTTTGTTCAGTGTTTAATTCCCGCACCAACACAAATGTTTGTTGATGATACAGATATTTGTGTTGGGTCTGGGTGTTTGTAGTACCTTCGTTGTTTCTGGTTTCCATAGCATAAAGCCAGGACGACGTATGTGATGTTGTCTCAATTTATTTATTATTTATTTATTTTAGTGTCTGGTTGTAATATAATGTATTTAAGTAGGTACTATATTTGTAAATCCTCTGTTGTCTGATTTTTGTAACACATGTGCTTATGCTACTTAGTGGGGAGTCATATCAATGTATGTTTTGTGAATTTATTATTAGGTATTATGCCTACCTAAAAATGTGCACACATGTTAGCACTCAAACACGGCATGCGACATGCAGGCTACTAAAAATACCATAAACGGCTTGCCAAAAATGGTATACGAAATCATATCCTCAAACCCTCAAACATCAAACCCTCGGGTAGATATTATTTAACTGCAGGGTGACTGTTTTATCAACGAAATTACGAAAGGGGTTAAAAGTTTTTCGTAAATGCTTTCCCATAAGCCGACCCGTCGATAGTCTCATCATTTTATTGAAAATTTTATACTTTCTTAACAATAAAGCCGTTTTTATTTATTTATAAAAGTTTCTTGGAGGCTTACAGTCATGCCAAAACGCCAACAAGTCATGCAGTACATTACATAAAATTAAAAAAAAATTGTTGATTATGTTGTGTGTTTGGTAGTAATTTTAACATAGTTTTAAAGTTCACCAACAAACTTGAGCAAACACATTCTACGAAGTTTGCTATGTGGTCTGTAGAAGACCAGGGAACAATTCGGTAATTGCTGTGTTATCACGTTTTCAAGTTTATTACGGTCGTTCCTATCCCTTAATATTCTACATAGACACATAAATTCTTAACAGTTTGTGTATTTAACAAAATATATTATGTTAAACGGGAACACATAAAACGGGAATTACATAGTCATAATCATTAATCTGTATGTTACTAGGTACTCTGTGTTTACTAGGATTCGTTCACCCCTTAACCAAACACGCATTGCCGTAAAATTACAAATTCTTATTTACGTAGAGAGTATATCCGATTTTCGCTAGTACCTATCGCGTGAGTTAGAATATCAAAGGTAAAATTGAAAGCGTCACGTCAACGATAGCGTAAAAATCTTACGAGTAACGTACCTATACTTATGATCGCTAACGTAAAAGCACGTCTTGTTTCAAAACTTACCAAAATGACTGAACGAAACTATTCTTTAAATAGCACCGTAACTATACATGATATTATACTAGCATTTACAGTTATTTGCTGTTAATTATTGAATATATAAGTAGGCCTACTATGGCCTTAACCGTGGAAGAGGGTTGCTCTCCCACGGTCAAAATCTTTGTAGGCTAAGCTTAACTATTTTCGTCCAAAATAGTATTCCCCTATAATCAGTTAAGTATGTCGCAACCTTGTTCTAGTTCCTGAAACCTCAAACCAGTTCAATGGATTTGTAAGCCATTTCAGTAGGTACAAGATTCGTCCATTTTGATTCTACCATTATGCCTCGCCATGACATACTGGCAGTTAGCATAGACACGTCACACGATCCATTGTAGATAGACTTGTCTATGGTGCGGTACTGAATCAAATTTGGAACAGACGAGTAAATGTCGGTTGTGGAGTTGGTTTTGCGGTACAATGCATCCCCCTTTGATTATATCTATTTGAAGCCTTTATTGGTGAGGGTTGCATTCTGAATGTATCGAATAAGTGCCTACTATAACTATTGATCGGTATTTTTTTGGCACTAAAGATTAATATGGACAGTAAAGTATCAGCCTCCGTCATAGAAATCAAATTATCACTAAGATGGGATGGGATAAGTAATATGGACGTGACTTTCTAATTAAATTTGATGAAAAATTTCATTGAATATAAATTTTATAATTAAGTAGTTTGTATGAAATTATTTACTGTAACGTTTATAAACTTCATGCTATTGGCAAGAATTACGCTAGCAAGAGGGGTTTACAGGAGCTTCTAATATAATGAGCTAATATTTCTAAAATGTTTCTAAAGTTTAAGTAAAAGATAAGATATGGTGTGTAAAATTACATTTAAAAATGTTGTACCTATAGAATAGCAGTTGTTTTGATTGTGTTTGGTCGAACTTGCTTAAAAGACAACACTAAACTAAACAATGACAATCCATAACACAAATACCTTCCTACACATAGCTAAGTAAGTAGGTACCCACACAGTCCCCACTTTGCTTCGACTAACCTATTGTGTTGTCCACATAATTGTACATTGGATATACCTAGGTATATATAGTATACACACTCGTATCGGTCATGGGACAGATTCGAACATTTCAATGCATCTCGAGCGCTTGTGTGTAGTTTGAGAATAACCCGATTAGATACGGCAAACGTGATTATATTCAATGCTATTAAAGACAAAGGAATCGAAAGCTTTCATGTTTGTCATACAAAGTTAAACGGTTACGGTAGCGATAAGAAAATAGGTATATTGGTAAATAATTTAATGACGCGGGAAATTCTAAGTCTTTAGTTTTGGGAGCTAAATTAAAATAACGTTACAATTCTCTTTATCGATCACACCTCTTCAAAACAAAACCACGTTTTTTTTTCACGGATCACCTGATGGTAAACGATTGCCGTCACCCATAGACAACTGTAACACCAATTGTCAGTATGCTACCAATTTTTAACCCTCTTTCCCCCCAATACTTAAGGTATATGGCAGTGTAGTGACACTGCCTTATATCTTAAGTAACTGGCAAACTCGCATTTGGTAGTGACCAAATGCGAGTTTGCCTTCTGATAAAATTTACACTACTGTATAACCTACCCATGTCGCTCTAATAAGCAGACAGAATTGAAGTAGTACCTAGCAATAGGGCTCACGTTTTGTCCCAACAAAATAATAAGTCTAGGGCAAATGGAACAAGCTTAAAATTGTCTTCTTTTTTGCGACTGGGTCCAATTTTGGAATAACACAAGCCTGCCCACATATTATACAAGAAAAGATAAATTATAATACTCGTAGATGTAATGTCCATAATATTATGTTTATAAATTGGAATACCCGAAACTGGGGCTTTTCTTACATGTACTTAGTAACCTAAAAAAACTTAGGTATTGTAATGTATTTCAAAATTACTTCTATTCTTACGTTTATTTAATGGATTTTACTCTTTATTTTTTTAAATTGGGCTGTACTTGACCACAATTATTTGTGAGGATAATTGGCTAAGGTCAGTGAAAACAATGAGTGAGTGGATATTAAGGCTCTTTGCAGACGGCATGGCGGGCCAAAAGGACAAAGACCTATAGCTGTACTTGTTGGCATCACTTTTTCAAATGTTTTACAGTAAAAATTGTGTATCTAGAGATAAAAAAGTCTGTCTAACTCTACTGTCCTGTTCATTGCGGGACATAAAGACTGCTTTCGAGTGTTTTAAATTTTAATATTTTAGATAGGTTTGAAAAACAAACACATCATCATTAAATTATTTTTTATTACTTTTACATTTGCGAATCGTTAAGAATAATTTATTATAATAATATCTACAAACATTCTAGCAGTTAACTTTTTTAAGTTTAATTTCAACAATATGTGACCTATGGAGAATACGTATATGGAAAAAAAATAATGGATTATACTCGCATGCAACTCGGACGAGATCAACGAATGTCAGATCAACTAAATGCTAAGAGGACGATGATCAATTGAGTAAATTTATGTATATTATTATATATATAATTTGTTTATATATATTTACCTCTATAATTTAATCAAAGTTAGATACTAACTCACAATTTTAAAAGCAGTTAATGTAGGTACATAATTTTTTGACGTTATGTACACTCATTCTGAATTGGAGGTAAAAATTAGATACATTTTTATTTGTTTAATACAATAGCTAATCAAAAACGTTGTAAATATATATTTATTTATATAATACGGGAAGGTCCACTGATTCTTCACGTGGTAATTTGACACTGAAACAAAAGTAAGAAGTAATTAAACATTAACAATATTTATTCATCATAATTATTGTCAGTTAAAAATGTAGAGTATTTTTTAAATTACTTCTCCATTACGGAACACTTACACAAAACCATAGACAGGAATTTGTCGAAAAGAAGGTCAAACCAATTTAGTACTTTAAATATTTTTTTTTTTATGTGATAGGTAGCAGGCGAGCAGGCGGATCACCTGATGGTAAGCAATTGCCGCTGCCCATGGACATTTGCAACACCAGTGGAGTTACAAGTGCGCTGCCAACCTTTTATCCCCTTCCCCCCCGAGTGGGCCTCCGGTACCCTCACTCACTCGGCGAAACACAGCACAGGGGCTGCTTCACGCCGGAAAATAAAATAAATGTGTAAATTTTACAATATTAAAATATAAAATGGTATAATAAGTGTAATAAGTAAGTTCTATGCACTTTTAATCAATTGGCCTTGTGTAAATTTGAGTAAACCATTTGGGTTGTGAGTTCGATTTCCACCCTAAACCTGTGCCTGAACACACAGTGTGGTGGGTTGTTACTGAATGTTGGGTATTTCAATATCTATTCCCTGTGATATCTTCTTTAATTCTAATACCCATAACACGAGTGCTTAAGCTACTTAATTTGACATGATGTTGATGGTTGAGTTCCTATTGTGTTGTTATTTATTTATTTTTAACCTACCTATCAGCAGGGACCTCGCTACTTGCCGAAGGGACAAGAGTGCCCCACGTTCCTGCAATATTGATCAACGGTTCATTCAAAATATTGTCCAAAAAAAAGTAATTATACCATACACGACGTTACCTAAGTAGGCACATACTTTAACTCTCAAAGTATCCCTATTTATCTTTCGCTCATTCTGCCTTAATTGACGCTATGTTTTATTAATAAACAGAACAATATGTTTGTCGGAACGTCAGGGGTTAGGTCCAGAGCGTACAGGCATAGTGTGGGCAGAAATAGGGATCGTGCAATGAAAATCACCGGGTTACACACTTAACTGATTTAATTACACCACTGAAACTATTACAATCTCAATACTAGGTATCTAGGTCTTAATTTGAACACTAAAACACTGAACGAGTAGCGGGACAGTTCCGCGATGTTTACTCGGCGACGGTCAGAATCAAAACCCCTCCAATCGCTCCTCGCCGATAACGTCACGACTCTGTCGAAGCGCGCGAAACGATCGAAAACGCGCGGAATCGTAGTTCCCGCTGTCACCGCTTGGCGCGCTTGCTTCTCGTCGGTTATGATCTGTGACCGAATGCGACACGGCCATCCTGCGATGACACACGTCCTCGTGTGTAAATCTGTAACAATACAAAGACAGCACAGTATCCGCTCGACCAGTCCTTACTCTATTGGACCTAATCTGTCTCCAAAAATAAAGGAATCTAGAAAGTTTCTCATGATTGTTTCCTTTATTCTAACACCAACTGTTATTACTAACAAGCAATCATAATAGCTAACCAAGCAGGTTTGTTACAATTTAAGGGTTTACCACTACAGATTATAATTTAAGAAACGAGATCAAGAGATACATTCGCACAGTATCGTGTTGCTCGGCTTTTCCTGACCTAGTATTACACCTACGCTCATTTACTAGGGATTTTCAAATAATAGAGACACTCTACATTGGAAAACGTAACTTCATTAATCATCATCAACCTCATTTGATTCAATGTAATGTAACGACGTTCAAGACAGCAAGAGGTTACATTGCTCTTTTAATTAAAATAACACGAAGATAAGGCGTTCGTCTCATAACAACAAATTATTACTCAAAATGATAATTTTACGAGAATAAACAATGACTACATGGTACTCCCATGTACAACTCCGAGAAGAAATCATCACGTTCTACATAGTTCTGTTGCACATAAAATTGCAATAGTAGGTACAGAACAAAACCAAAAGCATGTGTCCTTTCGACCACGCATGGACCGGACGACATTTTCCTTACTCAGTTATAAGCCATTCTAAACTCATCGGTATGTCCTCTCAACCAACCCTCAGGTCTGGCCCGGACGATACCATCAAGTTACGTTCAGTTTCCACACAACATTGACCTGGACCGGACGAGTGTGTCCTTTCAACCAGCTACTCACTCGAGCATGGCCCGGACGACACTGTCCCTTCGACCAGTCAAACTCTCAAACTCTCAAACACTTAAGGTTGGACCGGATGAATGTGTCCCCTCAACCAGCCGCTAGCAGCTGCATGGCCCGGACGACATTATCCCTTCGACCACCTTCACAATATCCGATATTTTTTTTAAACGTGGTTAAAAAGACTTCATGCAAACAGAGATAACAGGTCACATACCTATATACTATGAACTGCCTTATTCTGCGTGAATCTGTGCTTCGTGTTCAACGATTTCATGATCTGGGTTGTACATTTTATTTCATCACCTCCAATGCCCATAAGAAACACGAGATCATTACGCACAGTACCCGGGAATTTACTAGATAAACTTTCCTTGATCAGGGAACAAGACGAACCGCTATCAAATAAAAAAGAGACTGGCTCACCAGATGACGTCCTCAAAGTACCCCTCGACAGCCGTTGCTCGCAGAGATTGACCTCCTTCCTCGCAGGCACTCCACCTCCTTTTCCCTTTTCTTGACAATTCGTAGCTATGTGTCCAGGGTTGCCACAAATGTAGCAAGTCACCGTTGAAGTCTTTTCGGCTGTACGTGCCGCAGTTGAGGAGTCTTGTAAAGCTTGGATAACATCACGCATTTGCTGAATTTGAATTTCAAAAAAGTAACCGCACACTTGAGTCTCAGAATCTCAAAGAGTAACCGCCACCGTGTCTCATTGTTATTTTCACTCCGAGTGGTTTCATTGGCACGATTTGGTCCCACTTCTGATGTCGGAACGTCAGGGGTTAGGTCCAGAGCGTACAGGCATAGTGTGGGCAGAAATAGGGATCGTGCAATGAAAATCACCGGGTTACACACTTAACTGATTTAATTACACCACTGAAACTATTACAATCTCAATACTAGGTATCTAGGTCTTAATTTGAACACTAAAACACTGAACGAGTAGCGGGACAGTTCCGCGATGTTTACTCGGCGACGGTCAGAATCAAAACCTCTCCAATCGCTCCTCGCCGATAACGTCACGACTCTGTCGAAGCGCGCGAAACGATCGAAAACGCGCGGAATCGTAGTTCCCGCTGTCACCGCTTGGCGCGCTTGCTTCTCGTCGGTTATGATCTGTGACCGGATGCGACATGTTTTTTGTCAGTATATTATTATGATCAACAGCACAAACAGGAATATTTAATGTGACCACATCAGTGACCTCTCTGATCTTGCAGATGTTCGATGTTCATGGGTGGCGGTGATTACTAAACAACAGGTGACACGCTTGCACGTTTGTCGCTTCTTATTCAAAAACAAAGTTAACTTTTTTTTAATGTACTTATGATAACGCACATTGATAATCAAACTGTCATTATACAAAAATCACAATTTTTGAGGACAAGCAATTAAAGTTTTAAATTTTAAAAACGTAGACAAAATATATAATAAACAAATTATTTTTGTTGTTTTTTTTCAATCATGGTAGTTGCTTGCTTTTTTTTTATAGTATTGCAATAAACTATGAATTTATCATAATATTTTTAGAAATATTTAATTTTTTCCGAAAAATAGTGTCACTTTTCCACAAAAAATTAAAATAGTGTCAGTTTTCATTTAAAATAATGGCAAATGTTATTATTAATATTATGTAAAAACGTCTCTATTCCCATACGAATTTGAAGATCAAAGATTAAAAATTAAGAAATAATTAATAAAACTATCTTAGAAAAATCAGTATCTTTATTACCTTTATTTGCATATCACTATTTTGCTTAAGAGTACTATAAAATTAGTTATAAAGGCAGCTTTTAATCGTTACAAAAAAAAAATCTTCCAAAAAAAAGACTCGAAACTTCTAAAAATAGACTAGACTTATTGTAAAATGTGATTGTAGTATGACGACACATATTAAGGTAAAATTGCGTTCTTTTTTATAAGATCCTTGAGATTTTTTTTTATTTGCAGCTAATGGTAGTTTCGCTTACTTTTACCATCTCTCCATCGGTATGTTTGTCATTTTAAATTCTTGTAGATTTTTAATATCATAAAATTCACTGTGTGACATCTCAACTATATTATAATATTTATACGTAACGGACCAATTAACAAAATAATATTACAGAAAAACTGTCACATCTTGTTTAAAGACGTTTTTCGTATAATTTAAATTAAGTAATACTTATAACTTACCTTATGGTTTGGAAGAAAAGTGTCCCTATGCTAAAAATGACGTTGTTCAACACAGAGCTCACTTAACTATCACGGCGTGCTCGTCACTATTAAAAACATGTCATTGTTGCTTGTACCAACTGCCGCTACTTCCTCTAAACTTCATAACGACACTAGCGCCACCTGCCAAACTATTTGCTTTTTAAGTTTGAGGATTTTTGCAACACGTAAATTTTGCCGCGTAGTGATAGATGGCGTTGTTAACACAATTTCGCCCGATTTTGTATAGTGACGGTTTGGTTATCAATGTGCGATAAAGCAAGAAGTAGACCTATTTAATACGTTTAGGTATATCAAAACAATGAGTTTAACTAGGTTAAATTATAGTTGGCTACTTTTTAGGATCTGCTGTAGTTAAAGTATCTTACGCGTAGTATTTATTCATTAGTACATCTTACAAGTAGGTACTCATTCAAATAATACTTGACCTGTATCAGCTGATGACTGACTGTTTGCTATAGAGTGCAGCAATGTTTAGTATTATGATTATAAGGTCTATAGATTATATTCTTAACTTGTATATCTATCATATTAAACTTCAGTGATATTAATCGCAAACATAGAACTTATATTATAGAAAATCTATCCTTTTCAATCAAAACTATGTCATTAAATTGTCCAATTTCCAAATTCTAATTAAACATGTGAGCAAGCAAATCCATCATGTGGCTTGTGCTAATTAAAAATCATTGGCAATTAACAGTGATCGTAACCGTCCACCACAAATAGCCGAGTCCGTTTATACCATTGCTCTCAACCGCAAAAATGTTCCATTTGATTCTAAAGCAAATTAGCTGCTGTTCAAAATGCACAATTAAATTAGTTTAGATCCATCAAATACGGGTGAAAACGCTACGACAGACAAGCATTTGACCTCAATTAGATCTGAATATGTTAAGAGTCAGGTGGCGGCCATGTCCGTGAAAAGCATTATTAATCACTCTTGCCTTAATAGCCTAAGACCCCACTTTAATTCTGCAGGTACCTTTGCATCTGTTTTTTTTTTTTGACGAAGTTAATCAAAAATTGTGTGTGAGTCCGAGTTTAGGCAATGAAGAGGCCCAGGCAATCACGGCCCTCTTGGGGGTCTTCCCAATTTATACAAAGCCAACTTGCACTGTAAGAACGACTCGCACCTGTTTTGCTACATCATTTTCAAATTAGAAGACTACAATAAGTAGATACTTAACTTAAGACTAGATAGTTTTTAAAAACATAAAAAATGTACTCACTCGTAGTAAGGCCCTTGTTTCCCTTGTAGCATGAGAGAGAGAGCAGTTTTGGAGCTTCTCTTCCCTAAGATCTCTTCTTGTAGGTCCTTACTTAACATGTGATCTGAAATGAAGGAAGCTATAGTAAAAAATCCTGACTTTTAATACTCGAGAGGAAAGAAGAAAGTTGTATAGCGTTGGGCAACTTGGATGAGCTTGATAGGTAAGTATTGTGTACCTACCTACACTGTCACAGATTACTCATATGTGTAACTAGTGGCCCCTATTTATTAGCCTTGATTTAATCATCTAGATGCAATTTATTGGGACGCCTATAGACGTCAAGTCGTAGCAGCACTAGCAGCCTTTACAGATCCATAGTAAGGACCCTATAATTACCTAAGAATATGAGCATAATCATTTTCGTTATGGGTACTTAGGTATATCTAAAGTGCTTATGTGGGTATCTGTTTAAATACATCTTTTAAAAATCGACTACTTATACCTACGCTGGCGTGGTGTCCTGCGGTGCATCTAGAAAGATATTAGATAGAAACTGAGCAAATATAAAATCCCGCACGTTGAAAACACAGCAATCAGCATGCATTCTATTTATCTATGTTAAACTGAGATTTGATTACTATTCAATCCACAGACTGCTGCTCCGATAACCATCTCCCCCGGATATTAACACGTTGGCACATAGAATGTCTACACCCTGATTAGGGTTGTCCATAATATTAGTACTTACCTCTAAGATTATTATTGTGAATTTCTATAAAATAATTTCCTTAAACTATAATTTAAATTTAAAAGCGAAATTTCTTACTCCGCGGGTATTTCAGGTGTCTATGGGCAGCGGTAATCGCTTACCATCAGGTGGTCCGTCTGCTCATCTGCCACCTATTATATAAAAAACACAAGTTTCTACGAAATCATCTTTTTTTCTGCCCATCAAAATGAACAATTCACGTGACTGTCTTTGTATGAAAAACAAACATTTTTCATAAATTGCCAAAAGTTATAGGCTACCTACCTATGAAATGTTGTTGTTGTGGGGTGTGAGTATAGAAACGTAAATGTTAATATGCCAACTATATACAAAGTCTCTCTAAGCTCTTCCATGATGTGTGATGGCGTTTTGTGTAATATTAATATCTACAAAGCATCACTTTAAGTATTTTCAGCGCAATGTAGGCAACCCTACAGGAATCGTTAAAATCGATTTCCCTGATACGTACTCTTGAAGACGTTGCCGGTCCTCTTCCGGTACTCCTGCTCGAGCGCCGGCAGCAAGCCCGGATATAGCTGCAGCGGGGTCCGGTAGAAATCTACGAGAGATACACACGGGTAAACATACACAACAAATCGATACCTTAAATCTCAAAGGGCGTAATCACCATTTTGGCCAAAATGACTTTTGAATGCTATCTTACTCCAATTTTTTTTTCTCTATCGATCTGTATTATCAAAGTTTTAAAATTCGCAAAAAAGTGGTGATTACAGCCCACGTGTTTACCGTCGATAATGCAAGAATTTTAGTCGTAAATACCTTTAAAAAATTCATTATTAAGGTTTCGGTCGATACACCAGTTAAAATTATAATGATGTGAAAAATACTGACTATCGAATGAGGCGTATAGGACAGATATGTGTAACAGTGGCGTTTACGACTCGAGTTACTTTAAGAATTTAAACAAAATAAATAAAGTAAGTGGTAGTAATACTGCATAATGAATATCGTGTTTAGTCCGGTTTCTATAAATTCTAAAATAAAAACGCTCAGACATGCAATTAGCAAGTACTTTTACTACCCATACGTAAGAAGAATTACTCTAGTGTCAGTATCCTAGACGAAAATGAGGAAATACGAAAATGAGCAGAACATACCACTCATTTCCCCTCGTCGAACCGAATCGTATCGATGTCTGTGATTAAATTCTTGTTAATATAGTGAAGTTGGCGTCTTTTATTTCTTTTGCCTAACAGTACTCCTATTAAAGATTGTTAATAGCACGCAAAACCTGAAACATAAACAAAGTGGCGGGAGTTTTGCTAGCGCTTAAATCTTATGTAGATCAATCCTAGCTTTAACATTTTTAAAAATAAACGTTTGTTTTACTTCTTTGCACAGTACTGGTAGAAGACTTATTAAAATTTAAGCTCTAAGTAAAAGTCCTGTCGATGCAGATATTGTTACTAATTTAAAAACAAAACAAAATTATAGAAATCAATAACTTTCGTTTGAATTTCAAACTAAAATGATTGCGTTTGTATAATTGAAATAATAAAATCGTTTTCATTTCTGTACTTGCTATAAATTTTGTAATAATGAAACTACCCGTATTTGTCTCTTAATTTGTATCTTCCTCGAAGTGTTTTTACTTATAAAAAACCGAAAATAGCTTTTTAAAATGCATTTTCTATAAGTTAACTAGGCTGTTACACCATAACATAGAGCAGAATAGCCTTTTTTTTCAAGTCGTAAACGCCATTATACCATAACTTATTGCAGAACAGCCTTTTTTTTAGGTCGTAAATGCCAAGTTGTCAATATTTTTTTGGCGTAATCACAAATCAGTTTGGCAAACATTGGTTGTATTTTGAATACCATATAACTGTGTTATAAAGCTCTCGATACTCGATAATTACATCCAAATTTCATTTATATGGCATTATTAGTTTAAAAGTTATGAATTTAATTCTTAGATTTTTTTTTTGTTTCGGCTCTCCTGAAAAGTGATGATTTGGTGATTACGCCCTTTGAGATTTAAGGTATCGAAATATACTAGATAATGCTTAGACAAATCGCGAGAATGGGAGGGATAAGCAAGAAAATCTTTGAGCACGGAACTCACTTTTGCGACTAAACAGATTGTGAAAAATTCCGCTAGATAGCGTAGGTACTTTAGACTAGTCCCACTAACTTTTTTTTATAGCTGCTATTGTAGTCCCACTTACCAGATTTCAAAATGTCACTAAACAACCAATAACGTTGAATTTGTTGTTGAAGTGAATTTTTGACATCTCACATAAAAAAAACAATCGCCGTGTGGATGGACCTCAGTGTAACAAGACGCCATCTAGCGGATTTTTCATTATCATTTACCCTTATTGATTGCGTTCAATTTCAGTGGTGAAATCTGCTCTTAGTGCTTTTTCGCGTTAAATGCACGAGGGCGGTTGCGCGTTCGTTTTGTTCATGAACACAATTGATGATTGATTGATTTTGTTGATGTCAGTTTGACTTTTGCATACCCCTAATGTCACTTTAACTAATGCCACTTTTAAGTAGATAGTGGCTAATGCAGGTACTATACTTGCGTAAGTGTTTACTAAATTGAATAACAGAAATGCAGTAGTTATCTCAGATAGATGCCTACTGCATTTCTATTAAACAATTTATTTCCTCCAAATTATAATCTTCATCATTGATGCCTAGCAAATATTTCCATCCTTTTTTATGAAAGTTGGACTGAGCTTAACAACTTCTTGGCTTGTTCTGCAGATCAAAACTTTGAATCACCTTAAACCTGTTGCGGTGAAAAGTATCTGTATCTTAACGGCTTTAAAAGTAACGTCTTCCTTTTATAGCCCTGTATAAAATGGCAGTCGTAAATTGTACGTGTGAAATGACGTAGCCTAATTCTAATGCACATACGGTCCATTTAATGCATAAAATGTTTTGGAAAACACGTGTTGTGAATTACATTGTAAGCACTTACTTACTTCAGTACTACTTTGCAGTTTTATCATTAACCATTGAAATTGTCATCTATTTTTACTTATGTGACATTTATGTACACGTAACACATTTATACTCCTAAACCGTTATATTGATCTTAAGCAATTGGAAGGCAGCGCTATTATGGCTTCACTGAAGTTGCGGATGTCTATATGGCGGCGGTAATCCCTTACGGTTAGCATTATGAGATACGTCACTAGTCTGCCATCTATCACATAAAAAAAAATTATCAGCAACCTTTGATCGTCCACTGTCCAAGTAGGCCTCCATCCATTCAGAATGCCATCCCTTAGGGAGATACTGAGCAAGAAACTACGTAGAAACCACTTATCATTATTGAGTTTCGTCATGTGCCGTGATTTTTTCATAGCAGTCTGCCAAATAATAACTCTCTCGATGGGGTCGTCCCATCCCTACGCGTTTATTTATTGATCTCCTATGGGAAAAATTGGTTTATGGGTGAAAATACTTACAAAGCATTCTTTCTCCAGGGGAATCCTCCAGCATTCCTTCATCAGACCGTGCTCGTAAGTAATCTTTAAACAAGTAAAGGCTGTCTTTAAATAATCATAATGGAAAGGATAGGTCATTCTTCGAGATCTAACTTTCGTGGCAGTGCTTGAAACTAATATTCCTGCAAATTTCGGAGATTCATGCACGTCACATTTGCTTGATAATGTGCATGCGTAGGTACAGTCGAGTTCAAAAATATGTATACACTTTAGGTCCTTGTCACAATACATATTTATAAGAAAGTGCAAGTTGTTTTCTTATACATATGTACTGTGACAAGGTCCTAAAGTGTATACATATTTTTGAACTCGACTGTACGAGATAGTTCCCGTTGTTTACAATCTAGGGATCGCCATTGCTGAATACTTAGTAACATACTAACAATAACACATTAAAACTACGTCCCTCCTCGAACAAAGAACCTCATTCCGCTGCAATTGCATTTAACACAACGTGTGCTTAATTAAGGGGCTACACGAATGAAACTAGCGCCGCCAACCTATTTACACTGATTGTGGCGAAATATGATATTTTTGAAGAAAATAAAACATTACAGACTTAGATCCAAGTAGGTAAATCGAATTTTTCGAGATGCAAAACAATATTTTTTACACGTGACAAGTAACAATAAAGTTCATTATTGCTAAAAACGGCCACTTTTAGCAATAATGAACTTTATTGTTACTTTTCGCGTGTTTTATACAATGTATTGCATCTTGAAAAATTCAATTTACTTTTATCTAAGTCTGTAATGTTTTGCTTTCTTAAAAAATATCGTATTTTCGCCACAATCAGTGTAAATAGGTTGGCGGCGCTAGTTTCATTCGTATAGCCCCTTAAGAGTTAACTATTTATCTTTCCACCGTGCTCATTACCCTGAAACTAGGGTAGGGAATTCAAATAAAAAATCCATTCATGTTTTTATTTTGAATCCCCGCCATTAGAGACGTGTATCCTATGCTCGTAAACAACGTAGGGGAGACCGGGGATGGTTGACTATAGGGGTAGGTAGACTAATCGCCAAAAACTCGCCAACGGTTTGAGTATTATGTCATCCCAGAGCAGCCACGCATCACTCTCCGCCCCCCGCTCAGTTGTCGGTAACGCCGCGTCGCGGGCTCACACCGTTTTTGAGCAGTGACCCGTGATTTGTTTTCATAACATGTAAGTAATATTTTCGTGTTGCATATTTTTTGATTTGGTACCTACACATTTTATGTTAACCGTTTGCCTATTAGTTAGAGTGTTTTATGAGTCCATATTCATATTCTTTCATGTGTTATTTCTTTATTAGGTGACAGTGTGTAAGTTATCCATGCCATCGAAACTTAAAATGTCGTTTGGGGCTGGTAGACTAATTTCTTTCGGGGCTGGTTGAATATTTAGTCAACCAACCCCAACAATATTTTAAGTTTCAAATATCTTTAAAATTAATCAATTTATTTGATTCTTGATAAATATTTTCTTTTTATTGCAACAGCACGATGAGGACCTATAAATTAACGAGCTGATACACAGAAGGATGTCGTAGAAAGAGCTTGTCATCAAGTCATTTTTGACAATAGAAGTGTTAATGCAACTGCAAAACAATATACCATTCCCTATAAGACATTACACCGTTATGTGCCCACATCTTTATACAATAAGAACTTGCCCTCAACTTTATTTGCAGTATCTACTTGAAGAAATAAGACCCTTTCCTAAAGCTGCGCCACGTTTAGATAATAGAAGTAATACTCGGAAACGTAAAATTATTCCCTGAAAAACAAAATCTTATAGATATGAAAAACAATAGAGAAACTTTGAAGAAAAGAAGGACAGATACATAAATCAGAATGGAAAAAGGAGAAGAAACAAGAAAAGGCAAGGGCAAAAGAAAGTGGAAAGGCAAAGGAAAAGGAAAGAGTAGGTAAGGGAAAAAGCAACGGGTAACGGAAAAGGAACGGATAAAGTAAATGAGAAATATTAAATAAATAAGAATTAATATGTTACATTTAAGAAGTAATGGAAATATTTATGTGTGATTTAACTGAAATGAAGAAGATTTATGTTTAAAAAGTAACTTTTTACCTCCTTTTTAACCCCTTACAACCCCCTTTTCGCAACAAAAAGTAGCTTATGTCCTTTCTCAGGGTCTAGATCATCTGTATACCATATTTCATTTAAATCCGTTCAGTAGTTTTGGCGTGAAAGAGTAACAGACAGACAGACAGACAGAGTTACTTTCGCATTTATAATATTAGTATGGATGTATGTACCTGATTATAATTGTTTTTGAATAAAAAGTTAAATTAAATTGAAAATAGTGTTTTATTACATGACTCTTCTTATAATTTGTTGCTTATTAAACCGTAGGTCTACTTACCCCGGGCATATAGTCAATCTACCCCGAAACTGGGGTAGATTGACTAAGAGTTGATGTTTTGTAAAATGCATCTAATTATGATGATGATATTTAATAATGAACTATATTTTGTTGTTTTTTATTAGTTTAATAGTTCTTCTATCCATTAATGTGATTTTTTTTGTCTGTATGGGTGAAAACACAAAAAATATGTATGATTTAGTAAAAAATTAGTCAACCATCCCCGGTCTCCCCTACCTATATTTATTCGTAATCGATTATGTATTATTAAGCAAAAATCGATAATATATCACATTGACATCGTTATAAATTAACCGTCAATCTCTATTACTTCTCTATTATCTCTATTACTCATTTTAATATAAAATGTTCAATTTCTATTTACGTACCTACCTACTTTAATAAATAGGGTATTTGACTAATTTCGATATAGTAAAAAATATTTATACTTTTCCAAAATACTGGTAAATGAGAACCAATGGCCAACATTTTCAGTTAAAAATATAACGTCTAGCTGGTTTTATGAGCATTCAAAGTTTCATGGGCAAGTCCATTTTTAAAGTATACAATTTAAAAAAATAATTATATCATTGAACTACCCGTACATTTTCCACCAACTTTTATTATGAAACCATTTACTTAAACGAAACATTTGATATAGCTACCAAACAAAATTTACTAGACGCGCATACAAGATACAAGCGTGTGACGTCACTTGCCTGTAGCCATTTGTATAGAGCGTTTTTGGGCTTGCCCAAAATATGTGCTTTTAAAGTTGTGATATCTCAGGTGATTCAAATCAGAATCAAGCAATTCTTTCAATAATGTTTCTTAAATTGAGAGGTCTTTTGATTAAACACATAATTTTTTTTTGTCAAATACCCTATTATCTATCATTTAATTTATTATTATCTGTACATATTTAATGTATTTGTTTGCAAATAATTACAATATTATTGTTTGTTTCCTTAGATATTCGTAAATGGGTACTATTTAAACGAGCTTCTTTTTATTAGCATTTTTCGCCTCAGAAAATATATGTTACCTTCTAAATTACTAAGTCAGCCACAACCAATGCGCATCTGAATAATAGCATCTCAGCCACTAGTTATTTTATATGTAAGCCACTGTAAATATAACTCAGCATGGCAATTATTTTTTAGCATCTAAATTTGTGGTATGCATTCAAATATCAACCTTCTAAATTATTAATATATGACACCAAAATAGTAATTATATTAGCTTCTAATTTCATAACTTAGTATAAATAAAATGTAACTCATCCTACATTTATCGATCGTTAAATTTACCTAAAATTGTCATCGAATATTATATTATAGCCACTATTATTATTACACATGAACTATTCAAGGCAACAATGCGACTATACTAGCCGCCAATCGATTTATATTAATTGTGAGGATTATGAAAAACATTTAACAAACAATCCAGCTATGAAAACAAAAAGGAAAGTATTAATATTTTTGAGAAATAATAAACATGGCCACAAAATTTTTATTTGGCCACGCGCCCAAACTTCTCATTTAATAACTAAGCATCGGGAAAATTACTTAGCCTAAAATTAACTGATTCATCTTCTTTACAACGGCCACTAAAAATGTTAAAGAAAGCGTCAAATCAATATCCACAATTAATTTAACTTGTCCTTCTGATTTATATATTGCAAACTAATTTACTAACTCAGCCACGGAATTTGTAACTCATCACCATATTAAGTTTTACAGCTTCAATATAATTTCCTCAAAAATAATACATTCAAGCTTCAATACTCAGCATCAAAATATTATAACTTAACATCTAAAATAATATTTCATATTCATTTATCGAGAAAATAGCCACTGTACCTACGATTTGGCGCCAGTGCGTGACATGACAGCAATTGGCACGCATCTGATCGGCCTAGCAATCAGGTATTGGAGTTTAAAGCACAGTGCTTGGACTGAAAAGAAAGCGTGGAAGGCAAACTTAAGCGCGAGCGGCATTAATAAGCCAGTAATATATATTTTCTTTTTCTTATAATTTCGTAATTACATACATATACGTGCTTATTTAAATTTATTACTTACTAAAAATTATTTCATTTCAATACACAAATTGATTATCATAAATAAAGGGTTTTACTTTGATTGTCCTTAAGGTGCCATCGCAACGATACCAATTTATTTATTTTAATTGTGAGGATTATGAGATATTTTAAAAAATCCAGCTATGAATGAATGAAATGAATTAACAATTTTTTGAGTTGCGTAATAATATTTTTTACACGCGCCAAATAATAATAATTTTGCAATAAAAATCATTGTGATTTGTGGAAAGAATTTATTACATAAATACGTAAAAAATATTAATACTTTCCTTTTTGTTTTCATAGCTGGATTGTTTGTTAAATGTTTTTCATAATCCTCACAATTAATATAAATCGATTGGCGGCTAGTATAGTCGCGTTGTTGCCTTGAATAGTTCATGTGTAATAATAATAGTGGCTATAATATAATATTCGATGACAATTTTAGGTAAATTTAACGATCGATAAATGTAGGATGAGTTACATTTTATTCATACTAAATTATGAAATTAGATGCTAATATAATTACTATTTTGGTGTCATATATTAATAATTTAGAAGGTTGCTATTTGAATGCATACCACAAATTTAGATGCTAAAAAATAATTGCCATGCTGAGTTATATTTACAGTGGCTTACATATAAAATAACTAGTGGCTGAGATGCTATTATTCAGATGCGCATTGGTTGTGGCTGACTTAGTAATTTAGAAGGTAACATATATTTTCTGAGGCGAAAAATGCTAATAAAAAGAAGCTCGTTTAAATAGTACCCAATATTTTTTACGTATTTATGTAATAAATTCTTTCCACAAATCACAATGATTTTTATTGCAAAATTATTATTATTTGGCGCGTGTAAAAAATATTATTACGCAACTCAAAAAATTGTTAATTCATTTCTTTATGTTTTCATGGCTGGATTTTTTTAAATATACCTATCTCATAATCCTCACAATTAAAATAAATAAATTGGTATCGTTGCGATGGCACCTTAAGGACAATCAAAGTAAACCCTTTATTTATGATAATCAATTTTTGTATTGAAATAAAATAATTTTTAGTAAGTAATTAATTTAAATACGCACGTATATGTATGTAATTACGAGATTATAAGAAAAAGAAAAGATATATTACTGGCTTATTAATGCCGCTCGCGCTTAAGTTTGCCTTCCACGCTTTCTTTTCAGTCCAAGCACTGTGCTTTAAACTCCAATACCTGATTGCTAGGCCGATCAGATGCGTGCCAATTGCTGGCGCCAAATCGTAGGTACAGTGGCTATTTTCTCGATAAATGAATATGAAATATTATTTTAGATGTTAAGTTATAATATTTTGATGTTGAGTATTGAAGCTTGAATGTATTATTTTTGAGGACATTATATTGAAGCTGTAAAACTTAATATGGTGATGAGTTACAAATTCCGTGGCTGAGTTAGTAAATTAGTTTGCAATATATAAATCAGAAGGACAAGTTAAATTAATTGTGGATATTGATTTGACGCTTTCTTTAACATTTTTAGTGGCCGTTGTAAAGAAGATGAATCAGTTATTTAAAGGCTAAGTAATTTTCCCGATGCTTAGTTATTAAATGAGAAGTTTGGGCGCGTGGCCAAATAAAAATTTTGTGGCCATGTTTATTATTTCTCTTCGTAAATTAACTGAGTTAGTTATATTTTTTTTATAGTATAGGAAGGCAAACGAGCAAGCGGGTCACCTGATGGTATGTGAACACCGCCGCCCATGGACCTCAGCTACACCATTACATTAAAGCACAGTGTCATATTATCACAGCTGGCTACTACCAACTTGAGTAGTGGAAGCAAATGGCTTTATTTTATTATACTTGCTTAGGCTACACAACAGGCACAAAATGTGTCAAACTAGTTAATTCAATCTTTGTTAATTTTTTTTGTTTGTTACCAGGTAAGTACTTTGTAGTTTCGATTTTAATGAAAGCCGAGTTTTCGAACACAATATTACTAAGTTAAGAAAAATCTACATTTTCAGTCTAAATGTAGTGGTCTAGTAATTTTTAAGTACCTATGTCAATCAACAAGAGACACGCTCACGTGAAACTGTGTCAAGGCTTTTTGATACACTTTAACTTCGATATTTTGTAATCGAATAGAAAATATACAAAAATCGATCCAACAATATATTTTGAAAGAATTATTTCGACTCTCCCTATCTCTATTCGCCCATGGGGCGCATTGACGGCTGTCTTTGAAAACATAAAGGCTTTTTCAAAGCGTACTGAGAATAGCCCTTGTCGGGTTGGTATTCACTAATTAAATTTTACCTCCATTGAGTCATGAAGGCAAACAGACTGCACTGGCGCTTGTACAGTCGAAGTCAAAAATATGTTTACACTTTAGGACCTTGTCACAATACATAATATATTAATAAGAAAGTGGAAGTCATTTTCTTATACATATGTACTGTAACAAGGTCCTAAAGTGTTAACATATTTTTGACCTCGACTGTAACTACCTACTTGAAAATGCACTGATTCGAATTATTTTTAAACTGCAAAACTTTTTACCTGCCCCGCTAATTTCAAATTGTACCTTCCTAGTCCAATTTTATTGATTATGATATCAAAGATGAATGAACGTTTAAACGTTTGTTGATACTTGGTATTAAACCGACATCGCCCTCTTATTTGAATCTCAGTTTTGGAGATCTTAAAATTTTTGTCAAAGATTCTGAACTCATGTAACTTTCATCTACTTGGTCTGGTTCCCCTGTTCAAAGGTTGCATAAGATCGAATTATTTTATAAGTAAAATTGTTTTTTTTTTATAATGGTATTGAAATGATAAAAAATGAATGTTATTCTTTGACAATAGGAACAATTGTCTAGCAACAAATAGTCTTAGCAACAATAGGAAAACTTCATAACTTAACTTTTATTCGATGGCCTGCGGGCCGTAATTTCTCCATCTCTGACCTATCTCAAGATCCACATAGAGTTATTATAACTTGCACCTACCTTTGTAAAAGTTGACGTCTTTGCCCACATCAGAACAGCGCACGCAAGTCAGTGCCAGTACCGCCAAAATTGAAACCACTTCCTTCATAGTTATCTTACTGTGCTTCTATATAATATTTTCTTAAGCTTTATTTTACGAGATTATTTTCTTCGCAGACTACTAGCACATCTCGGGACAAGTTAGTTGAAGGAAACTGACGGCAGAGGCAGTGTCCCTTCTTTTTATAATTTTCTACAGCAACGTAGGGATTGTCGGTTACAATGCAAAAGAGTACACAGTTTGATTCTATTTGAAGCAAGATCCACAGTAGTGGTAAGCCTGTTTAAATGTTATGTTAAAGATGGGTATACATGGCGATAATTTCATTAAATGTTGTCATAATACCTGATAAGGCTGTTAGTATACAACATTTTCAAAGACTTAACCTACAATAATAGGTATCCAAATACCGAAACATTTAGGTAATAACTTAGACCCAATTCGACCAATCTTTATCCGGAAATAAATCTATCCATAACACTGTCATATTATACGACGTATCCTTATATTCGGAATCGGACCTTAGAAGAAAGACAAACACAAATACCTAATACCAACCACAAAAGCAAATACACAGGTATAATACGGGCATAAAATAATATGCTAATAAGACCTAGATAGGAAAAATTACAAAAACTCCCGCAATGCACGGCATAACACTAGTCGCAAGTAGAGTTGACAAAATGCAAGACTAGGTCTTGCCACAAAGGGTCTTGAAAAAGAAAACCTACTTATAAAACAATTTGGCAGAAACAAATTTTGTAAATGAATTACCTACTTAGTTTACGTTGCAGGATAATAAAAACTTTATTGTCCTGAGCTCTCTGCGCTGCTTATTTAGGAGGTCTAATCATTGCAAAGCGATCGCAAACCAGACCAGTAACGGTCAGACAACCATCACTGACCATCAAATGGCAAAAGTAGTGGTGCATAGGAATACCTATGCAAGACTACTTTTGTCATTCACATTGTTCTTCTGTTGTTGTTTTCATCATATAGCTTGTCTTAGGTACAATATATTATTTATGGTCTCTGCAAACATTTCACTTCCTTTCGATCGATCCTCAATTATATGCCTCCTCCTGCCAACCATTTTGCGCAAATTGTCACTACCTGATTTTCGTCTTGCAAAAACTCAAAACCAAAAATACCAAAACCAACTTTGTGCACTCACTAGTCGCATAACGAGCCACGGCTGGGAGGCGCGTTATTTTTTATCGGCCCACTCGCGGGAACGCCATTAAATAAAATAAAAAAGCTAACACGGTGAAGCTACCTCATGCAAAGAGGTAGATGAGTATGAGACTGCCACTGAAATGGCTCATCCCACGACGCGTCATTGCAGCCGACGGCGCCGCGGGGCGTCGCTAGACTTACGCAAGTGATTCAGACAATCGGGAGGGATTTTTATAGAACTGGGGAAGGATTTTACGGACCTTCTTAGTGGCTACCTATGCCTTTTGTATGGTAAGTATTGTTGATGTTGCTGTTGCAATATGGTTACGTCGTTTTTGAATAGTGACTGGGGAAGGAAGTTTTTGCAAACCCTTTGTGAAGATTATTGTAAAGATGCAGTAAGGTATATTTATTTAAACGCGTTACATAGAAAATATATGAAGTAGTCTTATGATAAAACAGTGTAACATAAACCAGCGTTGATTTTACTGTAAATATAAAACCTAGATCCAACGTAACCGCTAAAAGTGGTCGCAAAAATAACCTTACAGAATAGCGAAGACGCAAAATGGGAAAACTGTTTATACCGGAACCAGAGAAAAACTGAAACTAGTTCCAACGCGACACCTGATTCACAGAAATGTTGAAACCCTGGCCGCGGCATCCGGGTCGCAGTTGTGCCTGCGCCGAATGGTTGAAAATTCAAAACGCCTCATTTTTAAATGCACTGTCGGAACAGAAATGGCCGGATTTCTGACGACACTTGAGCCGGAGGCTTTCAGCAAATGAGCGACGGTCTACTGCAGGGGTGCCGAACGTTTGCTCGTGAAGGTTCGAAAAAGTGAAAGAAGGCTGTTTTAGATAAACAACAACACCCGTGGTCTGTACCCAAAGGGTCAAAAAAGCCTTCTAGGCACCTACTTATACATCGTTCTTCTGTCTAATATCGGACTGTTAACAAAATAACTAAAAAATGTTTTTTACTGATGAAGTATTTTTTTTCTGTTACTACAATAACAAGTAAAACTGCTTACATTTTACTATTCATTATTGTTAAGGTGCAATAAATTTAATATTTTGACCGTTTTCTTGTTCGATATTAGTAGCAGCAACAGGTAGACGCTAGATGTACAAATAGATAATCTATAACATGAACTAAACTCAAAAATTGATAAGAATTAAATTAAGATTACAAAATGTGCAATGTTTTTTTTATTTTTTTATGAATAAATATCACCACGAATTGAAAAAGCAGTTGAAAATAGATCCTAAACACGTTTACTTATACATAAATAGATTATATACCTAGTAAGGATTTTTTACAAGATGTTAAAGCATACTCGTAGAAGCCTCAGGTTCTCCGGCCCTGCTCCACCCAGGACAAAGACGGCTTCGGTTGCGCGGGTCTTACGCCTCGCCCACTATAACCTGGCCTCTGCCGCCTCTCGCAAAATTATTTGAACAACGCCTCCCTCGTTAGCCCAAGCAAGGCCAGGGGTCTCACTAAACTGGCCAAGCGAAAATCAGCGTTGCACATTTTCAGCGCTCTGTGGTAATTATTGTAATCGTATTTTCGTATTTTTTCTGAGGTACAGTTTGAATGGACTGCAGTTTGTAACTGCAGCGTTGTTTGGAGGCAAAACTTGTTGGAAAGCGAGGCATTCACGTAGAGACTGCTACATTTTGAAGTGGTACCTATATTTTGAAGACCGTTTTTTTGTCGTAAATATGATGCCGTGACTGAATAAACGGCTACCAGCAAGTTCATACTTTTTGATGTACTTTTTAACAACTGCTCTGCGAATATACGCTTCCTTTTCACTTCCACATTTTTCATTGCATTTAAACTCTCATATTTTGTGTTGATTGCCATCTCGGAAGTACCCACTGAGTGCTGAGTATAGGCCTCCTTTCTTTTTCGCCAAAGTACCTGGTCCTGAGCTGCTCGGATCCAATTAGGACCTTCTATTTTTATTTATTTATTTATTTTCATTTATTCAAAATCCACAGCTCTTATTATTTTGGTAATATCATCGACCCACCGTTACACTGGACGACCGGGATTTCGTTTGCCTATTCTATTAGTTACTTTTTCTTATTATCTTGTGTCAAAGTACCCTTACGAAGTAGGACATCTAATCACCATTCTGCATCATCCTCCAAATTCGGCACCATGCCCGCCATTACCATCAGATAATTAGGTTCGCTTTGTAGCCAGCGGGTAGTTAAACTTGATCCGATCCGAGTGCTGAATCCATTAGTCCCAGTTTAGTACCAAGCCTTACACAAACAGTGTCCCGATAGAATTTTAATAGAAAACGATGTTGTTTATCTCAGGTAGGTAGCTTGAGCTTAGTACGTTACTAATTTTAAACAACAAACAACGCTGGGCATTAAAGTAGGTAAGTACCTACTTTGACGCAAGGCTTTATCTAAAATTATGTGTAGATAATGTCTTGAAGTAACAAAAAAAAAACCATATTACAGCTACATAGAGACGAATTTTGGAACTCCTCCTTTTTTTGAAGTCGTTTAAAAACTCGTAGGTATGTAAATTATGCTAAGGAACATGATAGGTAGATACGCAAAAAAATTGCAACAAAACTTTTACACTTATACGTAGGTACTTTTCAATTTACGAGTATAATAATCCAGTGGCCCGCCCGCTTATTTCGGGACAGTAGTTCCATTGTCTACCAATAGATGGCGTTGGACGTTGATTGCATCGCGCTGGTGATTTTACATCCCTTTAACCACGAGTTCTACCAACTATTCTGAACAACATCTGTAATACGGCGTTTGAAAATTCGCATAAAAAAATTTAAACTTTTCATATAAAGTTGGTCGCGTCCAGACTTGGTCATTTTATATCATCATCATCATCATCATCAGCAACCCACGCTCATCCACTGCTGGGCATAGGTCTCCCCTAATGCACGCCACCGCTCCCGATTTTCGGCCACTCTCATCCAGCTCACTCCAGCCAGCCTTCGAATGTCGTCATCCCATCTTGTAGCAGGGCGTCCAACACTACGTTTGCCAAGTCGCGGTCTCCACTCAAGGACCTTATGGCTCCAACGGTTGTCATTTTATATGGTGAGTGGAAAAACTTTTTAACAAGTTTCCAAAAGTCATAAAACAAATGTTGTTCAAAATGGTTGATAGAACATGTGGTTACAGGATCTTTGGTTACAGGGATGTAAATGTTCACAGATACAACCTGTATAAGTGTAGGTAAGTATAACTGTGTCTGCGCACAGAGATTGCGTTCATTTATCCCTACTCACGCAGTTTGTGAGGGACAAATTAAAGCATGAGACGCGTATTCATAATCGCAGTTTCGTCAAGTTAATGGGTTGCTAATCGCCGCTGTCCGCGCGATGATTTACGCCTATCCCTCGCCTCTCGCAGGGCTGCCAACCTCATAATCTATAAATTATAATAAGAAACAATATGGGAAAGCCTAGCCAGGCCCAAAAAGAGATGCCTTACTAGTCCTACTTCTCCAACAGTAAATAGAGTGCAAAGGCGGCATTTAAGGAAGGCTATCAATGTCAGCTAGATCTGATTTCAAAGGGTCTATCTATTTGTTTGTGGTTTCATCTTCAAATATGTCACCTTTTCCCTCTCGCTACCTCGCTCAGTCATTCGTCGTCGTGGCCTAGGCCTCCCCCAATTTTCTCCACACAGATCGGTCCTGTGCCACTTGCATCCAAGGGACTCGTGACAGCGACCTTCACTAGATTGTCGATACACCTTGTGGGGAGACCGCGGCTGCGACCTCCTGTACATGGCCTCCACTCAAGGACCTTTCCACCCCAACGGCCGTCTCTTCTCCTCGCAATGTGCACATTTATTCACATCCCCACAAAACTATATGATTCCTTAGAAGCATTTTAGCTATGGGGATCATCTCAACGATCTGAAACACAGGCACATTTCACATCGCTTCAACGACACCTCATTTGTCCAAATGTGATGACTAGAAGTTATGAGGGTTTACATTTGTAAATGTGTGTGTTCATTTGAACATCCATACCCACATACTTACATACAAGTCCAAATCAGAACCCTCCTTTTTGCATCGCATTAGGTAAAAATGTGGCAGGCAACCCTGCTCTCTGCCTTTATGAGCCCACGGAATTCGTGCCTAACAGTGGAAATGGCTATTTTGGGCCGTTACGGAATAATAAATAATCTTGCAGACTGACAAATTAACTTAATGAGCTACCTAATTTCTGCTTGCAGACACTCGAATAAGCAAGGATATTCCAAGGAGTGAAATAAAATTATTTTTTATAAGTAGGTAATTCTCACCCTTGATGACAGAGGGTCTTGTCTGTTTCTTATCTTTTCGTTTATCTTTAGACATTTTTGGAATTAAGGTAATATAATGAAATTATCTTCCTAACACTAGGAGGTACAAAGGGGAGTCCGGGAGCACAGTTTAGGGAGAAGATACTACGTATTCCGGTAGATTTGCCCAGATAGGGAAGAATTTTGAAACGAGGTTCGGTTCAGCTTTCAAAAAACAATTTAAAATTGATGCTGAATAAACGTCAATACAGCCATCAATTAATATCACGACTTTCCTGATGCATTAGGTATACCTATCCGAAAAGCCGCAGAACCGACAACCGTTGGAGCTATAAAGTCCTTGAGTGGAGACCGCGACTCGGTAAACGTAGTGTTGGACGCCCTGCTACAAGATGGGATGACGACATTCGAAGGCTGGCTGGAGTGAGCTGGATGAGAGTGGCCGAAAATCGGGAGCGGTGGCGTGCATTGAGGGAGACCTATGTCCAGCAGTGGACGAGCGTGGGTTGCTGATGATGATGATCCGAAATGTTGTTCACAATGGTTGGTAAAAGACGTTATAAAGGGATGTGTACTGTAACGATGGTAAACTCCTTTGATACTGGCCGCTGGCTGTTTATGGCCGATTTTATAAAGAGAATCTGTCATGCGTTGAAAAATAAACAGATTCACTCACAGTTCACTTTCGGAGTGATCGCGATACAAGAAGCAGCTCGGATAGATTAAGGAGGGCCCAGACCTCCCAAGTTATGGTAGGGCTCGGAGGACATACACCTCCCAAGTGAAGTGATAATCTATTACTTTGTTTTTCAGATACCCAATAAATATAATATTGATACGATATCGCCTCCACCTTATTTCAGTACCTACATGTTTACCGATATATAACTCTGTAGTTACTATTTTGTATTGGTGTTGTGAATTAATCTCTGGCACTGTAATCCCGATCGGTAGTTGACAAATGGACGGCGTGTCGCCGGAGTGACGCGCGACGCGTTGATGAGAATCCAATGTGACGTCACGTGACATGTATCCGATACTTCCATCCATGCCCATGCGAATTGCCCGGCTAATTACACTAGCGATAGGGGAGGGGGATTGGTTTGAAGAAATGTTTAAAAAGGTTCTTCTACCTACTAGGTACTTACTACTTCAAGTACTAGGTACTAAAATCAGTGATTTTTTTTATTTATTACCTAGCATGAATAGGTAGATACCTACAGCAAAACTATCGTAAGGACTCGTAACGACTACCTACTTAACGGATCGAAGAAAATTGCCTACCCTTTTTTTATTAATTCGCCTGGAGGAATCACAAACATTTTTTACTGATCTTTGTTCGACATCCGAACTCCCAACAATTTGAATCACTCGAACCGCTCCCATTCGTTGCTAAGCGATCAAAATACATACTTATGTACTGAAATGCATTTTTTTTAAATTCGAACATCCAAGACGAATGATAAGAAAATATCATTCGATTTGCAAGACGAATGTGATATAGGTACTTAGGTACGTCGCATACCACAACGCTTATGTCACAGTGCTTCAAAAAAATAGAACTCCCGTGGTGTCCAGTCCACGAATGGAAAAAGCAAGTAGCTGTAAACTTAGCACAACAAAAGTCGTAGGTAAGTTAGTTCCAATATGTGGGCGTCGTACGTGCGGGCGGGGTTAACCCCTCAGTCCGCGCGTCCGTCCGCGTTAACCGGGAGTAATGCGCCATTCGCGCCCAACTTATCACGGTTACGCGCTACGTGCCTCACGCGTCGAACGACTCGATGCGGACTAACACCCGTTAATACTGATACTGCTGGCTTTATTGTTAAGTAAACAAGGAGTTAGGCTCTGTCCTGTCTGGATAATGGAACCTATAGATAGATAGGCACTTTATTGCAGAAAAGCTAGGCATCAACTTATCACGGTTAGGTACACACTACTTACGTCCCTCACGCGTTAAACGACTCGATGGCGGACTAACACCCGTTAATACTGATACTGCTGGCTTTATTGTTAAGTAAACAATGAATTTGGCTCTGTCCTGTCTGGACAATGGAACCTATAGATAGATAGGCACTTTATAGGAGAAAAATAGGTCTTAAGAACTATGCATAACTTATCACCGTTAAACGCTTTTAGTGCCTCACGCGTCGAACTACTCGATGTGGACTAACACACGTTAATACTGATATGCTGGGTTTATTGTTAGTAAACAAGGAGTTAGGGTCTGTCCTGTCTGGATAATGGAACCTATAGATAGATAGGCACTTTATTGCAGAAAAGCTAGGCATCAACTTATCACGGTTAGGTAGGTACACGCTACTTGATACGTGCCTTACGCGTCGAACGACTCGATGCGGACTAACACCCATTAATACCTACTGATACCTACTGCTGGCGTTATTGTTAAGTAAACAAGGAGTTAAAGGCTTTGTCCTGTCTGGATAATGGAACCTAATTGATAGGCACTTTATTGCAGAAAAATACTTGTTAGTGATCATCATCATCATTTCAGCCAATAGACGTCCATTGCTGGACATAGGCCTCTCCCAAAGTTCTCCACACAGATCGGTCCTGTGCCACCCGCATCCAAGGGACCCCGCGACCTTCACCAGATCGCCGGTCCACCTGGTGGGAGGCCTGGCACGGCTGCGGCCTCCTGCACGCGGCCTCCACTCAAGGACGTTTTCACCCCAACGGCCGAAAATATGCTGCGTAGCTTCCCGAACGCTGTCCAGCTAAGTTGGATTCGCCGATCGACCTCTTTCTGGAACTGTATTTTTTTTTATGTGATACGTAGCAGACGAGCAGGCGGATCACCTGATGGTAAGCAATTGCCGCCGCCCATGAACACATGCAACAAGTGCGCTGCTAACCTTTTATCCCCTTCCCCCCCCCCCCCCCCCGATGGGCCTCCGGTACCCTCACTCACTCGGCGAAACACAGCACAGGAGCTGCTTCATGCCGGTTTTCTGTGACGCAGTGGTATCACTCCGGTCGAGCCGGCCCATTCATGCCGAAGCATGGCTATCCCACAATTTTATACGCAAAAGTATGAATCACTTTGAGGCTATAAGTACGGAGTTTGCGTCAAAACTGTATGAATTTGACACCATACAGTTCTGACCTGCTATTGACTGTACAAGAGGGGGCCTCGCGCCTTGTACAGTCAACAGCAAACGTAGATGAAAAAAATTGTATATAATAAAAAAAAATTGTATAAATTAAGGTAATAGCCCCAGCGGCTCATCATCGTCGTAAAACGGGACGTATGGCCACGTTACTTATTAAAACAAAAAAAATCGCACACACAAAAGGGCCTCGCGAAATCACTCTTGCCCACATCAAAATTAGATCTTGCCCCGCCACTGGGCGCGGCTGATGGTAGGCGATTACCGCAGCGTCAGCAGGGCAGGGTTCACGGGTCATGTTTGAAAATTGTCACTTAAGAAAAAAACATCGATAGCAATAACATCGACAATAGTGATAAGGCCGCCTTTGTTGTACATTACTCCTGTTATAACTAGTTTTAAAAAGCATATTCATTCATTCATCATTCAACCTTTATATCATTCATTATCTGAATTCATGCGTATGCGTAAGTGTAAGGGTCAATATCCTTTTCTTCATCAGACATCCATACTAATATTATAAATGCGAAAGTAACTGTTTGTCTGTCTGTCTGTTACTCTTTCACGCCAAAACTACTGAACGGATTTAAATGAAATTTGGTATACAGATGATCTAGACCCTGAGAAAGGACATAAGCTACTTTTTATTGCGAAAAAGGGGTTGTAAGGGGTTTAAAGGGGGGTAAAAAGTTACTTTTCCACGCGGACGAAGTCGCGGGCGGCCGCTAGTATAATATAAATAAAACAAGAACATTATGTAATGTTTCATTGAATTTATTTCTACTTTTGCGTATAAAATATCAATATCTGATCATTTTTAAATTAATAATATAAACTTTCATGCTAATATATAAATACGTTACACGATACTCTACAACATTCTATAAGTCATCATAATTAATACAGATTTTAGTTATTTATACCTAATTAATACTTCGTCACGAAAATTTACATCTGTTTTCATAAATTTTAATGAATACTTAGCGGAATAATCATAACGCGTCAAATAAATATGCGAAGTACGATTGTATAAAACTTTACAATAAGGAAATGATTAATATAATAATTAATAAGGCAGTGGTACATTTCAATTGCTCAAACAATCAACCTTTTCACCCAAATGGACGTTAATAATAGCTTACTACCATAATTACAAGCGTTAACTCATTATATAATATAAATCTGAGTCTTATTTTATTTGAGGCACAATAACTGTGAGGCAAATATCATAGGAATGTTGAAAAAGTCATTTCATTAATTGTATAGGCATTTTAAAATAATTACTATTGATCATAGATTCAAATATGAGATTAAATGTCAAATGCAAAAAATACTAAAAATATGTATTATTATAGTATAGTAACATTAATTAATTAGAGCTAAATTAAATATAAAAATGTGATATAATAAACCATAGGCCTTTATCTCGAATAAAATCTTAAAGCTATTGTATAAAAATAATATTAAAGTATAATTTCAATAAAACGTTCAATAAAGTTAATAATTTTGTGCTACATTTTTATAATTGAGATTACCAACGACAGAGTTCACTCAAAGTAAAATATAATATTTAAACATGTATAAACATTAAGTAAATTCATCTGGCAAAGCGTCAATAATGTTGAACCAATGAGTATTTCCTAATCACTATATTTTTTTCTTCAATAACATGTCAATTGACTAAATCAAATTTACAAAATATTGTAACTTTTAAAATTACAATGATAACTTAATATTGTGAATAACGTAGCTGTGATCTTATAATATACATAAACTTTACCATTAACACTTAAAATAATGAGATTATTAAATTTCAAAAGGATATTTACAGGTGATTAGAGTTGTGAACAAAATTATTAAATATTTATTAATGTGTGTATAAACTAAATATTATTATGCACTTAAATTTAGGAAAAATACTGATACATTAACACAACGTATTTTTTTATTATGTGACTTGAATTTGAACATCTAAATTTGTAATAAGTTTTTTTTTATATTTTTATCTCATTTTATCTTCAAATAGTAAATCGCTCCTGAAAATATAAGGACTTTGACGACTTAACGTGTTTAATATAATAATAAAGACAAAATAGGGTATTTATTTCATTGGGTAAGTTAGGGATAAAAATTCATACACCTGATAAAAATTAAAAAGTTACTATCAAAAAGTTGCTTAAGACTATTCTATCATTAACTGGACAGGACAACACTACTTAAATATCTATTTGTTAACGAACAATACTAAAAAGCAGCCAGAAGACATGTTATTGAACTATTTGAGTTA
The DNA here is from genome assembly GCA_014851415.1 of Cnaphalocrocis medinalis. Taxonomy (NCBI): domain Eukaryota; kingdom Metazoa; phylum Arthropoda; class Insecta; order Lepidoptera; family Crambidae; genus Cnaphalocrocis; species Cnaphalocrocis medinalis. Next base: position 4,566,176 of record CM026283.1, read on the forward strand.
GTACACTTAACGCTAAAAGTAAGATCTAGTTCACTAGACATATTGTCAGCTTTTATTCTCCTGCAGCGGACGCGCGACCCGGCGCTCGTGGCAAGCCTCACGCAAGCATATAATAATAACTACTCCGAAGTAATTGAATGCCTTCAAATTCCTACAAGTACACAATCTGTATGTTCATTAAAAAATACTTCATGTACTTTTTGCAATCCTTTCGTCTCTATAACTGATGGTAAACCTACGCAATATTATTCTTATCGCATTCATGGCAAATTAAAATTTAGTAAATGTAATTTGACTTCCCAAAAATACTGTTAGAATCTAATCTGGTCTTGATAAAACATCTTGCAATAAAAAACAAATTAAGATTTTAAATATTCCTACTAAATTAGTTATTCGGTTGTTTGAATTTTGGAATATTGCATTTTTTTCAAATGACACTGGCAATTTTTATTCTTTTTATAATTTTGACTTTAACATTTCGAATTCATCATAAAAGTCATCTTTCACAAATACCTTCATATACTTTTTAAGTTCGATACTAAATTCATCTCACAGCTCCCGTTAAGGCTAATAATTGGCCAATGTTTGAACACATCTCATTTTGACGCCATCAGCTTCATTGACTTAAAATATAAATATTATTTTATAAGTAAACGATAGCACCACTACATTAAAATAGCCGTCGACGCAACCGCAACTTGTATTGTAATACAATATAATAGACACCACTAGATTTCAGCAAAGTATTAATTTTATCAGGATGACGAAAAAAACCTCTTGAATACTTTACTTAATTACCTTTTTATCAAAGAGTTGCCTCAATAGGTGAAACTTATTCTTATACATCCGTTATTTTTTCGCAATGATTCCGACACAAAAAATGCACAATATCGATTTCATAATTGAATCGAATAGGAACTTATTAAATCGTTTTTGTTGTAATATTGCACTTATTTAAGTAATGAAGCTGATAGGTTTAAGGGCATTACACATTGGATATTTCTAACAATATTTTATTAACATCTTATAAATGTAACAGGCACAATGGATTAATTTTATTTGAACATGGAAGAGTGCCTTTTTAGTATAAAGTCACATTACGACAATGTTAATGCTAAATTAGGTATTTGGTGTGTTTTGATTTGTGGGTATGGTTCATATTATCAACGCCATAAAGGGCAATTTGACTTGACACTGGTGCTTATTTTAAAAGTATCGTAAGATTACTTTATACTAAAAAGACGGAAAATTGGAAGGTGTTAAGAATAGTGCCATTAGTAAGGACATTAGAATATCCAAATTCGTGATAGTACGAATAGTGTGAAAGCCGTGGGGACAGTAAGACGAAGTGAGATTACGTTATGAGTCTTATCTAAGAAACAATAAAGCTGATAATGCAATAGCATATACCACAGATCTTTGTTTGGTGAAAAGAGTATCTTTTGTAAATTGTAAATGTCGAATACAGTTCGTTACAAATAAAGTATCAACTTTTTAAATACATTTAGGAACAATTAACAACAAAATACACATTGATACACCAACTTACTTGTTTAAAAAATGATTTCAAGACAACACGAAACAAAAATAGGAACATGTTGAGGACAGAAGGGGAGGGAAGATAGTTACAAACATGTAGATTAACTGGTGTGCGATGAAACTACAATATCAATGACAAACGGTGGGGATTTGCTAGGACGTAAGAGCTACCAGTTAAACATTATAAAATCCGTTATATGGCGTGGACTTGAGGTCCAACTTCTTCAAAAGTTAAGCCAATGGCAAAAGGTAACCAAACTCTATATGAACCTCAATACATACAGTCAGCTTCAAAAATATCGTAGCGTTCAAACCTACCAAAACTATCTGCATTAGCTTTTGAGAAAGGACTACTGTATACACCAACAGTAACTGTACGGTTAACTGTATACAAGGTGTATTTTCATTTGTTGTTCAAAAACAAATGACAACAAATGAAAGTAGGCCCTAAGGTATTGAGCCAAAAGTAATTTATATCAAACATTAGATACCTATTTTCGATAGGTCTGAACGCTAAGATATGTTTATGTTATAATATTTTCTGCTGAGTGTACCTATATAGCGCCATCTAACGAACTTTACAAATGCGATATTCGATCGATCTCCACTCGATCTTTTACCTCGTGCATGGCAGTATCGCTTATCGACACATGGTAGCCCCCTTCAGGAACAGAGATGCGTTCTACCTTCAAAACCCTTTGCTAGTTGCGTTGCGTGCCGTAGAGCGCTCGGTAGGGGTCGCGGGCGTGGCGTCGGTGACGTCACACGGCGGCAGGAGAGGCTGATTGTCAGTGCCACTTCGCTTTTTGCGCGAAGATGTCCGCGCGCAGGTTCTGAGCGAAGCATATTCCCAGGATCTGTGTGTTTATGGTGATATAAGTTTCGTGTAAACAAGTTTCTTCATTATGACTGGGATCGGATATTCGAGCGCTTATTTACCCGCACTGTAAGGGTGCGTTTCTACAGAAGCGGAGTTGCGTGTAGTTGAGCGGAGACTTATAAAAAATTACCAATCACATTGCTCATCAGAGATAAAATGTGTATTTTGAGCAATGTGATTGGTAAATTTTTACAAGTTTCCGCTCAACTCCACGCAGCTCCGCTTCTGTGGAAACGCACCCTAAAATGTTTGACACTTTTTTAGTAAAAAAGAAAGAGAGAATAGAATTCCGCATGAGAAATTCGAAATAGCATATCCATGATGATCTTATAGTAACCCAAGGGACCATTCAGTATTACGTAAGGCCGATTTTTTGGGAAATTGAACCCCCCTCCCCCCCCTTGTCAGCAAAAACGGTCAAAAAAAATTACTTTTTCCTCCTGAATTTATCAAAAGTAAGCAGAGACATGACCCCCCCTCCCCCACCGATGCTTACGTATAATTGAATGGTCCCCAACTTATGCTTGTCTGAATGTAATATGACTCTTTGAAGCAGCAACAAATTATGAAATAAGTATTTACAAAACGATCTTTGTAAGTAAATAAACGGATTATTGCCTGATTCGGCCAATCTTTTAACCCTAACTGCTGCACTCAGAGACTTCATCCAACCTTAATACTCACTATCTTAATTATGGATCTATTAAAATAAAGGTACAACATTTTTGACAAAGTAAGTAGTAACAATATTTTTACGTAAGTGACAATTAAGGTTAAATTAACGTCTGAGTGCGGCGGTAAGTGACGCTATGTGTACAGTGTAAGTGCAGCTACAAAATAAAACTTACTTGTGCGAAAGCGGTACAAACTGCGGATGTAGCTACAATCAACAGGTTGTGGTCAAACCACTCCTCAGCGGCCTCTAAGCAGCCTTTGTCATATATTATCTTAGCTATGTCAAAACTCTAAAACAAAAAGAAAATAAAATGTGACCAAAATGGCAACTACTCGGTACCAAAAATGGGGGTAATAGGAACTTTTTCGTGGGTAAAGTTGATGCAGTGGAGTCCAAAGTTGTAAAAGCCATCATGCGGTCTGTTTAATCTCCATTATAATCCTAGTGTCTATTTGCCACTTGATTTTGACTTAAACCAGCAGCTAGACATTTATAATCTCAAGGTTTGACGTTCAAGTAAATACGAGTAATGGTCCGGCGGACGTTACATAACAGTCCGGAAATATCTTTGATTGATAGCTACAGGGTATTCTGTGATGATAAACCAAATAAATAGAAATTAACTATCCATGCATGCTATAACAATGACAAAAGTAAAAACAAAACTACCTATTAAAATCCTTAAGAAAAAGTTCCTATACTAATGTGCTTAAAATACATAAAAAGATGAAAAGAAGTCTCTGAACAAAATTACCAACTTCAAAATCAATTGAAAAAATTTACGATTTGAGCAATCTGATTTGTGTCTGTCTGTACTATCTACATGAGTAACATTCCGATTTATTTGACACTTCTTTTCATTTCACTACAATACAATAAACAATTGAACAAGGTAAATACAATTTGTCTCTTAACGCTAAAATATAACCTATTTTTGTACTGAAATAGGTGTATAATAGAATAACAAAATACTAACTACGCATTAGGTTTTCCCGCAACGAAACAAATTGATCATGATAATAACACTTACTATTTAATCTATCAAACAAATTCACAACAATAGGAAAAAAAATACAGTGGGTTTGTAGATAAAATTGATCGGGTCGGACACAAATCACTAGACAGTGTTACTATTAATAAAGAGGTCGAGTCTCAGTAGAAATTACCTCTTTATTTAAAAACTAGGGCCAGTTTTAATTTCTTTTCGGGACGTAGTTCTGCTATTTTCATAGTAGGTAGTTAGAGTTTTTTCCAATAGATGGCGCTGGATGTATATTACATCGCGCTAGTGTTTCGTCTTTTCAGGTTGCATTTATAAGCCTTGCGGTTTTCTAAAGAAGTTATCTCTTTATAAATAGTACAGATATTTTTTCTCGCAGTACTTATATACTGCGGTATTTAAATTGGGCTCACGGGCCTAAGCCAAGTGAGTCACAGTTGGTTGTGGTAACGGGCTTGTTAGATACGCATCGTTCTGTAGGAATTTCCCACAATCCGGCTTGTGTTGAGGATGCGGCTTTTTATTATTATTATTAAAAACCAATAAATTTCGTTGCTAAGCAACCCTAAAAATGGCGTGTCATCTACATCTACAACACTACAAACATGTGGAGTTGTATGTTTGGACCTTCAACGCTAGAGGGCCCAGCAAGGCAGCGGCGACGGGGACGAAGTGCCGCTGCAACCAGTCCTCGCCCGCCGCCAGGCAGCCCCGTTCGTGGATCACGCGCTCACTTATTTGCTACATCATACACACAGCTTCAGCACAAAATAATGTACTCCTAACTAATATTTATATGTGTTATGTCATCATCATCAGCCTGTCTCAAGTCCACTGCTGGACATAGGTCTCCCCAATGTTCGCCATTTCACCCTGTCTTCGGCCAGACGCATCCAGCCTACAGGGTGTATCTGTGAACATTACATCCTTTAACCACGTCTTCTACTACATTTGAACAACATTTGTTTTAAGACATCTGAAAATTCGAAATTTTTTGTATACGAATTTTCAAAAGTCATAGAACAAATGTTCAGAATTGTTTGTAGAACACATGGTTAAAGGGATGTAAATGTTCGCAGATACATCCTGTATACCAACGGCTTTTCGCAGATCGTGGCAATGTGCATGGCACATTTTGAGGAAACAACACAGCTGTTGGGACGTAGAGGTCCTCAAATGGAAGCCACGCATAAAAAGTTACAGCCGTGGCAGACCCAGACAAAAATTGACCGTAGATCTGTTGAATATCGCGGAAATCCCGTGGAGAAACTTTGAGAGAAGGCTGACTTAGTTCTATTTAGCAGGTATGTGTACTGAGAATCGGGTCCATAATTTAATTCCAATTTCGAATACTCACATAAGTTGGTTTCCTAACATCGTAACCACACTGTTTATTCCTGATGATGTCCTGCGGCTTGCTCCGACAACAGCTGAAGGGCACGCCGCAAGCCTCGCGCGAGCCCACGGCGCCGCTCGAACAGTTGAAGTACGCGTTCCGGTCCCAGTCGCGGGGGCCTTCCACGCCGCAGCATTGCAGCTGGAGGTAGAAAATAAAACAGAATAAGTAAATACATTATCTTAGAGGATAAGAACTCGCCTACCATGCGGTGGTTCATTCATCTCATTGTAGGTCATTCCCGGTAGCTTTCCAAGTCATCGGTTCGTAGCTCATGGCACGTTAGAACACGATTCAGTATTTGATAAGACTCATCATCATCATCAGCTTTTCTGCTAGACATAGCCACTGCTAGACATAGCCTCCCGCAAATGTTTGCCATTTCGCCCTGTCTTGGGTTAGATGCATCCATCCAGTCTACGTATACCAACGGCTTTTCGCAGATCATTTGGTAATACTGTTTCTAATGACCTTGCCTCACATACACTGACCTGGGATGTATCTTAAGCACTTGTGTTATGGGCAACAAATCAACTTTGGATCCAGATTTTGGACTTCAGATATTAAACAAACACAAATGTTCATCACACGTATGTTGGTTAAGAGGTCTAAAGGGTGTGTCCTGTCTCGTACGCCATAGTTAACGACCTATAGATCTGGTATACGCCCGTTCGCTTATACCAGATGTGCTAGCGAGCCAGTCATCATCTAATCATACGCATTTATTTATATACAAAATGACGTACAGTCTAGCACCTACACATTTGAGTGGGTAAGTCCACCGAATGTGATGTTATCATTTACATTGAGGTATGCAGACAAACAAGCCAAGAATAGGTGCGAATTAAATTAAATGGCTTCCGACGATAAGGGCATTTCAATGCCATGTATAATTTTGTAGATGTGAAGAACTAAGTTACACAGAAGGAAATAGTTTTTTTATCGTTTTTAACGACTTATGAATAGGTAATATGAATAAATCAAGATTTTAATTATATAGGTACTTTGAAGATATAACTCACCCAATCTTCTTGTATCCAGTCAATCAAATTCTGCTGATCAGGATCTTCTCTATAGTGTGTGATAAACGTTTGGAAACCACTTGTAGCTTGTTGCTTAATCTGATGAAGAAAATCACCACTATCATCAACACATTTCATTCACCAATACATAACTATGAATGTTTATTAAATAAATTCAAATAAAAGATTCTTAAGATATGTGAGACTTACCCATTCTTTGAACACGAAGAATAGAATTCCTGTGGTCATCTCAGCAAGCAACAATAGAGCTAGGAACACTGCATACTGTAATCAAAGAACAGTGATTTTATTACGATTGTTGATATGATATTCAAATAGCGGTATTCCTAGACTATAGTTAACTCAATACATAAGAGCGTGCACTTTCGTAAGTTCAATTCCAGTATTTAAAATGCTACTTTAGAGGATCGACAAAGAAGGAACTGTTTTTTTTTTAACAATAAATTGTACTTGACATTGTAGCGGGTTAAAAAATGCTTTAAAATTTAGATTTAGAAGATATACTTCCTACAAGTACCTATGTATAAGATAGCGAAAATTGTACATTATTCAGAACAAAATAGGAATCAATAAATTTATTTGAGCAAGTTTTAGAGAGATTTAATACTTTATTGGAAGACCATCCATCAGCAACACTGATCAGCACTCTGGACGCCTGTTTATCACGAAGGACCATATTTATCGACCCTATATACTTACTAAGGGTTAGTTGTAACCAGGGCTGGAAACCGGTTTTTAATTAACCAGGTTAATATCGATCTCAAACAGGTTTTTTCGTAAGTGTTCGTTCGGAGCGGAACCGATTCGCGAGCAATATTGCTTCTGGGATAAACCTGGTTAATTCCACGAGGCGCGTGAATAGTGCAGCGATATATTTTGTCTCTTTTTAGGACGCGATGCGATTGGACGCGATGCTTGCAGCCACAAGCATAAACATCGTCTTCTCTTTCCCTTTCAATCGTTGCTTTTCATTTAAGGGCGGAGCGAGCGAAATCATTTTGGTTTTGACAAGGTTTTGGGAGCGGAATCAAAACCTAAACGGTCTAAGAGCTTAACCAGAAATAATACCGGTTTCAACGAGTGGAATCGAAGTCAAACTCTTTTCAAAATGTATGAAGCTGCGCGAAACCTGGTTGCGAATTTTAACCAGGTATTCCAGCCTTGGTTGTAACAGGAATATAAAATACAAGTAATTATAGGAAAATAGGTCTGATGAATTTGTACCAACATAGTAACATCAAAGATAGTATCTAAAAAGAGAACAATGAAACCTTGCAAAAACAGAGGATTAAACTGTTCATACAATTGAATACTCATACTCACACAGGCCAATAAGCATGTGTTCTCACGCAACGCGCCCACGCAGCCGGTGAAGCCAATTATGAATGTTATAGTCCCTGAAACAAAGCAATGAATGATCAATGTCATTGCTAATTGAATGATTCTTAGTTAGATCTGTGAAAGGAAATGTAGCTAGATGTTTATATCTATACTAATTATAAAGAGTTTAATCTCATAGTTACCTATAAGTGTTGACATGCACCACTAATACGTAAACCGAAAACACGAAACACTTAGGATTTATCTATTCTATTTTCTTTATTAGGATACTTGGTCCTAAGGTTTATCGACTTTCAGCGCCATCTATTGGTACTGGTCTAAGTTAAACGAAACGAGTTGAGGGCGGACCATTAGTTATTTTACAAAGAGACTGATAACTTTTATAGACAGCTACAAGGCTTGTGTACCCCAAAAGTCGAAACACTTGCGCAATGTAAAACTATATCCCGAAAAGAAGTGAGAAGTCTAGCTGACCATGATATCGAAAAGATACAGTAGCAAAGCTATAAATTAAAACAATTGTGAAAAAAATTACAGTCTAGTCTCTAATGAAAGAGGTCAAATTCTTAAGCACATCATTTTAAAGAACTCATACATATTCAGTAATTGCAAATTGCGACCTTTGTGTAATCAAAACAAAGCTAATTGAATTTGTTTCGATAAAATGTAACAATCAGTGCATGAAGTAATTTGATAATGACACCCATTTGATTTAAAGTTTTAATCCAAATAAATTAAACAAGTTTTAAAAAACATGTGTAAGTAATTGAAATGCGCTCAAACCACTGCGCTAAACAAACCATCAAAATGAGTTAAATAATAAATATCTTGATAAGATGTTTGATCTGTTAAGTAATGTCTTTCACTGATATATTTCCTGAACCCTAGTGACTTATAACGAAGTCACCCTGTAACAAGTGAGAATATACCTGTTGCATCCAAACAAAGGTGACACACAGCACTTATGAAAGGGGGAGAAACACCGATTTGGTCATAATGTCCAGGATGTTTTAGACTCTTTGGGCTTCTTTAAAGCAAGAGTGAATAGGCTTTTTATGGGCAAGTATGGCCCACCTTAGACATCATCTCCACTTAACATGTGGAATAATTGAGGTAAAATATATTGTATTAACTTACGTACACCAATAATTTGAGTTCACACTTACCAACACATATTAGTATGAAAGCAGGATCCAACGCAATGTTTGTCAGTCGAGAAAGGTTGTTGAAAGTGTCTTTTTCTGTCCAAGCCCATACTCCGACAGCTAGTACAATTAATCCAAGGAACTGCAAATAAAATTGAATGATTAAGTTAAAGATCCTCATAAAAAAGACATTTCGGTGTGGAAGTGTGGATAGTGTCAGTTTCAAATGGCAAAAACTGTAATGACATGCAAACAGAGCAATATATAAAATGCATAAAGATTGCCCGAGAGTCATCCTTTTATCAATGGGTGAAATGTTGATCTCCATTTCTATGACTCTCAAAATTATATAGAAAGTTAAAAAAAATAGAATTTTGAAAATATAATTTTGTTCCAAGAAGGACAGAACAAAAACAGCAGTTACTTGTATGGACAAATTAAACTATTTGTTTTTAAAAAACAATTCATTGGAATATTGTTGCTTTTTAAGTTAGCAGCCAGTTAATGGTTTCCATTATTTATAACCTATTTCAATTTTAGCTGTTCTTTTTATGCACAGACAAGCATTTGACCTTGATCACACCTGATTCTCTCAATATTTGCAACCTGAAAAGCTATCTACAGTTTTCAGTGTTTATAAGAATGGGGGAATTACTTGAGTCATAGGTATTTCAGTAGGAATCAAACAGGTTTTTTATGTGTCTTTTTTGTAATCAGAAAGTGAACAGACAGATTTCCAACAACATTATTACTAATTTGCATCAGTGTTAGTCACTGTTTGCGGAATATTGCACTCAAACCTGTTTTATAAGATTTTGTCTGTGATTAACATAGGTTTTTAAGTCAGGTAAGTAAGTCATGTCTACCTACCAAAAGGATCCTCTTTTTCATCAGAACACAAACACAAAATATGTAAACATTAGGTCGGAATTAAATTTAATTTAAGTAAATAAGGAAAACTCCGATTTAGAAGTCCAAGATTTAGGGATTTGTTTTACAGTTACAACCAGAAACAGAATGGCAACCTTGAATCGTTGAAGTTAATTCTAAGATAAAAACAAATGGCTACACGAATTACCAGTAAGTTATTTAACTTTCAGGCAAAGAGGTATCTTTATGGCTTAAATTTCGAACACTATTCCTACTCACCCAGAACAAAACATTCACACCAAAAATCACATATTTCAAACAACAGCTGACTTCGCTTGTGTCACGTCGATATTTTCTCATGCTAGGCATTTTGATAACTATCACTTCGTCATGGAAAGATTTAATTAAAATTTACACACTACATTTGGTAAGGATTTCTTGAGGATGATAAATTAGAAACAATAAACAAGTAGGCCAAATAAAACGAGTGAACGACCGACGAAGGCGAAGAAAAGAAAATAGTGCATAGAATGCTACTAAACTTAATACACACGCCCTCCGATTAAGAGCATGTAAGAGTGAGACAAATAGATACTAAGCTCATTGGACAAAAAGAGATAAAAGGATTTTGACGTTTTGAACATACAGCAACTCGATTTAGTAGTATTACCAGCACCGTGCATCAATTATATTACGTTCGGAAATCAATAAATAACGGTGACGGAAACTTTGGCTTAATAATGAAATAAAAATGTAATTAATTTTTAAAACTTATGACTTTGTACATGTTGTTAGTTTTGTATCAGTAAACATACTTTAAAAATTAAAAACATTGGAATTAGGTACATAGTTTGGCTTTTTAATTTGTATTTTTTGTAGAATGCATGACTTAAAAAAATGTTAACCCGCGAAAAGTTTGAAAATATTGGAAAAGAAAGTTATGAACTATATTATGTAGGTACCTACTTACTCTTATGTTGGTACATAATTTTAAATAGTACTTAGGTACCTAATAAAAGTTGAAAAAGAAGTAATATAGGTACATACCTACGAAAACTAAATTAAGTAAGTTAGAACTTGTCTAGGAATAATTAATAGCTACATTATTACCTACATGTACGCATTCTTGAAGAACGTGAGGTTGATTTGTTGATTTACCGTCCCAGCGCTATCTACAATTTGCTACCCTACCAACCTTGCCGACCCCTTAATTAAGTCGCCCTTGGCTATAGCCGATTCAACCTTACGTCAAACCAGGCCTCAATGAGGGGGGTCCGGACCCCCTGGACCCCCCCTTATATACGTCCATGATTATTACTTAGACTATAAGTAAGTACCTACGTACATTTCTTACGATATTCGGCTACGGTGGTCAATCTTATAGGTCAGCCACGTACGCAGGATACCTATATCAGTGTGCTTAAGTGTGTGTGCAAACGCATTATATGCACACCTTAATTCAATCGGACACCAGTGTGACACGACCGAAGAGAGTCGGGCGCAGGGACCAAACGGCTTAACGTGCTTACCGAGGCACGGGGGTACGAGACCGCCACATTTCAGACATTACGAATCTCTGGACAGAATAAGAATAATTTTATTGAAGAATTTCTGTACAGAAAAACTTATTTATGTACAAAATATTTTTCCCTGCCCCAGAGATCGAACCCCAAGCGTAGCTGTCGCGTTGAAGTGCCACCCATTACCTACCCACTGCGCCACCGAAGCAGTCATTATCATCAATATTTGTATTCCTACTAAGTACCTACCTGCCTATTTATTGTAAAAGTTGACATCCTAATTGCTGATGCATGCAGAAAACGTAGAAAAATAGGATGAGAGGGATAGAACTTTTGTAGGTACGCTTATGATCTATGATGCTCCAGGACATACCTAAATAGTAAGTATGTTATTATAAAAATGAAGCAACTATATCTTCTGAACTTGCAACCCTTAAATAAGCTAACTAGATCATCAATACACAATAATAGAATCATTATCTCAACTTTAAGTATATCTAGGTATCCACGTCCATAGTTTAAAAAAGTAGCCGAAATGTGCAGGTTTCCGCGCAATGTTTCCTCGTTCCTACGAGATGCAGTATGACATGGAAACAAAACAATGTCAAAAATAATAAAAGCACAGTTGCATACATTGAAAATTTTATTAAATCCAATCGGAAACCTGAGTTATGCACGGGTGATCTTCAATATAGATTAGAGGTTTTAATTAAAATTGCTCGCGCGTTTTTGATTGGCTTAGAAATCATTTCAGCGGTGCTGACGATGATCGCGATTCTCTCGTCCTTTCACGTGATCCTACTTACGTCTGTAAAATGAGACAAATATGGCTAGCATTTTGTCTTATAAACTCACTGGTAAGTGGTGATAACATAGGTACTTAAGTCACATTATCCTAATACAATGCATCAGTCTTTAAACCATTTTTTTATTCATTCACGAACAGATGGTCGACTAAAGTACCTTATGAACCTAGACCTAAGCCTAATAAATGTTCCAGCCGATGTTACTTATGGGATATATTTTAAAACATCAACAACCTTGTAGGACTAGGCGGCTTACTTAATTACCAACAAAAATCCCTAGCTAGCCTTGTTAGTAAGTAAATAGGTACCTATGGGAATGCGATTTTTGTCAGATTTCGATACCCTACATAGCATACATTTGAAGGAGGGCAAATAGTTGTAGCATTTGAGCACAAAACTCAGTATCAGAAGTTATACTTTAATAAAGTCCCGGTATATAAGTAATTCTACCATCAGTGAACTGAAACCTGCTGATCATGATGATGATAGGGGGATACTTAACATTAATTATTTGATACAGGTGCTTGGACAAAAAGTGAACAATTCATGTGGTGAGTTTTTGTTAGTTAAAATAGGTATTTATTATGTACATCTATGAAGCACATAAATTATAATGACAACATAGCAAATGGGATTTTTACTTACCTAAAAAGATTTCAACAGAATGTGGCATCGCGGGCACGAACAAGAACCGGCGTATCGTGGGCGGCACCACGGTCCAGCCGCACGAATACCCGTGGCTAGTGTCGCTGATGCTGGGCCCCAAGCTGCACTGCGGTGGGGCCATCATATCTGACATGCATATACTCACTGCTGGACATTGCATTACATTTGGGTGCGTTTGTATAAGTAGTAATAATTTTATTTTAAACAAACTGTAAGTTTTAATTACCAACTCAGTCTGAGATGGTAGGCAGAACCTTGGTCCATCCTCACAAGTATAACTGATATAATAATATACCGTTATAGCTAGGCCCTGGCAGCTGCTGCTCATCATCCACATGCCCACCATTGTTAACCAATCCGTCACATTTGTGGGTGCTTTTAATGTAGATACCTAAATAGGGAAGAATACTTGTTGTTTTTTTACATTATAGCGGACAGACGAGCACGGCTCACCTGATGGTATGTTATCACCGCCGCCCATGGACAGCTGCAATACCTGAGGCATCACAAATGCGTTGCCGGCTCTTAAGGAAGGAATAAGACTTGTCCAGGATAATCTGCCTTTTAGTACTTTTATGGCGGCTCTAGCCCATGTAGCGCCAAGGTTTCGTTCAAGCTCCGCTTCGGGCGAGCATGTCATAAGTCGTCGGTCAGCGCATCTTGGTACAAGGTGCCCATGAGCACGGCACTTCCTGCTCTATAGACGTCCCTGTTTACGTACGTATGCTAAGCAATCAATGTAGCCTCTGGACGCTAGCAATTAGAGTTACTGGATTCCAAACGAATCATGGACCCTGAGGAAAGCTGTTAGAGATAGATGCAGGTTTAAGCACATCTCATATAGATATCTATTCACAGAGTGCACTACCACGACCTGGCAGTTTACGTGGGCATGCATGACCGACTGGACAACACGTTCAGCACGCTGCGAGTCGTCAACGGGGTGAAGCATCCGTCCTTCACCTCCAACGCCGTGCGGGATATCAACGACATTGCGGTCCTCACACTCAATAAGAAACTCAAGTTCTCGGAAAAGGTTCGGCCAATATGCTTGCCTGATGAAGGTGAGAGTAACTTAAAGACAAATTATTATTTTGAACGTGGGAGAGCCGCGCTTCGGCATGAATGGGCTGGCTTAACTGGAGTGATACCACGGCCTTTTACAGAAGACCGGCACGAATCAGCGCCTGCGCTGTGTTTCGTCGAGTTTTATCAATCTGGTCGCGACGAGTGTAAATTCGATGTTGCTGGCGTGATACGTAGTGATGATCCTATTAAAGACATCAACGCAGTAGTGGGTACCCCCCATCACATACACACTTCCAAATTATTATTAAAAAAATATGATTCCAACTCAACATATTTTTTTCTGATTTAATACATAAGATCTACCTATAGAAGACAGCCACCACCCACAGCACCGACCTTTTCGGTTACTCCGATCTGTAATTTTTACTCTATCGATTTTCAAATCGATTCAGATTTGGTTCGCTAAATCTGTGGATAAAAGAAGTTTGACAAATTGGATATTTGTTGGTGGTCTTGTACCCCAAGCTACCAACTTTCAGACTTCCCGACCCGGGGATCTAACCCGAAACCTAGAGCGCGAGTGCTTCCGGGTGCCCTATAGGTAATAGGAGGCTTAAATAGTATAAAGAATACGGATGAATGTACAAAATTGTGGATGTTTTAAGTTTTTAATCGTAGGCAACACGTGCAATATTTTATTGACAAAACGCAATTGGACACATACTTTTTACAAGTTTTATTTAAATTTTAAATGAAGAAAATATGTTTCACCGATTAACATCAATGAAGAAAATTTATAATTTTATTGAATGTGTAATCGATTTTCCTCACACATTATACTTTTAATTGATCTAAGGAAATATTTAGCGTGGTTTATGTCATATTACCTAGTTATAGTTTAACTAATATATATTTAGAAACCGACAAAATTATTCTTGGGTATAGCAGCATTACAAATATGAATAAAGACACACGTACAAATAGTGATCCTAGAGTCTTAAATTAATTAAGATTGATTAAAATGCGATTAACATCGAAATGTGACTGCAAGGTGCGCAAGGGCTACCTATAGGACTAGAGACGGGTAGGACGATGATGAGTACAAAATATAGCTATACCTATAATATTTCGTAGGTAGGGTTGAATGTTTCATAAAAATCGCCCTTATTTATTAAGATTGGAACAAGGTCTAGTGATCGAAATATTTTTACACTCTTTATATTTTTGCCACAGACATGAATTTCAATAACCTACCTCTGACAGTCGCCGGATGGGGCAAAACAAGGCAAGGGGCGCTCACCTCGTCACGCTACCTGTTAGAGACCAAGGTTCAGATTGTGGAGACGGAGAAGTGTCGGAAAGTCAGCAATATACCGGGATAACCTGGTTCCTGATACCATGATGTGCGCTTACAGTCTAGGGAAAGACGCTTGCCAGGTAAGGAAACGCCCCGGACTAACATTCACGATATTTCGTCTGTTATTGACAAAATTGAGTTACAAGTCCCCATCGCACGAGCCTATACCTTCCTAAAAGGCCGGCAACTCATCCACACTCTTACTGGTGTAGCTGATCCATGGGCGGGTGTTCATTTACCAACAGTTGACCCGCTTGCCTCCCTACATGATAAAAAAAAGTTATGCGGAATTTGATTTAATTTTATGGATACTTTTACTCTTGGGTCATTCATTAGAGATGTCATTACCGTTAGCAGTCCTCAAATCCATATTCCTCCGTACAAAAATATAAAAAAAAATCGACATTGAATCCAATTGACAAATATACCAATTAAGTACTTATATGCTGCCACGAAAGTAGATCTCGAAGATTAAGTTAACCCTTTTTTTTCAGGGTGACAGTGGCGGACCACTTTTTTCTACAAATATAAAAACTCATGACAAGAAGTGGTACCAAGTGGGTAAGACAGACAAATTTTACATTTAAAAATGCTTCATAAAGCATTGCCAATTTTCTTAAGTTGGCTCCACCGCACTTGCAGTTGTTAGTACATGCACAAAATACACATTGACACAGAAGGCTGACTGCCCACTAAGAGCTAAAAATATTGTCATGCACTCACGCACGCGCACTAACGGGCAGAAACGCCTTTTCGACCACATTAATCCTAACTTATGACATAAGATTGTCAAACTGTCGAGGTCTATGGTAGAGGCCGCGCGCTTATGTAGGTACTCATACCGGGCAACAACCCTAGCATATGTCAACGAACTCTTCTAAATTCAAAATCAGATCAAAGTCTAACTTCTGTGTGTAATTATTTTGTGGTACATGTGTGAAAAATATTCCCTAGCGTTATGTTATGTGTTAATTGTAGATGAGATAAACCTCAAATATTCATGACACTCCATCTCCGGGTCTCGGGTTCGATCCCGGACCCCAAGCGCGTGATTGACCAACATTTGTGTTTGAGTTTTTCTGTTATGAAATTCCCCCCACATTCAAAGTCATATTTTATTAATATATGTACATAAGTTATGTACCTACACTGTAAGGTATTTATTATATGGACCAACGAAATGTTTGTAAAATGTCTCTTGTTGTCTGAAATCATCGAATTAATAAATAACTAGTACTATTTTATGTGTTTCACAGGTATTGTTTCATGGGGTATTGATTGTGCCATGCCAGATTATCCAGGTAAGCTATTTTCGTATTTGATAAATCTTATTATGACACGTATTATATTCGTAGATAATAGATGTAGATACCAAAAACGCTATGCCATGTATAAACGATAAACTTATTTAGTATGTAAGTAGGTAGGTATAGTAAATAAAAATTATACAAAAGTTAAGTTTGATTGCGAGGAAAATTCAATACAAACTTTAATTTTACATTACACATTTTTTATTCGCAAATATATGCTTATCATTATAATCTATGTAGATATTGAATGTTACACACTTTTTTACCTATTATATGGTTTTTATGCGTATAGTGAACAAATTCTTTAATAAAATTCTAATGGCTATAAAGTAAATATTTTAATATTTATAGGGGTAGGTATATTATATACCTACAATTTCCATCTTATTCCAGTAATGTTTTTTTCCAACAGGCGTATACACGATAGTAGCAAAATATATAACCTGGATAAAACAGCAATCTCAAGACGGAGTATATTGTGTGTAAATAAACGAACTATTTTTAGAATAATTTATTATTGTGGTAAGAAAACGACTATTCAAGAAAATATAATATTTGTAAAAAAAGAAATATTTGGTTTTTATAAACACATACAAGTTCATACACGTAGTTGTTTGTATATCTACGGTATTTCCTATTACTCTATCGAGTCGTATTAAGCATAATCAAACATTGCACTGATAACAAACAATAACTATAAAAGCATAAAACCAATTTAAATAAACAATTCAATAAAGAAGTACTTACATTAACTACAGATTTAAGGTGAGTATTTAAGCGTTTTGAGTTACTTACTTACTTGAATGTTTGAAGTTTTGAATCAAATAACAGGTCATATTATTTTTTATTAAGTGAAGTAAACATTCATGTGAATGAATTTTCATATTATACGATAAGAAACCATTTCCACGCGAATTGGCGCGAATCGAATTTACTTTTTTAGTTTTTTATTTAACTGTGACATCTTTTGTTTTTTTTTCTATGATTTTTTTCAATTACCTAATCAAGTTTTTAACGGATACCTATGACCGAGTAATTGGTCAGTCAGTTTACGATCAGATAAGTTTATTGGTGCATCCGTTCAGTGATAGGCAGTCTTCCCCTGCAGGTCTAATCCCCAAAATGAATTTCGCGTCGACCCGCGTGCTAAGCTACAAGGACATTATCGCGTGGATAATTTCTTCGTTTCCATACGTACGGTAGTGAGAGTGTTAGGCCGGAGGAAACAGTGCGGCAGTGTCCGCCGCGTGCGTGACAAACAACTAATAGGCCTGAGCGAACAGTGCCATGCTGATCAGGCTGATGCTCCTTGCCGTGCTGGCTCAGGTTTGTAGACCTCCGATTGAGTTGGAACGAGTGGAAAACACGAGCTGAATGGAATTATTACGTATCGTTTTAGGTGCCGCCACCGACGCTAGGGCAGTTTCAATGTCGTAAGTGAAACATTTGATTTTTATTATATTTGTGTCGATTTCAAAATCCTAGGTGTGTGTTATTACTATGTTAGTTCTAGCCAATTTTGATAGATCACTTTTGTAAATAATGTAGTAAATTCGCTTGATATTTTCTTGTTTATAGAGATGTATACGGTATACATTTATTTACGTGTACGTGTTTTAACGTGTAAACGTGTTTCTTGATATTTGTATTTTACGGAGCAATATAATATTTTGGAGGGTAAAATATGATACAGAATTTTAATTAACTAGCAGATACTGCATTAGGTACGGCTAGCCACAAATACCTATATATCTAAAAGGCAGAAATCAGTGGTAATACGAGTAATAAAATATAATAATCAGGATTTAGTTCAAAAGTACTAAAAAAGAAGAAAGTAGTAAAGTTTACTTACAGTAAAAGTCTTCCAAAATTAGCTAAATTTTCGTAACTTAATTAAACATCATGTTATGGTGATTACTATAGGTAACATGGGAGTGTAACAAATGCCATTCGAGTTGGATTGGCCCATTAAAACATGTTTTATGTATGATTTTATGAGTTTTGCTCTCTTGCTTTGTTGTGGGAAGTTAATTTCGTAACTGAATTTCATGCAACTTTACAATTATTGTACTTATTAGAATCGCTTATAGATTTATACCCACAACAATATCATTTTAAAAAAGACGCAATTTGGTAACATATTAAAGGCTTTAATAGAAAAGCATTCTTCTTTGTAAAAAATGTTTTGAACTCCTTATTTCCGTACAAATATCTCTAAGGCAAGAGTGAACAAGCATCTTCTAGGCAAACCTTTATTATCCTAGCTCCCCATTGTCGGGATTTCGATAAAAAAAACTCCCAGTTATACAACCCAAATTAATAAATAATTTCAATAGAAATCTATCATAAGTACAAAGTGACCACCTAGAAAATATCCTAGATAGGTACTTAAATTAAAGAAA
Organism: Cnaphalocrocis medinalis; assembly: GCA_014851415.1. NCBI lineage: Eukaryota > Metazoa > Arthropoda > Insecta > Lepidoptera > Crambidae > Cnaphalocrocis > Cnaphalocrocis medinalis. Next base: position 4,585,156 of record CM026283.1, read on the forward strand.
TCCAAGACTCGCCTCGTATCTCGGAGACGACGAATAGGTAGTTCGGTTTCACTAGTGAAAACTCATCTACACTACTCCTTGTCACCATGTTGTCAGGCCGATTAAATACCTAGACGTTTGTACATTTAAATGACTAAAGGTGTTACCAGACGAATTCATCGATTTTCAATCGAGAGAGAGACATGCAAATAGATGCATAGCCTTTTCCTGGTCTTAGGTAAAATAATGACATTTGCCAAGATTGTTATAACTTACTTCTTTAAACAGTCAGCCACACGTTGAGATCGTATATTTGTATTGACACCAAGAGAAGAGAGAGAAGTTGTAGAAACTTGACAGATTTGGACAACCGTCATCGTCGTAAAACAGCTTTTAAGTAGGTACACAGGGGGAGGGACTTTAAAAGGACTATATTCATTAGTCAACGTCCTCCTTTATCTAATTTATTGTACATTGATTATGTTTCACATACAGTGCTATTTTCAATTTACTTACCATCTATAGTTTTGAACAAATTTTAAGAAATACTATTACCTATTATATTGAACGAAATGTCTGGTACTGCAAACCTCTTCTCACGCGTGTTATTAAACCAAATAGTAAGATAAAATATTCCTGCGCAAACGTTTACCGTATTTTGTCGGGAAAAACTTCTATGAAGAGTAACCATTTTATTGCTTGGTTGATAAATTTGCTACCCTCAGAATGCGGCAAGCCTTCAGACACAGTGGTATCGATGAGAATTGTGGGTGGTCGGCGCGCGACGCCTCACTCCTACCCGTGGACCGTGGCCATTCTTAAGAACAACCGTATGCACTGCGGGGGCGCCATGATCACCAACAAACATGTACTCAGCGCGGGACATTGCTTCAAGTGGTATGCCTTCTTCTACTAGTAGATCTTTAGATGATGCGGTATGTATCGTGAGACTATGGCCATGTAAAGAACAAACGCATGCACTGGTAACGTCAGGATCACCAACAATAGTGTGCTAAGCGCCGGACATAAGTGGTAATGTCTTCTTCTACTAGTAGATCTTTAGATGAAGCGGTACGTGTTGTGAATGGTCGCCATACAATGCCTTAGAGTTAATTAGACCGGGACCATCCTCAAGAACAACAGCATGTACTACGGTGGCGCCATGATCACTAACAAACATGTGCTGAGCGCTGGACATTGCTATAAGTGGTATGTCCTCTTCTACTAGTAATTGTATGCCTTATATTAAATTTAATGCCTCCAGAGCGTAGAGGGTAGTCAGCTTGGTGTCCCGGGTTCGATCCCAAGGTCAAGTCAAAAAAATGACTTTGACTTGACCTTGGGATCGATCTTTTCTGCTCAGAAATTGTCAGTGTCAGCCCGAAGTCCGGAAGTTGGTACTAGGTACTAGTACCTCGGAAAGCACGTAAAGATGTTTATCCTGCGGCTTATCTCTCTTCGGTCGTGTCATACTGGGGTCCCATCGAATTAAGAGTGTAGGGGAATAGAGGGTGCACTTGTGTTTGCGCAAACACTTGAGCACTATAAAATATCCTGCGTGGCTGATCGCTTAGATTGGTCGCCGAAGCCAAATATCAGTTGGAGATTTGAAATTTTGCTTAGCCTATAGATGGCGCTGGGTGTCAGTTAAATCGTGCTAGTGTATCGTGTTTTCGGGTTCCCTATAAGCCTTGTCGTTTACTGCAGATTTAACATCTTTATAAATAGTAGGGATAGGGATTTGTTATCTGTTTTGTCTATTCCATACCTCATTTGCAGGGACAATTTTAAATCAATGGAAGTTCTCATCGGGGTTGACCGTCCTCGACGACCTCCGAAACGTGGCCCAGAGGAACAGCTCGCAAGTGGTCATCCACGAGAGCGTCACCTCCACCACCGTGCGGGATGAGAACGACATCGCCATTGCCACTATCACGAACCATGTGGAGTTTGGAAAAATATATTGTGCCTATCTGTCTTCCACCTCCAGGCAAGTTAAGTTAAAAACTTTACGGTTATTTTCAGAGGTAGGGGTAATAGAGTAGATAGACGTAATATGTACTTGCATTGAAAAGTTAAAATATTAATATAGATCTTTAGATGAAGCGGTACGTGTTGTGAATGGTCGCCATACAATGCCTTAGAGTTAATTAGACCGGGACCATCCTCAAGAACACAGCATGTACTACGGTGGCGCCATGATCACCAACAAACATGTGCTGAGCGCTGGACATTGCTATAAGTGGTATGTCTTCTTCTACTAGTAGATCTTTAGATGAAGCGGTACGTGTTGTGAATGGTCGCCATACAATGCCTTAGAGTTAATTAGACCGGGACCATCCTCAAGAACACAGCATGTACTACGGTGGCGCCATGATCACTAACAAACATGTGCTCAGCGCGGGACATTGCTTCAAGTGGTATGCCTTCTTCTACTAGTAGATCTTTAGATGAAGCGGTACGTGTTGTGAATGGTCGCCATACAATGCCTTAGAGTTAATTAGACCGGGACCATCCTCAAGAACACAGCATGTACTACGGTGGCGCCATGATCACTAACAAACATGTGCTGAGCGCTGGACATTGCTATAAGTGGTATGTCTTCTTCTACTAGTAGATCTTTAGATGATGCGGTATGTATCGTGAGACTATGGCCATGTAAAGAACAAACGCATGCACTGGTAACGTCAGGATCACCAACAAACATGTACTCAGCGCGGGACATTGCTATAAGTGGCCGTTTTTAGCAATAATTAACATTATTGTTACTTGTCGCGTGTTAGAAATATTGTATTGCATCTTGAAAAATCCAATTTACTTGGATCTAAGTCTGTAATGTTTTATTTTCTTCAAAAATCATATTTTCGCCACAATCAGTGTAAATAGATTGGCGGTGCTAGTTTCATTCGTATAGCCCCTTAACATACCTACCATAGTGTATTTTTTTTTATTATTATTAAGAACTAGTGACCCGCCCTCATTTCGTTTCGGGACCAAATTTTGCTTTGCCAATAGATGGCGCTGGGTGTCATTTAAATCGCGCTAGTCTATCGTGTTTTCGGGTCCCCTATAAGCCTTGTCGTTTACTGCAGATTTAACCTCTTTATAAATAGTAGGGATAGGGATTTGTTATCTGTTTTGACTGTTCCACACTTTCGTTTGCAGGGACAATTTTAAATCAATGGAAGTTCTAATCGGGTTGGACCGTCTCGACGACCTCCGAAACGTGGCCCAGAGAAATATCTCGCAGGTGGTCATCCACGAGAGCTTCACCTCCACCACCGTGCGGGATGAGAACGACATCGCCATTGCCACTATCAACGAACCTGTGGAGTTTGGAAAATATATTGTGCCGATCTGTCTTCCACCTCCAGGCAAGTTAAGTTAAAAACTTTACGGTTATTTTCAGAGGTAGGGGTAATAGATTAGATAGACGTAATATGTACTTGCATTGAAAAGTTAAAATATTATAATATGGATCTTAGATGGATCAAGATTGGTTATTAAGGGGCTATACGAATGAAACTAGCGCCGCCAACCTATTTACACTGATTGTGGCGAAAATACGATAGTTGCGAAAGCAAAACATTACAGACTTAGATAAAAGTAAATTGAATTTTTCAAAATGCAATACAATAGGTAGGTATATAAAACACGCGACAAGAAACAATAATGTCAAATGTTTTTAGCAATAATTAACATTATTGTTACTTGTCGCGTGTTAGAAATATAGTATTGCATCTTGAAAAATCCAATTTACTTGGATCTTAGTCTGTAATGTTTTATTTTCTTCAAAAATCATATTTTCGCCACAACCAGTGTAAATAGATTGGCGGTGCTGGTTTCATTCGTATAGCCCCTTAACCTACCTACCATAGTGTATTTTTTTTTTATTAAAGACCTTGTTTATGGAACAAATCACCCGGGATTAAATATGCAATAATTACGGACAGATCATCTAGGCTGGCATAATGACCTTAAATTTACGTCACATTCCAGGACAAGAATACGGCTCAAGTGTTGGTACAATAGTAGGATGGGGCAGAAGAGGTGAAGACAAATCCTCCTCCAACGTCCTCCTCAAAGCGACGCTGAGGATCCTCACGGACAAAGAGTGTGCCAAGTCGAAACTAGCTGAGCATCTCAAGTCCACGATGATGTGCGCTTTCTCCAGGGGGAAGGACGGTTGCCAAGTAAATAAACTAGCTAAGAATTAGAACTTGCTGCTTTTTTAAAGGTTAGGGAGAGTAAATGTCGATAATATCGATAGGTAGTTTTGCTACCGAAAAATGCACGTTATAATGGCTGGAAGACTGCTTGTAACTATCTAATTTTCGGTGAAGTTGAATTTTTGTGCAGAATAATTTTGATCATAACTAATTCATTCTGATACTTCACAATACATATTGATGAGATATCAATTAAACTATTTACTTTCAAGAGTAGAGTTCAACACTTGCAATTAACATAAAAAGTAATGACAAGATATTACTTTAACATTTGTATTGTTTTAGTTTGTTAAGACCTTAAAACATCACCGGGATGAATTTTATTCTGTGTTTTATCATTAAAATAACTGATTTAGATACAACTATCTGTTACCCGCAACTTCGTCCGCGTGGAATGCATCTTCGAGTAGCATTTTTAATTAGTAGATCATTTTCACCCCCCTCTTAACCCGTAACAACCCGTTGTTCTTTTTCAGGGTCTAAGCCTTCTGTATACCAAATTTCATTCAAATCCGTTTAGTAGTCTTGGCGTGAAAGAGAAACAGACAGACAGACAGAGTTTCTTTCGCATTTATATTATTAGGATAAAACATTTATCACTGATCACACTGCTTATACGTAACAACAAATACACAAATAAATAAATAATAAATAAATAAATATTTCACTACATCACATACATTGATCTGACTCTGAGATAGGTAGCTGAAGCACCTGTGTTACAGATATCAGAACCAACAGTGGGATTACAAATATATACATATAATACTTTTCTTTTGTAAATACATACTTATAATACGTAGAAAACACCCAGACCAATACAAACAGACATGTTCATGCACACAAATGTTTGTACTGTGCGGGGATCGAACCCGCAACCCTTGGTCCAGACGCAGCATTCACTACCACTGAACCAACCGGGTCGTCAAATAAAAAAGAGAACAAAGAAAATAAATAGCACAAAAAATCCTCATTAGTTACGAATAGGTTATCGATGGTTTAAGGTCGCAACACTAAAGTGGACTAACGCTATCATTTCTACGCCTCTCCTCGTACGCGATTAGGTTCATAATTGCCAATAGATGCAAATACCTTCCTCTCCTCATACATAGTTAAGTTATAGCACGATAATAGTGTGGTTATAGTGCATTACTTATTTGTGTTTAGCCACCTCAGAAATAGTGGATCTTAACTCCTACGACGAGAACAATTAATCCATATTCTCTATGTTGAGCCATCTCAAACTACCTATATTATACTTAGCTATTTAACGCAAAACTCATATCAGTTACACTATTTCTTTCAATAATAACACTGGTCAACAAAGAAATTGTCACAAAGTCAGTGGGTATTTTTTTTTACCACATTGCAGTCCCTGATAATGAATCTGTTATTAAATTTTTCATATCACGTCTAGTTTTTGAGTTATAATGGGGTCAATAATGTCAAAAAGGGCTTTTAATATATTTTTTGACACTCGTTTTTTTAAAAAAAAGGTGTGTTTCGCAAGTATAAAGTTATGTTATGAAAATTAATATTTTAAATAATAAAATAATGTTTAAATTGTAATTTAATCACTTTTCCTGCGACGCTAAAGAAAATTTACTTAGAAATAGTAAAAATTTTCCATACAAATACTAAGTGCTAAATTGTAAGAGCTTTGGCAAACAGGTATCAAAATGAATATTACCCACCAAATATCAATTACTGGAAAATAATATTTATTGTTACATACAATTAAGAAAATGAGCTTTTCTGTTGTATAAAAAATCAAATTGAAAGTGCTTTTACATTTTTGAATTTGCCTGTAAAAATTACTTCAAAAGCAATTTTCGGGATATTCAACCCATTATAACTCATCTATACGTAATATGAAATTTCTAGTAAACAGATTCATAATCGGTGACTGCAATTTAGATAAAATATTGGCCACTGATTGAAGAGATAAAAAAAAATTTGTTGACCAGTGTATTAAGTAATAAGATGTATAAAACAATTCAGTTTTCCAATAAATTCCAATATGAACTTCTTTTTTTTAGCCCGCGCTAAAAAAGGAAGAAAACAAACATACTTTCTTATTTGAGTTTTTAATAGCTTAGCTATCTTGATAATCATTGTATCGTAGGTAGGTAGGTATAGGTGTTCTTGATATTATTTTTATTATGAAAGTAATTTATGTTTTTATTTTATATAGGTACAACTGTCAAAAAAGGGATACCTAATAATAATATAATTAAAATTTGTCTTTTATCTTTCAGGGAGACAGCGGTGGACCTTTATTAGTATTTGAAGGTGTCGGCCGCTACGTGCAAGCGGGTAAAAAATGTTCACAATATATTTGCATGTAATCATTTTAGATATAATAAATTATGTAGAATGAATAACGATTCGACAAATATTTTTCGGAGAATAAACTATGGTTTAACTAGTGTTAAAGTATATTAGGGCCTCGTTCACCACCCCTGAGTAAAGTGTCAATTAAAGTGGGTTCCGGAGATCCCTGGTATTTGTATTGAAAAAAATATTTAAATAAACTTGGCCACGGACCAGGGGCCAATTTTCTCCGAACCCACTTTAATTGCCACTTTACTCGTAAGTCATATAGACAATCCGTTTCATCGACAAACATACATACATACTTATTTTGTATTACAAGTGCCCGCGACTCTTACGTCATAACCTCTGCGCTAATGTAATAATGTTTTTCTTCTAGGTGTCGTTTCATGGGGTATCGGCTGTGCAGATCCAAAGTACCCAGGTAAGCCATAAATAGTTTTTATTCAACGGGAAAAACATCTTATTATAAAAGTTAAAATAAATGGAAATCATCCGATAACAATATTACGGTCTGTTTATGTTAAATCAATCATTCATGCGAAGTATGGTCGGTTCTTATTTATTATATACGATAATTCGATTATGATTGATTACCAAGTACTGCTTGCTTAGAGTATTTTTTTTTTCGAATAAATGCGTTTTCATTTTCAGCTACACAATCTTTTTTTGTACTTAAGAAAATGGTAGAACTGATTTATACTTACTAATTATTTCTTCGATAATATGAAAATCTACGTAATTATGTATTTGAATTGCTATACGACCCCTTAAGCGTTTGGCGTTGCAAGGGTCGCGACCCTTACGTCGAACCCGCGGGCTCGATTTTTTTTTTATGTGATAGGTAGCAGACGAGCAGGCGGATCACCTGATGATGATGATGATGGATTACTGCATCTACACAAATAAAATGTTTAGTTTTGTGGTTAGGTCACATTAGTGTTAAGTCTAGGTGTTTGTAATACATTCGCTGTTTCCGTTTTCCATAGTATGTACCTATGTACAAAGGAAAAACTTTGTTTCGTACGTAACAGAACAATAGGTAAAGTTGTCTAAATTTAAGGTAATGTAAGTCGTGAATTTTACTAAAATTGTCGAACTTTAAATCCTTTTTTCTAATAGATTAATAAATATATGAAAAGAGTAACTGAGTTCCTTGCTGGTCAACCACGGTAAAATCCATATTTTTGATATTCGTAGGTTTTAGGTTACTACGGATATAATCTGAACAAAGATGTTTCTAGCAAACAATAAGGATTTGCTACATTCGTACGTGAGTAGTCATACAAAGATGAAGAATTGAAGATTTCGTTACTGGCTAGGTGTTATACTATGGAAGGCACAACATGCGATTTCAAAATTGTGGTGATTATGTGGCAGGGCGCGAAACAACAACCTGCCGACTCGACTTGAAGTTTCCCCCCACCTATCTGTAATACTTCACCCCCTCAGAAACGGTGAACTCACATCACCTTAATACGTAGGCCTTTGTGAATAAAGATTATTTTGATTTGATTTGATCAATTTGGTGACAATTTTTTCAGGAGTATACACAAAAGTGAGCAACTACATAGACTGGATCCGGCAGCACTCGGCGGACGGGCTAACCTGCAACTAAATATACATTTTGTCGAAATGGAATCTTTTTAAATAAACTACCCCTGAATGACGCCCTGTTGGTCTAGTAGTTTAAGTACCGACTTGATTTCTACGATGGAGGCCTTTGCACTGCTGTGGAACAGTAGGTACATAGGCTAATACTTTACCCCTGAGTCCCTTGAATGTTTGTTAATATGGACTATTGCGTGTGAAAAATCTGGTAGATCGCGACAAATCTTAGGATCGCGGACCATTATGACTGCCGTTCAGGTTCAAGTGCTCCCGTGTCCACCCATCAAACGGGGTAACTCTGCCATTGCATCATTGGTTCCTCGGTTAGGACTGCCGGTTGCACCGACTGTCCAAGAACAGCCCGTGGCGGGGCCATCGGAGCAATTGCCAGCAGCTGATGATGTGGCTTGTATTCCGGAATACATTATGGGTGACAATGTTAATGTTGGGGGAGAAAGGGTTGACTGCGAGGCTAGCGGTCGCGCGCAAGGAAGTAGTTTAAATCTATAGGGCGTGGAGCTGCGGAGTCAGCCACGGTGCAATCGCCGCCAGGTGAGGCACCTCCATCCTCACTCGCTCGAGGCCGCCTTAGGCCTCGCAGAGAGCGCGTCGATCACAAAAAGTATTTCTGATAATATATGTATTGGCTTTTGTAAATTATTGTTTTAACTCGCCAGAGTTTCAAATTAAGGGTGGAGGAATAATGTATCGCGCCTACTTCATGGTGAATAGATCAGCTGCCTATGACAGCTGGGTCACGAGTCAACTGATTGTCTTGTCAATTGTTTGAGAAAATAAACAGACCGTCAACAAGAGTTAATTATTTATTTCACATTAGCATTAGGTACAATGTCATAAGTTCAAGTTTTGGTTGCCCAATAACTTGTTTGATTGTCTACACTAAACAATGCTTTAAAATTCTTTTATAAAATGGATGATAGATTAGGTCTTCAGTACAGTTCTATCACAACAGCCCTCGGTACAGTTCCTAGCTTGAGTTTTTCGTATCAAGATGGAAACTTATCAAGATGAACCAAAAAAATGTTTTGAGTCTAACGGAAAGGCAGATATTGTAACAAAGTGCATTGGAACGGACTACAGCTATAAACATGAGATTGTTTGGAAAAACGCCATTGGATTTCTCATACTGCACCTGCTTGCGGTGTGGGGATATTACATTCTATTAACCGGAGGCATCCAGTTCAAGACCTTCATATGGAGTAAGTCATTCGTTGCTTAACGCTACATAATCTAAAAACCTAATGAATTGGTTCAATAGAATCGATTGTGCTTATTGCACTTTAAAATTCTACGATGCATCTTCGGATGGGCTTCGAACCTATAACCATTCACTAATCTGGTAACTACTAACCTAACTAACTAACCAGCCAGCGTAGGCACTAATATTTGGTAAATTTTTGTAAGTGCTTAGGTATTTGGCCGCGATCGCAATAACTTACAAAAATTTTGGTGAAAATTACAAAATAGGTACCTACTACCTACTGATAAGAAATATACATAATATGATTATGGAAAAAATCTGTATTTATTTTAATACCAAATGCTAGAAATTGTTCTGGCCCAAAAGTTGATAAGGCGTCAGTGGACATGACTACATGACTTTAGGACAGAGGGTGTATCTGGTCGTGATAGACTCATACAGTAAATAGTTGGAGTGTCTTTATGAATAGCGGGACTTCTACTATGGCTCTTATATGTAGGCTCAAATCTGGGGGCACGGCAGTGCCCCCACCAAGTCCAGCAAAAAAGCGGCACGGGCCGTACCATCCTTTTTTCGAAGCAATTCAGGCCATTTTCGACCCCCTGTAACTTCGTTATGGATAAAACTAGAAGACTGAATTTTCAATCACCATGCAGGCATTGTAAAGACACAGTATATTTAAAATTTCAATCAATTTGAACCAGTAGTTTAAGAATTATAACGGGCCAAAGTTTCTTAATTTTGTCACTCACTGACTCACTGATTTACTGACTCACCGATCATCAAAATTCTAAGGCACTTCTAGCAGACCTAGAACCTTCAAATTTGAAACGTACGTAACGTAAGTAGTGTTTGGTGTATGTATCAAGGAAAAACTAAAATATTTTTAAATTTTGATCCAGTTTGCTAGATATAGGAACTTCAAAATAACTATTTGATAGAGAAATTGAAAACCGTTTAGGCGTATTTTTTAGTGTCTTTTTTAATTTATTAAACTTATTATTGATTTTATCAAATAAGTGCTCCCAAGAAAGCGTTGCAAATATCAATATGTTGCAATTGGTTAATAGTCTATTTTGAAAAAACTCGTATCCTAGCTATGAAATTGGAATCCGTTACAAATTAAGGGGTCACTTCTGAATAAATTTTTGTCTATAAGGCTATAATTAGATGTAATTCGATCCTTGTCCACTGTTTGCCAGATTCTTGGCTACAAATGGTTATGTTTGACAAGTATTTGATTATTAATCTATTAGAAAAAAGGATTTAAAGTTCGACAATTTTATTAAAATTCACGACTTACATCACCTTAATTATTTATTTCACATTAGCATTAAGTACAATGTCATGAGTTCAAGTTTTGGTTACCCAATAACTTGTTTGATTGTCTACACTAAACAATGCTTTAAAATCCTTTTATAAAATGGATGATAGATTGGGTCTTCAGTACAGTACTATCACAACAGCCCTCGGTACAGTTCCTAGCTTAAGTTTTTCGTATCAAGATGGAAACTTATGAAGATGAACCAAAAAAATGTTTTGAGTCTAACGGAAAAGCAGATATGGTAACAAAGTGCATTGGAACCGACTACAGCTATAAACATAAGATTGTTTGGAAAAACGCCATTGGATTCCTCACACTGCACCTGCTTGCGGTGTGGGGATATTACATTCTGCTTACTGGAGGCATCCAGTTCAAGACCTTCATATGGAGTAAGTCATTCGTTGCTTAACGCTACCTAATCTAAAAACCCAATGAATTGGTTCAATAGAATCGATTGTGCCTATTGCACTATAAAATTCTACGATGCATCTTCAGATGGAATTCGAACCTACAACCATTCACTAATCTGGTAACTACCAGCTACCGTAGGCACAAATAGCTGGACAATTTTTAAGTTCTTAGGTATTTGGCCGCGATCGCAATAACTTACAAAAATGTTGGTGAAAATTACAAAATAGGTACCTACTACTGATAAGAAATATACCTATAATAAATGATTATGGAAACAATCTGTATTTATTTTAATACCAAATACTAGAAATAGTTCTGGCCCAAAAGTTGATAAGGCGTCAGTGGACATCATAGATCAGTTGATCTAGCTTCTATTTTCCATGATTAGGTATATAGGTATATTTTTTATTTAAGCAATTAAGCAATATCTTTGCAACTTTTCTTACTTAAAGAATGCATTTTTATATTATTTCTGTGGTTATCTTCCTAGCTATGTGCGTGCTGTATTTGTCCACGGAGAGCGTCACTATCGGTGCGCATCGGCTGTTCACACACAAGTCATTCAAGGCCTCACCCCTAGTCAGGGCTACACTGATCACCCTGCAGACTATTGCTGGACAGGTATGATAGATAGATAGGTATGATTAAGTACTTTGAAAACCTGAAGGAAAAATTGAAGTTGAATTAAAATTTAAACGTTTCGAGATAAGCCCAAAAAATCTTTGTAATCAGCCTGTCTCATCCCACTTCAGAACACAGAAGACATAATATGGGATATTATCCTCAATGTTCCCCATTTCACTCTGCCTTCTGTTTGACAAAAACAGTCTCTAACAGCAGATCGTCTATCACTTTGTCTAGCCGGAAAGCATACAACGCCAAAGGCGCCTTTTAATCCTTTGATATATTATTAGATATATTCTTATCAAATCAACTTTCTACCCCTGAATGAAAGGAATGGAAATAAATATAAATCCTACCGATATTCGGCTACGCAGCCAAACTTAACGATCAGCCACGTAGATCTGTGTTTGATATACCTGTATACCTCTGTACGTGGACCCGTGTGTCTATAGATGGCGTTGGGCGTTGATTGCATCGCGCTAGTTTCGCCATTTCGGTGTGGTGTATAAGGTTTTTCGATGGCTATAGAATTTATCACTTTATAAATAGTATAGAAGATTAACTATAAGTACACCACGCCTTTCCTTCCCCCCTAGAACTCAATGTTCATCTGGTGCCGCGACCACCGCCTTCACCACCGGTACTCGGACACCGACGGGGACCCCCACAACGCGAAGCGAGGCTTCTTCTTCAGCCACATCGGCTGGCTCATGACAAAGAAGCACCCGTACGTCATCGAGCTCGGCAAGAAGATCGATCTGAGTGACTTGCAAGCCGACTGGATGGTTATGTACCAGAAGAAGTGAGTTGCTTTATTTAAAATTACTCAAAGCTGTTTTATTTCCTGTACCTACAAGTTGTCTAGAAGAAATCTCTACAAACGACCGCCTTATTGTACCTACTGTTTATTTCTGTTGTTTCACTCGTTTATTCTATTTCTGTGCAATAAAGAATATCTTCATCATCACCATTTCAACCAATAGTCGTCCACATACATAGGCCTCCAAGATAGGCATACAAGACATTTATAGGCCTCCTCCAAAGTTCTCCACACAGATCGGTCCTGTGCCACTCGCATCCAAGGGACTCCCGCAACCTTCATTAGATCGTCAGTCCACCTTGTGAATAAAGAATAATATATATCTATCTAAACGCAAAATACTGCAGATTAGATAAGATAACCGATTGCCGTCGTCCATAGACACCCGTAACACCAGTTAATACCAGTACACGGAAATATCAGTGTCTTATTTTTTTCTTTATTTTCTTCTTTGTTTTCTACTCTCAACATTTTTATCTGTTCTTTAATAATAATTATTATCATAGCTACTAAACAACGTTCTTTAAAAAAAATCCTTTACAGATACTATTACCTCCTCTACATGATATTCGCCATCGGCATTCCGGTGGTGGTTCCCGTGTACTACTTCAACGAGCCCCTTCTAAACGCGTTCCTGGTGTGCTACGTGGCCCGATACGTGTTCCAGCTCAACGGCACGTGGCTGGTCAACAGCGCTGCCCATCTGTGGGGGACGAGGCCCTATGACCAGTTAGTGTTCTTTATTTTATTAAATATAGTAGCCCGCCCTTACTTCGTTTCGGGAAAGTAGTTCCACTGTCTACCAATAGATGGCGCTGGGAGTCAATTACATCGCGCAATATCCCAGTCAAGGTACGGAGCGTTTTGGGCTTTCCCAAAACAATGTGATTTGAACATTGTGTTATTACAGGTTGTTTAAATGATCATCGAGTAATTCTTTCAGCAATGTTTCTATAATTCAGAGGTCTTTTAATTATTACTGTGACCTGATCATCTGTGCCTCAAGCACCATATAGGGGCACGAAGAACTTTAGCGAGTAAATGTCGAGCATCAAAAAGGGGCATGCAGCGCCTAAAAAAATTATGGTTAAATACCGTATTGTTCGCCGTGCAGGAACCTCCAGCCCGTGGAGTCATGGTTCGTGGCCTGCCTGTCGCAAGGCGAGGGCTGGCACAACTACCACCACACCTTCCCCTGGGACTACAAAGCGGCTGAGTTCTCCAACCACTTCAATGCGTCAGCCAGGATCATCGAGTTCTTGGAGTCGATTGGACAGGCAACTGACTTGAAGAAAGCGTCGACGGAAATGGTAAAGTTCTTTAATTTCTCCTTTAAAAATCCCTTTTCTTACATTGCGCGTTAACTTCTTTTACTGTTTAATATAGGTGGCCGACAAACACACGGATCATCTGGTGGTAAGCGATTGCCGTCGCCCATGGACGGTGGCAACACTATTGTTTGTTAATGTTCTTAATAATATTCCACATTTATGTGCAAACAATTGAATCAATTGATCAAACGAAGATATTGAACTTTGAACTACATAGCACAATAAACGAGTAGGTAGGTATATTACAATAAAAACACAGTCTTCTCAATTCAACAATTTTTTTGATGCGATTTAGATCAGGACGTCTTTAATCAACTAGAAATCACTCATCTTAAGGTTTAATCCCCATTAGTGTCAAAAACTATCATGTTGGAGCCCAAGGCAAGCTTAGACCTTCTGGTCTGGATCCTTCCAAAGGGCTTAAAACGAAACGGAACTCTCAATAGATTCTAATTCGTTTCGGGACGGTTCCGTTATAATAAGCCAGCAGAACTTAAGAAGTATATTAATTACAATGAAGCGACTGCCGTCTGACCTTCGCAACCCTTCAACGAGGTATCCAGATCAACTGAAATCTGAATCATGATTACACGATTCAGTAACTATTGAAAACGAAAACGGACTATTGTAGGTATGGAAACCTGTATATTCATACACAATGTTGCCTCCGTACTAACTTATAGATTATAATCTACTTATTGATCGTTTATTCTTTCCGCAACAGATAAAGAACAGGATCAAACGCACCGGAGATGGCACTCACCAGAAGCTCGGCACAGACGAAGCCAGGCGATCAGTTAAAGCTATAGGACCCCTCCACCCGTTGAACCCGAGCTACACCACCACCTTCCCCGACCCTGAGGCTACGCTGAAGATCCAGGGCCTCCCCCTCTACCATGATAAAGATATCTTAGACTGCAGCCATGTGACGGTTTCTAGGAATATTGGTCAACATAACTGAGAAACTATAACGTAAGGAAACGTCGTCTCAACAATGTTGAGCAATATGATTTCATATACCTATAATAAGTGTGATATTATAAAAGTACCTAATCTTAAGTTAAGATAATCTTATGGTGGTATACTTCTCATACAAGAAATTAATATCATTTGTATTTTGTAGATAGATAACACTAGTTAAGTAGTCAAGTTTAAGAATTAAAATAAATGTAGTAAAAATCTCGATATATCGATATCTTTAGCGATTTTATTTAAGTATTTGTTTGTTAAGTGTAAGTTGTGGTAAATAAATAAGTCGTTTAAAATAGATAAAACTTTTATTTTTGTTTTTCCAATTAACATATTTTTCTCTTAATAGAAAACTTATCTTCTGCTTCTTATTCTCGGATTGTTACTTTCTACATAACATAGTTTACATTTTCAATGACAAATTCTGATGACATTGAGTACTTTGAAAACATACTCAAAATGTAAGTTGGTATAATTAAAAGCTAAAACTTGCTAAAACACTGGCATGAGGACCGTATCTGTGAGTTTATCCACGACAAGTGGTCGGCTATCCGAGTGTACAGCGGAGTGCTGGCGCTCTCACAATCTGCCGAAGACAACACTCCGACAAGGCGGAAAGACGTACCGGGGAGCCACTGGGTCATCACTGGAGATCCTACGTCCTCCTGGAATAGAAAAGGTTAAATTTAAATAAATAAATTGAGACAAAATCACATACATTGTCCAGTAGCGCTACCATGACGTGACCTCTAGAACTGACATAACGTAAACTATTGCTCTGTCTCTTTCAAATGCTTCACAATGAAAGAGACAAAGCGATAGTTTTCGATAGCGAGGATATTTCAAACTCATGGTAAGGCTACTGGTTACTAACTAAGGTTTTCCCTTGTGCTATGGAAACCAGTAGCAACGAAGGAACGACAAACACCCACACCCAACATCATCACCTTCACATCTGTTTCATTAACAATTTTTTTTTTATCATAAAACAACATTTGTCTTGGTGCAGGAATCGGACCTACAACCCTTACGTCTCAACCGGAGCTCTAACCACTGCGCTATACGGGTCATTTATCAATAGGTACTAATAATATAAGATACTATCAACCTGTTATTGTACACCACGTCCTACAGTTTATTAGTATTTAATTATGTACTATTTTTTGTATCTTATGAGGAGAATTGGAATGGTCATGCACGCTCAAACGTTCCTGAGGTGGTGGCGCTATGTGGCGGGTCATTACATTCCCTCTGATATGGTTGAGTGAAATGATGGCTGACACATACGTCATACTTGTGTACCTACAGGTGCCGCCTCTGGGGACTGGTCTGCTCTGGTTTATCCTCATTTTTAGCTTTTAACATTTTCTTCATCTTGAGTAAGTATTGGACTGTAGGAAGTGGTATGAGGAAAACATTGTAAGAAACATTTTGGCGATTAAAAAGAGTAATTGGCGAGTTTCTTGCCGGATCTTCTCGTCGGAATCAACTTTCCGATACCGGTGGTAGAATCGCATTATGTCTATTTATTTTTTAGTATATCTTATGTATCAAGATATATATTTAATTTCATTTAAATCATATACATTATCTTTAAATAGTTTTAAATATTTTCTTTATGTATGACGATTTGTAAGTGATGTGTACAAGCCTATGCAAATAAAGAATATTTGACTTTGACTTTGACTTTAATAGTGAACCGCCTTCACTTCGTTTTGGGACATTAGTTCCACTTTATAAGATTTCAGTTAATATCAAGTGCTTTTTGGTAATAAAAACAAAAATATATTATTAATAGAAAAAAAATCTGTAGTCAACGCCTAATCCTATTATAAGGAATTACATTCAAAATGAGGTGATCCAACGTAAAACTAAATTCATCGACATAGCTCACCGGATTAGCAAGCTGAAGTGACACTGAACTGGCCAGATCATCCGTGGAACCGCGAACTATTCGGGTAAACCAGTTCTGGAGTGGAGTGTACACCTCTTGGAAAACGTAGTGTAGGACGCCCTGTGGCCTGGACGCCAGTAGCCGGGGATCGATCAAAGTGTCGAGCAATTGAGGCCTATGTTCTACAATGGACTGTGACAGGTTAGAGATGATGATTACCAGATAACATTAAAAACAAATTTAAGTATAGGGTGCAAAGATTACTGTCTTGTCAATTACATTGAACCAAAATTATGTAAAAAGAGGTATACTTGGATGGTCATGTTTGTCAATTTTAGTTAATAAAAAGTGTTTCTGTCCTTATAAGAAGGTCACACGATCACACAAAATCATTGTTTTTATCTAAAATACTTACGTAGATAATTTAACCATGTGAGAGAACTACGATTCGGCATGAGTGGGCCAGCTCGACCGGAGTAATACGGCCTCACAGAAGACCTGTGTAAAGCAGCGCCTACTTGGAGGCCCAATAGTAGGGAAAGGGGGTTAAAAGGTTCATAGCGCACTTTTAACTCTACTGGTGTTGCGAGTGTCCAAGGGCGGCAATCGTTTACCATCAGCTGGGCTAACATGCGCACCACGAGATAATTTCGTCGACACTCGTATTGTTTCGGCGCAAGTTGCTTCTCGCTCACCTGACTGAGCGATGAGCGGGATAGAAGGATGCGCTCACGCGAACGAGAGTCGACAAAATTTTGTCGCGGTTTTGTAGGCCTACAGGTATTTCGTGTGCCCGTCTACTACCTATTGCATTAAAACAAGTACGACTCACCTGACATAAAGGGCTTATTGAGCCCACAGGACCGAGACACCCTTTGTCTGAAGTGAACAGGGTTGCATTCCCAGTGTTGGTGAGGCATTGCCTCCCCGACAGGATCGGCAGGCTCACCACGCGGCCCAGGCAGGTAGTGCTGTTGTAGGACACCGTGTAAGCTATTCTACCAGCTTCTCGAGTCGCTGTATGAAGCAGAAGGAAATAGGAAATTACTTTTCTTAGAGAGTCATGAACGTCTAACTGGATAGGACTTCTGAACTAGGAGCTAACAGCAAATGCTATTAGAAAAAAGGATTTAAAGTTCGACAATTTTATTAAAATTCACGACTTACATCACCTTAATTATTTATTTCACATTAGCATTAAGTACAATGTCATGAGTTCAAGTTTTGGTTACCCAATAACTTGTTTGATTGTCTACACTAAACAATGCTTTAAAATCCTTTTATAAAATGGATGATAGATTGGGTCTTCAGTACAGTTCTATCACAACAGCTCTCGGTACAGTTCCTAGCTTGAGTTTTTCGTATCAAGATGGAAACTTATGAAGATGAACCAAAAAAATGTTTTGAGTCTAACGAAAAGGCAGATATGGTAACAAAGTGCATTGGAACCGACTACAGCTATAAACATGAGATTGTTTGGAAAAACGCCATTGGATTTCTCATACTGCACCTGCTTGCGGTGTGGGGATATTACATTCTGCTTACTGGAGGCATCCAGTTCAAGACCTTCATATGGAGTAAGTCATTCGTTGCTTAACGCTACATAATCTAAAAACCCAATGAATTGGTTCAATAGAATCGATTATGCCTATTGCACTATAAAATTCTACGATGCATCTTCAGATGGGATTCGAACCTACAACCATTCACTAATCTGGTAACTACCAGCTACCGTAGGCACTAATAGCTGGACAATTTTTAAGTTCTTAGGTATTTGGCCGCGATCGCAATAACTTACAAAAATGTTGGTGAAAATTACAAAATAGGTACCTACTACTGATAAGAAATATACCTATAATAAATGATTATGGAAACAATCTGTATTTATTTTAATACCAAATACTAGAAATAGTTCTGGCCCAAAAGTTGATAAGGCGTCAGTGGACATCATAGATCAGTTGATCTAGCTTCTATTTTCCATGATTAGGTATATAGGTATATTTTTTATTTAAGCAATATCTTTGCAATTTTTTTTACTTAAAGAATGCATTTTTATATTATTTCTGTGGTTATCTTCCTAGCTATGTGCGTGCTGTATTTGTCCACGGAGAGCGTCACTATCGGTGCGCATCGGCTGTTCACACACAAGTCATTCAAGGCCTCACCCCTAGTCAGGGCTACACTGATCACCCTGCAGACTATTGCTGGACAGGTATGATAGATAGATAGGTATGATTAAGTACTTTGAAAACCTGAAGGAAAAATTGAAGTTGAATTAAAATTTAAACGTTTCGAGATAAGCCCAAAAAATCTTTGTAATCAGCCTGTCTCATCCCACTTCAGAACACAGAAGACATAATATGGGATATTATCCTCAATGTTCCCCATTTCACTCTGCCTTCTGTTTGACAAAAACAGTCTCTAACAGCAGATCGTCTATCACTTTGTCTAGCCGGAAAGCATACAACGCCAAAGGCGCCTTTTAATCCTTTGATATATTATTGATTGATATATTCTTATCAAATCAACTTTCTACCCCTGAATGAAAGGAATGGAAATAAATATAAATCCTACCGATATTCGGCTACGCAGCCAAACTTAACGATCAGCCACGTAGATCTGTGTTTGATATACATGTATACCTCTGTACGTGGACCCGTGTGTCTATAGATGGCGTTGGGCGTTGATTGCATCGCGCTAGTTTCGCCATTTCGGTGTGGTGTATAAGGTTTTTTCGATGTCTATAGAATTTATCACTTTATAAATAGTATAGAAGATTAACTATAAGTACACCACGCCTTCGGCCTTTCCTTTCCCCTAGAACTCAATGTTCATCTGGTGCCGCGACCACCGCCTTCACCACCGGTACTCGGACACCGACGGGGACCCCCACAACGCGAAGCGAGGCTTCTTCTTCAGCCACATCGGCTGGCTCATGACCAAGAAGCACCCGTACGTCATCGAGCTCGGCAAGAAGATCGATCTGAGTGACTTGCAAGCCGACTGGATGGTTATGTACCAGAAGAAGTGAGTTGCTTTATTTTATATTACTCAAAGCTGTTTTGTTTCCTGTACCTACAAGTTGTCTGAAAGTAATCGCTACAAGCGATAAGACCGATTATTGTTCATTCTGTTTATTTCTGGTGTTTCACTCATATATGTATTCAATTTTTGTGCAATAAAGAATATCATCATCATTTCAGTCAATAGACGTCCACTGCTGGACATAGGCCTCCTCCAAAGTTCTCCACACAGATCGGTCCTGTGCCACCCGCATCCAAGGGATTCCCGCGACCTTCACTAAATCGTCGCTCCATCTGGTGGATAAATAATATATATATATCTATCTAAACGCAAAATACTGCAGATTAGATAAGATAAGCTATTGCCGCCGCCCGTAACACCAGTTAACTACATAGAAATATCAGTTGTTATTTTTTTCTTTATTCTCTTTTTTGTTTTCTACTGCCAACACTTTTGTTAATCTTATTCTTTGATAAATCATCACAGCTACTAACAACGTTCTTAAATAAAAAAAATCCTTTACAGATACTATTACCTTCTCTACATGATATTCGCCATCGGCATTCCGGTGGTGGTTCCCGTGTACTACTTCAACGAGCCCCTTCTAAACGCGTTCCTGGTGTGCTACGTGGCCCGATACGTGTTCCAGCTCAACGGCACGTGGCTGGTCAACAGCGCTGCCCATCTGTGGGGGACGAGACCCTATGACCAGTTAGTGCCCTTCATCTTATTAAAAACTAGTGTCCGGCCCTTATTTTGTTTCGGGGAAGTAGGTAGTTCCACTGTCTACCAATAGATGGCGCTGGGAGTCAATTACATCGCGCAACACCCCAGCCAGGGTTTTTGTACTGAGCGTTTTGGGCTTTCCCAAAATAATGTGATTTGAAAGTTGTGTTATCACAGGTTGTTTAAATGAGAATCGAGTAATTCTTTCAGCAATGTTTCTATAATTGAGAGGTCTTTTCATTATTACCACTCCAGCGATAGCCCCGCGCAATGACTGTGACTTGATCATCTGTGCCTCGAAGCACCGTATAGGGGCACGAAGCACTTTAGCGAGTAACTGTCGAGTAAAGGGGGCATGCAGCGCCCTAGTGCACCTTAAAAATTATGGTCAAATACCGTATTGTTCGCCCTGCAGGAACCTCCAGCCCGTGGAGTCATGGTTCGTAGCCTGCCTGTCGCAAGGCGAGGGTTGGCACAACTACCACCACACCTTCCCCTGGGACTACAAAGCGGCTGAGTTCTCCAACCATTTTCAACGCGTCAGCCAGGATCATCGAGTTCTTGGAGTCGATTGGACAGGCTACTGACTTGAAGAAAGCGTCGACGGAAATGGTAAAATTCTTAAATTTCTCTGTTCTTACATTGCGCGGTAACTTCTTCTACTGTTTAATATAGGTGGCCGACAAACACACGGATCATCTGGTGGTAAGCGATTGCCGTCGCCCATGAACGGTGGCAACACTATTGTTTGTTAATGTTCTTAATAATATTCAACATTTATGTGCAAACAATTGAATCAATTGATCAAACGAAGATATTGAACTTTGAACTACATAGCACAATAAACGAGTAGGTTGTATATTACAATAAAAACACAGTCTTCTCAATTTCAACAATTTTTTTGATGCGATTTAGATCAGGACGTCTTTAATCAACTAGAAATCACTCATCTTAAGGTTTAATCCCCATTAGTGTCAAAAACTGTCATGTTGGAGCCCAAGGCACGCTTAGACCTCCTGGTCTGGATCCTTCCAGAGGGCTTAAAACGAAACGGAACTCTCAATAGATTCTACTTCGTTTCGGGACGGTTCCGTTATAATAAGCCAGCAGAACTTAAGAAGTATATTAATTACAATGAAGCGACTACCGTCTGACTTTCTCAACCCTTCCACGGTATCCCGTGATCAACTGAATCATGATTACCCGATTCAGTAACTACTGAAAACGAAGACTGACTATCATATGGAAACCTGTACATTCATTCACGATGTTGTCCCCGTACTAACTTATAGAATACTAGCGGCCGCCCGCGACTTTCGTCCGCGTGGAAAACTAACTTTTTACCCCCCTTTTAACTCCTTACAACCCCCTTTTCGCAATGAAAGGTAGCTATTTCTCAGGCGTCTAGATCATTCTGATACAAATTTCATTTAAATCTGTTCAGTAGTTTTGGCGTGAAAGAGTAACAGACAGACAGACAGAGTTACTTTCGCATTTATAATATTAGTTAGGATAATACTTATTGATCGTGTGTTGTTTCCGAAACAGATAAGGAACAGGATCAAACGCACCGGAGACGGCACTCACCAGGAGCTCGGCACAGACGAAGCCAGGCGATCAGTTAAAGCTATAGGACCCCTCCACCCGTTGAACCCGAGCTACACCACCACCTTCCCCGACCCTGAGGCTACGCTGAAGATCCAGGGCCTCCCCCTCTACCATGATAAAGATATCTTAGACTGCAGCCATGTGACGGTTTCTAGGAATATTGGTCAACATAACTGAGAAACTATAACGTAAGGAAACGTCGTCTCAACAATGTTGAGCAATATGATTTCATATAAAAAATAAGTGTGATATTATAAAAGTACCTAATCTTAAGTTAAGATATCTTATGGTGGTATACTTCTCATACAGGAAATTAATATCATTTGTATTTTGTAGATAGATAACACTAGATAGTCAAGAATAAGAATTAAAATAAATATAGAAAAATCTCGATATATCGATGTTTTTAACGATTTAGATTAAGTATTTGTTTGTTAAGCGTAAGTTGTGGTAAATAAATAAGTCGTTTAAAATAGATAAAACTTTTATTTTTGTTTTTCCAATTAACATATTTTTCTCTTGATGAAAAACTTATCATCTGCTTCTTATACCTACTCGGATTTTTACTTTCTACTTAACATAGTTTACATTTTCAATGACAAATTCTGATGACATTGAGTACTTTGAAAACATACTCAAAATGTAAGTTGGTATAATTAAAAGCTAAAACTTGCTAAAACACTGGCATGAGGACCGTATCTGCGAGTTTATCCACGACAAGTGGTCGGCTATCCGAGTGTACAACGGAGTGCTGGCGCTCTCACAATCTGCCGAAGACAACACTCCGACAAGGCGGAAAGATGTGCCGGGGAGCCACTGCGTCATTACTGGGGATCCTACGTCCTCCTGCAATAGAAAATAGCAAGTTTAAGTAAATAAATTGAGACAACATCAGTTACCTATATGTCCTGTAACTAAGGTTTTCCCTTGTGCTATAGAAACCAGTAACATCGAAGAAACCACAAACACCCACACAACATCATCATCTTCACATCTGTTTCATCAACATTTTTTTTTTCATCATCAAACAACATTTGTCTTGGTGCGGGAATCGGACCCGCGACCCTTGCGTCTCAACCGGAGCTCAAACCACCGCGCTATACGAGTCAATTTTAGTAAATAAAAAAGTGCTTCAGTCCTTATAAGAAGATCACACGATCAAACAAAATCATTGTTTTTGTATTCATTGATTTATCTAGAATTACGTAGATAATTAAACCATGTGAGAGAACTACGATTCGGCATGAGTGGGCCAGCTCGACCGGAGTATGTAATACGGCCTCACAGAAGACCTGTGTAAAGCAGCGCCTACTTGGAGGCAAAATAGTAGGGAAAGGGGGTCAAAAGGTTCATATCGCACTTTTAACTCTACTGGTGTTGCGGGTGTCTAAGAGCGGCAATCGTTTACCATTAGGCATTTCGTGTGCTCGTCTACTACACTGCATTAAAAAAGTACGGACTCACCTGACATAAAGGGCTTATTGAGCCCACAGGACCGAGACACCCTTTGTCTGAAGTGAACAGGGTTGCATTCCCAGTGTTGGTGAGGCATTGCCTCCCCGACAGGATCGGCAGGCTCACCACGCGGCCCAGGCAGGTAGTGCTGTTGTAGGACACCGTGTAAGCTATTCTACCAGCTTCTCGAGTCGCTGTATGAAGCAGAAGAAAATAGGAAATTACTTTTCTTGGAGAGTCATGAACGTCTAACTGGATAGGACTTCTGAACTAGGAGCTAACAGCAAATGCCATACCAATGGCTACATTTGCAGGTGTACCTATGTCTGATATAAAAAAAATGCAAGCCTAATAAGTATGTAGGTATGTTTTGTACGTGTGCGAGTATAAGTAAATGATAATTTTAAATATTTTCGATTTTTTTATCAACGTTAATCATATAAACCCCCTATACAGCGTGAACGCGCTATAACTGTCGTCGCCAATGACGGCTCCATTCGCAAAAGAGCGCTATTTCGGAATTTAAAGCTAATTACATACATGGATTGCAGTTGATAATAAAATGTAAATGCAATTTAAAAGATCTATAGGTACTTACCTGCTTTTGTACCTGTTGATACCTAGGGATTATAATGTATTAAGATTGTAGTTGATCAACTATAATCGTGCCCTTTAAGATTTTTTTGGAATTCTACATCGTCTAACACACACACACACACACACTAGATCGTCGATTCATATTGTGGATGGCCTGCCACGACTGCGACTTCCTTCCTGTACGCGGAGTGGCACTGATACGATCCGTGTGGAGAACATTAGCGTGAGGCCTAATGTCCAGCTGTGGACATCTATTGGCTGAAATGATGATAAAATACAAACCCAAGGAAGGCAAGCAAATCGGTGATAAATTATTCCTCTCAAACGGCACCACATTTCTCAGTCTGATGATAGCCAGGTTACTGTCCAGGTTGACCGGGGAGAAGTCCGGGTGTATATTCACGGAGTCGATGTTGGTGGACAGACCGGAACTGGTGTCGCAGTTCACCCGGGCTCCTAAGGTCACGGATATGTTCCTGATGGGGAGACTAAAGGGCAAAAAATTAAAAAATAAAATATAATACCTCTGTGATGATATACTTCTTATATCTTCTTATAAGAAAATGTTACGACGCAAAACAAATTACTAAAGCGTACACGATCTGTCGTATACGCTATACGATTGATATTCAACCTAATGCCGTCTAAGATGAGACGGCATTAGTTTAACTAATGCCGTTTCATCTTAGACGGCATTAAATGATAAAAATTAGATAATGAAGATGAAAACATGATATAATTCAACTAATGTATAACAGTAAGATGAGAGTCGATTAATACAATAGGACAGTTTTGTATGTGTACTTTGATGTGTGGCTGTACGTACGTACGTAGGTAAGTACACCGTTATTATTTATCGTTTAAATCCTGAAGCCCTCATTAACGGTATCATAAATAAAGCGCCTTGCTAATGCTGATTGCTAGTTGTAATTTTGATTTTAAAATATTGTTTGAAATTTTGATTGAGCAAAATTAGGTAAGTAAATGTATTATAGTCCAACTTAAAACTATAAAAAAGTATAGAAATCTGAATTTTACTTGTACAACGGCTCAGCAACTGTAATAACATGTCTGTCAGATATCAAAGCACCCGTGAAATATTGGTCTCCAGCCTGCACTGTCACCAGCCAGGGGAACTGGCTGGGAGAGGTCGGCTCTCCTCCGGACAACCAGCCGCTGGTCCTTCTCTGCAGTCCACAATCTGGAAATCCAAGTACATACGCTTTACATCTATACTAATATAATAAAGCTGAAGAGTTTGTTTCTTATAAGTTACATAATTGATAATTTACAATACAGTTTGTTGCTTTGCTCTAGTTTTTTGTGTTATAGGTGGCAGACGAGCAGATGATGGTTTATGGTAAGCGATTCCCGCCCCCTATAGACACTTGCAACGCCAGAGAACTTTCTAGTGTAGATAGGACCTTATTCAACTCGCTTATAATCAAATCAATTGTACATAACTTTTTTTTGTACAAATAACTATATTTAAAAAATGAAATTATCCAGCAACTTACGGCAAAAACAATATCTTGGAAAATTAAACAAGTTGTCGAATATACCAATTCCATATTGCTGCTGAGCGATCTGAAAGTAAAAAATAAATAACCACATTTGTGATATTATGTGTAGTCTAGTTTGTAGATATTATTTATAAATAAATAATTTTAAAAAACTCACCGAAAACTGCACTATGGAGAAACAAAACACGGTAAAGACCAACATGTTAATCGAAATGAAGCGTAACGAATACTACTTTGTTTTTGCCAAAAATGCGTGACATTATATAACTTACATTTGGGAAAACATGCGGGCTTAATTACCAAACAATGATTAAGTTTCGGTGATTAATCCTGCTGTCTGACGCCATATGTGGAGAAAAACTACGATTTTATCTATTTCATTACTATTCAACAATTACTGTATCTATCTTGTGACACATCGTAATAAAATGTACCTAAGGGCATACGTTAAGCTTAGGACTTCACGAAAAAATAAATAAGGGACCACATTTTTTAAGATTTTTCTTTGCTAATCCCACTAACATTGTAAACGTGAAAGTTTGTAAGTATGGATGAATGGATTTTTGCTTCTCTTTCACGCAAAAACTACCAAATGGATTTTAATGATACTTTACAATAATATAACATAGACATCACAATAACACATAGGCTACAATTTATAAAAATATATTGTGTAGATTGTCCAAAATATGTCCGTAAGTGTCAATAACAAACTCCACGCGTACGAAGTCGTGAGCTAGCTATTGAAATAGTATAAAAAATATATAAAAATTTGGACCAATGATAAGAATTAGAATTAGGTCAATAAACAATCAATCGGCGCAGTAGCTTCCCTCTTGTGCATTTTCTCGTATCCAGTCCAAATACTTGGTGACTCTGGTGTACACGCCAGGATAGCCTGGCCGGCCACAGCCAACTCCCCAGGAAACTATTCCTGCAAATAATTTAAATAACATTATAATCACAATAATTTCACTGGCAACAAACCAAATCGACTCAGGATCTTAGTGAATTTGGAACATTAGCCGCGGCAGTATTTTCTGAAGACTATGACTTAGGGACCTTAAAGAGAAGAGTGTACTCCTTCTTAAAAGGCCGGCAACGCATCAACGACCTCTCAGACCTCGCAGATGTTCATGAGCGGCGGGGATTACATACCAGCAGGTGATCCGCTTGCTCTTTTGCCGTCTCTAATATAAAACAATCAATAAGTAGGTACGAGTAAATGAAGATAGCACTGCGTATGCAGAAAGTACCTACTTACTTAACCATTTAGAGTGACTCATAGTTTCCTATTAACGGTCTCACCGGTCCGATATTAGCACTTTAATATAAAAGTTAGTCTTGTTAGTTAGTTATAATTGGGAAATCTAGGAACTGTGATCATCTTGGCTTGTCTTTTACAAAATATAAAACCATTAAAAAACTTATTTATCCGGGACTTACCTAATAGTTCGTAGCGCTTATCTCCCCTTTCAGCACAAAGTGGCCCACCACTGTCTCCCTGTAACGATACACAATCAATAACGTTATTATTTAACATATTTTAAATGGATAATACTCCCTACTTAATGAACATTCATCTTTTTATGCTCTTTTGCTGTAATCTTTAATGGGTGCGGGTCATATTCCATCACAATAGATAATTGAAGGAGATCGTGGTTAGGCATGCGTAGTGAAGGACGCTCTGCCACTCGTATACATAACAGATTTACGGTGACAACTCGCAGAAAACAGGTGAGGATAACTTGCATGTTAAGAAGTACGAGTAATATCTTTAGCACGGTATGAAGGTGGCCTACGGTCTACGGTGGAACTATTGATTGCTTGATTGATTTGGTCTTTAACTTACGGTTTGGTAAGGTGTTTCTGAAGTAAAATAGGTTCTTAAATACTTTTTGCCACGTCTCTTAAGTTCCGTGAAAAAATTTGGCTGCAATAGTTATTTCCTGACAGTTTTAAGACTTAAGGTTCCTTCAAGGTATAATAAGCGTAGTACCTACTACTCCTTTCGAAAATGCCGGAAACGCATTCTTTGATCTCTTTCGGGGTATTCGTTTATGAAACTCAAATACTCAATAATAATATGCTTATTGAAGCCTCTAATGGCGCATGGCTAAGGGGTCCGATTCCCGTTCAAATCAAGTCTGGGTGATCTGGGTTGACGCCTCCAATTAATTATCGTCATCTGGTACTCTTAGTTTGAGACCAGGTTGTTTGGTGTGATTGTCAGGCGCGTTTTTTTTATTTATTGCCGCCTCTAGCATTCATAACCTAAACTTACTTGGCAAGTGTCTTTCCCGCCCTTATCAGGGAACCCAGCGCACAGCATGCTGTCAGCTATCATCGCAGCTGGATAGTTGGTGGTTCTGCAGTCGTCGTTGGTGATCACTGGCAGCTCGACTTCCATTAGGCGGCAGGAGTGGTTCTTCTGCTCGGATATGGAGCCCCAACCCATTGCTATTGCTTTTACACCTACGTAAGCTTGTTCTGGAAAGAGCAAACCGGTATTTGAATGAGAATCTTAGGGCGTATTTGCTTTATAACTTGTTGCAGTAATACAAACGCGATTCATTATCCATGCAGCGTAGGTTGTACTGAAAGTAAAATGAAAAGGGAAAAGAAAATTCAATCCTAAATATTACAACATTTAAAACTGAGCAAAACTAAAATACTTAAAATAAACATAAATCTCAAATTATGTCATTCATAAATAACTAAGCGCGATAGAAATGCTTGAAATAGCTCCCATGCAATTGAACTGAATAATAGTGTCTCCTGAATTGTTAATCAAATTAAAAAAGGTCATTTGCTCGAATTTCAGAAACACCTCATCGTAAATTGATATCATGCAATACAAATTTTGCAGTTTTTATGAAACAAATACTACGAGTGAAAAATCTAGGTAGATATTCACTTCCTTACCATCATCCCGAGGCAGACATATAGGCTTGACATCATCAGTGATGGGGACAGGCTCGTTGAGCTTCAACAGGGCAATGTCGTCCTTAAAGGTGCTGTAGCTGAAGTTGTGCATCGTCATGCGCACGACATGCCGCGTGACAGGTCGCTGGGTCATGTTGCAGCGGTCGTGCTCGCCCAGGGTCACCTTTATCATGAACCAGTGGAAGCTGGAATAGATAGATTAGACCACCGTTTTTTGGCACCTGCATGTTGGCTTTTGTATCATACCAGACTTTAACGTGATGTTCTACTCATAATCGCTAACAAGTTTGTGTAGGACTAGGACTAACAAATAGTACTTACACAAACTAAAATGTCCTTAAATAAGGCTAAGAACAGTGAAGTCATCAAAAGACATGAAACACCTTTTTTTTCGAGTATGTACACAATTAGTTCAATTGGAAAAGTTGACCCTCTTGTTGCATGCCTCTAGGTGATTTATCAAATGGGTCACCTCATTAATAAGCTGTAGGTACCCGATCTCACTTCATAAGTGTCACACTAGTGTCCCATCGAATTAAGAGTGTAAGGGAATAAAGATTGCACCTGTATTTGCGCATTACTCTTTGGCACTAATGATATTATATCCTGCGTACAAGACTGATCGTTAAGTTTGGCCCTAGCCGAATATCGGTTATGCCCGTCGTGTCCCGCTGCTGGACAAAGGCCTTCTTACCCCTCCACCACATTTCACAATACTGGGTGACTACGGTCCAGTTGGGGCTACAGGAGTCGAGCTCATCCCGCCCTCGCCTCCTCGGTCTACCTCGTGGCCGCCGTCGATTTTTGGGCTCCCACTCTGTGGCTATTCTTGAATATCGGTTGGAGGGTTTTTATTATTATGTACCTCTTCACACAATGCGCAGCAGTGAGCACAAATCTGTCGTTGATGAGCATGGCTCCGCAGTAGAACTTGTTGAAGTAGGAGAGGCGCGCCACCCACGGGAACTCGTTCACGGCTGTCTCCACGCCGCCCACTATGCGGGATACCTCGTTTCTTTCCCCACAACCTGATTCATCAGTATTATTATAAGTAGACAGTTTTCATGATTCAGTAGGTAAGGTCTTTAAATAATATGGTACCAGCTCTGATGGTACATACCAAAATTCTGTCTATTTTAAGGTAGTTCCACTGTCACCAATAGACGGCGCAGGACGTTGATTGCAACGCGCTAATGTTTCGATTTTTCAGTTTGTATATGAGGTTTGTTGATGTCTATTGAGTTTGTCGTTTTATAAATACTATAGAAGATGTAAGGCTAAAAATAGGCCAAAATTTATAACAACCTTGTTTCGTGTATACCTACATCTCAAGCTTCTCTTCTTTAGGTACCGTTACTTATAACTGTTCTACACATTTAAAAAATATTTTTTGAATTTCCCTTATAAAATACTAGCGGCCGCCCGCGACTTCGTCCGCGTGGAAAAGTAACTTCTTACCCCCCTTTTAACCCCTTACAACCCCCTTAATATTATTATGTTGATACAACTTAAACAAATTATTTCGACCAAATTTGGTACCATAAAAACGGTCATTGTGACTAAACCTTAAAAGATAGACATATGCCGTCGCGGACTTTTTTTTAGATCATGTATAGAGGAATAATTCTTTCATACATATTTTTTGTGTATCTTGAACCGTTTTCGCAGCGCACGCAAAGAAAGCCTTCAAAATGAATAATTTTCCCCCGTTTTTTACACATTTACCGCTCTGTCTTTGCTCCTATTGGTCATAGCGTAATGTTATTTAGCCTATAGCCTTCCTCGATAAATGGACTATCCAACAAAAAAAGAATTATTCAAATCGCACCAGTAGTTTCGGAGATTAGCGCGTTCAAACAAACAAACAAACAAACAAACTCTTCAGCTTTATTATATTAGTATAGATATATTAGTATAGATATAGAAAATATATATATTTTTTCTATTAAAAACCTTAAACTTTATGAGATAATGATAATTATAAGAACCAATTATCTATACATATAATAAAAATGTAAAAAAGCTGTGTCTGTACATTGAAGATATTTATCTCAAAATACCTTAGGACGACTAAAAAACAGTAACAGAACATGAATCAATGATTTTTAAAATTTTTGTCTGTCTGTTTGTCTGTTTGTCTGTTTGTCTGTTTGTTCGCGCTAATCTCGGAAACTACTGAACCGATTCGAATGAAACTTTTTTTATTGTGTAGCTGTAACATCAGAGCAACTTATAGGATATATTTTATTTTGAAGATCAGGCTCCTTGATGTAGAACCACAACAGCCCAGCTAAACTATAAGAGGTAGGTCAATGGCACCTTTACAATAGTTGTTCAAATTGATGAGCATTTTATGATGCCATGAAAAAATCAAAGATCATGGAACACCTGGTGAAGAACTCTAAGAGCCCAGCTATAGCCATAACAAATATGGAATGAAATGGAATGCAAAATTGTCAAATGTGATGAGCATTTTTGGATGAGATCCGATAAGGAAGGATATTTCGAACTTAAAGGGGGTTCCAAGTTAGGTGATGGGACTACGTGATTCCTTGGCCCAATCTACTATTTAAATAATCACCTTTAAGTCAAGAGTCATAAAGTTCACGCAAACGAAGTTGCGGGCGGCCACTAGTAATTAATAACTTATAACACACAACGTCATGTAGAGATATCCTTTTTGAAATACAAGTGCTATTTTTGCACTTTGGAGGTAACTAGGCGTGCCTACGGACTTTTCAAAAAATTTTCATTATTAATTTAACTACAAAGCCTTAAGAAAGTAATGAGTACTTACGACATTTGACTGCATAACTTTTTTCCGTCACATTCTCACCTCCCACCTTTACAATTAAACATTGAACATTACAAAATCAATCACAACTATAAAGAACTTCATGAAACGCTAATACACTCACCACAAGTACCAAAACACTAAGAACCGCAATATTAGTAAAAAATACTTTCCACATTCTTACTGCACCTAATGTCGAAAAAAGTATCTATTGGATTACGACGAAGTTTATATGAGAGGACAGAGGATAAATGCAACTAGTGAACTTGAGCTCTTGGCAACTAGTGCATGCAAATGTGCGAGCTAGAACGGGAAGGTCGGGATGGGTGCGTTGCACTCCGCTGCAACTTATAGGCTGTACTATAGGTACCAACCTATCTACTTTGTAGGAAACCTACACCTCCAGTATAAGC
The DNA here is from genome assembly GCA_014851415.1 of Cnaphalocrocis medinalis. Taxonomy (NCBI): domain Eukaryota; kingdom Metazoa; phylum Arthropoda; class Insecta; order Lepidoptera; family Crambidae; genus Cnaphalocrocis; species Cnaphalocrocis medinalis. Next base: position 4,616,990 of record CM026283.1, read on the forward strand.
GACTTTGTAAATATTATGTTCTAGGTAAGTAACGCTTTATTTAGATGACTCTATTCTTACAATAACGCTTAGTTGGTCTTGGGTTCCAATTCCGGGTCGAGCAAACAGCATGTTGCGAATTTTTCAATTTTGGTTTGTGATCACCAATACGCATTTGGCAAGCGTGGTGATTAAGTCTAATCACATCATATAGCGACGATTTTATTTCTATGAAGGAGGCCTTTGCCCTACAGTGGAACAGTACCTATAGGTGATACTTTATTGATGTGATGGTGATGCTGATACTTTACTTTTTCACTTTTATTCTCACAATGATGCACCGAATTTTTTTTAATAGTTAAGTATTCTAACAGGGCAAAATATATTTGAACTGATCATTTAAATTAATCATCAATGAATACATAGCTATTCAAAATTAGTCTTAACGAAATGGAGAAGCATGGTAATAGAAAAAGCAGTCAGACAAAGGAAAAGTAAATAAAACAAGTTCGTTTATAAATATTATAATGTACAATTTCTAATTCATTTCTACGCTTATGCCATCAACTAATCTAGTAATTTTAATAAAACAGCAGCTCCGTATTTACAAATAAAAACTAATATTTGCAGTAACAACCGTCCTCCGTATTGTCTCTGATCCAATCCAAGTATTTGGTGACTCTGCTGTAAACCCCGGGATAACCCTTCCTGGCGCACCCGTAGCCCCACGACACGATACCTGAGAATAAACGAAATTTAATAGTAAACTTAAGTTTTTAATTTGTACTATTAGAAATCAGACACCGAAAGTACCTATCACAAAGCAGATTAAATAAATGCGCCAGAAAATCACACCAATGAACTGGCCTCAAACTAGGGCAACCCCTGTACTATGTAGATAAAAGGTAAAGATGATTTAGGAAAATAGAATTTAAAGAAAAAACTATTAATGTACGAGTGTAAGTATACGTCTAAAAGTCGTTCAAATTGCCAACTGGCAAGAGTTTCAAATCTTTGGGTAAGAATTGAACTGTTTTTTTAAAGCCATGAGTTAATAAGTAGTGTTTCAGTATTTAGGCATGCTTTTGTTGGTTTTATTTAACTCACCTATCAATTCATAAGTATGATCCTCAGTTTCTGTTATTAGAGGTCCGCCGCTGTCGCCCTGCAAATAGAAACTAAACATCAGTAAGTACTCATATTTAATAGCCATAAACCCTCAACAGATTGAATTACGAGCACCTAAATAAACGCGCATGAGCGTTTTCACTGATCAGCTAGTCACAACTAAGAATTTACTAAGAATACTAGCTGACGATAGCAGACGTCTCCCAGCACACCCGTAGCAGTGACATCACTTTAATCACATGACATTGGCAGAATTAAACAACGCTACAAGCCATATCCGAAAACGCATATCTCACAGTGCACGCGTCCTTATGCGCAGTAGCAGGGTACCCGGCGCAAAGCATGACGTCCTTAATCTTGCTGGCGTTGTAGTTGGTGCTCTGGCAGACCTCGTTGCTGAGCACCGGAAGGTCGGCCTCCAGCAGCGTGCAGGACCAGTTGCCGGTCTCGGCGGTGGCGCCCCACCCCGCCACGATGGCAGGCGCTCCGACATACGACTTATCTGCGAGGTTAATTGGTGTCATTAGTTACTGATTGCTGTCTTAATTAACCTGTTTGGAGTTATGGTATTGTTGTTTAAATTAACCTGGTTAGAGAGATGATAGCTCAATGGACAAGACAAGAACGCACCATCCGTATCCGAACGTAGGTTTGAATTCGAGCTTACCCCTCTAGATTTTTTCAAATAAACATGCGGGTTTCTGCCATTGGCTTAGCGTTGACAGAAAACATCGTGAGGAAGTTCGAATAATTTCTGAAAGGTGAGTACTTATAACGTTACCTACATGGTTGCGAAGATCAAACAGCAGTCGCTTTATTGTTACCTACATCCAAACTTCGGGTGATGAGATAAGATGCTAGTTTAATTAACCTATGATTTTATATTAAATTACTTAAATATTGTAGTACGACTAAGCGCGACAAATTCACATGAACAGTACTTACCTAAGTACCTACTTTAGGTATAATTACCAATAGTTTCTATAAATATTTGCAAAGAACTTCGCGACATATAAAAGTTCTTTGATTACCTACATTTAACCCTCAATCTATTTTATAATTTGATAATATCCCAAAAATAAAGAATATTCGCTCAACCGTTTATTTTCACACTCGGTTACTTACTTATTTTCTCAAATTTCATGTCGGAGCTACCAGTATTTAATTATCTACTCATTGATGTTTGTGCCAAACTTATGATAAGTTATTTAAAAAAAATACCACCTTAATAAGATGTGCCTCTTACTACCAATGCTCGTAAAATGTAAAGGGTTCGAAGACCCTTATTCAATTTTAGCTGCATTTTTTACGATTCTTTTTTATCGGCTTTAAAATCCTCATCAGATTCAAACGCACATTTGTAATTATGTAAAGGTGCTTCGTATTTTGTCCTGATACCGTGACACATGAATAAATAAGGAATTCTTTGCACGCATTTTGTTAAGTTTCACGATGAGGAAATGAATTGTAGTACAATCTTCGAAATCCTTTTTGAGACAGTGAAAGTTAGATACTATTCTAAGTTATTCAGAATTGCCGTTTATTTTAGACCAAGCGTCCAGTGCCTTTACCTACTGTTTAAACCAACGTTTGCCTTTGAACAAATATACAACCCACAATCTTTGGTAGATACCACGTCTAGGCAAGCCTAATTGGATATCGTGCCACTTCGTACAACTTATTTAGTGCAGTTTTTGACAGTTGTGTCCTTGTTCTACCAAAGGTGCGACTTACCTTTGTTCTTTGGCAGGCACACCGGCCTGACCGCGTGGTTGTAGGTGACCGGCTCGTTCAGCCTCAGCAGGGAGATGTCGTTGCTGAGGTCGCTGAGGGAGAAGTTGTGAGCAATCAGCTTCACCACGAAGCGGGTCTCCGGCCGCTGGCTCCTGTCGCAGCGGTCGTGCTCGCCAAACGTCACCCGGAACATGAACCACATGAATCTGAATATGAAAAGAATAACTGTTAAGTCGATGTTGCTTGAAGCTAACAAAGGACACAAAACAATTCATTATTATTTAAAAGGCCCCCGGCGATGTTCGTCCCGCTCAATACAAAGCAAACTGATATTTTTTTCTAAATTTGAATACCAATTGGGGGGAAGGGGGGTTTTAAAGGTTAGCAGCGCACTTGTGACTCTCTACTGGTGTTGCAGGTGTCTATGGATGGCGCTAATCACTTACCATCCGGTGATACGTCTGCGTCGTACCTTTGGTTTTGTTGGTCAAATATTGCACAAATGAGTTCAGTACCTATGTCATACTTTCTGATTTTACTATGCAATTTTTGACAATTATTCCCTTGTACTATATATCAAGCCCCTTCTTCGAACCGCTAATTTTGCACTACTATCCCAAAAACTTACTTTACCTATCTATTGATTTAGAGAGTCCTTACCCTTTTATGCAATGCGCCGCCGAGATGACGTATTTGTCGTTAATAAGGGAGGCCCCGCAGCCGAACGACTTGTGGTAGATGAGTCTCGCCAGCCAGGGGAAAGCGTTGACACTCGACCCCAGCCCGCCGACCACCCTCGGCTCCTCGTTGCGCTCGCCACAGCCTGAGCCAACATGATTCTGGTTATTGATACTACTTAGGATATTGTAAAGTATCTACAAATTACTTACTTTTAGAAAGAAATCAATAAATATGGTGTACAAAAGTTTGTATATAGCAAAGGACAGAAAGCTATCTACAAAATTGTCTGACTAGCATTTTTTATTTATAATTAGGTCCTCCTCCAGTACTTAGGTCTTTTAAAATGAAATTGCTTACTCGTAGATACCTAAATCCATATTATGAAGTTTTCTTTTGGATACCATTGTATCTTTTGATAAGTATAAGCAAAAATGCAATACGTATCTAGTAACAAATCAATAGAAAAACGCTAAGTAAGGTTTATTTTTTAATTGCATGATTAAAAGCAATGTTTTCTTCACGGCACTTTTAAAATACAGTAGAACACCGAATAACTATGTATATAACTAACTAGCTAGTTATTGCTTAGTTAAAAACTAAAAAAAACTAAGTATTTCAGTCCAATCTTACTTACTGCAATCTTGGCAAGGCGGCAGGCTCTCTTCAGTTGAAGGTATTGTTGAAGGCAGCACTATTGGAGGCGGTACTATTGCGGGTGGTACTATAGTGGGTGGTACTATGGCGGGTGGTACTATGGTGGGTGGTACTATAGCGGGTGGTACTATTGCGGGTGGTACTATGGTGGGTGGTACTATGGCAGGTGGTACTATTGAAGACGATACTATTGATGGCGGTATGTACGAAGTGTGTGACAACAGCAGTCCATTCTAAAGCAAAATAAAACATTATATTGATTTACAAATTCTGACCCGTGATTTTTTTATTAAGATGAAGATGTTGAGGTCCAATTCGTTTTTGACCTTTCTATCGAAAAAGTAAAAAAAAAACAATATCATAAGGAACGTGATCAATTGAGCAAACAAAATAGATTCTAGAGTCGTATTTCCAGTTACTTTATGGATGAGTAAAGATAAAAAGCTTTATAATGTTAGACCCGTTATTTTCTTTAGAAATTTTGGCCTGTTTGCTTAACTTCCTTGTGCAAATACGACGTGACTAGTGAAACTGGCATAAAAACTTAAAAGTTAGTATTTAAGAACAGGAAATCCTAGTAATGAACACTCCAAAAAGTTAACAGAAACTTTCTATATTAAAATCAAGTCTCTATTTAGAAAGATTATCTCCAGGATTATTTATAAAAAAATACTCAAATTAAATCTTCAAAAAAACAGCACATAACAAATTATTTTTTAAAATATATAACTTACCTGATTCATCCTAAATCCCACTGTGTAACACGTAATAAAACACAGGAATAACCACCACATGTTTACGTCTCGTGAAAAACTTAACTGATGCGACTCTAATGAAAGTTCATGTGTTTAGAGGTTCAGTGCTCGATACACTAACTCATGTCGGACCCGACGTACTTTATGGTTATGGGGCACTTAAAATGCTGCATCTGTAGTCTGTAATAACCAAATGGCAAACGTTTTCAATGTGACCAAAATGTTAAACTTTCGAACGGAAAACACAGGTACGTTTCGCTGGTCACCGAATACAACTGTGCCTTTGTCGTTCTAATGGAGACTCTTTCAGACCCGCTACAGACAGAATCAATGGCTTTGAATAAAATTAATTATGCACATAACTTCATGAGTTATGTTAGAACATTTTTTTATGTTAAATAAGTAGTTAGATTGTTTGATTTTTTTTATGTTTGGCTAAATGCAGCTAAGTAATTGCGGTATAATATTACTATAGAAATGTAATCAAGGGAGAGTGACAAAATTATCTTACAGACTTTTTCGGAGGCCCAATTGAGAGAAAAGGGGATCACACTTGTGACTACTGGTTTTGCAGGCGTCTGTGGGCGGCGGCAATCGCTTACCATCGTGCATACGGTAAAAAAATGTTCCAATTACCCAACAGTTATAAAACATTATGTAACATTTGTTGGATAACTTTTTTAATTCTCAGACTCGCACAAAACCTCCGTAAACATATTAAGTAAAATATGGAAGCATAGAACATGCTTTTACCTTGAGAAGGTCAGTTATCTCAACTACGTGAAAATACGTGAATACTGGCTACTAAAACTTTGGCCTGTTACCATTAATTTCGTTAGAAACAACATAACAAATTCTCAACGCGAAAAATACCAATAAAAATACCTACAATAATGCAAAATGCTGTAAAATCGCTACCGTTATTGATCATGATTCACAAATTTTTACATCGATGGAATATTCAAATGAGTGGCGTCATTTTAGCGGCCGCGGAGGCTGTAGACTCACCGCGTATATTTGGCAATGACCTCGCGAGTCAACGAACTCTCTCAATGGACGCTTTTTCTTAAAAATGCTAACAATAATACTTAACCTTTTAATCTTAAAGCCTATATTGGCTCGGAAAAATCCATGTCCAACTTGTTCCGTGATAAGAACCGATAAATTTTATGCAGTAATTCAGTTCATAAAAAAGTGGATGCAAATAATACGCATGTATATTGGCTTTAACGTAATTTTAGGACGTTTTATTTGGTCGACTCTCGGTAGCAGAGCAAGATGCAAGTTTTTAACAATACCTTTATTACATAATTATGTTTCGGTTTTATTATTTTCATACAATATTTCTTGAATAAGCTAGCAGTAGGTAATATAAATTAAAGTAGTACAAGAATTTGAGGTATTTATTTATATATTCCATAATAATTTAAATATAATTAATATTCATACAAAAATCTTATAACTAAGCTAAAATAAAAGTACGACTTATTGATATGGCATGGCTTTATCTTAAATAATAAGAAATACATTTTTAGGTACTTTTAATGCTTAAATACCTACCGACCTAAAGGTGAATAGATTTCAAAGAAATGAGATAAAATTAAGTAGTTAGATGGATATTAAGATTTAATGAGGTCAAAGACATTATGAAATACCGTTATTTACGAAGTTCGACTTTTTGCGTATTTTGTCAATTCTATATTATAAAATAGATAAATAGATAAGTACTAGATACCTATCTTTTAATAGAATTGAGTAAATTGTATGAAACCGGTACAAAGTTATCTATGGGTCTTAACAGTCGTAATTTTTGTATAAGTATTCTTAAGAATATATATATCTAAGATAGGTATTACATATTCATAATAAAACGTAATTATATATCTTAAATAAAAATGAAAAAGCAAGTTCAAAAAAAAGCATAGGTAGGTACTCTACACTAAACCTCAGTATATCAGTCGATATTGTATACTTATACTGTCTATTAATTATTTCAGTTCAGCAGTTACTAATTATGAATCTCTAAATACGTGTAGACTTTATATGCTACACACATCTTCCTGAATCCCTCTTTTCTCTATTTGGAATCAATAGATAAAATAAATTTAACGTCTTGTCATGACTAAAATTCACACAAGTAACACAAAATGTGACTCCATGTACTTACATAAGTACGTACCTACTTAGTAAATAGCTGAATTACCCCTTTGGCAGTAATTACCTACCCTTAGGTTGGGAACACAAGAAGACACAACAGTCCCGATTACACAGAGACTAAAGTTAGTACTTAATAGTTTAAAAATTAAGCTGTCTCTTTTATTAAAGTCACAAATGAAAACGACAATATCAATTTTATTAAACTAAAACTAGACCACACGCTTTGTGATAAGGGAGTAAATTATCAAATGCAAGACTAATAAACGGAAATGTACTTACAAGCATTGATAGTGTAATAAAAATAGGTATTGTGATGTATCAGCCTATTTTTGTACCACTGCAGAGCACAGGACTCCATCATAGAAATCAAGTCATCGCCCAAAAGAAGACTGAATACAAAAATACATATTTTATAAATGGAGTAGGTAAGTATTGTACAGACAATACGGTTAATGTATAAATTAATTGTGAGTGCTTGAGACTTAATTAACACAACATGCATCTCCTCTTTTTACACTATCAATGGATTTGCGAATATATCGAAACTGCATTTGCAGTCACCACGAAATAAATAATCACAGAACGCCGGTGCCCTATTTCACCGCTAAACAGTAAGTACGTACAGTGATTTTAACGTGGTGGTAGTCCGGCCTACAAACTCTTCGGTATCAATGTCAACTAGAGCCGACCTTCTGTGTTTATTTGTGACGTCATCAGAGCCGCGCCGTCTCCCTGTATGCGAAGTGTGCGGCACACGCAGCGCCAAGGCAATAGGGGTGCCACACACCGACGCTTATAAGAAGATTCATATGATAAAGAATATTAAGCTGGGTACTCACCTAACCATGTAGCATGTAATGTATCTGATACTGTATTACCCGTACCTACGTGTCATGAGTTTATGCTAACATACTCACTTGATACGGCATCTGTTACGTTACATGCTACACGGTTTAGTGAGTACCCAGCTTTAAGGGTGCGTTTCCACAGAAGCGGAGCTACGTAGAGTTAAGGGTAAAGTAAGTAAGACTTATAAAAAAATATCAATCACATTGCTCATAAATAAATAAATAAATTGAGACAACATCACATACACTGTCCTGGTCCCAAACTAAGGTTTTCCCTTGTGCTATGGGAACCAGAAACAACGAAGTTACTACAAACACCCAAACCCAACACAAATATCTGTTTCATCAACAAACATTTGTGTCGGTGCGGGAACCGAACCTGCGACCCTTACGTCTTATCGATCATCAGAGATGAGATGTGTATTTTGAGCAATGTGATTGGTAAATTTTTACAAATCTCCGCTCAACTACACGGAGCTCCGCTTCTATGGAAACTCATTTAGGTATAGGCGCCTCATTGGTTTCGCACACGAGCTGTATAGAGTCGGCGTGCTCCAAAACGTCACGTCATTACTCGGTGCAGTAGCAGGCGTCGCTGGTGTTCTCCTTGATCCAGTCCAGGTAGTTGGTGACGCGAGTGTACACCCCCGGGTAGCCGGGGCGCGCGCAGCCGTTGCCCCAGGACACCACGCCTGGGAGAATACAATTAGTCAGTTGGTTGGTTGGTCGATTGAATCGACTGGCAAGACGGTCGTCGCTTCATTGTAATTATCAGACAGAGTCAACAAATCCTCGATCATAGTCCAATCGTACTCAAGCTCCAAAGTGAAGCTTTGGACGCAACCTGAAATCACATGCTGAATTGAAGAGATTGTCATAACGCTTGTAAGCAACTTTTTACGAACCCCCAGATTTGTGAAACGATTTGGCTGCAGCAATATTCCTGACGGTTATGATGACTTAAATTTCTTCAAGAGACAAGCGTAAAAACCAGCAACGCATCAGTGACTCCTCTCATTTCACAAATGCGTGGTGACCATCAGGTTACCATTTTGCTAATTTACCACTTTTGAAGTAAAAAGTACCTTACCTGTTTAGGTAGGTACTATATTCAAATTGTGAAATGGGGTGTCGTAATACATATACTTGTATCTACGCCACAGAAAATTAACGGTGTTTAAGAACTAAGAGCTGAATAAGTTAAGCCTACTTATTGAGATGAGTCGTGAGATGCAACAATAGAATCCAGTGAAAGGCCTCAAACTCAGAGGCGGGATCAAAGACGATTGTAACTCAAGCACCTTACAGTAGTGATGCGACTCCAGTCACAATCTCGACTGGCATTTTTTTTAAGTATAATAGGTGGCATACGGACCACCTGATGGTAAAAAAATATTGTCACTTATGTACCTAGACCATAACCGGCCCAATCGTGCCTAACCGTGGCGAGGACAGAAACCTCGCGTAGAGCAAAAGCTGGCTTGATCCAGATTTTCAGTACGCCTAATCGTGGCTCTTCCATGGTCAGAAAGCAACAACGGAGGCATTCTAAAGATAGGTATGTGTTTGAGTACACAAGGGAACCAGACCAACTTAATCATGGTTACACGTTTCAGAAACTATCCGAAACTTGCAATTTTCCTCACGATATTTTCCCTCGCTGCAGGGTTAATGGTAAAATACGCACATAGATTTTAAAGATCCAGCGATGCATATTTAGATTCGAACCCCAACGAAGGCGCGTTATTTTCCACTGAGCTACCCTGACTCAGAGAACTACTCGAGTGCATTCGGGTAAAATTGGAAAATAATTTGAACGGCAAAATTTGACGCAAGTTGCATCACTACGTAGAGGTAAACATCAATATTCATTACTAACCTATTAGTTCGTAGCGTTTGTCGGCCTTTCTCTCTGCAATGAGGGGCCCACCGCTGTCACCCTGAAAAATGGTAGAAAGTGATATCTTATTTAGTACAAATAACAATCGGGAAGTGATTAAGTACAAACTCGTTCGTGAGAAAGGTAAATCAAACTAATGACCACTTTTCACTTCCTAACAGAAAAATTAGTAGGTATACATATTCATGCTCTATGTAGATTCTCATACCTATGTATGGTAAGTTAATGAAATAATTTTGATATTTGACCGAACCGATGACTTTTTCACCAAAATAAAAGTTATGCATTTACCCCCTTACTGCAAAACTTGGTCTAAAGTTCGTTTTGGTTTTAACCTGTTGCTGTCACTTTCATTTGTGACCTTTATAACAGTGACAGCATCATTTTCAAACCATGACTCCCTCTCATGACAAACACATGAGTTATTTATTGCAACTGAACCTATGGATACGTGTCGGCTATACTATTATATGGCAACTGTAATTAGCTCCAAAAAATCGAAAGGGCTTTACTACAAAACTCAATGTAATTCTTTTGAAATAGATGGATTAGCAATTTCACACATTTTTTCACCAACCTGACAAGAATCCTTTTGCCCAGTTTTAGGGTAGCCTGCACACAGCATGTTATCCGTGATCATGGACGCAGTATACTTGGTAGTCTTGCACTCCTGGTTGCTCAGGACTGGGACCTCCACCTCCTGTAGCGTGCATGACACCTTGCCCTCCTCCGTAAGGGTTCCCCAGCCTGAGGCGACAGCCTTCACTCCGACGTATAGATTTCCTGTTGGATAAATGAATAAATTCACACATCTCATATATTGACCTGACTCCGTACTAAGTAGCTTAAGCACATGTGTTACAGATAATACACAACAGAGGTTTTGTATCTAGGTTTTGTGTCGACTCCATTTTTCGCACTTAGACTCTCTTTCGGTCCATTGTACGTGATGAACAGAGAAACAAACAAAAGTACATACGTATTAAACAAATCAATATGTGGGGTATCGAATCCAAATCCTTTGACGGATATTATGAGGCTAGGTCACTACCAAATACGCAATTTGGTCAGTCAATTCTACTGTATTACTTTTAAACAAAGAGTGAAATAATTGAAAAAGAGGATATTGTTTCAATTAAACTCGTACATAATAGTTAATTATTCGAATGTGCTCGTATTAAACTATATTAGTCCCAATCGATTTGATTGATCAGTAATACCTATTGTTGTACCCGGACCCGGACAATAAGTACTATTAGTCATATGGTATTAAACAGCGTATACTTACATACGTGTGCTTTTTATGAGACTACAGTTATACTCAATTGTATTATTTTAAAAAGTATATTAGAAGTAAGTACTTAGCTAGCAATATTTTATCAACAAGAAACATGCAAAAAGTTGCTAATAGATTTTAATGGTGCTTTCTCTGTACCATAGCTTCCACTTGGTGCTAATGAGGCTTTCACCGATGCACTACACCTACAGATCAAGTGTTTCAGCCCATGTGCAAAGTTTGTGAATTTATTTATTTATTTTATTTGGTACACAAATCAGAATATCACTATTACAATATTTTTTTACAATTTCATATCTTATGGACTAAATGATATTCCAAAACATGTATACTCATCGTGGTTAAAATAATTGAATGATCGTTATCACTGCCAAAAAAAATACAAATATAGCCTTGTTGGCTCACAGGGTGGTGAAGTATTTTTGAAGCAGTTCTATGAGTCTATTATTTACTAGTTAGGTCTACTTATTATTATGTCTTCGTTATCAAATTTGGTGACACACCATTAACACGCAAGCAGATCGGTTTGATGGAATTGAACAGAGGCACCCTCTCATTGAGGCGGAGCAGCGCAATGTCCTTGTTTAAGTTTGTTGTGAACATGGTATACACAACAGTTACTCACTGCTATTGGAGGGCAAGCAGATCGGTTTGATGGAATCGGACAGAGGCACCCTCGTTGAGGCGGAGCAGCGCAATGTCCTTGTTTAAGTTTGTTGTGAACATGGTATACACAACAGTTACTCACTGCTATTGGAGGGCAAGCAGATCGGTTTGATGGAATCGGACAGAGGCACCCTCTCGTTGAGGCGGAGCAGCGCAATGTCCTTGTTTAAGTTTGTGTGAACATGGTATACACAACAGTTACTCACTGCTATTGGAGGGCAAGCAGATCGGTTTGATGGAATCGGACAGAGGAACCCTCTCGTTGAGGCGGAGCAGCGCGATGTCCTTGTTTAAGTTTGTTGTGAACATGGTATACACAACAGTTACTCACTGCTATTGGAGGGCAAGCAGATCGGTTTGATGGAATCGGACAGAGGCACCCTCTCGTTGAGGCGGAGCAGCGCAATGTCCTTGTATAAGTTGTTGTGAACATGGTATACACAACAGTTACTCACTGCTATTGGGGGCAAGCAGATCGGTTTGATGGAATCGGACAGAGGCACCCTCTCGTTGAGGCGGAGCAGCGCGATGTCCTTGTTTAAGTTTGTTGTGAACATGGTATACACAACAGTTACTCACTGCTATTGGAGGGCAAGCAGATCGGTTTGATGGAATCGGACAGAGGCACCCTCTCGTTGAGGCGGAGCAGCGCGATGTCCTTGTTTAAGTTTGTTGTGAACATGGTATACACAACAGTTACTCACTGCTATTGGAGGGCAAGCAGATCGGTTTGATGGAATCGGACAGAGGCACCCTCTCGTTGAGGCGGAGCAGCGCAATGTCCTTGTTTAAGTTTGTTGTGAACATGGTATACATAAATAGTGACTCACTGCTATTGGAGGGCAAGCAGATCGGTTTGATGGAATCGGACAGAGGAACCCTCTCGTTGAGGCGGAGCAGCGCGATGTCGTTGTCGAAGTTGGTGAGCGTGAACTTGTTGGCGATGGCGCGCAGCACGAAACGCGTCTCGGGCCTGGTCGTGGAGTTGCAGCGGTTGTGCTCGCCGAATGTCACCTTTACCATGAACCACATAAAGCTGGAAATAGAAGTTTTGTTGGTTACTAAAATGTCCACAGCAGCGACAAACTAGCAAGTGGATCATCTGATAATGATAGGAATCGCCCATGCACATCCGTGAGATAACAGATGCCACTGATGTGTCGAGGAGATTAAACAGAATCAATGCGAATCATATTACCAAATTTTAAAAGATTTCGAATCAAACACGTTGAAACCTACAGAGGTGATCACATAATTCGAATGCTGTTCAGATAAGTTAGGTGTATAATTAGAAATTAAATTGTAAATAAAATAGAAACTAATTTTCTTTTAAACAAGTACCTACACATTCTACGGCCATTAAATACGTAACGGTGTCAATTATACAATGAATTCGTTTGTGTTGGCATTGGGCGAAAGTGACTCAATGTTTCGGTGTCACTCGTGAATTATTGATTCCTAATTTACACTTTCACTTGCATTCTAACTAAAGTATTTTCGTTTCAAAATTTACATCAAACAAGAAATCTTTTAATATTACTTATTTATAATAATATGCAAGTACTTAAATAAATAATGTACTCGTAAATGTCGCTTTGTGATCCTTGCTAAATAATACATAATTATGCTTTAATCAAAACCTTTTGCGATATTTCGGGAAACCTTTAAGAGACCCTTTGTACTTGCACGTAGGGTCATATTCGAAAAAAATATCCTTCTTATTTCTTTACACCTAGAGATGTGCCATACCGCTCTGCATACATAAGCAAGTATGTAGGTACACAGGTAGTGTTCACATAAAGAAAAACAAAGAGAAAGCAAGAATATTTTTCCTTATTTTACTTTTCCTCGTAACTAGGTAAATATTGCAAAAATCATTTGTTGTCAAATGTCTCCAGCCAGACTGTATTGGTTAAATGTTGAGGTATGAAATAGGTACCTACTGTAGATCGTTTGCAAGAATGCTATTTAATCTGAGTTTTCCCTAAACAAAGGCATGCGCAAGGCTCCGCAAATATTCCCAAAATGGAGATTCCTCGAGGATATTGAACTTTTAAGTTTGGAACTGCGCAGTCCGGTTTGAAGGTGAACGCACTTGTTGATACTGATTTGAATTCACAAAATCCGATTTATTTTGGACTTGTTTGCTAATTCGCGGGTTATCGGACCCGTTTTCTCTAATTTACGATTTCATCTGCAGTTTTAAGTTAATCTGCATTAAGGTTTTGGTAGGTTTTAGTCATAAATATGCTAAAAAGTAAGTTATAGTTTGTAAACTTTTTGTTTTGCATAATTCTGTCACAACTCATAAATAAAGCAACAACATTATCTTTACGATATGAGTAAGATACCTACAAAAATGCTTAAATTGAATCATATACACAGATACAGTTCATAGATTTTCCAAATGAGTAGTTGTCAATTTGTCATTAACCTAAATCAGTAGATTGATAACCTTTGCCTAATAAATACCTGCTTTGATTGTTTACTTTACATTGTCACCGAGTGTGAAATCGGTTGTAGGTATCTATTAACCCTAATGGAATATGTATTGATTTTAAATTAAGTGTGGAATAAATCGATGTGGAATCATATTGGGTAATATCAAAAAAATCTGATTAATTCTGAGAGTACGAGTAATTGACCTCAGGAAAATCACGGTTTTTATATTAAAATTCAATCGGTTTCCAAATCGTACGAGTCTTACCTACAACGTACTGATATTATTTAGGTAAACGTGAAAGTTTGCAAGGATGTACGTTATGTTTGAATGAATTTGGGTGAAACTTCACATTATTAAAGCCTATATATTAGATAAGGTACACCTATATTACATTATTAGTAGTATTGTACCTATATTATCCAAAAGTGGGAAGAACGTCGAAGTGCAGCTAATCTATTATTTTCACTGATTAATTATTTGTAAAAATATAAAATAATCACTGCACACATACCTATTTGTCTGTGACATGACATTCATATTTGCACAGCGCGTCCAACCGTCAAGTCACACCATCAAGAGCTATTCAAATACGCAAACTGCAAAGTTTGTCGGGACTTGGTAGGTACAACACCTACAGTTAGTACAAACGATCACAGGTTGGGTTTCTATATTACAGAATGTCGAATTTCTGCAGAAAATATTGCGTATAAGGATCCATATTTTCTGTTACAACGGAAGTGTTACCGTATCTACCTATTCGAAATACCACTAGGTGATCCGCATGCTCATTTGCCTTCCTATATTATAAAAAAATATATCCAAATATGATCAGAATTTCTTGGAAACAAAAGCTTATGAGCTCAAAACGATCGAGCAAAAAGACAAAAGGCCGTATATATTTGCTTCCCCTTTTTTTCGCATTATTTCATGCATAACAATAGGTCTTATTTCATAAACTTAACATCATCATTACTTAGTATTAGCCGTTTTACTGACGTTCTATAAAAGCATCACGATGAGTACCCTGGATACTGTATTTGTATTTTGCACTTAGGTATCTCCTTGTATTCAATGCTATCTTTGTAAAACAACTAGCTCCTCGTCAATAGATGGCGCTGGGAGTCGATTAAATGGCGCAATTATCGACGAAACTAGCGCCGCCAACATATTTACACTGATTGTGTAAAAAGTGGCCGTTTTTAGCAATAATGAACATTATTGTTCCTTGTCACGTGTAAAAAATATTGTATTGGATCTGGAAAAATCCAATTTATAACTCTACAAACTTAGATGCATCTAAGTTTGTAGAGTTTTACTTTCTTAAAAAATATTATATTGTTGCCACAATCAGTGTAAATAGGTTGGCAGAGCTTGTTATGTCATTGTAGCCCCTATGTGTGCACGTATCGGGCGTTGAAGAAAATTCTGTTTTGCGACGAGCTATTTACGGGAAATTTTTGAAGCCCTTCTTCGCCTGCCATGCGGGAAAGTTAGTACATAGCAAATAACTGGCGTACCCTTTAACACAGTGCGCAGCCGTGAGGACATATCGGTCGTTGATGAGCATGCCACCGCAGTAGAACCGCTTGAAGTACGTCAGCCGCGCCATCCACGGGAACTCGTTCAGACCCGCCTCCTCGCCTCCGACGATGCGGGACACTTCGTTGCGCTCCCCACATTCTGGAAGACAAAGTCTTATGAACAGAGAGAAGAATATATATATTACACTAGTGGCCCGTCCTCACTTCGTTTCTGGACAGTAGTTCCACTGTCTACCAATAGATGGAACTGGACGTTGATTGTATCACGCAAGTGTTTCATGTTTTCGGTTTACCTATAAGCCGTGGCATGAAGTATGAGATTAACGTATAGAATATAAGATCTGTTAATATGAGAGGAGATCAAACAGGTCGAATTGATACTGGTCTCAATAAAACCTGCAAAACCCAACGCAAAATAAAAAAATACTGTGGGAGCCACGTTTCAGCACGAATGAACCAGCCGGAGTGGTACTTCGGCCGCACAGAAAACCAGGGAAGCAGCAGCCCTGCGTTGTGTTTCATCGAGCGAGTGAGAGTACCAGATTGCCAACGCATTTATGACTCTACTGGTGTTGCAAGAGTCTATGGGCAGCGGCAATCACTCACCATCAGATGATCCAGCTGCTCGTCTGCCATCTTCACATAAATAAGATCTCTCCATGATACATTTTCAAACTTTGTCAAAAACTTTCTTCAAGCTCGTAGTCGTACTCGTAATCGCCGTAGGTACTTATTCGTAGCAAGTATTTGTCATAGTGATGAACATCTTATAGTTTTTTTTTTACATTATAACGGACAAACCAGCAGATGGCACATCTGATGGTAAGTGGACATCTGCAACACCTGATTCATCACAAATGCGTCACCGACTCTTATAGAAGGAATAAGCCCTTTTCTTGAAGATCTCTAAGCGTATCTACTCGGAAACACCAACGTTGGCAGCTGATTCCACAGTTTCACTGTGCCTTGTTTGTCTGGTTGTAATATTATGGACGTATTGAAGTAGGTAATTGTGTTTGTTAAGTCTGTTTCCTGATCGTTGTAATACAAGTGCTTTAAGCTACATAAGTAGAGAAATTGTATGATTATTTTTATTACACAGTTAATTATCGTCATCTGATAGGTTACTCATAGTACAGGGGTTGCCCTAATTTGAGACCAGGTTGATTGGTGTGATTGTCTGGCGCATTTATTTATTTATTATGATTTCTCATTGTTGTTTTCTTAAAACCTAGACGGTAGCGTGTCAAGCCAAGTTCAAGCAGAGGAAGTACGCCAAGTGCCGAATGTAATATTACACGAACCACTATCTAATTAAAGATGTATCTAGGTGATAGTTTCTTTAAATAAATAAAATATACATCTAGAAGAACCTAGCTCCTGGATGTATGTAATATTTTATACTGACTGCATGTGCACGCTGTCTTTGGTTGATTCAACTCCATAAGCGGCGGGCGGTTGCCCCACACCCCGCCGAAGAAGTTTTTGGTGAATACTCCGCGCGTGTCTCGAACTCCATCACTCTGCTAACAAGGTAGATAGATAGATAAATGTGTTTTATCTAATGTTATATAATATTAGACAAAACATATGATATGAGTTTAAACGGATGAGTGCCATAAAGTGGTCTTATCTATTAGGTAGGTAAATGTGTGGTTAGGGTGTGTGAGAAATTGACAATATAATATTTCCCTTTAACTTGAAACTAGTTTATGTTATAGTTAATCGTTTCTTACATTAAGTGTTATGTTCTAGACATATTAGGAAAGGTTTTCGATAGTGAAGAATGCCATCGCAGCTCTTGCATTCTATTTTTAGGGTAGGTTCAAACGAAAATGACTGGTAAGTTTGTATCTTTTTCACAATTATTTTTGCTAAGTTAATACTAATTCATGAAGCAATAATTATTTATTTATTCTTTATTGCACGAGATAAAAGTACCTACAATTGGCGAACTTAATGCTTTACAGCATTCTTTACCAGTTAACCATTGGGCGAGTGAAATAATTTGTTGCGGCGTAAAATGATAATCTAAAATATATAATTTTTATATTTTGTTATACGTTAATTCCATATAAACCATAATAATTATATAATTAATGTCTCAGGTTATTTAACATTAAAATGGTGTTTTTTTTTTAATTTTACTTTCTTCAACATAAAAACACTTTCATTGTAAGTAATGTTTTAACTAGTTATATTAAATATCGTGAACCTCAAAACATACATAAATACGACTCAAAACTTTTCTTGCGAAAAGTTTTTAGCTAAATAATTTAATGTGTCACAAACCTCTGAGCAAGTGAAAGTAGCTGCAGCAAGCACTAAAATAATACACTTCCACATGTTGTCTATGGATTTAAAAAAGTTGAACACTTGAATTTAAAATGTCAAAATTCAAATTTGGAATAGCGCGCTCAGCTGGCGCTGGCCGCTCTTGAACTTGGAACTTGTAGCGCGCGCTGGCCGGCCGCACACTGAGAACGCGCGGCGACATCGCTCACACACAATCATTTGGTCACCTACGTCACGTAACCCCACTAGCCTTACAAACCTTAAAACACTTATCAAATTTAGATCCAAAGGAGCGGTTAGTACCTATTATAAACATTAAATTTTGCTAAGAGAAGTTCAGTATCGTAATGTTTCGGAATAATTTTCTAAAAATTTTTTATTTAATTTGAAAACCAAATTTTTAGATGATAATTTCCATCATAACTTAAAAAGTTATGATGACTACTGTCTATGCTGTGCTTCGCTGAGTGAGTGAGGGTATGGGAGGCCCAATCGTGGGGAAAGGGGTAGGTAAAGGTTGACAACGCACTTGTGACTCCACTGTTCTTGCGGATAACTTGGGGCAATCGCTTACAATCAGGAGATTCGTCTGCTCATCCACCACCTATCACATAAAAAAGTCTATACGTTGGTAGCACTTTAAAGCGTCCACGGCTGCGGTTGGGGTCCCGGATGCGATCCCCGGATCGACCTAAATCGTGCCAAAAATGTATTTTCTGAGTTTATCTGTACACAAATTCTCAAAGAAAAGCAAACAAAGGCCTCCCAGACGTAATACATTGCATTAGTAACGGCAGCAAGGAAGCGGCGCACGCGCAGGTGTCCATCACAATGACGTCCTTCGCGGCGAAAGCGGCGCTTTCCACAGGTCACACGGCTTTTGGTACATTCTCTCACATTACTCGTTTAGTGCTTGCGCAGTGTTAATATAGCCAGAGGTTTGACATTCATCACCTCTGCGTGTCATATCCTGTGGCCTTACCATGAATTTGAAATACTACCCTCGCTATCCAAAACTATTGCTCTGTCTCTTTCAAATGCACCACAGTGAAAGAGACAAAGCGACAGAATTCGATAGCGAGGATAGTATTTCAAACTCATGGTAGTGCTACTGCTGCGTCCTTTTTCTGCCTGGGGAGGGACGTGAAGTAACGTTAGGTTAAGGTACTCTTGTCCCGTCCCCACTCTGGTGATGAGGGAGCGTCGCTGGAGCTTAGCGGGTATGCCTCCGGCCGCCACCGGAGCAGAGACCTACTTACATAACCCGCCTGAAAGCATTCCCCAGCGACAACAAAAAAAAGTTCCTACTTACCTTTGGACAGGGTTCATAATTTAACTTGTAGGTGTTTTCCCCCCCAATTTCACGTCACGCTACTTTCTGCCACGCACCTCTTCATTGTAGAATCAATTTCCCGCAGCGGTGTTTCCGAACCAGTACGGCATCCAAATTTTCAAGAAACGAGCCTATACCTTCCTGAAAGGCCGGCAACACATTCGCACTCCTTCTGGTGTAGCTGATGTCCATGGGCGGCGGTGTTCACTTACCATCAGGTGACCCGATTGCTCGTTTGCCTTCCTATATTATAAAAAAATTAGGGGTAAAATAAGAAGGATAAAGGATATGAGCGTGTTTGGAGGTTTTAAATATTTAAGGGTATTTTTCCAATAAACCAGTAACCCCATGTGTGGCTGTCTAAATGTTATGTACATTACTCGTACTTTCACCGTTTTCACCAGATGAGGATATCGAAATCACGGATAATGAGGATTACAGTATGATTTTTTGCTACAGATTAGACAGTCTGTTGATACCATGATAATTTTGGCCTAGTTTTCATAACTAAAGGTTGTGTATATGAGATGTTATTTCATTCTAATTACCAGAATCATCATACTCTGGATACCTTGGTGTAAGCGTAATAGGTTACGCTTTAACGCGATGGATTTAGACGCAACCGGAATAGCCACGCTGCGATGATGATGATGTTACTGACTATCTTTATATCATGACTAGTGGCCCGCTCTCACTTCGCTTCGGGACCGTAATTCAGAAATGAACCAATAGATGGCGCTGTGCTCAGTTACATCGCGCAAGCGTTTCGTGTTTTCAGTTTACCTATAAGCCTTGTTGTTGTCTATAGAAGTTATCCCTTTATAAATAGTATAGAGAGAGAGTATAGAAGATAGAAGATGCTTACGGAACTACAATAGGTGCATAACTTCTTCTGAAGAGGATTACCAGACCTACGCCTCGGCCGGTACTAGTTAAGACCACTGATTAATATTATTAGGTTTAAAACGCCATAAGCATAACAGTGGGAGAGCCACGCTTCGGCATGAACGGGCCGGCTCGACCGGAGTAATACCACGTCCTTTTTTTTTATGTGATAGGTAGCAGGCGAGCAGGCGGATCACCTGATGGTAAGCAATGGCCGCCGCCTATGGACACTTGCAACACCAGTGGAGTTACAAATGCGCTGCCAACCTTTTATCCCCCCCCCCTCCCTCAGTGGGCCTACGCTCCGGTACCCTCACTCACTCGGCGAAACACAGCACAGGGGCTGCTTCACGCCGGTTTTCTGTGAGGCAGTGGTCGAGCCAGCCCATTCATTGGAAGCGTCCTCACAGAAAACCGGCGTGAAACAGTGCATGCGCTGTGTTTCGCTGCGTGAGTGAGGGTACCGGAGGTCCAATCCAGGGAAAGGGGGAAAGGTAAGCAGCGCACTTATGACACCATTGGTGTTGCAGGTGTCCATGGTTATTACTCGTGGCGGTAAACGAGCATACGGGTCAACTGCTGGCAAGTAGGTAATCACCGTCGCCCATGAACATCTGTGAGATCGAAGAGATCGCTGATGGCCGGCAACGCATCAATCAATTTTAAGAAGGAGTACGCTCTTCACTCGATGGTCCCTAAGTCAAAGCCGTCAGGAAATTAAATGAAAACAGGAAAATATTACATACAAAATGTATTTAATTTATTTTAATAAATAACCAAGAGCACCGTACGCATTTTAACAACAGCAATAAATTTCCATCACAATTAAATAGATTCGATGATTTACAAACACTAGCATACTAAAAAGATTAGATTTTTCGTAAATAACAAACTTTTACATTAGTAATTAAAAAAAATTACATCTAAAATAATCAAAACAATATTCTTATAATAATATCGTATTATCATGAAAAAGATCACAGGTATAGCCTAAAGAGCTTTTGTTTTTCTTAACTGAAATTATTAAAATAATTTATTATTAGACTAAAAATAACAATGTAATTACACATTTAAATAACTTAGTTAGGTACTCGCTGACTCAATTTCAAAAATTTAAACAATCACTAATCGTAAAAAGGTTGTAAATGTGAAAAAAAAATTAAAAAGAGAAGTAAGTAGGTATTCGATGTATTTACTGTATGAAATTTCGTCATCTGGTCAGTACAGGGGTTACCCTAGTTTGGGACCAGGTTGATTGGTTTGATTGTCTGGCGCATTTATTTATTTATTTACCATGCCCATTAATAATAATGTAATCCACTACAATGTCATGTAGGTCTTATTTATTTTGCAAAGATAACCAAGGATGTCCAAGCGATGGAAAGGTAAAAAAGAACATAGGTATGTACCTATTTAAATTTTGGTAAAAGATCTTACACTTTAGGTGGGTTTTCTCGATATTTGAAAACAATAATTTACAACAGTTACAACTTAATAGTAGGGAGTGGGTTACCTACATTTAAATTAAATTCAAATGCGAAAGAGCTACACATTTGTTTTTTTTATTTATGTACCGTACTAATTTATACATGTCAATAATATATTTTTAGAACTGTTCTTGGAACTAGTTCTTCAATTTAATAATATTAGTCAACAAGTACTTACTCTGAATAAAGCAAAAACTTCTTAAATAAGTATAATTTAATAAGATAAATTAGACATTTAATTCTAATAGAATAAGAGTATGTACAAAAAACAACATTGAACACTTAGGTAGTTGATATAACACTTAAATTCTAATGGTAATCTGCACCACCGGCCTGTCCGAAGTAACATAACTTAATGCCTAGTATGATAATGATAACGAGTGAATTACATTTAGATACAGTACTAACTTAATGAAAAAAGCGATGATTAAGCAACGTGTTAAAATTATATCAGCCAGACGATGGAAAATATATAAGAAAACATGTTAGAAGCTGCATTGAAAAGGAATGTAAAGACAATTTTACTTATTAGGTACATGATGTTAAATGTTTTTGCAATGAAGAACTAAACTACATTATGAATGATCTTAACAACAGGTACGAAAATGAGGTATGTACTTATTACATTTTAATATCAAATGAGTTGTAGGTGAATACATAATGCAATATGAAGTTGATGATGATGAAGATTTTAAGCGAATGATTATCGTATTTTTGACGATGATAATAACGCGTGTGATGAATGTGACAATTGAGAATAAACACAAGATCTTAATGTTAATTTTCTACATGATTTCAAATTATGAGTATTTCGTTCAAGCGAACGGATTAATTAAATTTAATTTAACAGACAACGTGCACAACGAACCTTAATTGCATTTCATGCTACCAAATTTTTTAAACTAAAAATAAGACCAGTGCAAGTCAAATAGGTAGATGTAAATTTTCAGACTAAGAAACATAAGGTTCAGCTAATATTTCTTAAGAAATTGGTATCTATTTTTATGTGGTATGCTGGTATGACACAATCCGAATTGGCACTGTAGCAAGCATTTTAAATCTGAATATTATATTTACCTCTTGAAAAGTAGGTTGGTAAATTGATAAATTCTATAATTACTACGTTAGTAACTCTATTCGTATTCATTACATGATACACTTAAGTAAATCTGTTATTAACAATAATTAAGCTTTTTTAATAATCTATTAAAAAAAATTGCATTTCTAGATTTTGTTATAAATAATGGTGTATCCAATAAGTTAAGTGACTAATATTTTGTTTCAATTGGTGCAGAGGCAGGAATCTCTCAGGTTGGCCCGGAGCCATGGCAGGTACCGGGTGATACGCGTGTACACCCCGGGATACCCGGGCCGCCCGCAACCAACTCCCCATGACACTATACCTGAAAATAATCAACGTTTAATTGAGATAAACGATCTTTCTTAAGCTTTTGACACAGAATACAATTAAACAGCACAGCTGTTAACTGTTTTCAAGTAAATTCAGCGGTCGTTGTATTTTCAGTCGGAAAAAATAAATCAACACCATGCTGTAAAAAAGTATGCTGCAAATTAAAGATGAATAAGCACTAATATTGGCAGTCTCTAAGGGAGCTGATATGGGTCCATTACTATTCATATTCACTTAAAACGTAAAAAATATGGTTCATATAGAATTTTGTTTTTAACCAGCATTCATTTTCGGATGTCGAAAATTAAATGAGTTCGTCAGTTTGTTAGATACAAACTATATTAAATATTTTGTTTTCCATTATTTCTTCATATCCATTGAAAATCAGATCGAGCTATAGGTATAGTCTGTTCCCAGCAGGGATTAGATAGGTATTCATATGCCCAGTTACTTCTAGCTATATATGATGTACACTTACCAACAATCTGGAATTTATCGCCCTGTTGCACCAGCAGGGGCCCGCCACTGTCACCTTGGCAAGAGTCCGTGGATGCACGGCCCGCGCAAAGCTGAAATTGGAAATTACGTTTTGTTTGTTTTAGGTGGTGTTCAATGTTAACATGATTAAAAAAGACTAAAACTCAATAAAGAGATCCACCGACTCACAGCAGTATCACTGCGACCAGTTTGATCTATTGTGATCGCCGCTGCTATGCTACAATTCAGTCCCAAACCCTACACTTTTAAGAAAGTGTATTAGTTGTTTGAGACTGAGATCCCTAGCTTCATTGGGGCTTAGTATGTGCTTTCCCAGATGCTGGTGGATATAGCATCTTCTCTATCTCCTATCTCATCAGCAACCCACGCTCGTCCACTGCTGGACATAGGTCTCCCCCAATGCACGCCACCGCTCCCGATTTTCGGCCACTCTCATCCAGCTCACTCCAGCCAGCCTTCGAATGTCGTCATCCCATCTTGTAGCAGGGCGTCCAACACTACGTTTACCGAGTCGCGGTCTCCACTCAAGGACTTTATGGCCTATCTAATAAATACCTATATTCTATTCTATCTCTCACCATGTTATTCGTGATCCTCGAGGCCCGGTACTTCATGGCTCGGCACTGCGTGAGGGAGAGGATGGGCACGCGCACCTCCTGCACGATGGCCGGCAGCTGCCCGCCCTCCGACGTGCGGCCCCAGCCCACCACCACGCCCTCCTTGCCAGATGGCTCCACGTCTGCAATATGAGGGAAATGCATTATTCATTAATGGGTAATAGAGAACAAACAATTGGAAATTTGACCGGAAATACTTAAGTTTATCAAACATAGAGTATAATAGAAAATGTTTTTTAACACACAATAATGAAACTTATAAAAATGTATATGCTAAAAAGGTTCCCACTCATTATGTCGTGGTTCCCGGAGTAGGCAACTGCGACGCTAAATTTCAATAGGTAGTCACCTCGTGTGATAAGAGGAGAAAACTAAAAAGTCGTTGTTGTAAGATCCCGTGTCAAAATTGCATGACCACAGTCAAATGGCAGTGCGCATGATGACGTTAATGTAGCAAACAATCTGCTTTAGAGATTATACTTACTTGCAGGTGGCAAACAGACTAGTTTGATGATCTTGAAGAAGTTAAACGGCTTCCGCAGTTTAAGCAACGCAATGTCGTTGTTGAAAGAGTCTGCGTCCAGAGGGTGGTGCACGATAGCAGTGCGCCTGATGTAGCAAAAAAATCGATTTAGATATGATACTCACTTGCAGGTGGCAAACAGACTGGTTTGATGATCTTGGAGAAGTCAACGGGCTTCCGCAGTTTGAGCAACGCGATGTCGTTGTTGTAGGAGTCGGCGTCGAAGCTGCGGTGGCGCACAGTCTGTAGCAGTGAGCATGATGACGCTAATGTAGCAAATAAATCACTTTATATAATTATGATACTCACTTGCAGGTGGCAAACAAACTGGTTTGATGATCTTGGAGAAGTTAACCGGCTTCCGCAGTTTGAGCAACGCAATGTCGTTGTTGTAGGAGTCTGCGTCGTAGCTGTGATCATGCATTAGCAATGCGCATGATGATGTTAATATAGCAAATAAGTCTGCTTTAGATATTCTACTTACTTGCAGGTGGCAAATATACTGGTTTCATGATTTTGGGGAAGTTAACCGGCTTCTACAGTTTGAGCAATGCAATGTTGTTGTTCTAAGAGTCGGCGTCCACAGTAGGGTGGCGCACGATAGCAGTGCGCCTGATGTAGCAAATAAATCTTATTTAGATATGATCCTCACTTGCAGGTGGCAAACAGACCGGTTTCATGATTTTGGAGAAGTTTAACCGGCTTCTGCAGTTTGAACAACGCGATGTCGTTGTTGTAGTAGTCAGCGTCAATGTTGCGGTGGCGCACAACGGCGAGGTGTATGATGATATGAATGTAGCCAAAAAAATCTTAATACTCACTTGCAGGTGGCAAACAGACTGGTTTGATGATCTTGGAGAAGTTAACTGGCTTCCGCAGTTTGAGCAACGCGATGTCGTTGTTGTAGGAGTCGGCGTCGAAGCTGCGGTGGCGCACGATGGCGGTCACAGCGCGCATGATGGCCGCGCTCTCCGTGGTTATGGTCTGGTCGTGGTCGCCGAGAATCACCCGGATCTTTGACCTTTTCAACCTGAAAATACATACACACAAAATATTAGTAATGCAACTAGAAAATCGCATTTGTAACAGTCCGTAAATAAGTATTCACGCATGTTCGTAAACAGTGTAGAAAGTGGCAAAAAAACAATTACTTCAAAAACCGTGTGCAAACGTAATATTTGTACAACGATTAACTAGGTACCTATGTATTACTTAATTTCTTCTTTTTCTGTAATTAATTCCCTTTCTGTAAAATATTATTTTAAACAACGATAAATCTACATAGATACCTTAAATTAGTCTATGCTAATATCTAATACAAACAGAAAGCCACACCGTGTGGTTGTTAGGTACAGAACCTCCTAAATTTCTTCAAGTGGTTTTTAAATATCTTAATATCGAACACTTTTTGAGGAAAATGTAGGTACTTACCAATAGAAAACCGTTGTTATCTGTCCACATAGATGTGATACCTACTCATGTTATTCCGATTTCTTATAAAAAATCTGTTCCTTTCTTACTCGAGTAACCACTTTTCGTAACAAGAAAATAGTTGCAATATGCTAAAACAAGCCTCCGGAAGATAAGTTTCAGAAGTAATATCCGTTTACCATAATGCAATATCGCGTGTGCAATTATGCATTAGAACTATATTGCAATGCAGAGCGTGCCTAAGTAGGCAAATTGTCTTCCTCGAATTTAACGATCCATTTGTTTGAGTTACTAGCCTATTGAGCCTGAGTATTTTTTAACACTAGTGGCCACATTTACTTCATTCGGGGCTTAATTTGGACCAGTACCGATAGATGACGTAGGTGGCGAATGGATCGTGTAATTATTTCGTTTTTTAATTTATTTATAAGGTTTGTCTCTTTCTATGCAAATTACTAATTATTTTATAACGACGAGCGAAGGGTTCGACCTCCGGGTCAGGTCAAAAATGTTTACCTAAAGTTTCTGTTCAGAAATTCTCAGTCTGAAGTCTGGAAATTGGTGGTATTGTACCCCCGTGCCTCGGAAAGTCAAGCCGATGGTCCGGCTGTCCAATCTCTCTTCCATCGTGTTACACTGGTGTCCCATCGAATTAAGAGGGTAAGGGATTAGGGAGTGCACCTGTGTTTGCGGACACACTTGAACACTATACTTAATATATCCTGCGTGTTTACCATCAAGTGATCGGTCTGTTCGTCCAGTCTGCCGTATAAAAGTACGGTGCGGTTAAATTTTCCTAATTATAATAATATTTCTATAATAATAACAATATTTCACTACATCACATACATTGATCTGACTCTGAGATAGGTAGCTCAAGCACCTGTGTTACAGATATCAGAACCAACAGTGGGATTACAAATATATACGAGTACATATAATACTTTTCTTTTGTAAATACATACTTATAATACATAGAAAACACCCAGACCAATACAAACAGACATGTTCATGCACACAAATGTTTGTACCGTGCGGGGATCGAACCCGCAACCCTTGGCCCAGACGCAGCATTCACTACCACTGAACCAACCGGGTCGTCTAGGTAGGTAGTATAGGTTTATATAATTCAGTTTTTATCATATACTTACTTCCTGACGCAATGAGCTGCTGTAAGCACATACTCCTTGGTGAGCAACGAGGCGCCCGCAGTGGAACTGGCCGTCATACACGATGCGGGCCATCCACGGGTACCGGTTGACTCCCGCCGGCATGCCGCCCACGATGCGGTTCTCCTGGTTCGACCCGCCGCACTCTGCCAGAGAAAGCACGCTTCAGTTTATTGAACCGACAGGGAAGCTAAACCCGATCCAGTACCTGTACTGCTAGCCGAACGGATGTTTTCGTTTTCTAAGTGACAACCTATCGCTGGTGGCTATTCGAAGAATCGATTTGGAATTACTGTCGGCAATTGAACATTCTTCTTCTCTATTAATACCCATGTTTATGAATTAAAAAAATATAATCTATCATTTAATATTGCAATTGAATAAAATATTACACGCAACAAGCGCATATTGTGACTTATTATGACACATTTAACAATTGTTATTTCTGCAAGAAAAAGATGAAATATAATGACGGATGTATATATAGGTACAGTAAGCCACACATCAGTTTACCACAACCTGTCAAATTTCCTCAATTGATATTCCTAATTATGAGAGTTGATTGAAGAAATTTGACAGTTTTGTATACTTTGTTGTGTGGCTGTACTTACTTAGTTATATTATTAGTAACTATAAGGTGGTTTGTCCTTTTATAATTATGCTTTTTAAGTCAAAGAACGAGCTCAATGGTTACCGTTACACTTCCAAGCGCCATCACGCGTCTTCACACTTTCACTGTCACTTCCATAGTTCAATGCACAATTTCTTCTGCAGTCGATGATCGCTGCGACGCTTTTTACCCAACTAATAGATACTCATTTGCTTGGGAACAACAAGCGAGATAAAGGTATTATAGCGGCAAAAAATAAACAGACAACAACTAGGTACACGATAATTATTAGGTACTTTTTAGAATCTACGTTCTACTGGGAAACTATCTAAAAGCAATCAGTACTAAGGTGGGTATTACTAATTTCCTATATGGTTACATGAAAGTTATTTACTACTTAATACATATTGTAAGTTAACAACATATAGGTACACATTAACATAGGTATTTGGTTAATAAGACATACATATTTTCATACAGGGTTTTACCAATATTTTACCAGTAAGTACTCTGGGTAGTTGGGAAGTATACTTAGTAAATAGGTAGGTACTGGTAAATTCTACTGGTATTTTAGGTTTAGGTACAGTGCACACAAACAATACATTTGGGGTCCAGCTGCCAAACAAATAGGTTTATTTATTTACATTTAAAATACATATATAAACTTTGACAAAGCCTCTACTTGTGTCGTGCTGTACATATACAACTTACCCAACTTTCTAGGCAGTGGATTTGCTCTGCCGCACTCTAAAACGTGAATGTGAAACAATTATTTAGGCATGCCTCATTACTAAGATCCTGTAACTAATCTCCAAGTTGTTTGTACAAGTGCATTCGAGTTTTTAAACATTGTATGGAAATTTTTGGTTGTGAAATATGTGATGCAACAGTCTCGACGTTCCCCATTTTTACAACTTAACTTGTATCATTGTACCAATGTACCAACTTATACAACAATGTGTAACTTTACATACTCGTACTTGTACTGACTTGTCTGAATATGGAGACGTTCCTTTTTCTTTCGTAATGTCAGGTTTTTATTTTTAATTTAAGATGAACGTCATCATCTCTCTTGATGAATAATAATGTGTTGTGGTGTTCTATTTTAAAGACAGTGTTTTAAACCCCCGACCACATTTGTGCCCCGACGCTAAAAGTGGCTAAAACGTCGTGGTGTTATAAGTTTGACGTTGTCTGTCTGTGTGTCTGTCTGTATCATTCGTAGCTCCCGAACGGATGAACCAATTTGGATTTTTTTTGTTGAAAGTTATTCTACGAGTATTTGCAGTTCTTAGCCTAAGTCCAGGAACTAAAAACGTTTTCTCACTTACCACAGGAACAGTTCTTGATGGTGGACTCATCTTCATCTTCTTCTAGGCTCTGCTCCTCCAGGAGAGGCACCTCCAGGCCGAAGATTGCGTCGAACAAGAACCGCTGCGATCTGTTGCCCGATGACACCTGAAAATCATGAAAATCAGGTTTTACTCACTAGAATCTCTCTCTCATCTCAGTAATATGTAACTCCCGATTGCGCGACAAAGCTATCGCTTCGAAGCCTGGGGTACGCTTAGATCCTCCGACTCGTGGTACGACTATATTGAGCTACTCATTATACACGAGTATCTCTTTAACATTGCCAGTGTCTTCATATAAACACGTCATTCCTAGTTGCATCGCTTTGGATCGAGGATTTGTCAAGTCTGACCTTCGTAGTAGGTATTTCATTTTGTTCGATGTTTTGCATTAGTTGACTAGGTACACTAAAATCCATAAGCAATGCCTTTTGAAATGCCAAGTTTATTGCTCGTAAAAACATATTTTCCATCCACTTTAAACGTGATACCAATGGCGCCGTCCATTACCTCTGACGACGTAACCAATCTTGACACTATAAAATTATTAATTTTCCGAAGTAGGTAAACAAACTGATAAGTGCGTTTCCGTAAATTACTAAAACACGTCGAGAATCATCCACCGAACTAATGTCATTAAGCCAAATGTTTCATTTACCTACTCGCATTATACCTGAACCAAAATCAGAATTAAGTTTTCTAGAATCATCATCTTCCTGCCCTAGTCTCTGGTTAACTTGGGTAAGCGAAGTATTTTTTCTTCTTCTTTACCTAATTAAGTTTTCTAGAATACCGTTAGATAATAGAAAATGAATTCATACATAGTTCATTGGTTTATCTAATATAGAGTGCATTCATAACAAGTATCACACGCAATCTTCCGGCTGCATAACCGGAAGGTGGCGTGCGTGTCGTTCTGACCAATTACATCTGCCCTGGCGCGCCGATGTGGGCCATCCGAGAGTCTTCATCGCTCCGAGATAATCTATCATTCTATTATTACGTCAGAGTTATAAAACTGGTATTTAATGTGTCCACTCGGAAATGCATTTACGTAAGTTTTGTTTACCATTTATAGTGAGCCGCTACAGCACTTTCGCGCTACACCGCACGGCGGCGCACGCGCACTTGCGCAACATTGGGCCGAGTTAATTGGCCAGTAGGTAATGTCAATGTTACTTTCACAATCTTAACAAGCGTGCCCTGGTCTGCCATTATTATTTTGGTCTTTTTTATTTCCCCCAGCATTAACGCTTTCTCGTCTCGTCGGTCTCGGTTGCGTAACAGGTGAACGGGTGGATTAAAAAATTAGCACGCAATTTTGCTTTAACGCCATGAAAATGATGCGGAAAGTCTCGTTAAAGTTTGACAATGGTAAAATTGGTGTAAACAATTTCCTAATTAGCAGTAGGTGGAGAAAGACAAATATACACTTAAGTATACACATCAATATTACAACTTGCTCTTACGAAACGCGGAAAATGATTACGCAATGCGGGTTAAAATATTGTACCTATTCTCTCTTTGGCATTTTCGAAAAATGTCTACCCTTTCTATCATTTTAGAACAGATATTTATCTATAGTCTATTCACCCCTTTAGATTATTCCTCTGTATTTAAAAAAAATATATATTTTTCCTTCAATCGATTCAGCTGTGGGGATAGATAGACCCGGGGATAGAACCGCAGGAATCCCAAGCGAAGTCGTCGCATAAAAGTGCGACCCACTGCCCACTGCGGCACCGTAATAGAGCTGCGTCATCAAAACATTGCTTTGACCTAGGTAATGGTCAATATTCACTTCGAAATGAGTCGATATTTTTAAATTGACACAAAAGATGTTGATGACCATACAATATTCATGAGCTTTCCCTGTGAGGCCGACTTGCATAACAGTGACGAAACTGATGCTTGTCGCCGATGTTAGATAATAGTTCGTTATGGCACGTAATGAGGCTAAGGTTGGCGTAGTATATGGATGCGAAATTCAACACGTGGATAGGTAATGAGGTCTATAGGTGTTTGACACATCGAGACTTACGGTGGTTTTAAAAGGTCACTTCGAAAGTGCAAATTTTACTTTTGTAATTTGGTCTTATCATTTTAGTCAATAGACGTCCACAGCTGGACATAGGCTTCCTCCATTGTTCCTCCTTTCCACATAGATACCAATCTGTGTGGAAAGCAATGGAGAAGAGGCTGGGCCGCTCCCACCCTATAAATTCTTGCGATCTATTACCAGCTTAGTCGGTCCACTTTGTGACTCCACTCGAGAACTATTCTTTAAGTAGGTACCTATATTACGGCCGTTTGTTCTTCTCGCAATATACACTTGCAGTTATTCTATGGACTATGTCTGTGACCTTTGTTCTGCCGCGGATCTCGTTATTCTTAACACGATGACGCAAATAATACCTATTTTACAGGACAGTCGTTTAACCGTCATAGTAGCCTGTAATCCGATAAACCCACATATGTAGGATGAAGGCCTCATCCATTTTCTTTAATTCTTGATGATCTTGTACTCAATACATCACGACCTCACCAGTTAAAATAAGAATTAATTTACTTTAATTGTTTCACAAGGTTGAAACAAAAAAACTAAGTTATGTAGGTTTGAAATTCCGAGAGCATCTGATCTAATAGTCTACCGTGACCTTATTTTATGAAGCGCTGAATAGGTTTCGCCACTGACCCTGGCTGCGATCTACTTAATGCTTTGAAGTTCAATGCTAATTCGGTTACCATTATCAACAATAGACGTATTTCTACCATTAGCTTGGCGGTGAAGGAAAACATCGTACCTAAAGAAAACTTTTCGGATCAGTCGTATTTTCTGAACATTGTGGATTCCGAAAATTCTTGAGACAATGTTTTTAAAAAGTAGGCCATGAACTGATTAACCTTTTAAAACATGATCTGGTTCCCTTGGCTTGTTAAAGTCAGGCTACAGTCGCTTTCATTGTGATTCCCAGACATCCTGAATAGTGCAAGCACACCCAGGGCTTTGAAGCTACAGCTTTGGACGCAACTGGGAGCCAAGATGAGATATACAAAGGTAATAATATACTTATCAATATATCAATAGATATATTTACGTTTAGCAAATATGCCTTAGGTCAATAACTAAAGTGATATGAAACTTGCAAGAGCGTTTGATAACTTTTCGATTATTTTGTCTTCCTATTTACAAACACAGCTAATTATTAAAAAAGATCTTACATAATATATTTATTTAAAACGTTAAAGATTGTGTTGCAAGTGTCCATGAGCGGCGGCAATTGCTTACCAACAGGTGATCCGCCTGCTCGTCTGCTACCTATCACATAAAAAATATGGATATGGTCACTGTAAGATGTTGTTAGGATTGATAATTACGTAAAAACTTAAGTCAAAAAAATATCCCTTAATTAGGGACTGGATAAATTTATAACCGCTTGGTATTACATGGATCTCACAACTTTTTACGGTAAAACAACTAAATTGCAAGACTTGGTTTTTTTATTATTTTACTTTTTGACAAATTGATCGTTTTTATGGGATAAAATTTACTTGTATGATATTTTGTTTATTTCTCTAATAAAAGACATCAACGAGATTAATAATTTGGTGGATCTGAAATTCGACCATGCATCGTATTTGCATGAAATATGCAAAGATTTAAATCAATCTTTGGCAATATGTACATACCTTTCTCAGGTCGGGAGCAAGATTAATAGATGTAGGTTTGTATAATTATTATACACATTGGCTGAATTGATAAAGATGTGTGATATAGTATATTATCTAAAATATTTACAATCATTCTATCACTAATATGTAGGTACAATCATACATTACATTATTACGTGAAAATCTTACGCTTCTGATATTATTAGGTAAAATAGCAACTCAGTAACATAGTTACGTGTGGAATACGTAGACGAAAGACATAAGTAGATGTGTTTATACCATTTTTGAAGATCTATCATCTCATCATCTACATTCTTTCTTTCATTTAGGGGTGTTTTATAAAATGATCTCAGTACGGACATTAAGGAAAGCCGCAGATGAGAGCCTAGTCATTTTTGAGGCTGCGAATTCGTAAGGTCAGCAAATAAGCAACTTTCCAAAGTATGATTGCGAGGCGCCAGCGCCTTTCACGAGGTAATTGTCGTTCTGCTCTCGTTTTTGTTATCCGCCGACGTTTATCAACGAGGAAAGCACGCAGGAATCGGCGCCCGCGCCGAAGAGCGTTGCACTTAGGGACCTTACAGATTAAAGTCGGTGCTTGTGCTATAATGATTTATTTATTTGTTTAATATATGGTACACTGACATATGACAGTCATGATTTGGCAACAAAAAAACAATCACTTTTTTGTTTAATTTATGTCTTGTTGGCAGATTTTGAAAATATAATATCACCCAAAAGACAGTTTAATAACGGTTTTGGTAATGTTAGATAAGGGTTTTACCAATCTATGAGCAAATAAATTAAAGGTCTGCTTCTAAATAGTTTCTACAACAATGTTTGATCAATAAATTGTCTAACGAAGGTAGAATGGATTATTCAATACCTATGATTGTCCATGCTCCCATTTTTGCTATTGCTTTTTGTAAATGGTAACTACTCGATAGTACGATACGCTTAGTTGGTATAGTTAGTTACCTAGTTAATAATTTGCACAGACATAACCAGGTCCACAGGTATTCATGCATATTTTATCTATAAACATTCGCGAGCTTTTCAAATGCCAAAGCTACTACGACAGCTAAAACACAAAATAATTGCATATTATTTTGTGCCTAAACGCTAAAAGTTAAGCCTTGAAATTATATTTGTAACGTTTACGCGGCTGTCACGTTTTAGTATTTCAAAGCCCATGTTCGCTCCGGACCAGCTTATCTGTAAGGCCCTTAGGCGTTCCTTGTTTATACCAAGTACCTACCAACAATGGAAATTCTCGACTGCTTTTATTAGCTAAGTATCTACATTTAGCTAGTTTAGCTCCCGCATAGGACTTTACAGCCACGAGCTGCTGTAAAGTCACACCGCGTGATGCTGCGTAAATCATCTGTTAAAGATGTGAAGGCCTATGATGATGATCTACATTTAGCTAGTTTAACTTGTAAGTAAGGATTGCTTATAAGTACTTACGCTCTCTTTAGATACCAACTCATTTTGAAAAATGTTATGAATCTTTGTTATCAGACTTAGCCTTGATTGTCGAGTTAATGTTTGAAGGATAATATTAAACCCGTATCTACCTTATTTCCTATGCTAAATACCAACATATTTTTTATGAAACGTCGGAGGCAAACAAAAGTGCGGCACGTCTGATGCCAAGATTAGCGAAGCCTATGGCTGCAACTCCAGAGGTCTCCAAGTAGCCGACCCTTTAGAAACCCTAAGAAATACTTTTAACGACCTTAGTATAGAATAGAATAGAATATCATTTATTTGCGTGAAAGTGGTACATAAAAAGATGTTAAAAAATGATTTTGATCTCATATTTCACCAGAACACAACTCTTACTTTACAAGTATTTTATTGATTGTTTTACTATACCTACTGTTAGATAAGTAGGTAACTATATTATAATGCACACTAATGTGAGCCCAACTCGATGCGTGCACATTACGATAATATCTTACGTACCTACATGAAAAAACATAATCTCTGAAAATTAAGCCTTGTACTGCTTTTAATTACCAAAAAGAATGAGTGAACATCAAAAGTCGTTACATAAACGCGAGACGTAATCAGCGAAAGTGGTGCGCATCCGCTTCATCTACAAATTATTCGCCATCATTAAATTTCGATTAGCGTAGTCTTAGCCCGACTAATCTAATTTTCCGTTCGATATTACATAACTAAAGAGTTATCGTGTTATCGCAGTGATTAGACCCTATTATGATCCTGAGCATGATCGCTAACAGACTAGACTACGAAATATGTTTTTCGAACTATTTCGAGGGGACTGGTACAAGAATGGCCACTTTAAATTTAATGGTGTAAGTAATTACTAACATAGGTTGTAAACACTACTAATCAGATGAGTCACAACGTTACTTGAAATAAATAAATGGAATTTAATTGAATTAGCAAAGGTTCATGCAAAAAATAATATATAGGTATTAGAGAACAGCTGATGAACTAGATCATACGGCTGTTTATAGAGAAATTGTTAGGTAAATCAGTCCGATAGGTATGTATCATTTAGATATCTATCTACTGACCCCCGCAGGTACAGGGCGAAGTTAAAAAGCCCTGGTGCAACAACACAGCTTATTGTCTAACTTGTGTATCTATCTATTACTTATATAAAAAATACTCAACCTCCGCCTTACTGAGAGGGAAGGTAGAAAGAAGGTTTAGATAGATGGAATCAGTAGGAGTATTATCCTGTTTACTTGCTCGAAACTAATCCATTGAAATTAGATAATATCAAGCAAAACGATATGGGCATTTTACAAAAAAGGATTAAAACCAAAAGTAATAAATCTGATACAAGAAAGTCATAGATGTATTTCTCCTTGTATTTCATACCAGCAGCGTAATTAAATCATCTAGAACGGCAGACGTCGTGTAATCAACGCGTAACATTGTCTCTGTAAACGGGTATTAATATTTCATGCACGATTTAAATCATGCACATTTTAACAGGCTTTTAAATAAAAAAAGCAGTTTATCTGTAAATATGAGAGTTGACGCAGATAAGTTGGTAATACTATCTACGGTTTTGAATGACGTGAGCCTATTTATTACCTATACCCATGAATTTAGTATGTGGGAAGATAATAATAGGTCCATGCCTATACTACAGAATACATGCCAGTTTTGGTAGCTAGGTTGGTTGTAGGCTGGAGTTAAACAATATGATTTGACTAACAGCTGAAGAATATTAGGTATAAATAAGTAACGACATAATGAATTAATGACAAATAGCTAATTTTTAATTGACATACCTAAGAGAAAATTATGACATGTACCAAAATAAAGATACCTATGTTTACTAATTAATTTTGCATAATAAACTAGCAACTTGCAAAATAGAGCAAGCCTTCCCCATAAATATTTTTATCTACTTGTGACTCTCCGTTGACATCTGTTAAGTAAGCTTTGAACCTAATGTAGGTATTATTTAGTTCAGTAGCTTTGAGCTACTTATTTGTGCTAAATAGGGCATCGCACATATGTACATAATACGTTTATGCCTTGTCTAGCCTATAGATCGTGTCCAAAGTATCTAAATGTCTCTGTTTATAATTTGTGTGTGGTGCTATGAAAGTAGTATCGTATATATTTACGTTAGTCACCAAAGAAATAAGTTATTCATTTATGATACCAATGTAAAATTCTAAAAAAGATATTGATCACTTCCGGAAAAAAAACCTGCAAGTTAAATGAAATTGGAATACTACTTCACTTTCCTATATAGTTAGCACCGCACTTACTTCAGTATTATCAACAGTGTTGATATAAACGGGCCGCAAGAAGCGAATGTGCTTGACGGAAAGTAAAAGTGCAGCTGTTGCCTTCCAAGTCATTGCACCGGGCGGCGGTGTTAACTGATACTGCATTCGTGATAACGAGTAGTTTCAATACTCACATGGTTATCGAGGATAGCCGCGTCGAGAGGGCTGATCTTCCTGGTGTTAGCCGAATTGATTGCAAGGACCACGTAGATTATAGGCACTATCCATTTGCACATTGTGGGGATCCTGGGCGGGCGCGATGGTTTATTGGCTGCACCACTATTTATTTGCGCGGCATCTCCGCGCACGCCGCGTTCACTGTCTAATTCGGCGACAGCTATTCAATGGCATTATTTCGCAAACGGTTCGCCCGTGAGTAGCGGGCGTCTGTCGGCCGCGGCCGCGCGGTGTCGGCGAGTGCCACCGGGGTCTTCGTACCACCAGCCGCACTTTCTCCTCGCACCAAAACCTATAGGCACCCCACCGCTCGGTGCACCACCGCCGACGTCGGTGCAGTCCGCAACACCATTGCGTCGTCATTATCTAATCGACACTCATTGCGTGAAGGTGATGTTATCCATCGTGTAACTGGTAAGTCCACCATGAGACGATGATGTCCCTCAACCTTTATTCCGGTAATTTAATCTTCTTGCGTTACTAACAATGTCTTGTTATAGATGATACGGCAAGCATTATGTCGTCTGCTTGCAAAAACTTTTAGGATACTATGGTGCTACCTTCTTCTAATCTGGTGGCAGGACGAGCAGAGGCATCACCTAGTGGTACGTGATAGCCACCGCCCATAGACACCCGCAACACCAGCAGAGTCGCTAGTGCGCTGCCAACCTTTTGATACCCTTTCCCCTCTATTAGGCCTCCGTTACCCTCACTCATTTGGCGAAACATGGCGCACCTACCGCAGAAAACCTGGTAGTACGTACATATCGGTGAACAACGCACTGCAAGAACATTCTGAGCATTATGTTAGGGGATCCGCAAAGCGCTGTTCAGCCTTTTGGTACCTATTCTTACCCACAGACTGGCAGTATGATGTAGGTAGGACTGTGCTTTAAAAAACTACACCTTTATTCCCAAATCTTAGGTCTAGGTATGTACCAAGATTCGCAGATTGCTGAACGATTTCCGGACCATACAATACCAGCAGCATTACCATCTATGTACCTAACTTATAAATTAATGACGCTTGATAGGTGCCATGCTCTATACCACCCCAATGGCTCACTGAGCCTCCCCATCAGTAAAATTACGTAGCCTGCGTAATTTGCCCTACTAGGTTCTAAGTGTATCTAACTATAGATAGGCAAGCAGATAAAGATAAGAAATCTAGACAATGAGACCCCATGGTTTGTCGTGTGAGACAAGGTTAAACGCCCTTGATAAATCTAGGAAGCACACGTAAGCAGGATCTACTTACTCGTACATTGTATACAAGAGAACAACTATCCAAAGCTATCCTATGCGAGCTGAGTAAATCAAATCAAATCAAAATCTCTTTATTCAATTTAAGTCCTTTACAGAACATTTATGAATGTCAATTTTTATAATCTACTTGCTGATTCGTAAGGTTAATTTCTACCGAGAATAATCAGCAAGAAACTCAGTAGAACTTAATCTTTTCGAATTTATTGTAATCATACAATTTTTAAAGAATTAAATAAAATTAAAATTTCATAATTACATAACACAGTAGGTATCTAAAAGTTTATAATATGTACCAAACTATGTAACTACGGAAATCAGGAACAATGGAATTACAAACACCAAGACCTAACACAAATATGTTTCATCAACAAACAGATTAACATTTGCGTTGGTTACATTTCAGGAACTAGATACTTACTTATTGGAAGGCTAATAAATCGGCTTCATCTTTTTTATGGGGAGTTACTTAGAAACATGAATACGGTACTCTTTTAGATTTTAAGAAAGTAAAAATTAACAAAAAACGACTTCACTTCTCAGGGCTCCACTGATGAGTAGTTATAATTTAAAGAGAATAGCGTAAACAATAGATTGTATAATTGTATACAAAGCACATTCATACGGATGTTGGTGTATTTTCCACGCGGATAAATGAAAGTGAAATCAGAGGCCTGCCGCCTGCGCGTTTCCGCAGTACCTAACACGGCGCTCGTTGTCATACCTACCTACATCCAACCGAGAGGCCTAGAAAGATATCTGCACAGTATCTGCCTGTACCTACCTGTGGCAATATCAGTGTCCTCCTGTGTTGTGGTACCAACGGCTACGTTGCAACAGCATTCAATACGTAGGTATAGGTCACGTTTTGTAGATTCTCTTGTAGACTGGCCGGATAGCGCATTTGGTAGTGACCGCCTCATACGCCAAAGTAGTGGGTTCAATCCCCACCCTGGACAAACATTCGTGTGATGAACACTTGTGTTTGTTCAGAGTCTGTGTTTAATATATGTATCTATTTATAATTGTGTTTCCTCTGTTGTCTGATATCTATAACACAAGTGCTTCTTAGTACGGAGTCAGGTCAATATTATGAGATGTTGTAAGGCTTTATTTATTTATTCACTCATTCAATCACGATAATTATTTTATATAAGGAACTTTTCAAAAATATCTCTGGTGTACCCACATCAGAGATATTTTTGAAAAGTTTATTTTCTAAATGGGTCAGGAGTCGAACCCGGTCACATCACCTGGTGGTTAGCGATTACCGCCGCCCATTGACACAACACCAATGGTGTCACATGTGCGCTGCTTACCTTTTTATTATTTTTGGTTGACTTATATTGTTCTGTGACATTGTTCGATACAATATTTATGGTAATATGTTACAAACCGTTATAAAGTATTATTCGCGGTGCAAAAATGTTTCAACGAAGAAAAAGCAGTCAATCTTTTAGTTTTAAAGAAGTGAGATTTAATAATATGCATTTTTTACAATGTAGGTAGGTAGGTACTTATGTTGTACATACCTACGTAAAAAAATAAAATGTTAATTGAATTAACTTTGATCTAAACCATTAAAATGTGTAAAATCGTGATAATTTGTCGGAACAATGATGAACTGAAATTTTATTATGTAAGGCAAACAATGTTTGTGTAGAAAACGCCTGTACAAAACTCGTCGACAATTTCACTTAGAAGCGATTGAGATTTTGCTAGTAATATATGTAGGCGCTCGTTTTCTCAGTTCGATCGACTTTTTAATAAATTATAAATATGTAGCCTTTGCCTAATTCTCGTTCACTAGGCGTTCTGTAATTTTTTTAATCAGCGTTATATGCATGCCAGGGGCACTTAGGCCTTATACCTACTTGAACGTCTGGGTCTTACGCCCAGAAGCCTTTTAAAAGGTATAAAACAATTGATTTTCTATTGCGTCTGCTGTCTGGGCCTTACGACGTTAAGTAGACATTATTTTTTTCAGCTAGGACCCCCCTTTTTATGGATTTACGATTTTCATGATTTTTTTCTTCTTTTAATTTCACTTGTTTTTGTACGATACGTTATGTAGGTATTTGGGATATTAATTTTTTCGTTTATTTATTTTCTTTATTTTTTTTGCTTTTCTGTCGTTCATTGTTTTTCTTCCTCTCTTATCATATTTAAATGTCTCCATTTCGTTACTTTCTTAATAATCCACTTGACTGTGCAATGAGGAATGTAGACATTATAGTGCTTTAATGTCCATCATTAGATCTATTAAATGGTTTTAAGTGTGCTCTTGAAAGACTACATTGCTTCATGGCATATCGTTTCTTATTCATCAGCCCAATGAAATTATGACGTCACAAGTTTATCCTTAGTTTTTATTGTGACCAAGGCCACAGTGCCCT
This sequence comes from Cnaphalocrocis medinalis, assembly GCA_014851415.1. Taxonomy (NCBI): domain Eukaryota; kingdom Metazoa; phylum Arthropoda; class Insecta; order Lepidoptera; family Crambidae; genus Cnaphalocrocis; species Cnaphalocrocis medinalis. The sequence continues at coordinate 4,657,680 of CM026283.1, forward strand.
CAACGGTGGATCTGCGCCTGATGTGCACACACATGCTTATGCCAAGAGACGATGGTAGGTACTACCATTACCTAACGATGTTTAAAAGTTTTCTTCTATTGTCTTATTCATCATTTAATCGTAGGTAAGTGATTGAATTGAAATAATAGGTATCAATGGCCTTTTTGAAGTATGTAGGTAGGTAGGTATTGTATTAATCACAGGTGCAAAAAAATACGAAGGTATGTAATTTTAATTTCTTTATTGATAAAAAATAAATTGTACTTACATAATGGATCACCTCACTTTTTGAACTAAATAATTCAACACAAGACTTACTCACCTCTGCTGAAAGATAGGAACCTTGGCAGACCGATTAGCCCCAGTGTCACCAAATTCCACCATGGAAATAAAATGTATGAATTAGAAATTAAAAATGGGAATGAAAATGAAAATGTGAGTAAAAAAAATAAGAAATTAAAAAGATTACGTGCGTAACCCTACGGCTGTACCTACCTAAACCCTAACAAACCTATACCTACCATAAAAGATCGATAGTTTTATTAGGAGAAAGGTAACTAAGGTTAAGGACACAACTACTAGATTAGATATTTTATGTTTAAAAGGTATACAGGGTGTATCTGTAAACATTTATATCCCATACATTTTAATTAGGTACGTGTTCTCCCAATGATTGTGCATAAAAAAACATTATTTTCTTCTATGACAAACGAATGAATTATTGGTTGAAAGGGTAAATGTCCACAGATACAACCTGTATACCTATATGTTAGGATGTTGGCGCTCAATATGAAAAACTGAATAGGAGCATGGTAACACCTAAGCTTACATAACTATCTTGTTGCTACCTACCTTCAATGTATAGGTGAAGAAAGTTAAAATTCTGGAAATGCATAATACCTACAACCTGATTCAGCTTCTTTTTAACAAGATAGGCCTATATCATAATACCTATCGCTTTATTGATGATATTTATAGCAAGACCGTTAGTAAAGACGATGATAGGATACTACGGTGATAATCACTTTTTAAAAACTTGTGGATATAGTTATATCCAATCAATAGGGTAAACATTAAATCGTCATCCTGATTTATCTCGATATCGTACTTAATCGCATGCGTGACCGTGGACGATAGTTGCACGGCGCAAGCGCGAAACTTATCGATTTCGCGAGATGAAATTATCATGTAGACTGCTAAGTACCTCCATGAATGATGAACATAAAACGCCGTAACACCATAGGTACCTACCAACCAATATCTTACTACCTGCCTGTGAAAAAAATTGTTTACCTGCTGATTAGGAATGACGAACTTACACTGCCTGTCTCACTCAATAATTAACAAGAATAATCTAGGTAGCCATTTATGTTATCAAGATCAATACTTACAAAATATTAAGCTACTTGCAAACTACAAAACCTAAAATTATGCCTTTATGTACTCCATTGAGTCCTACATGCAAAGGAATTAAAGATATCGCTAACGTTTATATTATTTCGGTTGCCCCCAATTGTTGAAACCGTTATGTACGCCGCAAGTGACGTAGGTAAACTCAATAAAGACCCGTTAATAATGTAGTCAGACGTCGACCTCAATCCCAATTTAAATGTTAGCGGTTTCTTATACACAAAGTACCGTTTTGGATGTAGAGTTCCGTAGGGTACCTACTGTGAGAAACCGTTACTCTTTTATATGTATGTTGTAGTATGTAAAAGATTTTAATGCAACTCTAACTAAATAGAGAAGTTGAAGTGACCTACGGAACCCTAGCTAATCAAAATTAACTTACCATAATTATTATTTAAATTCGTCATAACCTACTAGAAACAGCAATAAGCGTCTGCATAATTGGGTTGGTTTTATTTTGCAGATACTCATCTGAATAATTATGAACATAACGGGAGAAATAACCAAGTCATAAAATAGTTCTTACGTATTCTAGTAAGACTAATATAATTTATTATCATCTTATCAATATCGAGTTAAATTAACAATAAAGTACCTATCTCAAGCCATGATAAAACATACATTATTGTTTGCACATGGCAAAGAGTAAAAACTCAAAATAAAAAGGTATACGTATGTACAGATCTAAAGAAACAACCCTACTGATTTTGTATTTAAATTTATTATACATTAAAATTTAACCTACAAGTCAATATTTCTAAGCCTATTTTCATTAACAGCTATTTGAGAACTTAATACTGAGTGAAATCTGGAAAATTAAAATCATTCATTTGATAAAATCTAATGTCAACTTTATCTGTTCTTTCACCTAGCGTCTATGATGGGATCTCTTACAGGGATTATCCTAAATTGTACTTAATTATTCGTAAAAAACAACGTTACTAATTTTCATTTTACATATCTATATCCTTATAAAGTATGTCACGATAAGTACCTAAGTACTACAATAAATAGAAGACCAACTTACAAAATCAGTACACATTATAAATTTCTATTTGTCTAAGATAAGAGTCAAGAGCTCCGGCTACATGTCTATGGTATCCTGACGCCTTCTCCTAGGTGGTCTCGCGGGCGGACCATGAGGTGTGTATCTAGTGCTCCGGAGCGTACTGCCTACACTAGCACGGTTAACTCTGCTTTACTAGTGTACTTAGCACGAAACCTAGAGATTGAAAAAACCTTTAATGAGTCACGTAGAAATAAACACTAACAATAGTAAGGACTACCACCATAGCATTAATCATCGGAACTATCCACTGCAAATGTTACAATATCGTCCTAATATCAATTAATGCTATGTAGTGCGACCTAAAATACATACAGAAATAACCAATTGCCTAAAGAAATAGTACTAAACAAGACTTGAGTGAGAGTAAGAGTTATATTTTGTTGTTTTTAAAGTGTCTCATCACTAAGAGGGAATTTATTTGTTTTTTTTTTATGATGGGTAATGATATTTTTGGATGATGGTATTTTTAGTGTAAAAGGTGATGTTGTGCAACTGATATACTTACGTAGTTTAGAATCTGCCTCCACGGCCTCCCTGGCCGCCTCCGTAGTTGCCACCGCCGTAGCCGCCACCGCCGCCGCCGCCGCCACCACCCTGGTTCATGCTGTAGGGCTGAGCGCGGTTATTGCCATACTGCTTGATTGCTCCTAGTCGGACCCCCGCTGTAGCTCTGTTGGTTATAGTTGCCAAAGTCCTGGTTGCCCCAGCCCCCGCGGCCATTACCACCGCTACCGTAACCACCTCCCTGGTTCCCACCCCAGCTTCCCTGATTGTTATCCCAAGGGTTGGAGTTGTTCCATCCCCCTTGGTTGTTTCCGTATCCACCTGTAACACAATAAAATTACAGTTTTAGGATAATTCTAAGTTACTACATAAACAGAATAAATATCACAGGCATATTTTGTTTTAAATACCTTGATTTCCCCAGTTATCATTCCTGCTCTGGCCCTGCCTTCCTCCCCTCTGGTCTGAACCATCTTTGGGCAGTGCCTTCTTGACATCCAATTGTTTTCCATTGATCTTGTGAGGAGCATTCACTAAAATAAATAATTTCTGATAGAGTACAATACACTTAGAAATAAAACGTTTAAAAAAACTATAGTAATAATATTGTAAAAATGTACATTGACTTGCGTACCAAATCATCCATTGTATAGGTAAGTATGGTATAGCTATGTCAACAAATTAATATCCACAGTTAGAGAAGCCAGATGTGGACACAAACTTCCATTCTGGGGCAAAACTGTGGATACAAGTGTAAAAATAAGAGATGAGTCATACTTACAGCACACTTTGTCAACGGGGTCATAGTCATCGAACTCCACGAAGCCAAAACCTCTCTTCTTTCCGGTGCCTTTGTCTGTGACAATACTGACATTCTGTACAGTGCCATAGTTAGAGAAATATTCCCTCAACTGCTCCTCATCGTGATCATCCTTGATGCCACCAATGAACAGTTTCTTCACTGTAGCTCCAGCCTCAGGGTTCTTGATGTCTTGCCTGGCGACTGCACGCTTTGTTTCAACGACACTGCAAGCCAATTATACAATTAAGACATAACGCTAATAATAACAACGTGGTATTTTTAAAGCGATGTTTGATGATCTTTTTATGATTTTGTCGACCCCACAGAAAATGCCACGTGTACGAATTTCATGCGACATTCACCAAGTGGTGTCTTTTAGTTTCTGCAGTATTTCAAATATTTAAATCAAGAGTACACTATTAAATCATGTACCCAAGATCTCTACTGCGGTCCAGCTATTGACTGGACTGCAGTACCTAACGACCTAGAGACTAGCCGGCAAACTTACCGTCCATCGATGCGGTGCGGCCTGTTGTTCTGCGCATCGTCCACCATGTGCGCCTTCGAGTACGTGATGAAACCGAACCCACGGGATCTCTTGGTTTTGGGATCCTTCATCACAACGACGTCTACGATCTCTCCCCATTTCTCAAAATGAGACTTTAGAGACTCGTCAGTAGTACGGTAGTTCAGACCACCGATAAAGATTTTACGGTGGACCTCGGGCTCGTCCTGAAAGTAGGACGCTTTGTGTTAACAAGATGGCGGAATGGCGTGGGCTATTACGCCGCACACATAAATTTAAACGACAAATGAAAGTTTCCTTAATAATATACACAAATCATTCAAATTATAACTTTAAACAAAATACTGAAGCATTTTAACGCACAATTTCCAGTCCTATGAAAAGTTAAAAGTCAATGCCAATTCGATGACATTGTGCGTCACATAAAGTTGTAATCAAATAAACATAACTTACAAAGCCATCATCTCCGTTCTGCTGCGGCCTCATTGTAAAAATATCACTACAATTAATTACTAACACAATAAATTAACACTTTTTGAACACTGCTATCAGTTTAGAACAGTGTCACAACAAACGACCATTCACAACCGAAGCCACGCCAAAAAGAAAGATTGAAATGGAACGAAATGAATGAATCTTAAGTGAATGATACACAACCTTCATCGATTTTTGTTGGGAGGGGCGATCATTCATTCATTCAATCTTTCGGGCTCGGGCGGGAGACGAGATGCGGATTTGAGAGGGAAATATGGGCAACATGGCGCAAACAAACCGGAAGTTTATTTTAGAGTTGCCAGCATAAAATATAATAATATCATAGGGCCTTACCCTCCCATAGGTTATAAAACATGGGAACTTCGTTAATTCCCCAAAAATCAAGTTTTAGGAGAATATTTATTTTATTTATCCTAGATAATAAATCAATAAATAATTATGAATGACAGACAGGAGTGGCGCCATCATTATTCAAAGGTTTTTTTTCAGTCTTTGGACACTCTCCATAAAGGTTTTTTTCTATGTCTGTGGTCATTAAAAAGAAAAAGAAGTGACGTGACGTGACATTTTGTTTGCGTTGCCGCTTTCGATTTCGTTTTATTTATTTCAGAAATCCACTGAAAATACGGTTTTATCTAATTCTTAAACTTCCATTGATTAGCCCTTTTCAACCTGTCTAACATGAAACCCAGTGGTGGTGGCGGCGGGGGTGACGAATATGTCAGTTTTGAGATAGCCGAGTACCTATTTCAGGGTTTATTGTAATACACTTTTGCTAATCTTTGTAATGCCTCATTTACAGGAAGAGCCCGAGCACCTGCGAAAATTGTTCATTGGCGGTCTAGATTACAGAACAAACGATTCGTCTCTAAAGTCATTTTACGAGCAATGGGGTGAAATTGTTGACGTAGTGGTCATGAAGGACCCGCAAACTAAAAGATCTAGAGGGTTCGGTTTCATCACGTACTCGCGAGCGCACATGGTTGACGATGCCCAGAATAACAGGCCACACAAAATCGACGGAAGGTAATATTTTTATGCACCCGCTTTCCAATCCAGTTTTGTCTTAGTGCTAGTTCAGCTTTATTTAAAAAAGGGTCAGTAAGATTAATAAGTGTAAATGCAATGAACATTAAAAAACAAATTACACCTAGGTACATACTTCAAAGTTAAGTTGGTAGGTATGCAAAATGTTTGCCCTACTTCCATCAACATTGAAATAGAAATAGAAAAATCTTTTTTCAAGTTAGGTCCATACAGAAGACTTATGAATGTCAAAACATAATAATAATCTACCACTGGTTTTGAATGTCAATTTCCACTGAGAAGACACCAGCAAGAAACCCAGTAGTTACTCTTATCAAGTAGTAATAAGTTACATAGTTTCATTTGAGCAAAATAACTTACAATAATCCAAGGAAATAGACTACTATGTATGACAATTATTTTTCTTTATCGTTGAGATAATGGTAAGATTTTTTTGGTGTAACATTGGATAAAGGCTATTTACTGGTAGATAATAGAATAGTTGACACACTTTCTTATTTAAAATTATATCCAGCCAGCCCATACAAACAAATTATAATGTGTTACTGTTTCTATATTTATAGGGTGGTAGAGCCAAAGAGAGCCGTGCCAAGAGAAGAGATTAACCGGCCTGATGCCAGCGCGACAGTTAAGAAACTATTTGTTGGAGGACTGAAACAAGATATTGAAGAAGATGATTTGAAAGAATACTTTAGTTCATATGGAAACATAGTGTCCGTGAGCTTAGTTACTGAGAAAGACACCGGAAAGAAGAGGGGCTTTGGTTTTGTAGAGTTTGATGATTATGATCCTGTTGATAGAATATGTTGTAAGTATTTTGAATAATATTTTAATACAGATCATTATGGTCCATATACATTGGTAGTAGTATTTTTCCTCTTTTTAAGGAAAATGACACTTAATATTTTCAATTCCACTAACAAACATTTAATACTAGTTATAAAGAGATAACTAATAAAATACTAATATTATATTGGTCCTAAATCAAACTATCTATAGTTTCCTGGTAAGGGTCCTTTAGGAAACAGTGACCATAATTTTAAATTTTCAGTGCAACAGAACCACAAGGTAAAGGGCAACAGGCTAGATGTTAAGAAGGCGCTGGCCAGGTCTGAAATGTCTGGCGGGGGCGGCGGTGGCGGCGGCGGTCGGCGGGGCGGCCGCGGCGGCGGCGGCGGAGGCGGTGGCGGCGGCTGGGGACGCCAGAACCAGCAGGACTGGGGCAACAATGGTAAGACATTTCATAGTTAAATATGAAACCATAACTCATGTATTGTGTTTAAATATAAAATAGTGTGAAATAAAAACGATTGTGGACAGACCCAACATCGTCGGTGAGACCAAGACGCATCGTCTTCGCTGGCTTGTCCACCTAAGAGACTGGACGAGGATCTTATCCTGAAGAAAGCATACTAGAGCCAACCGATGAGGCGATGCCCTGTTGGCCAACCTAGGTATTGCTGAAAAGTCGTCGTGTTTCGACGATAATCTGTGAGAGCTTCAGGTTATTGACTGGCATCAAGTAGTGCAGGGTCAAGCAAAGTGGTGTTCTCTCGTTATGGAGGTCAAGACTCGTTTCGGGTCATTGAGCCAGTGGAGTTAGTAAGTGTATTGTGTTAGCAATTTCTATCCATGACTGATGACATATTTATTTTCAGATGGTGGCTACAATTCAGGGTATGGACAAGGTCCATGGGGCAATGCTAACCCATGGGACACAAGCAACCAGGGCGGCAACTGGGGTAACCAGGGCTACGGTGATCAGGGTGGCTGGGCCCAGGGCTCCAACAACTTCGGCGGCAGCTACCAGCAGGGCTACGCCGGCGGACCGATGCGTTCCAACTATAACACCCAGAGGGCACAACCTTACAACTCGGGTACTTAAATATCAGTCCTATTTATTGTTTTATCTTGTCCAGCTAGACTTTATTATAATTGATCAACACATAGTGAACAAAATGGCTGCCACTATTATATTTTGAAATATCATGTCAGGGACCAACTATACCACCACTAGTTGAATAGAATGGAATCGATGGAGTGAACTTTGTCTGATATCTGGGCTTGGGGGACATTAGTCCCAAAAAAAACTCATCCCAGAATTTCAAGATTTTTCTGCTCGTTACTGTTCTAGCCTAACCTAACATCACCAATATTTTTTGGTCTTCTTCTTCTTGAATTTTTGGGAAGAATTGCCACCTAACCGACGATATCCACTTACTACAGAATCAGGTCAATGTATGAGATGTATCAATTTAATTTAATGGGAGCAGGTGGCGGCGGCGGTGGCGGGGGCTACTCGACGGGCGGCGGCTACAACAGCATGGGCAACGCGCCCGCCGGCGGCAACCAGCGCGGCGGCGGCGGCGGCGGCCGCTTCTAGGCCTCCGCCCCACACACCGCGAGGCCCTCTTGTGAGTACCCCTATTGCTTACTACTTCGCCTGAGTGTTGGCCTATACCTATCTCTAAATCAGTAGCGCGATCGTTTTTACAAAAAAATATGCCTATGAGAGGAATAGTGATTAAAAAGAAAATAAAATCCTTTGACATAAATTTCCAACAACACATTCCGACCGACCGACGTTATTCTTATATCACGCGAAATGGCGATAAGTCTGTTTATTTACGCGATAAAAATTTAATTATCGTCATGGTTGCTTATCGTCATGGTTTCCCACCTCGATAAATTTTACAATTGATGTTTTGATCATAACCAACTTTTATTGAAATAACAAGCCCTTGGGTTTAAATGTTGATTAAAATTTGAAGACCTATTTATCGCATAGAGGTCGCCCCACTGATTTGAAGATAAGGCCAACTCGGAGACGTATTTATTCACCCTTGTAAAAACAGGAAAGTAAGTAATAAATTAGTTAGCTAATAAATAAATTTGCCTCATGACAACGCGTTCACAAAAAAAGTTTCGATCGTCAGGGTAGAGGGCAAGTGCTTAAATCATTGCACACCATAAAATTTAAGATGCAGCATAGTAAGTAAGCTTGCTTCAATGAGATTCAATTATTCAAATAAGCTAGCACTCTTCGAAAACATTTTATTATTTTAAATCGGTAGTAAAGAAATCGAAAGATCTTTGATAAATAAGTGTGCTATATAACATTTTCTACTACACAATGTTGCTATTTTGTTATTTACTTATCTCTCTTTACAGTGATTTATAAGTTTGTTTACACATTATTGTATGATGTCAATTACTTTCCTGATTTTACCAACATCAAAATTCTCACAAACATAGGATGAGTGCACACCAGGACACATGTTTTAGATAAGTTTATAACTTGATTTTTTTTTTGCTATTTTTTTTTCTATGGACCCTGACATGAAAATTATATTAATAATGTTACACTCACATCTTAGGATATTGGAAATAAATAGAATATTTATATACCTGAACTCACAGTTGGTTTTACAAAATAAATAAAATTCAGTACCTTGGATAGCGACAACAAAAGTGAATGTGTAGATTATACATACTTATCGGAAATACGATATAGTTTGTGCCCTGGTGTGCAAACAACCTGAACCAAACATATTGCTAATCCAATAAATTCTGCCATTAGGCATCAGCGTAATGTTTTCAGATGGCATTCGTGGTGTACACTTATACTCACAAGATATTTTTCAATGTGTAGGTGTCAAGTTGCGCTTAGTTGAAGCTAGGCAGGCAGGCGGTAGTTAGACGGGAGGTAGGACGACTCGGCTAGCTAGTGAGGGACAAGCGGACGTAGCGAAGCGGCAATCGTAGCCATTTACAGATTTATTTTCTACTTCAATTTGAGGTTTGTCATGTAAGGTACGGTAGGCATAGATTCATATCTCTTATGATTTTTAGTCGTTAGCACACAACTCACAGTTTTTACATTTGAAATGTCACAACATGTTGCGCACGGCCCTGTCTTAGTCAAGTGTTTTAATTACAACTTTTAAAATGATTGTTTTTAATGGAGTACTTTTGTAAAAGCTGTGGCTTACGGCAATATTGCGTTCCTAGTCTTAAGAAGAAATATTTTCAATCTTTATCACTTTGTTGTTTTACTTATCCAATGAATTATTATTGATAGCTATAACATTCCAAAATCTATTATTGAATGGAGGAAGGAAGGAGGTGATATATCAGAGAATACATTTTACTAATAAAATATATATTAAGTAACGTGAACACCAATATAGCTATCTAAATATATATAAATTAGCATGTAACTATCTTGATGTTAGAATAGGATACATGATTTATTGTTCGTTATCGTGTATAACACATAGCTTCTATGTTATCATTTGGACTAGACCATTATGAATGGTATTACATTTTACATTTATTTTTTTCATTTTGGTTCTTACCTTCTCATACTGTTTCTATTAACTATAATACATTAATTTCTAAAAATTACTCTGTTAAAGTTTTACTATTCTGTGTTTCAAATAGTTTAACATAATTATTGTAAGGTGTGAAGATGACATATTTTTGTTCAATATAAGTGTGCTTTAAAATTAAATAAATACTATACTATTTTCCATGGACTCTTCTAAACGTGGACGAGACAACCCCGATGGAAAAGGCCATGGTAAGTTGACTGTGTCCAAAATAAATATATTAAACAAATTCACTTCTTTTATTCCAATTCCATAACGTTAGAACCTGGCATAATAGTCTAGTTAGGATGTATAAATATGTACACTATTTACATTTCATTTGTCATTATATCTATCGTTTATAATGTATCAATAAAGTCATGAAATTAATTGAATGCCGCCACTGCCGCTTATTTCATAGGGCTATAAATATAAAACACGGGAACTCCATTAGTTCCCCGAAAAATCCGTTTTCAAGACTTTCTTGTTGCATTATAAAATCGTTATAAATATACATAGGTAGGTACTATGTTAGCGAATGCTAAGAGCTTGTCCAGATGACCCGTTTAATTCGCGCGTTTTACACGCGATTTGAAGTTCATTGCTGTATGCGCTCTGTGTATGTTTACAGAGGTTCTTAACAACAATCAGCATGTAAAACGCGCGAATTAAACGCATCATCTGGAGAAGCTCTAAGTAAGTATACTTAAAAACATTAAAACATAGACAAGGGGTGGACAAATATTCCTTTGACTAGCAATATCAAACATTGGAAACACTTAACATTCAAAATACCTGAACCATCGGGATGCGGACCCTCCCGCGTCAAAATGATTGAATACAGAATTGTATCCCTGGAAGCAAACTTTTAATTTTTTTTGGAAATTTCAATCCAAATAGTAGTCAGTAGTTCCGTATTCAGGTGGTTTGTGTACATTAAGCAAATCACAAGAATAAGTTATTGAGTAACACTAACGTACAGTTCTAGAATCGTTCAGATTATTTTTCTAAGGTAGGCGGAGGCACAGGCAGGCAGGGGCACGGAGTGGGGCAGTACGGCGATCCTAGCACTGTCGGGAAGAGCCCTGAAGCTGCCGCTAAATGCCTGGAAATAAAATCTTAATGCGGTTCACAGAATACATCGTACCTACCAAGTTTCAACAGTATAACTTTAATACTTTCGGGAAGAAATGGCTGTGGCATACGGACGGACTGACAGACTTGTCGAATCTATAAGTGTTCCGTTTTTTGCCATTTGACTACGGAACCCTAATATGGCACAGACAAGGAACCATGTCGTTAAATCGCTTATAAAAATATTTAGTTGTTCATACAGCAGACTAATTTTCGGAGAATGGGCCGATTCGACCAATCATACCACGGCATCACAGAATTTGAGTGAGTAATGAGTAAGGGTATCGGAGGCCCAATCGGTGAGAAAGGTTGTCTATAGGCGGCGGCAATCACTTGCCATCAGGTGATCCGTCTCATCTGCCACCAATCACATAAAATTAAAAAAATCTATGGTTTGGAAATCTTATTCGACACTATCTGAATCTGAATAAAACAAAGCTAATTTATAGTAAGGGCAAGACCGACCGTGATTATTATTTATCAGAGGCCAAGACAATCTAGTTAATTTCTACTAAGTATTATTTCTAAATGGTTAACTTAGTTAATTGATTGTAATCATAATTAGTAGGTAATTAGAGGACTCATTTAATTAATAATGATATCCGAGTAAGATTACATTAATTTGGGTTATTTAACGACATCTATTAAGGTAACGACTAAGAACAGTCGGCCACACATCAGGTTACCACAACCTGTTCAAATTTCTTCAATTGATATTCAATCTAATGTGCATGACAGTAAGATGAGAGTCGATTGAAGAAAATTGAGTTTTGTATAGGTATGTAGGTACATACTTTGAAGTGTTGCTGTACGTACCTACCACGATAAAAGATATTTACCTGTATTGTTGGTCTAGATGCGCTTTTTCAATCCTTTTGTCTTTAGCTCTTCGATTTTGAAACCAAATTTTGACTTGAGTTTCGCTCAGTGACAACGCGGAAGCTAGTTCACATCTATTGAAATAAAGAATATTATTAGTTAAAAGTAAATATTGCACTCAAAAAAATCATTAAAGGGTTCAGGTGGGACTCGAACCCACAACCTTCCACAGACTTGCAAAGAATTGCTATACCTACCAAAAATAAAAATTATTATTAGTTAAAATCAGTATGGCTGTCTTATCGTTAATAGTGATTTCTTCAAGAAAACCTTGAGGTGGAAGAGTGCAATAACGTCTTAGTACCTAATAATAATGTGTTACGGAACAGTTAACTATTAAAAGCTAGCTAGCTAACTACATAAGGAGTCGCAAGAATACGTTGGCCCACTTCGGGTCAGCGGCATTCCCCAGCGTCAACAAAAAAAGTAACTCACCATTAGTAACAATGTGAGCTACTGAGGAATTAGAGTATCTAGTCATGGGTTCGAGTCCCACCTGAAAACGCGTCGAGGTTTTTCTAAGCTTGTAAAGAAAAATAATAGCTGTAAATAAATACTGATATTAATTTATGGCTTTACCTCCTAGCTCTCGCCACGTATTCGCCTCTGGCGTACTCCAGTTCAAGCCTGAGGGTCTGATGAGCAGAGAATGTAGTTCTTTGTCGCCTGGGACGACTTTCTTTCGCCGTCTACGAGCCACTGAAACAAAGTTACCATGATTAATGGATATACTATGATTATGAGCCTATACCTTCCTAAAAGACCGACAACGCATCCGCACTCCTTCTGATGTAGCTGATGTCCATGGGCGGTGGTGTTCACTTACCATCAGGTGACCCGCTTATTCGTTTGCCTTCCTATAACTATAAAAAAAAATATATATATTCATCCAAAAACAATAAAAAACCGTATTTGTTCTGTAATAGCTTCGAGTTAAATAACTACGCATATTATAAGTCACAACATTAACGATAGTGAGACATAATCGTCAAAAAACATAGCATGATTATTGTGTATGTCTGTTTGTTTGCTCTGATCTCAGAAACTACTGAATGAATTTGAATCTGTTATCTAGTACTGCCCTGGGATGTAGGCAACATAATAGGGCATAATTTATTTTCAAAAATATTTTAGTGGCAAACCAAACACCCGCGAGCGGAGCTGCGGGCGTCCACTAGTAATAAACAAATATGAGACTATTAAAATAAAAAGTATCTCCGCAAAAAATGCCAGCCAACAATAAGGATTCCTTAGTTCCTGTATCACAGTGGACTAAACGTTCGCACCATGAGAAAATATTGTAAGAGCTCGACCATATTGCCCGGAAGTCGGGGCGAAACCCCGCCGGACGGCGGTGAATCACGGTACTTAACTAATTTCAAAGGATTATTATTATATTTAAAAGTCGTGTCATTTAAAACCCTGTAGATCCCGTTTCTATTTTAAATACAAATACAAAATACTTTATTTACAGAACGAATGTTGAATAGGTCCACATTTCAATTTACAAGGCCAATCTTTTAAAAATGTTGAGTCGATCCTACTTTTAATGAGTCGAATAGTAATAGTATTAGTAGAAAGATAGAAAAATGTTTTAAAACTAACTAAGCTAAGCCAAAAGCTACATTCTTATGATATTAACAAAATACTAACTACCAAATAACGTCTATCTAATCTGTAAAGTTGAATTTGCTATACGGGTTGGTGCTAATCACAAACGCGAACTATGTTACCTTGTAGGAAGTATTCTGTGACTATGTTCGAACAATTCGGAACGTGTTTTTACTCAACCCGGAAAGCAAACCCAGATCACGGCTCGAGACTTAAACCAAGTGACATATGTTTCAAAAAATCCAGTTCCAGGTGTCCACGAAAGGGTAGGTAACTTATTTGAGATGATGTGATCCTTACCTCTGTAACAACCGGTAGATCCACAGCTATTTAGCGTGTCCTTGCCTCGTTTATCACTCCTTTCGATCATCATAAAAGAAATTAAATCATTGATTTGGCAAGTGGGCAATTATAATTTCCGTGTCCATAACAATAGCAGCAAAAAAAGCCGGTAGCGGACAAGATTGAAGCGCTACAACTCGCGGCATATGGCGCGATCCGTCAATCCCTGCGGGTGTCGAGTCGCATCCCGGTGTGTGTTACGCCGTCCGGTCAATTAGCGATTAGCCCACGATATTGACGCTTAGATTTCTTATTTAAGGTAATCCGAGTCGAACGCGTCGAAATTAAAAGAATAACCGTTGGAGAGCCACGTTTCGGCATGAATGGGATAGCTCAACTAGAGCTCAACGATACCACGGCCGCACAGAATGCGACGTGAAGCAGCGCCAGCGCTGAGTTTCGTGGAGTGAGTAGGTAAGGGTAACAGAGGCCTAATTGGGGGGAAAGGGGGTGAATTGTGACTCTTCTGTGTTGTAGGTGTATATGGGCGGCGGCAACTGCTTACCATCAGGTGATCAGTCTGCTCGTCACCATAAACATTAATAAAACTTCAAATCGGACGATTTGAAGTGAAAAAAAAAAATCCTTGGCTGATTATTACTTGGCTACTTTTTAAGCTTCATTTAAATACATTATTGCACTTTTCTGTATTTAGCATGAAAAGTTTCATAAATAAGAAGGACAGAAGACTCGACTTAGTACATACATAAATACGGTCCGCTATTGCTAACTTATCTCAATTAGGTAGGTGCCTATCTACCTACATTCCTCCTGAGAAAACCCCTAACTAAAGCCATTATACGGTGTAGTTAGTTACCTAAACCTTTATTTGTTAAAATAGAGATTGAAACTGGTATCCATTTCTAGAAAGTATGATTGTACTACGAGTATAACAATACAACATTCCCATTCCCTCGAATCCCCGCTCAACAATGAACAATAACATGTTACGTCTTCTGTTTTGTTACAATCAAATAAACCCACGAAACTAATCACTTTCCTCATTAGAGCAATAGGGATTTTGTGTATTATTCTCATGAAGAATAAGTCTTTGTTCGCTTGAAGCATCATTAGACGGATGCGTGCGATCCTCTGATTTACTTTAATGTCTTTATTATTTAGACCAGTATTAGGATCGTTAATGTTGGTGTAATGTAACATTTCTATCTCTAAAAGACATCGTTACATTATTTTTAATAATATCTGAGCTGTTTCGAAGTTGTATAATAAAAAGCAGAAGCATAATAATATCGCGGCCGATTTTAACGATCAGCTACGTACTTACATACGACAAATTTTAGTGTTCAAGTGTGTGTACCTACGCAAACACAAGTACCTATACTCTCTATTCCTTTACCCGTGGTATTTCGATGGGACACTAGTGTGACGAGGACCACGGGGGTTAAAAGCAGAATCCTACGGTGATACGGTCTAATATGTTGGCATTAATTTGACATACCTACTTACTTAGTTAACGGTAAATAAATAAATCAGTATCATTCATTGGTTGTTTAGTGACATCATCAAATAAATCTAATAATATCCTCTGGAGTCTAGAGGAAACAAACTGTCTAGAGTCTAGACAGTTTGTGCCCTGAACCTACTAATTCAATTTTTTCAATAACTGCAGTTGGCGACTGTGTCACAGCTACAGCTATTAGCACCTATTGAGCTAACTAACCACGTGTTTATCAACATCCCATTGTTACATAAATTGTGAAACAAAGTGTAAAGAATTGGCAGAGATAACATTATTGGCTTACGACGGCCGAGGGTTGGTGGGAGCCGTCAGCTGTGCCGCAGCCGCGCGGCCGTCACCCCCGGTGCAGTCACAATAGGTGCATACTGCATTATCAACTGCAGATCGTCATGCGCTCAATCGAGTTGAACAAGTGTTGTTTAAGTGGTCAGGGATCGTGTAGGAGCTGATTATAACTTTATTACATCTACCTACTTAAGTATAATAGGTATAGGTAAAACGCGTGCCAGTTTTTGCCAATATCGTGTCAGGTGGCCAGTTGAAATTCAGCCACAGAATAAAAAATAGCACACTTATAAGATAATGTGATGAATGGAATTATCAATATGCCCAGAAGATACCTATTTAGGTATACTTATCTTCTGGGCATATCACTTATCTTACCTATTTAGGTAAGATTATTCTTAGATGAAATGAATTTTGATCATGTTTACGTACAGAACAGAACACGTCATTTACTTAAACTAATCAAAAATCTAATTATGATGATGACAAAAAATTATATAATCTTAGAGACGTTCAGTTTTTTTTAAAACATTGCACAAAAACACGATTTATCTACAATCAAAGCTTTGTCTGTCTGCCAATTCAAGCTCCCCACAAATGTCGATAGCGCACTAGATTAAAAAAATCACGTATAATCAACAGCTTAACAATGCCATAATAGGCAGGGCTAGGGTGCCCCTCAAATATTCATTAGCAAGATCCCCTAATTACAGCGCCGCTCGACCGTGGTCCTTCGGCCGGATTCGCCACCTGACTTATTCACAATTCCAGTTTTTGTTTTCAATATCTCACAAAGATATTGATATTGCGATCGAAGCGATGCTCCAGTGAGTTTCAATTGTGCACAATAGAACGTCTTGTAGATCGAAACTCGTATTTATTGCGATAAAATTGTTTTTTTTTATTTGCTCTTGGATCGATGGACCTAATAAAAAGTTGCCTTATTCTGTTCGGGTGCTTCATTCTTTTAGTGGCAATGGTAGATTGAACATCTAAGAGGCAACCTAAATTAGTCTAAAACGAAGAAAAACTTAGTTATCGCTTTCTCATTCGGTTCTAAAACCCACACGAGGGCAGTATACTTATTACCTACATATTTAGTTATTGTTTTCATTTTTATGTGTTTTTTTAAATGCAGATGAGCTAACGAATACGACCTAAGGATCTTCAAGAAAAGGGCTTATTCCATCCTTAAGAGCCGGCAACGCATTTGTGATGCCTCAGGTGTTGCAGATGTCCATGGGCGGCGGTTATCACTTACCCATCAGGTGAGCCGTCTGCTCGTTTGTCCGCTATAATTTAAAAAACAAAAAAAAGTGGCTCTTCCACAAGTTTCTGTTGGTCAGTATAGGAAATTTGTTTCTAATACGTAAGATCTCGTTGATTTTCTAAGTAAACCTCAAGAGTAGGTACCGTAATCGTTCAAATAAAAATGTAATCTGCGCGGCGCGTTAGCCACGGTATGTTGGCACTTCGCACCCGATTCGTCGGCAATCCTGAGCCAAATGCGATGTGAAACGAGCCTAATACAACTGCTAATGCAAATCGAAATGTTACGTTTACGAGTGAGCGCGCACCACACGTGCTTGATCCCATAGGAAACTGGGTTTTATTCAGAGCTCTGAGAACTATCATTTTTAGCAGAGGAGATAAGAATTGATTTTTGAAAACGCATTTTAATTTTTATTATGCTTTATGACGTTATATAACAACTTATTTTTACATGATAGCGGACCAACGAGTAGGCGTGCCCCTGATGTTAATTGATATCTAGGTACTACTTATATGAATTGTTGTGTTTCTCGCCATTTAAACTGGCACTTTTAAGAGTCCCCGCAGACTACAGACTTACTATCGGCCGATAGTTTAGTCGGGTTGGCCGGTTCTTACGCATCAAACTTTTACTACCACTGTAATGTGCGCACCTGCATACATCTTCATACTGAAAGAAGCCGACCAACTATCGGCCGATTAAAAGTTTGTATTTTCTAACGTGTCTCGGCCTGAGATTAGATACAACAACAATTAGCTTTTTTTTGTAATTTTGTTGGTATTGCCCGGGAGAAATTTAAAAAAAATTGGTAATTTTATTCCATCAATCGATGCAATCATTGCATCCATCGATACATACATTTTCCCTAAGAAACCTTAGGTCTTAGGTTTGTGTTGAGCCTTCCGTCGTGTAATGTAAGATATGGCTACATGATGCAAACACTTTCTTTAACATCATTAAAACCAAGATATCAAAAAAAGTGATTCCTACC